>CM024756.1:149306118-149551990 GCA_014218235.1 Colocasia esculenta
GGTAGTGTGATTTTGATGAGAAGCTGGCAAGTAAAAATGGAATAAAGATGAGGCAGGATAAAAGTTGGCAGTGAAAGACAGATAAGGGAAAAGTACTGAGAAATTCGAAGAATTTAAAGATGGTTTTACATGGCAGAGTGTTTAAAGGTGGCAATTTATGATACAGAAATTCAAGAAAGAAAAGCGGCTCAAAAAGAAATATTGCAAACACAACCGAGAAAATGTGGAAGTAGGTTGAGTCCAAGGAGATAAAGCGCCAACAACAAGGTAGAATCGCCTACAGCTGAACGGTAAAGAGAGAATAGAATAAAATAACCCGGGCAGTGCAGCTATGAAAGGAATTAAAGAAAAGGGAAAGTAGAACAAGCGTGGAAATGAACATATGAATTAGTCAATACAGATGGTTTGAAAAGCAAGTGCAAAAAAAGTGTATCTACTTGTTCTGTATAGGTTATTTTCTTTTTAGGTGATAATCCAGTTTACTGTGTTATTTTGAATGTCAAGGACGACATTCCTTTTTAGGTGATAATAATGTAACGTCGCGCATTTTCGGATCTTCGTGGATCCTGGCTTAGCGGGTTTGGTGGCCAGTGTGTGGCCCATTAGCCTGTGTTTCAGGTGTTTTCGCAGGTTGTGTGTCACGCCCTCCAATTTAGCAGCGGATAAATCGGAGGGAGACGCGAACAACGAGTATGGTAACGACAATTGCGCATACTTTCGCAAACATCAGAGCATCTAATGAACAATAGTTGAAATAATTCTTCGTTTCATTATGAAATCACTAAGACTATACAACCACTAATTCGGAGCCAATACATAGGGCTCAATGACATCATTACATTGAAAAGAATCTAAAGCAACAACTACTAGACTCCAATTGTGCTAGGGTAACTTCGCTATATGACTTCGGGTCACTCATCACTCGGGTCTTGCCCCATTGGTACGCATAACGTCATTGTTCGACTTACCTGAGACACAATAACAAATAACGAAGGGGAGCGATAACGCCCAGTAGGACTTATATCTCAAGCTCAAGCATGCTTTAAGTAATTAATGCATTAAATGGCAGAGTAACTAATGATAGAGAGAGTCATGTAAAGTCGAGAAAGAACAACACAAGTAACATGGTTCAAATAACAGATGAATCAAGTATAGCACGATGACTAAGTCAAGTCACGATAGAAAACGATAACAACAATAGCAAGTGATGATATTGTCAAGAATAGCAAGCGATATGTATAGCAAGAAGAGATGATAGTAGATGGTCATGTAAAGAGTAAATTGCACTTTGAATGTGATCAAGTCGCGATAGCACACAGTAACTCAAGATAGCGAGTATCAAGTAGAGCAAGTAGAGCGTATGATGAGATAGTGTGTAACGAGATAGCGTGTAACAAGATAGCGTGTATGGTTGCACAACGGTGCACTGGTAGAGTACGACAATAATCACTTTGGGGACAATAGCCGTTTCACGATAGTACATTACGTCTGAACTCCTTAGACTAATGTATAACGTTTGTGATAGCACAGTAATATCACAGTACGTCTGAACTCCTCAGACTAAAAGGATAGTAGTCAGATGTCTAGCCAAGATAGTATAGTCAGAACGGTGCAATGCAGAACACCGTCAATAGCCCCTGCAGGTATTTTCGGGTGGCTCTCTGCCCCCAGGACTAGATTGGAGCCCCTCGGACACTCTCCGTGCCCTGCACAGTATGCATTTGATACAGTAGAGTCACAAGACCCATTTATAGCGCTAGACAGTCATGAAATAGTACAAACGATAGGAGCTACACAGCTCAAAGGGTAACAAGAGTACTAGATGAATAGACGAGAGAGACGAGATAGTAGAGTGAACGTGAATATGAATAGACAAGTGAGTAGAGTATAGATGAGATCTTATGGTCATTGCACATGAAACGTCGAGTAACGAGTGATAGTAACAGTTGCACAACACGCGCGTACGGCGTTGGCAGTCAGGTGGAACACAACCTTTCCGCTGGCTCATTATGCACAGGTCCAGAGGTCCGGCGTGATTCAAGATAAGAGCGAGAGAACAATCTAAGGCCGTTTGGATCTTACTGATCCCTAGAGTGTATCATAGGTGTTAGGGTACAACCGGCTCGTCGACCATGTGGGAATCCATGATGAGAGGAGACTTACGGAGGCCTTGCACAAGGATTCACTAGTCCGGCGGAAGGAGTATCCGACGGAGAGTTCGTCCAAGTCAAGAAAGTGTGTAAATATAGAAACAAGTGCTCGACGTTCTAGAGGAATTCTAGAACAGTGGAGCGTCGAGATCGGTGTTCTAAAACATCGCACGAATCGTAAACGAGTACTTGTTAAAGTAAGGTAATTAATTGCAATAATTACCAGATATGTTATGTGTCATATTCATACAATTTAAGCCATGTTTGGATGGTTCAACGTGTGTGTATGTGTCATGAAATCAAGGATATGAAAGATCAAGTGATTGACTTTTATTAGATTAAAATACAATCAATACTTACAACTTTGTTTTTATGTAGTTAAGATCGTCAACATGATATGGGAATTATGGTGGTACAACAAGACTTGCAAAAGACTGATTTTCAGGCCCAAAACTGAGATCGCGACGTGGTCTTGCAAGGATCGCGACGGGGTCGTCAGATCAGGTAGGCAGAATGCGACAGGGGTACTGTCGCGACCAGAACGCGACAAGGTACTGTCGCGACCCGACCTCAGAACGCGACATATCGGGCCGTCGCGTTCACAGGGTCTGCGCCTGAGTCGACCGGGATCTGACATGCTCTTGGTTCAGACTTACCATGTTTTGACTTAGGGGCGATATTCATGAAACGCCTATATCTCTCTATATGCTGACCTTTAGACAAAACTCTCAACATAGAAAATGTCAAGGACATCTATTGGAATAACTTTTGTGTTGTGGGCTGGGTCTGAATCCATCTCTAATTGCATGCAATATAGGAAGAACGTAAAAAAAGCCCTAAACATGCATGACTTCGTTGCGACTTACATGTTAGGCTTGTAACATGAGATCTACTGATATTTGGACAAACGTTTAACATAAACAATGACCAGGACAACTATGGAAGAACTTTGATGTTGGGGTTTAACCTAATTCGGTCTTGAACTTGTGAAAAACATGAAGAACTTAAAGTTAAATGCAACCTGAAAACGCAGTATCCTGCATGACTCTATTACGAAGTTTATAACTCTCTAACTAATGATATTTAAACGAAAACACTTAACATAAAAGGATGACCATGACAACTAGATAAATAACTTTTATGTTGGAGTCTTGACCTACTTCGGCCTTTAAGCTTGTGCAAAACAGGAAGAACTTAAGTCTATCTGCAAACCCGAAAACACAGTATTATGCATGACTCTCTTACGGGGTTCATAACTCTCTAACTAGAAACTTTTAGACAAAACTTTCAACATGAAAGTGATCGTGACTACAAGTATAAGAACTTTTATGTTTATGATTTAGTCTAATTCGGTCTCAAATCGTATGCATAATAAGAAGAACGGGAAAAGCCCTAACTGTGCGCGACTTAGGGAGAACGACTAATACACAAAGGATACTCCATGAAAATTAGTAAACCAGAAGCAAATGAAGCTAGACTCGAAGCTCTACAAGATGGTATTATTTTTCTTTAATCTTGACCCAAGAATGCCTACCTTTGAACGCAAAGAACTCCCTGCAGGTTCCTGGTTCGCTACAGGGCGAGGTGGAAGAAGACCACGTTTTTCCCCAGCCTTCTCCTCTCCTCCAGCGCCCAAAGTTGCTGCACACGACCCCAACTTGATGTCCAACCTTCCCCAAACGTTTTGTGAAGAGTTCTTATAGTTTTAGGGTGCTACTTCATGTCCTAATGGGACTAGGAAAGAGGGCTGCGAATTTCTGCATTCTAGTTTCCAAAATATGAGATTCTCTCACCCAAGGAGGTAGCAAAGGTTTAGGAAACCACCTCTTAGAGTTGGGTAAGGTTTGACTTACCTTGCATGACTAATTACCCTAATTTAAACCCTAATGTGCCCTTCACAATTATTGCATATTACAAGTACGAATTTCTGAGTATTTTTATGTTCCAATTTTATTATTAGGCTAAAAGTGATCCATTGGCCCATTTCATTAATGGGTCACTAATACATAATGTTATAAGTCTCTCCAACCTATTTATTTAATTTATGGTTGGGTTATTTTTCCGTGTTAACAATTTTTCGACTTAGTTCCCTAATTCGGTTAACTTGGTCACGTGTAACGTACACTTGGCCAATCGGATTTTCGTTGCTCGAATCTCTTCATGAAACTTAAGAATAATATTTGAGGTTGATTTATATTTTTACAGAATTTTCTAATGTGTTTTCTCACGTACGATAGTGGTACGTAAGTTCTATCATTTCGATAATACGTAAATATTTATTTACTATTTTCATACTTGAATTTGTTCATGGGTCATAAGTTGTCCATTGATCCAATTCCTTTTATGGACTATCCCACATATTGTTTGGAGTCTACCCATAATTTTTATTTCAATTGTTAATCCACTTGACTCATGAAATAATGGATTTTCCAATTTATTCCTTATTTACAATAATAAGTCACATAAATTCTAAATCATGGTCCGAATTATTTTTCTATGCCCAAATTTCTTAATGGTCATTAGATAATAATTTTAAGGTATAATATTATTTTCATAGAATTTTTATATGAGTTTCTACTCATGCAATAATGATGTGTATCTTTTAACTAGTTTGATTTTTATTAATGGGCAAAATTTTCATTTATCTATATATATATTTTTTAATTAATAAAATTTCTGGGTATTACATTGTGAGGATTCATGGGCCTGCAGATTGGCCCAAAGTGCTCACAGGTTGTCGCCTGTGAACGCGACAAGGGTGTGCGGTCATGTTCTGAACGCGACGGCCCTGGTGGTCGCGTTTTGCTTGCCGAACCGAGTTGCAGTCTTCATCTTGCATGCATGCCACGTGTCGCGCACTGGGCGACATGTTGACGTCGGCCTTGAGAAGCGGGGCCCCTACGTTGCGTTCAGGTTGCGACGCAGTACTATGTCGCGTTCCTAACCGCAGAGCGTTTTTATGCAAGGTCGGCCAAACAGAGCTTTCACAAGCTCTGCTCGGCCGGGGAGGAGCTGTTGCGGGGGATTTGGGTGATTTGGTGTTTGAAGTAGTTTTCGGAATGGTCTCACTGCGAGGATGTCGCATGGAGCGGGGGAGATGCCGTGCCGTGGTTGGTTTGCATGTTCTTCGCGAAGGTAGGGAGAATCCACCTCGTTGATGCATGGATTGTGTGTGTGACAGTTTAACGTGTTATTTCATTATAAACTAGATACCATGATAGGATATTCATTAAAGCATGAAAAATGGAAATTAAGTATGGTTTGCAAGGCTTGTGGGGGTAATCTGGGGAGAGGATCCTGGATTAGGGTCCTACTTGTGAAGGCGATGGAGCCCCTGTCGCGTTCAGAACGCAACAGGCCGACCCGTCGCGTTCAGCTTGTAAACGCAACATATCGGGGTGTCGCGTTCTAAGGGAGACATTACCCCATGTCATGACCTCAGCTGAGAAGTCTGTTGTGTATGTTTAACTGGTATGATTATTCAATTATCGGTGTGTTTTATGCGTGTGGTTAGTGTGAGTGGTGCATTGGCCCTGTAGCGCTCTTGAGCTTGTCGTTTACATAGTTAGTGTTCTTTAGGTGGTTGACGTGGGTTTACGTAGTTTGAGTGTGTGCATGGCACATACTCTATCGTGGTTAAACTGTTGGTCGTGGTGGTTAGGCAGTAGTGAGTTCCAGCGTGAACCTAGCTTTGGTCCTTAATGTCTGTTATAGATTGTTTAAGATGGTTGATTAGTAAGGCATAGTATAGTTATTAAGTGGTTATCGTATGTTGACTTTAATGTGGCAATGGAGGTCACAAGGTGACCAATGATAGCCAAGTTATATGGTTAACGTAATTTATATATGTGTCTGTGCAGGCTAGCTTGTAAGTCACAGGGTGACCGAGACAAGTTATTCTCACATATGTACCGTGGTTGTAATAAAGATATTATGTGTAAGTATCGTGGTTTGTGTGCTAGCCGAGTGTGGTGGTCTGGCGCCTATTTCGGAATACCTCTCTAGTCGGGTACCCAGGTTTTGTGTGAGCAGGCACGTTAGTGCTCGGGGTTTGTCCAGGTACTGTGGTACCATCGAGGTTTGTGTCATCTGTCTAGACACCCTCACTCCTGTGTTTGAGTTGTACGTCCGGTTGAGGAAAAAATGACAGAGGGCAGCGACTTGTGTTTGTGGGTGTGCGGTTGCTTGTAGCGCGCTCGTGGTTGGGGGTATGGACACCAGTAGACGTACTGGGCCCCAGCTAGTCTGTGTTTCCAGTGGCTCACTTTAGGGAGCTTGGTCTAGAGTCCCTAAGGTGCCAGGCATGGGCCTGCAGCTGGTGGTCTGTGTTGGCCCTTATGGTTCGACAACAAACTAACCTAGAGGGAAGTGAATAGGTTTTCTGAAATCTGAAATAGAAACTTAAGCACACAGAAAAAAACACTTGAAAGTTGGTTAGTGTTAGTGTGATGAAGAGTAGCAGTGCGGAAGCAAATAAGCAATCACACAAAAGACACAGGAATTTATCTTGGTTCGGACCTCCTCTCCACAGGAGTCCTACATCCAGTCCCCAAGCAATATCTTGAGATTTCACTAACCGAAGGTACAATCCCCTCAAGGACACTACAACACCCTGGATACCCCACCAGGTCTTCTTCTCTTTCCCGGGCAAGAAGGCAGCCCAATTCTTTTACAGGTTCAGAAGCAAACCTCCTGGTACAAACCCCAGTGTGGTTCTGCTAGACTTAACCCCCTAGCTAGGTCCTGTTGGTACAAACCCCAACAAGGTTCTGCTAGACACTAACCTCTAGCTAGGTCTACACTGTATACAGTCCTATAGCTGGACAAGATGTCTTTCTTATAAGAGAAAGACCAATGCTGAGAGTTCTACAAGAATGGCCTCTACCCAGGAACTCTCAGCAAAAACTCTCCCAAGAATTACAATAAGCGCAGGGAGAATGGAGAAAGGAGAAGGAGCTTGAATGCTTGTGAGCTTCAGCTGCTTGAATGCTTTTCTTGGCTCAGGCTCTTTCTCTCTTTTCCTTTGAGTGTATGTGGTGTTGAGGTTTCTCATTGGTTGTACACTCCTTGAATGATCTTCAGGAAGGCTCACATCTTGTTCTTCAGCCATGCTTCATCTTTTATATGAATAGCTTTTGAATGGATCCGTTGAAGAGATCCGTTGGAGTTCTAGCCGTTGCTCTTCATTTGTCTTAATCAACCTTTGGTGGTCTTTGAGATCTGTGAGCATGGAGCAGTGTGTTAGCACAAAATAGTGTTTACACGATAACAGTGCACACTGCTGTATTTCTCTTAACATGCTAAAACTGATAGGTCAAAGATCTTTTCTGACAAAGCTCTGAAACAAGCATGCAGCTTTATCTGTCAGAAGATATTTTGACTTTTCATTAGGCGCCAAACATATTTAAAACATCTGAATATAAGAAAATCGATGTTTACATGAAGTGATGTTTGGACAAAATCGATGTTTAAGTATAGGCAAATCAATGTTCAATCATAAGCAAATCGATGTGAGAAGCAAATCGTTATGATCAATAAAGAAGTCGATGTGATGACTTATGAAATCGTTACGAGACCCAAATCGATGTGAAACTTATCAAATCATTATGAGAACAAAATCGATATGAGGGCAAATCATTGTGGCTATAAAAGGAATCGTTCTGAGATCGATTTCTTAACAAATCGTTAAGGCCACTTAAGAAATCGTTGTAGCTACTAAACGAATCGTTATAGCGCTTTATAAAATCAATTAAAACCAAATCATTGTAGCGCTTATTAATTTTGGCACTTGAACTAAAATCGATTTTATCATTTTAGTGCGCCAACATTGCATCAATGTGAGACTCAGCATTTTGCTATGAGATTGATGCGACACAGATGAAACAAAATATTCAATTTAAGTTACATTATAAATTTTGTTAGCACCAAAATATGAAGGTAATAAAGAGTGGTTCAACAATCTCCCCTTTTTGGTGATGACAAAAATTATGTTAATTTTTTGACACAATTATATGAAGCATAGAAAATGCAGAGACATAATTATATGAAGCATAGAAAATGCAGAAAATTCATAGAATATACAAATTCTCCCCTTTTTGTCACTAACCAAAAAGGAAGGATCTTACCATGCATTCTTTCCCCTTAAAAAAAATTCTTACCATCGAGGGGTTCAACAATAATAGACATTTAATGAATGACTCCCCCTTAGTGTAGGCTCCCCTGAGCATGAGACTCCCCCTTAATGTGAGGCAATTCAGATCTTGTTGCTCTTGACCTTTGACATGTTGTTTGTCAAGTCTTCAGAATTATTGCCTGCATTTATCCTTGAGCTTTGATGCTCCAAGGCTAACCTGGAAATGAATTACTCAAAGGTAGGTACCCAATTCCTTTGGGTCCTTGATGTTAGATGCATGAAGATAATCTTTAGGAATCCAAACTAAGTGCATTGTTGTGCAGGTATTTACAGTGTGTCCTAATTTTTTACAATGGGAGCAACAATGAATATAGTTTTATTTGCAGTTTTGATTGCCCTTGATTTGAACAAACTTTTTAAAAACCTTTTTATTTTGATGCACCTTGGATATTTCAGGTTTCTTTTTCTGAGGTGTGTTGGGTTTTTACAAATTTTGGTAAAGGATATTTACCTTGAATTGTGGCTTGTTTTTCCTTTTCTGGGGGTATGTATCCAAGCCCTTGTTTATTATTTCCAGATTTTGACCCTTTTAAGCATAGGGCTAAAGATGTTTTTCCTTAGTAATTTTCTAACTGATTTTTTAAATACAGATTTTCTTCAGTTAGAGTTTTTAATTTTTCTTCTAACTTTAACTTCTCATTATTCTTGCTTTTCAAATCTTCATTTAAGAGATGATTATTACATTACATTCTTTCAATTGTTCTTCTAATTGTTCCATTTCTGATTTAAGATCAGAATTAGTATTTTCCAAACAAGTAAGGTTGTTCTTGATATTTTTCAATTCTTTTACAACAACCTTGTGTTTATCATAAAGTTCATTAAAGACTTCTTCCAAGTCTTCAGATTCTGACCCTGAATTTATGCATGAAATAAAAAATGAGTCAGAATTTACCTCATCTAGTCCTACCATGAGGGCTAGACTTACCTGCTCTTTTTCCGATTCTGAGCTTGTGGCCTCATCATTTTCCCAAGCAGCTGCCATAACTTTCTTTTAAATTCTTTGCTGCTTCTTGGGCTTCTCAGTTTGACCAATCTTCTTGAGCTTTGGACAATCTGGTCTCAGATGTCCAGGTTTTCCGCATTCATAGCAGACTGGTTCTTTCTCCTTTTCTCCTTTCTTTGAATCCCTTGATCATTTTTCTTCTTCTTTAAAATCTTCTGAAGCTTGGATAATACTTCATCCACATTACTATCTTCAGAATCTGCATCTTGAGAACTAGAAGAAGGAGCAACTATAACTTTAAGAGCATTAGTACATTCTTCTTAGATGAGCTTTCAGATAACTGCTCCATATTTATTTCATGTGCCATGAGAGAACCTATTAAATTTTCAATTGACAATTTGGTTAAATCATGAGCCTCTTCAATAGCAGTTACTTTAGGTGTCCATGAAATAGTTAAAGACCTAAGTATCTTTCTAATGGTTTCCTCATTAGAAAGAGTTTTACCAAGAGAGCTTAAACCAACTACTATGCTTTAAAATCTATTATACATCTGAGTAACGTTTTCGTTTGGAAGCATTTTAAATTGTTCGTATTGTGAAACAAGAATATCTATTCTAGTTTGTTTCACTTTATCCGTTCCTTCATAAGTTATCTACAGTTTATCCCAAATTTCTTTAGCAGATTTGCATGCAGATACTCTACTGAATTCTTTTTTAGATAAAGCACAACATAAATAATTTTTGTTTCAAAATTTAGAGTTAGTTTACTTTTATCAGCAGGTGTAAGGGCAGTAGTGCCTTTAGTAGGAACAATAACATAGTCACCTATCTCTATTACTGCCACAGATCAAAGTCTGTGCCTCGAATGAAGCATTCCATTCGCATCTTCCAATATTGGTAATCCTCTCCATCAAAGAATGGAGGTCTGGTGACTAATTGACCTTCAAATATCCTTGAGCTGCCATGGATCTTTGCTCTAAGATCGTTGGATCTTCTTTGAATGTTCAGAGACCCTCTCTGATACCACTTGTTGGCCCTTTATGGTTCGGCAGCAAACTAACCTAGAGGGGAGTGAATAGGTTTTCTGAAATCTGAAATAGAAACTTAAGCACACAGAAAAATTAACACTTGAAAGTTGGTTAGTGTTAGTGTGATGAAGAGTAGCAGTGCGGAAGCAAATAAGCAATCACACAAAAGACACTAGAGATTTATCCTGGTTCGGACCTCCTCTCCACAGGAGTCCTACGTCCAGTCCCCAAGCAATATCTTGGGATTTCACTAACCGAAGGTACAGTCCCCCTCAAGGACACTACAACACCCTGGATACCCCACCAGGTCTTCTTCTCTTTCCCGGGCAAGAAGGCAGCACTTCTTTTACATGTTCAGAAGCAAACCTCCTGGTACAAACCCCAGTGTGGTTCTGCTAGACTTAAAACCCCGGCTAGGTCCTATTGGTACAAACCCCAACAAGGTTCTGCTAGACACTAACCTCTAGCTAGGTTCTACACTGTATACAGACCTACAGCTGGACAAGATATCTTTCTTATAAGAGAAAGACCAATGCTGAGAGTTCTACAAGAATGGCCTCTACCCAGGAACTCTCAGCAAAAACTCTCCCCACGAATTACAATAAGCGCAGGGAGAATGGAGAAAGGAGAAGGAGCTTGAATGCTTGTGAGCTTCAGCTGCTTGAATGCTTTTTCTTGGCTCAGCTCTTTCTCTCTTTTCCTTTGAGTGTATATGGCGTTGAGGTTTCTCACTGGTTGTACACTCCTTGAATGATCTTCAGGAAGGCTCTCATCTTGTTCTTCAGCCATGCTTCATCTTTTATATGAATAGCTTTTGAATGGATCCGTTGGAGTTTTAGCCGTTGCTCTTCATTTGTCTAAATCAACCTATGGTGGTCTTTGAGATCTGTGAGCATGGAGCAATGTGTTAGCACAAAATAGTGTTTACACGATAACAGTGCACACTGCTGTATTTCTCTTAACATGCTAAAACTGATAGGTCAAAGATCTTTTCTGACAAAGCTCTGAAACAAGCATGCAACTTTATCTGTCAGAAGATATTTTGACTTTTCATTAGGCGCCAAACATATTTAAAACATCTGAATATAAAGGAAATCGATGTTTACATGAAGTCGATGTTTGGACAAAATCGATGTTTAAGTATAGGCAAATCGATGTTTAATCATAAGCAAATCTATGTGAGAAGCAAATCATTATGATCAATAAAGAAGTCGATGTGATCACTTATGAAATCGTTACGAGACCCAAATCATTGTGAAAATGAGAACGAAATCGATATGAGGGCAAATCGTTATGGCTATAAAAGGAATCATTCTGAGATCGATTTCTTAACAAATCGTTAAGACCACTTCAGAAATCGTTGTAGCTACTAAACGAATCATTATAGCGCTTTATAAAATCATTAATACCAAATCGTTGTAGCGCTTAATTTGGCACTTGAACTGAAATCGATATATAGATTAGACATCGATTTATCATTTTAGTGCGCCAATATTGCATCAATGTGAGACTCAACATTTTTCTATGAGATTGATGCGACATAGATGAAACAAAATATTCAATTTAAGTTACATCATAAATTTTGTTAGCACCAAAATATGAAGGTAATAAAGAGTGGTTCAATAGTCTGCAGGTGTGGTGTGGGTGGTCTCCACTGTTCTTTGGCTTTTGCTTGTGGAGCGACAGTTGGACCTTTCGTCCGTGACTGCGAGACTGAGAGGTAGTTCTTGTGTGTGTTGTCCGGGTTGGATACTGGCGTCATGAACTAGTAGTCCGTTCCCGTGTGGTGGCGTCGTTCTTTCCGACTCGTGCTTTGCCACAGGTGGTGGTTTGTGTGTGTGACTCGTTGGTTGAGGTTTTACCCATTGTGGTGTGCCCTGGTGGTAGCACAGTATTGGTTGTGGTTTCGTGGTGGTACCTCGTGGAGGTAGATACCTGTACCCTTTATGGTAGCTTTGTGTTGTGGTACATTGTGTACCAGTCCCTTCAAGTGTTGAGGTGGACTTGTGTTATGTGGAGGTCTGTGGAGTGACCTTCCACGTGTTGTATTTTTACTTGTCTTCGGGTAAGCTTCCGATTATGTTTTGATATGAGGTGCTGGTGTGAGGTGGATTGGCTGGCTGATGCCAGTCCTGTTACCCTTTGTGGGTAGGTTCCCGTGAAGCTTATAGCTTCAGGGACCAGTGATTGTCATTTTAGTCTGTGAGGTCTATAACCTAGGCAGTTCAGTTGTTGAGCGGACTAGTGGAGCTGTGCTAGTCATGCTGTCCCTTTTATCTTTCGAGATTTGTATTAGCTAATGAGATTTATTGTTTAGCTGCTATTTATCATGATTTGTAGTGAGCATAATATGGTTTGGACTATCGGTGTTTCCAGTGAGACCCTCTGGGGTTGAGGTCTCTTTAGTGTTGTGTGTGTTTTTGGGTGGTCCCTACTGAGCCGGTGGCTTGTTGATGCTCACTCCCCTACAGTTCTTTTCAGGACATATCGTTGGTATGGCATGCGAAGGTGTTGTGGTAGACTTGTACACCAGCAGTAGTGTTAGTTGTGTTGTATAAGCTTGTGCTCCCTCGGGGTATGCCCCAGGTAGTTATACTTTTTAATTGGACATGTAATATTGTATTGGGATAGTTGTAAATTGTATATGCAGATATGAGCACATGTACTTTCTTGTGTCTTATACTGTAGTAGTTGTCTTTTATATTCTTACTGGACACGTGTACGAGCTATCCCTTGTGAGACTTTGGTCCGTTCGCGGGAGACGGATCTAGATATGAAGCCTTATTGGGCATAAATATCCAGGGCCGTTACACATACCGGTATAAAGAGGGTTGTTGCATAAGCAATGCATGCATCGTGTACAATTTTTCTTTGTTTTTGGGCTGAACCCTAAAACGCGACCAGTTCAGACGTCGCGTATTAGGCACTGGTATCGCAACAGGTTAACCTGTCACGATTACCTAAAAGGCGATAGCCTAGTTCGTCGTAATTTTGGATCTGTTCTGATAGAATCCGACTGCATCAAATTGTGTGCAGCCTCATTTTCAGTGTATGTCTAGAACGCGACCAACTATGTCGTCGTGATTCTGATGTTTTCCCGCCCTTGGTTTTCATGGCCAATTCGTATTTAAGAAGGTCTGATAAAACGTTGATGTAAGCTGTCCCGTTTCTGTTCCGAATCGATTACTGTATCGACTTCCTTAAAATGCGTTAGTATAAATAGTCATGTTCTGTTCTGAATCGATTACTGTATCGATTACCTTAAACGCGTCCATCATGACCGTCGCGTTTCTGTCTTGAATCGATTACTCGCATCGATTGTCTCAAACACGACCATTAGAACCGTCGTGATTTTGTTGAGTCGACTTGGTCGTATCGACTCTGTTCTGAATGGACTTGGTTGTATCAACTCTGTTCTGAATTGATTTGGTCGTATTGACTCTGTTTAAACGCGACTGTTAGACCCATCATGATTTAGGTGACTGTCTGAACCCGTGTGTGCACTGTTTTAAACCTTGTGAATTGCGACGACTGTGTCTGTCGCAATTTAAAGAGCATACTCAAGACCTATTTTGCTCTGTCTAGAGTGTAAGGTTTTCATGATATGGTTATGGCATGTGTGTACAGTCTGTCCAGTGGCTTAAAACCTGTTAACCCATGAAAAAGACATAACAACGTGAAAGCTTATGCTAATTCTCTTTAATGACTTGATCTAATTCTTGCAAACTATTGATGATCATCATGCTCTCCTAGCTTGTTAAAGTGAATAATGGTTATCTAAAATACTGCAATCATGTCTAGTTAAGTGCATGTTTCAATCTTATGTCATCATGTACTCTGCTTTCCGCGTTGTTTTAAACCGGTGGAATGTGGATTGAGACACGTACTGCACTACACACTTGCACTTATAGGCATCTTTCTTGGGGGATTGGAAACTCACGGTCGGTCATTCTGTATCGGCAGTGTAGTGACCTTTCTCTTAAGACCTTCGTAAATCTCCATACTCTGTGGATTCCCTCATGGAGACTGAGTTGGTTGTACCATTGAAGTTCCTGGAGATAGAGTGCACTTCCTCTCTTAACTTGTTCTCATGAGTGTAGATTTATAATCTTGACTTAAGCCATTAATGTAAAGAGTTAACTAAAGTATAATTACATCGTTATGCTGGCAAAATTATTTCTCTATTATTGTTATCATGAAATCATGTTCACATGACTTGCTATATCTTGACATCTTCATCATGAACATGATATTACAACTGCTTACATCTTGAAACTCTTGTTATTGGCCATGAATGACTGTGGGTATCTACATTTGAAATTAAGTGAGATGCTGATCCGGCATGGCGAGTGTCCAAGGGCTCCAGTCTAGCCCTAATGACGGAGAGTCTAAATATACTGTTAACCATAGGGTATAATGATTACTAGCATTGCATCTGTGGGGAAATAGTGTCGTGTTGAATGCTAGATACAATAACCACATACAAGTGTCTTATTGTGCATTTCAAGGTGGATCTTTCCTTGGTGTACATTAGTGTCTTCGTGCTTGATTAAGTGTTCAGTGATAAAGTTCGTGCTCGTGCGTACTTGCTAGCGTGATATGACCATCCTGCAATTATTGCAACTAAATCTTGCAAACTATTGACATCTTGTGATCCTAAAGTGAAGTGCTATCTCGCATGCTTGTTCAAAGTGATCTATTGCTAAGTCTTTCTTGATACCTTGTTCTAGATCTTGTTCTATCGTTATTGCTCAATCTATCTCGTACATGTATCGTGTTTAATGAGATTTATCGTTCATGCATATCTTGAAAATCATACTTACCTAGTTCTAAATTGTTAATCACTTATATCATTGCCCGCACATTGAGATATAAATCCTACTGGGCTAGTTTGCTCATTCCCTACTTTTAACATTCTAGGTGACTTTGAAGTTGAAGAAGGAGACCAAGTCGAGGATGGGAATGCATCCGAGTGAAGAGCGTTCGAATCTAGCTTCTATCCTTAGTTTACCTTGAGTGTTAGAACATGTAGTAGGTAGTGAGGTTATATGTACTTTCTTTTTATTCAACCATGAAAGAGTTGTATTAGTTCTATTTGAAACAATGAATTGAGATTTGAATACAAAATTAGTTGAGTTTTCATTTGGGCATTATGATTATGTTGTGTTGATACACATTTAGTGCTTGCTAGCTAGAGGCTTATTGCCGACTATTAACGTCTCAGAATATCGATATTATTATTATCTTAAATATATTTCCACTGCGTAATTCTCGAGACGTGATAGTTTAGTGGTATCAGAGCCTAGGAAACAATAGGAATATTTAAGTCCTAGGTTTAAGTGACACAATAGAAACGTACGTCATGGATCATATATATAGTACCTGGAGAATGGGTAGAGGCTAGGAATATGTTAGAATGAACCAAGCACTCCTACCATTGACTCTTGCAATGTATCTAGAGACATTAATTAGTTTCTATCCTTTTCTCAGGAACCTCATAACTCCTTCAACTCAACTGCGATGGCACGCAATCAGTGGCAGGCCATGCAAGAAACAGTAGCAGGATTAACCCAGGTGCTACAGAATGTAGTTCAATCTGGGAACCAAGCAACCACCGCTAGGAACGGTTCTGGCAACTTACATCGCAACTTTAGGAGTATGAATCCTCCTCACTTCTTTGGATCCTCTGATCCAGATGAGGGTGGAGAATTGGAAAGAGGAGATGGAACGTATATTCCAAGTTATGCAATGCACGAACCGGGAGAAGGTGATACTAGCCACTTTCCGATTTACCAAAGATGCTAGGGCTTGGTGGAAGGCCACGTCAGCTCACCTACCTAACGCAGCTGAACTAGAATGGGCTGGTTTTCTAGAGGTTTTTGGGGAAAGAAACTTCTCGAAAAGGGTGAAAGAGAAGATGGCTGTGGAATTTGCAGCACTTAAGCAAAAAGGAATGACTATGGAGGATACGAAGCCCCGTTTGCCTATCTTCTGTCTATGCCCCACATCTGGTGGGAACTTAGAGGCTTAAGGCCAACAGGTTCATGGATGGGCTCAGACCCATGTTCATTGAAAAGCTCGAACCACACAACATTCAAACTTACACCGAGATGGTCCAATGAGCTCAGTTAGTAGAAGATACCATGGCTAGGTAGAAGGCATGAGAGGGAAAGAGACTATGAAGCCAGTATACACAAAGAAGGAAGCCCCTTACACTACTAGAGATACCCACTCCAACAACAACGGTACCAAAAGACCGTACGAAGAGAACAATACAGGCAATGTCAAGAAGATTAAATTAGAGAAAACATCGATTGTGGAATATTGCAAATTTTGCGATAAGCCGGGACACAAAGCGGACAAGTGCTGGAAGAAGGCCAGAGCTTGCCTGCGGTGTGGAAGCCACGAGCATCGTATACCCAACTGCCCCATGCTAAATGACCAAGCTAGAAGAAACCAAGGAGTGGTAAAGTGTGAAGGGCGCGTGAATGCATTGACATGAGCGGAACTCTCGGAAGGAGGTATGATTGTTAAACCATAGACTGATCCTATGATGCCTTTCTTATTAGTACATTTCTAAGTGGGGGAGATGATTAAGGAAAAGTTGGAAAGGGATAATCTAGTAGTTATAATACCACAACTCATCTGGTGAATTATGATGGAGTTATATCAACCATAGAAGAAGGAAAGAGTTGGAAGGAATTGGAGGGACAATATTTATAGCCTATAGGTAGAAATAACTAACACCTATGACAATAAGGCGGATACAAGCTGGACTTTATTAAGGATCGGATCTCAAACCTTATCGAGAACCCTGGTGCTAAAGACTAGCCTATCTGTGAATTTGGGGACCAAATTCTCTTAAGTGGGGGAGGGTGTAGCACCTCAAAAAATTCAGTAATTAAAAGTTTAAAGTAATAGAAATAGATAATTTCCATATACCGAAATAATAGAATCATACGTACCATTATCATATGTGCAAGAGCATGTCGAAAATTGCATAAAAATAATAGTTCAACTTTAAACAACATACCCAAATGTTCCACGAAGAAATTCGTGCAACGAAAAATCCGATTGGCCAAGTTTATGTCGCATTGTGACTAATAGTCATAATTAGGGAATAAAGTCAGAAAACCGTTATCATGGGTGTAAAACATGATCATAAATTAAGTTAAAATGATGGGAAGACTCCTAACAACATATTGATAGCCAGTATCATATTTGGGCCAATGGACAACTTTTGGCCCAAGAATAAAATCAAACAAGAAAATACCCCAGAAATTTGTAACCTTAATTTAGCTAAAAATAGGAAGAGGCAATTAGGACAAATCCTAAGGTAATTAGCAACCCAAATTCGTGCCTAGACATGGTATGAAGCTTCCTAAAGCCATACACATTCTACAAGGGAGGTGAATCATCAAAACTTGGAAGGTAACCCAAAACCACAACCCTTCTTTCCTATACACATTAGGACTCCTAAAAATCCTAGATGCTTAAATACTCTTCCCAAAACCCTTGGGGACGAGTTTACCAATAGTTGGGGTCGTGAGTAGCAGAGCTTGAGCACCAGAGGAGGAAGAAATCGCTCCCAACCGGAGTTCTTCTTCCCCAATTGCGTTCAACATCGATCTGCAGAAGAACCTATTGGAAGCGACCAAAGGTAGGTTATCTCGAACCAACCAAATCAAATCACATACCATCGTGTAGTTCATCAAGTCTACTTTTATGTGCATGCGTTTTCCCCAGTTTTCATTGAGTATACATCGAGTGTTAAGCATTTTGTCAAGGTCGTGCATGAATAGGGCTTTACACGTTCATGGCAGTTTCTCGCGCATCCCGAGACCAAATCACATGAAAGCCATAGCTCTCTTCTACTCCTCGTCCCCAACAAGTTTCATGTTCAGAGTTTTGTCCAAGGAGCCCTAGTTTGGAGATATAAGCGTTGCATGCATCATGTACAGTTTTTCTTTGTTTTCGGGCTAAACCCTAAAACGCGACTAGTTCAGACGTCGCGTATTAGGCAGTGGCATCCCAACAGGTTAACCCATAATGATTACCTAAAAGGTGACAACCTATGTCGTCGTAATTTTGGATCTATTCTGACAGGATCCAACTGCATTAAACTATGTGCAGGCTCGTTTTTAGTGCGTGTCTAGAACACGACCATCTATGTCGTCACAATTATGATGTTTTCCAGCCCTTGGTTTTTGTGGCCAATTCGTATTTAAGAAGGTTTGCATAAATGTGTCGATGTAAACTGTCGCATTTCTGTTCTGAATCGATTACTGTATCGACTTCCTTAAAATGCGTAAGTATAAACCGTCACATTTCTGTTCTGAATCTATTACTGTATCGATTACCTTAAACGCGTCCATCATGACCGTCGCATTTCTGTCCTGAATCAATTACTCTCATCGACTGTCTCTAAACACGACCATTAGAATCGTCGCGATTTTGTTCTGAGTCGACTTGGTCATATCAACTCTGTTCTGAATCGACTTGGTCATATTGACTCTGTTCTAAATCGATTTGGTTGTATCGACTCTATTTAAATGTGACCGTTAGACCCGTCGCGATTTAGGTGACTGTCTGAACCAGTGTGTCCACTGTTTTAAACTTTGTGAATTGCGACGACTGTGTCCATCGTGATTTAAAGAGCATACCAGAGACCTGTTTTTCTCTATCTAGAGTGTAAGGTTTGCATGATATGGTTATGGCATGTGTGTACAGTCTGTTCAGTGGCTTAAAACCTGTTAACCCATGAAAAAGACATAACAACGTGAAAGCTTATGCTAATTTCTTTTTAATACTTGATCTAATTCTTACAAACTATTGATTGATCATCATGCTCTCCTAGCTTGTTAAAGTGAATAATGGTTATCTAAAATACTGCAATCATGTCTAGTTAAGTGCATGTTTCAATCTTATGTCATCATGTTACTTGCTTTCCGCGTTGTTTTAAACCGATGGAATGTGGATTGAGACACGTACTACACTGCACACTTGCACTTATAGGCAGCCCTTTCCTGGGGATTGGAAACTCACGGTCGGACATTCTGTATCGGTAGTCTAGTGACCATTCTCTTAAGACCTCCGTACTCCGTGGATTCCCTCATGGAGACCGAGTTGGTTGTACCATTGAAGTTCCCTGGAGATAGAGTGCACTTCCTCTCTTATCTTGTTCTCGTGAGTGTAGATTTATAATCTTGACTTAAGCCATTAATGTAAAGAGTTAACTAAAGTATAAATTATGCCGTTATGCTATCGAAATTATCTCTCGATTATTGTTATCATGAAATCATGTTCACATAACTTGCTATATCTTGACATCTTCATCATGAACATGATATTACAATTGCTTACATCTTGAAACTCTTGTTATTGGCTATCACGTCCTGAGAATATGCAGCAAAAATATTTTGAAATAATACGTTCAGTATTCTGAGACGTGAACAGTCGACAAATAAGCCTTTAGCTAGCAAGCACTAAATGTGTATCAACACAATCATCATAGGGCCCAAATGAAGACTCAACTAATTTTGTATTCAAAATTCATTGTTTCAAATGGAACTAATACAACTCTTTCTTGGTTGATTCGAACGCTCTTCACTCGGATGCATTCCCATCCCCGACTTGGTCTCCTTCTTCAGCTTCATAGTCACCTAGAATGTTAAAAGTAGGAATGAGCAAACTAGCCCAGTAGGATTTATATCTCAATGTACAGGCAATGATATAAGGATTGACAATTTAGAACTACGTAAGCACGATTTTCAAGATATGCCTGAATGATAAATCTCATTAAACATGATACATGTACGAGATAGATTGAGCAATAACAATAGAAAAAGATCTAGAACAAGGTATCAATAAAGAACTTAGCAATAGATCACTTTGAACAAGCATGCGAGAAAGCACTTCACTTTATGATCACGAGATGTCAATAGTTTGCAAGAAAGAACTCAAGATATCACTTGGTTGCAATAAATGCAGGATGGCCATATCACGCAAGCAAGCACGTACGAGCACGAACTTTATCACTGAACACTTAATCAAACGCTAAGACACTAATGTACACCAAGGAAAGATCCACCTTGAAATACACAATAGGACAAGTGTATGTGGTTATTGTATCTATCATTCAACACAACACTATTTCCCAGCACAGATGCAATGCCAGTAATCATTATACCCCATGGTTAACAATATATTTATGACTCTCCATCATTGGGGCTAGACTGGAGCGCTTTGACACTCGCTGTGCCCGATCAGCATCTCACTTAAATTCAAATGTAGATACCCATAGTCATTCATGGCCAATAACAAGAGTTTCAAGATGTAAGCAATTGTAATGTCACGTTCATAAGAAAGATGTCAGGATATAGCAAGTCATGTGAGCATGATTTCATGATAACAATAGTCGAGAGATAATTTCGGCAGCATAACGACACAATTTACACTTTAGTTAACTCTTTACATTAATGGCTTAAGTCAAGATTATAAATCCATACTCACGAGAACAAGATAAGAGAGAAAGTGCACTCTATGTCCAGGGAACTTCAATGGTACAACCAACTCGGTCTCCATGAGGGAATCTGCGGAGTACGAGATTTACGGAGGTCTTAAGAGAAAGGTCACTAGACTGTCGATACGGAATGACCGGCCGTGAGTTTCCAATCCCCCAAGAAAGGGCTGTCTATAAGTGCAAGTGTGTAGTGTAGTACTGAAATGTTGCGGAAAACACTGCTATCAGAAATCTAGAAGGGGGGGGGGTTGAATAGATTTCTACAAATTTTAAAAATCACTTAAAGTGAAACTTCGAGAAACTTAATTGATTGTGAAATCTGAGTGTTGATGGAAATTCTAAACAAATTAGGCAAGCTAGATGATAAGATTTAGACGAACCTATCAAGCATCTAGCGCAAGAGATAAGCAAACCACAATGACACAAAGATTTAGGGTGGTTCGGATTACACAACAGTGTATCCTAGATCCACCATCCACACACACACACAATTGTGGCTTATCTTGCCAGTTCAGAAAAGTCACAAAGAACCACACACACTCTGAGATACGGAAATCTCAGATTCAATCACACACGTGAAATTGGGCACAAGGATTGCACCACTTTCACAAAAACACACAATGTAGAATGAGATTGAAATAAGAAACCAGTCGGAGCAATTGAATTCCAAATTGAAGAGGACTGGTTTGAAGATCCCTGTTCTGCTTTAAGAATGGGGATCAGCTTCTCTGCTTCAGCTCCAGGAAGAAGACTCAGATGGATGAAATTCTCCTCCAATTGGATCGTCCAAGGTATGCAGACCTTTGGTTCCTTCAGATCTGGGAGCAATTCGCCAGGTTGAAGCCTTCTTCAGAAATGGATCGGAATTTTCTGGAGTCTGGAAGAACAGAAGTATATGGCTCGACTTCTTCTCTAAGGCCAAGTGGAAGGGGTATTTATAGCCCATGGGTCCACAAAATATCTTGGGATATGTGAGCATAGAAGTTCCCGCCTAAAAAGGCCTTTCCCAAAAGCTTCCATGTGTCCCTGTTAATCACATCAAAAAGAAGAAGAAAAATTAGACAGATTGTGTCGACACACCTTACCTATGTGTCGACACCCTGTCCCAGTTATCACAAAACTGTCCCCTGGAATCTTGAACTAGTGTCGACACACAACTAGGTTGCGTCGACACTACTGGGTAATTACAGATGACTTGTTCTGGGACAATGCACTAGTGTCGACACACAGTTGAGTTGTGTCGACACCACTGGGTAATTACTGATGTCTTTGTGCTGGAACAGTGCACTAGTGTCGACACATAACCAAGTTGTGTCGACACCACTGAGTACTTTTGAGCTGTAAATGTGAAGGAAACTGAAGGAAACATTGTGAGATAAAATTGTAAGCATGATAAGCATGGTTTCAAAGTATTAATGAATCACATTTGGCTATCATCAAAATCAGAGATCCAACAAGTACGTGTCTCAATCCCTATTCCACCGGTTTTAAACAACACGGAAAGCAAGTAACATGTTGACATGAGATTGAAACATGCACTTAACTAGACATGATTTGTAGTATTTTAGATAATCATTATTCACTTTAACAAGCTAGGAGAGCATGATGATCAATCAATAGTTTGCAAGAATAGTTCATGTCAATAAAGAGAAATTAGCATAAGCTTTTACGTTGTTATATCTTTTTCATGGGTAATAGTTTAAGCCACTGAACAAACTACATGCACTTGACAGAACCATGACATGCAAACCTCAAAGTTTAGATCATACAAAACAGGTCTCGGGTAGGCTCTTTAAATCGCGACAGACACAGTCGTCGCAATTCACAAGGTTTAAAACAGTGCACACACGGGTTCAGACAGTCACCTAAATTGCGACGGGTCTAACAGTCGCGTTTAAATAGAGTCGATACGACCAAATCGATTCAGAATAGAGTCGATACGACCAAGTCAACTCGGAACAAAATCGTAACGGTTCTAATGGTCACGTTTAGACAGAGTCGATGCGAGTATCGATTTAAAATAGAAACACGACGGTCATGATGGACGCGTTTAAGGTAATCGATATAGGGTATCGATTTAGAAAAGAAACGCGACGGTTCACACTGATGCGTTTCAAGGAAGTCGATACAGTAATCGATTCGGAACAAAAACATGATGGTTTGCACTATCGCATTTTTACAGACCTTCTTAAATATGAATTAGACACGAAAACCAAGGGCGGGAAAATATTAGAATCGCGACGACATAGATGGTCGCGTTCTAGACATGCACTGAAAGCGAGGCTATACACAGTTTTATGCAGTCAGATCCTATCAGAACAGATCCAAATTTGCGATGACATAGGTTGTCGCCTTTTAGGTAATCATGACGGGTTAACAGGTTGTGATACTAGTGCCTAATACGCGACGTCTGAACTGGTCGCGTTTTAGGGTTCGGTCCGAAAATGAAGAAAACTGTACACGATGCAAGCAATGCTTATATCTCCATAACTAGGGCTCCTGGTACAAAACTCTGAACATGAAACTTGTTGGGTACGAGGAGTAGAAGAGAACTATGGCTTTGGTTTCATGTGATTTGGTCTCGGGATGCACAAGAAACGACCATGAACGTGAAAAGCCCTAAACATGCATGACCTTTGGAAAACGCTTAATACTCATGTATGCTAGATAAAACTTGGGGAAAACACATGCACATGAAAGTAGACTTGATGAACTACACATTGGTATGTGATTTGATTTGGTTTGGCCCGAGATAACCTACCTTTTGAGTTGAATAAGATTCGTTCTCCAGAAAGCCCTTGCTCTGACCGCTTGTAGAAGAACGCTCAATACTCCCGACACACTGGATAAGAAATTGGGAAAAATGGTGCCATTAGAAACTAGACTCAACCCTCTTTCCTGGGGTATAAGCCTTGCATGGTTTGGTCGAGGTTTGACTCACCTTTAGTCGACTCTAAGAAGGGTTCTCTGCTCAGATCAATGCAGAACGCAGCTGGGAAGAAGAGCTTCGGTTGGGGCGATTTCCTCCTCCTCTGGTGCTTTAGCTCTGCTACTCATGACCCCAACTATTGGTAAACTCATCCCCAAGGTTTCGGGAAGAGTATTTAAGCTTCTAGGGTTTTTAGGAGTCCTAATGGAACAAGGAAAGTGGGTTGCGGTTTTGGAGTTGGACCTTCCTTGCTTGAGGGATTCCCATCCCAATTGGAGTGGTTTAGGGTTTAGGAAACCTCCTAGAATGGTTAGACACGAATTTGGGTTACCATAATGGTCTAATTACCTTTGATTTCACCCTAATTGCCTCCTCCTAGTTTTAGCTCAATTAGGGTTACGAATTTCTTGGGTATTTTCTTATTTGATTTTATTCTTGGGCCAGAAGTTGCCCATTGGTCCAAATGTGATAATGGGTTGTCAATATATGTGGTTTGAAGTCTCTTCATCATTTTTATTCAATTTATGATTATATTATACACCCATGATAACAATTTTCCGACTTATTTCCTAATTATGACTATTAGTCACAATGCGACATAAACTTGGCCAATTGGATTTTTTGTTGCATGAATTTCTTCGTGGAACATTGGGTATGTTGTTTAAAGTTGAACTATTATTTTTATGCAATTTTCCGACATGCTCTTGCACATACGATAATAGTACATATTTTTCATTATTTCGATAATATGGAAATTACCAGTTCCCATTTATTTCTAATTTTATTTTATTAAAATTTCCGGGGTGCTACATTGTCCATGAATGACTGTGGGTATCTACATTTAAAATTAAGTGAGATGCTGATCAGGTACGGCGAGTGTCCAAGGGCTCCGGTCTAGCCCCAATGACGCAGAGTCATAAATATACTGTTAACCATGGGATATAATGATTACTGGCGTTGCATCTGTGCTGGGAAATAGTGTCGTGTTGAATGCTAGATACAATAACCACATACACATGTCCTATTGTGCATTTCAAGGTGGATATTTTCTTGGTGTACATTAGTGTCTTTGTGCTTGATTAAGTGTTCAGTGATAAAGTTCGTGCTCATGCATTCTTACTTGTGTGATATGGCCATCCTACAATATTGCAACTAAGTGATATCTTGAGTTCTTGCAAACTATTGACATCTCATGATCCTAAAGTGAAGTGCTATCTCGCATACTTGTTCAAAGTGATCTATTGCTAAGTTCTTTCTTGATACCTTGTTCTAGATCTTATTCTATCGTTATTGCTCAATCTATCTTGTACATGTATCGTGTTTCATGAGATTATCGTTCATGCATATCTTAAAAATCGTACTTACCTAGTTCTAAATTGTTAATCACTTATATCATTGCCCGCACATTGAGATATAAATCCTACTGGGCTAGTTTGCTTATTCCCTACTTTTAACATTCTAGGTGACTATGAAGTTGAAGAAGGAGACCAAGTCGAGGATGGGAATGCATCTGAGTGAAGAGCGTTCCAATCTAGCTACTATCCTTAGTTTACCTTGAGTGTTAGAACATGTAGTAGGTAGTGAGGTTATGTGACGGACCACATCGTTCAAACCCGTTAACCTGATAAAGAGCCTGACACGACTCTGCCTCCCGCGAACGAGCCGAAGCTTCGCAAGGGATATCATTCACACAGGGTCGTAGAAATATAAAGGTAACAGCTGAACAGAAGTAAACTTTCCATTAGACAAATATTTACATGAGATTTACATAGCTAGTTTCTCAACTAAAACCATAAACCAGTACAACAGAACCTGGGGCATACCCCGAGGTGTACAAAGAGAGAGAATTACACGGCTGGTGGTGGCGCAGACCCTGCTCCACTACGGTGCGGTTCGGAACTAGAAGACGGATGGGAAGCCTCCTGCTCTCCCTCACCTGAAAGGAGTAGGGGGGTGAGCCTCGCTAGTCACTGGCTCAGTAGGGAAACTACCCCAAAAGAAACCGAGCAAACCACAACTCAAGTAACTAAGTAGGTAGCTACGCTATAGCAATTATAGAGTTTTCTAAGCAGGATATTAAAGCTGTAACTTACTTACCGCTTGCTGACCTCGAATGTAGTTTTTAATAAATAAACGGAAAACCCAAACAAGTGTACGAGCTAAAGTAGGTAAACGCCAAACTCGGGTCGCGTAGCCTGGCTCGCGACACCAGCAACCAACAAACACACAGGTCTACCTCTCAGTCTCGCAGCCACAGACGAAAGGTCCAGCTGCCGCTCCACTAAACCAAACAAGAACTGTGGAGACCAACCAAACCACCACACCTGTAGGTCACACACCCTGCAGGCCAATGCCTAACACCTTTAGGGACTCTGGCCCAAGCTCTCTAAAGTGAGGCACTGGAAACAGGACTAGCTGGGGTCCAATACGTCTACTGGTGTCCGTCCCCCCAACTACGAGCGCGCTACAAGCGACTAAACACAAACTCTCACAAGTCGCTGTCCCGTCGTCTTTCCCTCAGTCGGACGACAACTCTCCTCGAGAGCGAGGGTGTCCAAGAGGACGACAAGACCCTAACGGTACCACTGTACTGGGACAAACCCCGAGCACACCCACGTGCCTGGCTCACCTTGGAACCTGGGGCTCCCAACTAAAGAGGTAACCACGGAAGACATAACACTACCTGCCACGCACACGAAAACTCGTGCACACTGCACAACCACGTGAACACAAATGGGTCGCTGAAACCAGTCACACACTCACAACCACGTGAGCCTGCAGCTCACCATCTGAACCGCATTCCGAAGGAGCACAACAAGTGCCGAAGCACCACTAAACACTTCCACACACATCGGTTAACCATGCCATGCATCGGTTAAACAGAAATGGATACATACATTAACATTTACATGCAAGTAGTAACCCTCGGCTGTGATCGCGACAGAGGCCCTAGTCGCGATCATATCGCGACGCCCCGACATGTCGCAACCACGAACGCGAATGCGACGTGTCATCCTGTCGCGATCTGATCGCGACAGGGGGGACCGTCGCCTTCACAGGAGAAAAACCCTAACCGGGTCCCCTTCACCAGAAAACCCCCATAACCCTGCCAAACCTGGTTTTCAATCCATTTTTCATGCTCTTTGTGATGCCCTAGCATGCTTTCTAAAGTTCTTAAAGCATTAAACACATCACACACACACACACCCACGAAATCTACAGAGAAAAGGTTAATCTCCCTACTTTCTATGAAGAACACGAAAACGGGCGATAATCTGGCGTTCCTTCCACTCCACACGCGATCCTCACGGTGAGGACACACCCAACCATTGCCCAGAAGCTCGAATCGTCCGGCAAACCTCGAGCAGCTCCTCCCCTGGCCGAGTAGAGCTTGTGAAAGCTCTGTTCTGCCAGGGTTTCTTAAAAACACAGCTCGATTGGGAACACGACTATCGCTACGTCGCGACCAGGTCGCGATGCGGCTGCCCGTTGCGATCAGCCTGTCGACATCAGCACGCCCACCCCGCGCGTGACACGCGGTGCGCATGCAGACGAGCCAAAATAGCGGCAACCAGGACTCGACGTCCCCGGGTGTCGCGATGAGAATGCGACGAAGCCCTCTATCACATCCAAAGATAGAGAACAAGCAAGCAATTCGGGCCAACTAGCCGGCCCACAACACACCAGAAACCTGTGTAAGCACTTGCTACACACAACATGGGCCACACGCTGGCCTCCACAACTGATAAGACGATCCGAATAGTCGACATGCTACATTACTATCACCTAAAAGAAATTTCGTCCTCGAAATTTTAAAGTGGAATCCGATATCAAAATTTTCTTTTAAAATTAATAGGGTACTATCACCTAAAAGAATTAAAAGCTTACTTAAACAAATATGGATACGTCTTCATCATTTCCTCTGCTAGTTCCCAAGTATCTTCACCGCCCTGCCTGTTTTCCCATCTCACTTTCACTAAATCAATTTCTTATTTCTGAGCTTTTGAGTTCTGCGGCCTGTGATCTGTACTGGATATTCTGGCATAGTCATATCTGGCTTTAATTCACTCCTTTGGTAACTAACCACTTGGAACAGATCTTTAATGTACTTTCTAAGCATGGAAACATGGAACACATCATGGACATCTGTGAAATCTGCTGGCAGATCTAACCTGCAAGCTGTCTTGCCCAATCTTTCTATTATCTGGAATGGACCTACATATCTGGGGCTCAACTTGCTTCGCTTGCTGAATCTAACACACCTTTAGTAGGAGAAACCTTCAAAAATACATAATCCCCCACTTCAAATTGCAATGGTCTGTGTCTGTTGTCAGCATAACTCTTTTGTCGACTCTGTGCTATCTGCAGCTTTTCTTTAATAAACTTAAATGTTTCTGCACATTGCCTGATTAACTCTGGACCCAGAACCTGCCTCTCTCCTACCTCATGCCAATTCAGTGGTGTCCTGCATGGTCTGCCATATAGTGCCTCATAGGGTGCCATTCCGATACTTGCTTGATAACTGTTATTATATGCAAATTCTACCATACTCAAATGACGTTCTCATATTCCTCCCCAAACCAAACAACAAGCTCTCAACATGTCTTCTATTGTCTGGATGGTCCTTTCTGTCTGTCCATCTGTTTGCGGATGATATGCGGAACTATATCTTAACTCAGTGCCAATGACCCTCTGCAAACTTCTCCAAAAGCCTGAGGTGAATCTTGGATCTCGATATGATTCAATAGTAACTGGAATTCCATGCAACGGTATTATTCTTTCTACATATAATTGGCTAGCCTGACCACTGACCATGACATATTAACCGGTAACAGTCTGCAAACTTTAGTCAGTCTATCAACGAAAACCCAAATGCCATTGTGACCCGCTGAGCTAGGTAAACCCACTATAAAATCCATAGCTATATCATCCCATTTCCATTGTGGTATGGGCAAAGGTTGCAACAAACCTCCTGGTCGCTAATGTTCTACTTTTACTTGCTGACAGACAACACATCTTGCTATAAATTCTGCAATTTCTCTTTTCATGTTTGGCCACCAGAAAGACCCTTCATACCCTGATACATCTTAGTACTGCCTAGATGAATAGTGTATCTTGACTTGGGCTTCCTCTAGTACTTTCTGTCTGATTTCTACATCAGCTGGAACATACACTCGGCCTTTCAATCTGACTACATTATCATGGCCCAAAATTACCTCCTCCATTCTTAAAATATCTTTCAAGTTCTCATCTGCTTTCTGAGCTTCAACTATCTTCCTATAAAGAGAAGGTTCAACTGCACTGTTCGCCAATACTGCTCTCTGCTGACTGTTTGACACATACAAAGAATTATCTGCTATCTCTTCATATAGTTTCCATTCTCTGATCATAAGTTGATTCATAACAGCTTTTCTGCTCAATGCATTTGCCACAACATTTGCTTTACCCGGATGGTATCCCAACTGAAGTCATATCTTTCAAATATTCATCCATCTGCGTTGCCTTAAATTCAAATCTTTCTGTGAGAATATATATTTCAAGCTCTTATGATCCATAAATATTTCAAATCTTTCTCCATATAAGTAATGCCGCCAAATCTTCAAAGCAAATACTACCGCTGCCAACTCCAAATCATGAGTCGGATAATTCTCTTCATGTTTCTTCAACTGCTTGGAAGCATAGCAACCACTTTTCCATGCTGCATCAATACTGCCCCTAATCCTCTTCTGGATGCATCTGTATATAACACAAAACCACCACTACCTGAAGGAATTTCTAATATCGGTGCTGTAGTAAGCCTCTTTTTCAATTCAACAAAGCTACGCCTGCACTCGGAGACCACATAAAAGGAACTCCCTTCCTGGTCAACTTGGTCATTGGGGCTGCTATTTTAGAGAAATCTTGAATAAATCTTCTATAATAACCTACAAGACCCAAAAAGCTTCTAATCTCTGACACTATTCTTGGCTCTTCCCATTTCAACACTGCTTCCACTTTCGCTGGATCCACTGCAACTCCTTCACCAGAGATCACATGTCCCAAAAACTGTATCTCTTTCAACCAGAATTCGCACTTACTGAACTTAGCATACAACTGGTGCTCTCTCAATGTCTGCAATGTGATTCTTAAATGGGCTGCATGCTCCTTATGATGCTGAATATATTAAGATATCATCAATAAAAACTACTATAAACTGATCCAGATATGGATGAAATATTCTTCATCAAGTTCATAAAAGCTGCTGGCGCATTTGTTAACCCAAATGGCATTACTACAAATTCATAATGTCCATACCTGGTCCTGAAAGCTGACTTTTCAATGTCTTCTTCCTTAATCTCAACTGATGATATCCTGATCTCAAATCAATCTTGGAGAACACCTTTGCTGACTGAAGCTGGTCAAACAAATCATCTATTCTCAGAAGCGGATACTTGTTCTTGATGGTAACCTTATTCAATTGTCGGTAATCTATACACATCCTCAAACTACCATCCTTCTTTCTAACAAACAGCACTGGCGCACCCCATGGTGAGTGACTTGGCCTGATGAACCTTTCTCTAATAGCTCCTGCAACTGCTTCTTTAACTCTTTTAATTCTGCTGGTGCCATCCTGTACGGTGCCTTCGATATCGACATACTGCCTGGCTCTAACTCAATAGTGAAATCTACCTCTCTGTATGACGCTAGCCCCGGCAAATCTTCTGGAAATACATCTACAAATTCTCTAACCATTGGCACAGACTCTACAGATTTATTTGACTCAACCAGACTCACAGAAGCAAGATACGCTACACACCCTGCATTAATTAACCTTCTAGCCCTGAGTGCAGAAATGATAACTTAGGAGAATAGAAGGGCATACCTTGAAATTCAAAAGTTGTTCCATCAGGTTTACAAAACCTGACCATCTTCTTTCTACAATCTACCAGAGCACCATAAGCCTCTAACCAATCTATACCCAGAATCAAATCATACTCTTTTAAAGACAAAGCATGCAACTCGTTGGCGACTGATTCCCATGAATCACAATTGGAACTTCATCTAAATAACAGAAGTAAGCATAAAATCACTGGAAGGAACCTCAACAACCAATTCACACTGCCCTTCTTCTATGGGATGAGCCAGACTATCCAAGATTTCTTCGGAATAAATGAATGAGAAGCACCCGGATCAATTAATATTCTAGCTGAGAAATTGAAGATCGATAATATACCTTCAATGAGATTTGATGCCTCTGCCTACGCCCTGGTGATTGCCATCACCCGACCTCAACTTCCTCTCTGATAAGGGGTTCCTCTGCCTCTCTCTGCTGACGACTGATATGTCTGCTGCTGCTGCTGAGTCCCTCTACCATAACCATATCCTTGAGACGGACAATCCCTGGCATAATGTCCTGGCTGACCACAAGCGTAACACGTGACCTCCCGAAAAGTTGCGGGCTGACCTGAGGTACTCTGATGGGACTCCTCTGAAACCAGTGGCCTGTAGCCACGCCCCTGCTAGAAACCACCCTGCTGGAAACCCTGTTGCCTGCCTCTGCCTCATCCTCCTCCTTGGAAGAATTTCTTGATCTGCTTACCCCACTTTGCTATCCCGGACGATGATGCTCCTGAGGGTGCCTTTCCTTTACTGATGCCCTGCGACTTATGGGAAGTCGAAAGCTGCCTGGACCTCCCACCTGAGACTGACTCTGCCTAGCCTGCAAAGTCCTCTCCAACACAGCTACACGCTGTGCCGCCTCCTCTACTGTCCTGCACATCAGTGGAGCTACTGCATCCTACAACTCGGACCTCATCCCCTAATAAAATACTCCACCATTATTGCATGATCGGTCACCACATAAGGGGCATATCTACTCAATGCCATGAATCTCATCTGATACTCCAGCATGGACAATCTCCCTTGCTGCAAAGTTCTAAACTACTTCCTCTTTGCTTGCTGGATCTGTGTAGTGGAAAAAACGTGTCATTGAAGACCGTCAAAAACTCTGCCCAAGTAATCCCATCTTCTGACCTTCCTGCAAAAACAGTCTGCAACTTGAGCCTCCACCATTCCTGAGGAAATCTCCTCAACTGATAGATAGCAAGAATGACTCTGTCCTCCTGTGGACACCTCATAGTCACAAATACTCTCTTGATCTCATGTATTCAATGCTCTACAGTATCTGGGTTTGGGCCACCTGAGTAGGTAGGGGGCTGTAACCTCAGAAACCTCTCTACAAGAGCTGTGGACTCCTCTGCGGAAGCTGGCCTCACTGGTACTGCGGGTGCAGGTACAGTACTTCAGGAGGTACCTCAACTCCTACTGGGGTAAAACTTGGGGCTGCTGGCACTACCTCCTCGACAACTGGTACTGCTGGCTGTGAGGTCCTGTCTGATCGATCCTCATACGGATCTCCGTAAGACTTTCCCATATCCACTCAATCATCCTCCAGGTAGGATCCTCCGGATCATCACCACCTCCTCCCCAATCTCTCCGATCCACCATTTCTAGTCCTGCACAAACAATTCCCCAACCACACAACACAACACATATCAACACAAAAACCCAAGGTCAACTACCAGTAGTGGGTTTAAGTAGAGAATAGGCTATGTAATTTCATGTTCCTTTACATTTATATAGACTATGCTCTGATACCAACTGGGACGGACCACATCGTTCAAACCCGTTAACCTGATAACGAGCCTGACACGACTCCGCCTCCCGCGAATGAGCCGAAGCTTCGCAAGGGATATCATTCACACATGTCCATAGAAATATAAAGTAACAGCTAAATAGAAGTAAGCTTTCCATTCCAAAAATATTTACATAATATTTACATAGCCAGTTTCTCAACTAAAACCATAAACCAGTACAACAGAACCTGGGGCATACCTCGAGGTGTACAAAGAGAGAATTACACTGCTGGTGGTGGCACAGACCCTGCTCCACTACGGTGCGGCCCGAAACTAGAAGACGGATGGGAAGCCTCCTGCTCTCCCTCACCTGAAAGGAGTACGGGGGTGAGCCTCGCTAGTCACTGGATCAGTAGGGAAACTCCCCCAAAAGAAATCGAGCAAACCACAACTCAAGTAACTAAGCAGGAAGCTACGCTATAGCAATTTATAGAGTTATCTAAGCAGGATATTAAAGCTGTACTTACTTACCGCTTGCTGACCTCGAACATAGTTTTTAATAAATAAACGAAAAACCCAAAAAGTGTACGAGATAAACTAGGTAAACGCCAAACTCGGGTCACGTAGCCTGGCTCGCGACACCAGCAACCGACCCGGACAGACACACAAGTCTACCTCTCAGTCTCGAAGCCACAGACGAAAGGTCCAACTGCCGCTCCACTAATGAAACAAGAACTGTGGAGACCAACCAAACCACCACACCTGCAGGTCACACCCCCGCAGGCCCATGCCTAACACCTTTAGGGACTCTGGCCCAAGCTCCCTAAAGTGAGGCACTGGAAACAGGACTAGCTGGGGTCCAATACATCTACTGGTGTCCGTCCCCCCAACTAAGAGCGCTATAAGCGATTAAACAACAAACACTCACAAGTCGCTGTCCCTGCCGTCTTTCCCTCAGTCGGACGACAACTCTCCTCGAGAGCGAGGGTGTTCAGGAAGATGACAAGACCCTGACAGTACCACTGTACTGGGACAAACCCCGAGCACACCCACGTGCCTGGCTCACCTCGGAACCTGGGGCTCCCAACTGAAGAGGTAACCATGGAAGATGTAACACTACCTGCCACGCACACAAAACTCGTGCACGCTGCACAAACCACGTGAACACACATGGGTCCCTGAAACCAGTCACACACTCACAACCACGTGAGCCTGCAGCTCACCATGTGAACCGCATTCCCAAGAGAGCACAACAAGTGCCGAAGCACCGCTAAACACTCCACACACATCGGTTAACCATGCCATGCATCGGTTAAACAGAAACGGATACATACATTAACATTTACATGCAAGTAGTAACCCTCGGCTGTGGTCGCGACAGAGGCCCTGGTTGCAATCATATTGCGACGCCCCGACATGTCGCAACCACGAACGCGAATGCGACGTGTCGTCCTGTCGTGATCTGATCGCTACAGGGGGGACCGTCGCCTTCACAGGCGAAAAACCCTAACCGGGTCCCCTTCACCAGAAAACCCCCATAACCCTGCCAAACCTGGTTTTCAATCCATTTTTCATGCTCTTTGTGATGCCCTAGCATGCTTTCTAAAGTTCTTAAAGCATTAAACACATCACACACACACACCCACGAATCCACGGAGAAAAGGGTAGAATCTCCATACTTTCTATGAAGAACACGAAAACGGCAATAATCTGGCATTCCTTCCACTCCACAGGCGATCCTCGCGGTGAGGACACACCCAACCAACGCCCAGAAGCTCGAATCGTCCAGCAAACCTCGAGCAGCTCCTCCCCTGGCCGAGTAGAGCTTGTGAAAGCTCTGTTCTGCCAGGTTTTTTAAAACATAGCTCGGTTGGGAACGCGACGTATCTCTACGTCGCGACCAGGTTGCGAAGCGGCTGCCCATCGCGATCAGCCTGTCGACGTCAGTACGCCCGCCCCGCACGCGCGACACATGTCGCGCATGCAGACGACGAGCCAAAACACGGGCAACCAGGATGCGACGTCCCCGAGTGTCGCGATGAGAACGCGACGAATCCCTCTGTCATGTTCAAATATAGAGAACAAGCAGGCAATTCGGGCCAACCAGCCGGCCCACAACGCACCGAAAACCTGTGTAAGCACCAGCTACACACAACATGGGCCACACATTGGCCACCACAACTGATATAAGACGATCCGAACAGTCGACATGCTACAGTTATATGTACTTTTCCTTTTATTCAACCATGAAAGAGTTGTATTAGTTCTATTTGAAACAATGAATTGTGATTTGAATACAAAATTAGTTGAGTTTTTCATTTGGGCCCTATGATTATGTTGTGTTGATACACATTTAGTGCTTGCTAGCTAGAGACTTATTTGCTGACTGTTCACGCATCGAATATCGATATTATTATTATCTCAAATATATTTCCCCTGGGTAATTCTCGGGACATGACATGCTTGATTGATGAATATTTATTATATATTATTGTTTCCCATCAGCATTACTTAACTGGTTTACACTTACCTCCAATACATGTTTAGTGAACTGTTAGATAGTGATTACACATTTGATAATGATGGCATGTCATTAAATGCCTGACACTCATTTTTTTGATTCGGTTCATTAATGTATCGGTTTAATCTTGCATAGTTCAATATTGTACATCTTGATTTGCATTATTCTTCCCTTTCTTGAACACTATTAATTGTTATCCCTGTGTGCAACAAATTTTCCTTGATTCCAATATCTATTTCTTTGTTATTAGAGGATAAATCCTACTAGGCAAGACTGCTCATACCTACTCTTCTTCCCTAGTATTCATCAGTCCTAGAAGGCGGGACCTCGAGAATTAGGTGCTGAGAGATCAACAGTTGTTATGTTTGACCCTTGAGATAAAGTTTGGGAATCATGTAATTACCCCAACCTTGAGGAACGACTGTTAATTTCTAATTTTGTTTTAGGTCAGGACCCCCGTGCAATTTTTGCTCGAATTTTTTTGATCTGTTCTCGATTTCCTATTTGGTTGCGTCTCGATATTTATGGAAATATTAAATGACGGGACGTGACACACACGAAGGTCTCACTTCGATTGATCACGTTAAAATCATCATATACGAAGTTCATTTTGTCATATTCGAAGTTTACTTCGTCATATACGAAAGCCACTTCGTTATATAGGAAATCCACTTCGTCATATACAAAGTATCATTTCGACAAACATCTTAACAAATGTAGTGAATACACATAATTTGTATGATATCTTCTCATCATTAACATTTGCTTATCACATTCATAACATTTTTTCACAAATAGAAAATTAATGTATGATTGAATGTCTACTTATGATATAATTCCTATTTGATACGATATCTTAAGAAATGAATTTTTCATACAAATACATAATCAAACCACTCTCTGAGAACATTACCTTCAATCTTTTGCAAAGCTCTCATAAAAATAATATCATCTAAGCTTTGCCTTATGAACCTAGAATTATCCGTATCTCAAAATCTGCAAAAAGGTCTTCTGACACCTGCCACAAAACACCTACTTTGTCTTTTGTCAGAACATCACAACACGATCTCTACCTACTACATATTCTATGATATATCTCACGAGTACCTATGATCATATCCTTAGCTAATGTACTGGACCCAGTCTAGTATATATCTTGGAGCTTGTCTCGTTCAGGAAAAAGATAAAAATGATCAGCAAGACTATCTGACCAATGTGAACATAAAAGACATGTACGTCGGCCTCTGAAGGAGACATGCAATGACTATCCTTCCAATGGATATATTCAAATGGACCGGAGCAACGGCTACAAAGATGTAGCCTATAAAAGGAAGACATTCCTGAAGAATAGAACATATATGAGTGTGGGAGATAACCAATTAAAGACAAGAAGGCAAGAGAGATCCAAGCACATATAGGAGTAAAGGTGAAAGAGTGCAAGTGTGCTACACCAAGCTTCCTCTCCTTAGATTCTAGCTAAGTTGCTGTGTTGGAGCCTTGCTTGTGCATGAATTGCTGCAACTGTCGAAATCTCGCCTTGTAAAGGTTCTCTCCTCAAACTCAGGAAATCTCTCTTCAGACTAGAGTCCTTCTGTTGTATACTTCTAAGTCTAGAGTCATTCTGAGTCTAGTATTTCACACAAAAAGCTTACCACAAGTAAGTGTACCCCTTGAGAAGGGAAGATCTGCTGAGCAAGATGTTTTTCCTTTCTGGAAGAGGGAAGGCCAAAGTAATCTTGGCAGTTGGTTCCCTTGTTAAAAGGGAAGTCTAGTTGACGCTAGCAGGTTGTCTTTCCCCTTATGTAGAAGGGAAGACTAGTGAAAGCCGGGGTGTTGTATCTTTGGAAAAGATAGTAAAGTCCTAAGCCATTGGCTTAGGGACTGGACGTAGGACTTCCATTGGAAGGAAGGTCCGAACCAAGATAAAATTTCTTTGTCTTTTATGGTTTGACTAATATAACTAACGTGCGTTAGTAAGCTCTTGTTAAATTAGCTTCCGCGATGAAAAGCACCTATTCACCCCCCTCTAGGTGAAAAGCTCTACCGCCATCAATCCAACACTCGAGTGGTTCTTTGAATCATGTCAAAACTAGAGGACACGGTTCAACCTTTGAACCGTGTAGGCTTAAGCCAACACGATTTGACCCTTTGAACCGTGTCGACACCACCAACCATTCCGACAGCCGACAGACGTCCCCTTCTTCCCCTTTCACCACAAACCATGAAGGTTAGGTTTGAGGGCTTACCGTGTCGGCACGAGGGGGACCTTGTCGCCCTTGTTGCTCCACGAGTTGTCACCGGAGCCTCACCGCCTGCATCCCCTCCTTCGGCGTGCCTTCTTCTTCACCTCTTCTTTCTTCCTCCACCTCCGTTGTTGACACTTCCTGTAACGTCGCGCGTTTTTCGGATCCTCGTGGATCCAGGTTTAGTGGGTTTGGTGGCCAATATATGGCTCATTAGTGCGTGTTCCAGGTGTTGCATGTGTTGTGAGGCTTGGTGGACCGGCCATTGGGCCCAAAGCACTCACAGGTTTTTTGCTTGTGAACGTGACAGGGGTATGCGTCGCATTCTGAACGCGACAGCCCTGGTGGTCGCGTTCCTGTTGCCGCCGTTGAGCGTCGACGTCTGCATGCGTGCCAAGTGTCGTGCGCTGGGTGGCCCGCTGATGTCAGGAGTGTGAAGGCGACGACCTCCCATGTTGCATTCAGGTCGCGACGTAGGGCTATGTCGCGTTCTTAACCGTTGTGCTGTTTTTAAGAACCCCGGCCGAACAGAGCTTCCACAGGCTCTGCTCGACCAGGGGGAGCTGCTGCGAGGTTTTTTTGGCGATTCAAGGTTCTGGAGGTGCGTGAGGCGTGTTCTCTCCGCGAGGACGTCACGTGGAGTGGGGGGAATGCCTGGAGTTCGTGTTCATTGCGAAGGTATGGGGAACCCACCTTGTTTTGATGTTTGGATCGTGTGCATGGTGTGGTTGATGTGTTTTCCAGTTTATAAACCATAAATACCATGCTAGGGTATCCATTAATAAATGTAAAACGTGAATTAAGCATGGTTTGAATGGTATGGAGTGGTAATCCGTGGAGTTCCTCCCGGATTAGGGTTTGCGCTTGTAAAGGTGACAGACCTTGCCGTCGTGACAAAGTCGCGACAGGCCGACCCGTCGTGACAGGGTTTCCTATTGCGACAGGTCGGGGCGTCGCGTTCTGAAGGCGACACATCCCCATGTCGTGACTTCAGTAGAGAGGTCTGGTTATGCATGCTTTTAACGTTTTAGTTATTCGATTATTTGTATTTGTTGTGCATGGAAATGACAGGTGGAGCTAGTGCACTGGTTACGCTTACGAAGCATGTTGCTCACGAGGTGGGCATGTTTTATGTGGTTAATGTGTTATGTACGTAGTCGGTTTGGTGTTTACGTAGTATGTGTGGTGCGTTGGCACCTGTAGCGCTCTTGGAGCGTACTGTCCATGTGTTGGACATGTTGTTTACGTGATTGACGTGGTGTGCACCTGGCTGGTGTATTATACACGTGGTGTCTACGTGGTTTGAATGCCGTGCCTGTGATTTGTGTGTGAATGGCACATCGTACGATATTGTGTTCATTATATATTAATTATTATGGTTAGTTCGTGGTATTGTGGTGATGAGGTTCACGTCTGAACCTAGCCTCGATCCTCTAGGATCTTTTGTAAATTATTCTGGATGAATGATTAGTAAAATGTAAGTATAATTATTATGTGATTATCGTGGTCAGTGTTTAGTGTGACCTCCACTGTCACAAGGTGACCGATGACAGGTTGTGGTTTATTATTATATGGTTTATGTGTGTAATTGTGTAGGTTAGCTTGTAAGTCACAAGGTGACTGGAACAAGCTATTCCTAACATATGTACCATAATTGGTAATAGAAAGTGTTTGTGTATATATCGTGATTTGTGCTAGCCGAGTGTGGTGGTCCGGCGCCTATTCCTGAATGCCTCTCTAGTCGGGTACCCCAGGTTCTTTGTGAGCCAGGCACGTGTGTTTGTTGTGCTCGGGGTTTGTCCCGGTACAGTGTGGTACTGTCAAGGTCTGTGTCGTCTTCCTGGACACCCTCACTCCTGTGTTTGAGTTGTACGTTCGGCTGAGGGAAAGACGACAGTAGGGCAGCGGCTTGTGTTTGTGGGTGTGCAGTCGCTTGTAGCGCGCTCGTGGTTGGGTTACGGACACTAGTAGACGTACTGGGCCCCAGCTAGTCCTGTTCCAGTGCCTCACTTTAGGGAGCTCGGGCCTGAGTCCCTAGAGGTGCCAAGCATGGACCTGCAGCTATATGTCTGCAGATGTGGTGTTGGTTGGTCTCCACAGTTGTTTGACTTGTTCTCGTGGAGCGGCAGTTGGACCTTTCGTCCGTGACTGCGAGACTGAGAGGTTGTTCTTGTGTTGTGTTGTCCGGGTTGGATACTGGCCTGATCAGCCAGTAGTCCGTTCTCGTTTGGTGGCATCGTTTCTTTCCGACTCGTGCTTTTCCACTGGCTGTGGTTCGTGAGTTTGTGACTCGTAGTCGAGGTTTGACCTATTCAAGGTGTGCCCTGGTGTTGGCACAATTGTGACTGCGATTGTAGCTTGTGGTGTGACCGAGTGGTGGCACAGTTTTGGTTATAGTTGGTGAGTGTTGACTTACCAAAATGTCGTTTAGCTCGCTATGGTGTGCCCTGTTATGGCACTGGTTTACTTACGGTTTCTGTGCTGGTACCTTGTGGTAATAGGTACCTGTACCCTGTATGGGTAATGATTTGTAGTGGTACATCGTATACCAGTCTTTTCTGGTGTTGACGTGGAACTGTGTTTCATGGAGGTCGTGTGGTATGACCCTCCACTCAATGTGCTTTACTTTACCTTCCTCGAGTAAGCTTCCGTATATGGTTTCCATGTGTGAAGAATTGGCCGTTGTAGCCAACCCTGCCATTCTGTGTGTGGCTTTCGACATATTGTGGTTTGGGTATAAAGGGCCAGCTTTTGGTTAGCAGTCCTGTTACCCACGTACTTGAGATTCGCCTGTGAAGTTTATAGCCTAGGCAGTGAATTGCTTGTGCGGCTTATAGCTTAAATAATTGGTTGTGACTGTGGTTTGCCTATGAGGCTTGAGGCCTAGGCGTTACTATTGTTGAGCGGACTAGTGGTGTGAAACTAGTCCTGTAGCTTCTTCTTACCGTCCGAAGTTATGTTTGATTATGGTTTTTATATTTATTGTAGTTTAAATACAATTGTTGTGAGCATGACATGGTTTGGCTATTGGCGTTGCCATGAGACCCTCTGAGGTTGAGGTGTCTGTAGTTTGCTGTTGTTCTGGGTAGCCCCTACTGAGCTTGTGACTTGTTGAGGCTCACTCCCCTACAGTTCTTTTCAGGGCTTTCCGTGTGTTTGGCTTGCAGCGACGTTGTGGCAGACTTGTACCACCAGCAGTTGAGTTGTAGTTAGTGTCTGTGTGAGCTTGTGCTCCCTCGGGGTATGCCCCAGGTAGTTGTACTTTTTAATTGGACATGTAATAATGTAATGTGACAGTTGTAAATTGTTATATGCAGGTATGAGCACATGTACTTTCTTGTGTTTTATACTGTGTAGTTGTCTTTTATATTCCTACTGGACACTTGTGGAAGCTATCCCTTGCGAGACTTTGGTTCGTTCGCGAGAGCGGATCTGGATATGGAGTCTTAATGGGCAAAATATCCAGGGCCGTCACACTTCCACCTCCTCCGCCCCCAGTCACCGGTGTCTCCTACATCAATTCCATCGTCGTCGCTTCTTCCTCTATTAGCGTCTTCGGTGCCGTCGTTCCTTCTTCCTCCACAGCTGTAGTCATGTATCCCTTCTAGGCCTTCATCGTAAGTTCGTATTAAAAAGGGTAAGGTGATTTGGAAGAGAGAGTTGAGAGGTGAGGGAGTAGAGAGTTGAAGAGAGTGACAGAGCAAAGCAGTCAGAGTGGGAAGGAGCCAAAGTGAGGGGCTCTCAGGCGTTTTTGTTGGGCATTTGAATTTATGTTAATCGCGTCTACTACAAATGACACAATTAAAGTCCAATTAAGCCGATACATTTAAAATCCATCATTACTCAAAACTAAATTTATGGATTAAATTGAATTGTTTCCTATTTAGTGGACACATTTTTAATGGCTCAAAATTTGAGGATCAAATTTCTGAATTTTAGAGTGAATATTTTATTCACGTCATGATTGGTGGACGTGGTTATGTTTGAAAATAAAACGGTTATCTTTTAACCGCGTCTGGTTAACTGGACTCGTATTAAGAAGAGATGCACGTCGTTTATGTCTGACGCGATTCAAATGAGTGCAACAGAGCCAGCAAGTTTGAGGAAAAATCATATGATATTGGAAGATGCAATCACTGAGAGTTGGATATTTTGGCCAAATTGAGGACAATGATCAATTTTACTGAGGATAAAATCAATGACGCTTACATATGGCGCATTTTGGCCTTAATCTCCTAAGATCTATTACATAATTCTTTCAATGGTCACTCTCCTCTTCCACATTGGGGACCGACCGCCTATAGTTGCACACCTTCCAGATTGCTTTGATCATGTTCGCCTCTTCTGCATCGCTGTTGGTCCTAATTTCCCTTGTCTTGATCAGTGAGAGGTGAGACGGACCTTCAAAGGTGTGTCGTGGGAGTCTCAACTGAGAGAGGCAGCGGTGTGCATTGTAGAGCATGAAATTGGTTGCTCCAATCAGCCATAGTTCCACACTGGGTGCTAGACTTGCACAGAGAACTTTGGATAGAAGCGATTTTGGCACACACATGAACATATTTTGGGCCATGCTTTTGGAGGTGTTCGCTCAATCTGTGTCTTGAGATGAGGTACATGGTTAATCACATGCCCTTCTAGTCCAACTAAGGTTTTCATGCAATAGAGCGGGCTTTTGGTAAAGAGTCTTGAGAAGCCTTTGGAGGCACTTGTTGTCATGTCATCAAGTCCAAACTTGAAGTGCATTTCACTCCAAAAAGCAAATTGCAACATGGAACCGAAGGGAGGCTTACCATGGCTCACCGCCGTGAATCTGCTGTAGAGAAAGGCTAGCACCGCCGGTCCCACTCTCTCTCCTTCCCATATGTCGCATACCACACTCAAGTGCTCCTCCTCAAGGATGTTGTCCGCCGATGACGATTTCAGAGGATTCTTAGTCATGCAGATAGATCATTACGTTGTATCGGAAGAGGACGATAGACCCACACCTAGAGTATTTGGCGTCCTAACTTAACTGAGTAGCGTAGCAATATTGTCCTTGACTATTTTATATTTTTCTTTGTCTTAATATTTTCCTTTTAGCTCAGCATGCATCATATAGGTTTAGAGCACATTGCTGGAAGAGCACTCTCATGCTTAAATGAAGAGAACCACTTATTCTTTATTCCAATTAACATGAAACATTCTATTCCGAGTCAAGTATTCAGTTCATCTTGTTGTTGTTTTCATACTACTTTTTGCGAACTCCATTTTTGGATTTCTATATCAATTCGTCCTTTTTCCCTAGATCCACCTTAGCTGCAGCATGTTCACAAGCTGGTAACCGCTCCCCAATGGTGAAACCTGCAGGATTGTGTCCTAGGTACTTCCACCATGTTGGAAGTTGATCTCCTCCCCTTCGTGCCCACGTGCATATTGTGTTGAGTGTGTTTTGGAATTTCTTAATGATGATTTTTTTAATGATGACCAATAAACAACACTCATACTGTAGCAACCTGATTTTTCAAAATAATAATAATAACAATAATAATAATAATAAATAAATTGAAAATGAAAGAAAAGGGAAATTAATTCAAGCCCATAAACGAAAGGAAGTAATGGGCTTTGTCAATGGACCATATAAAAGTTATTGGGCCAAAATAGGGATTTTTAAAAGATGAATAATAGGAAAAATACTCTAAATTCGTATCTTAAATATTTTCTAAGAAGAAAATGGCTATTAAATCATTAAAATAGCTAATATGTGTTGGAATTGGACTCCTAACCCTGCCCAAATTGGCTAGGCACGAAATTGCATCCTAACCTAACCCAATTAGGAGGTGGAAAGCTTGGAAGGTGGAAAGAAATAGAGGAAACTCAGAATTAAGGGGAATTAGAGTAGTAATAGGAATTGGAAACAAGGGAAGCTTAAATACACCTCAACCTCTCCATGGCCGGCCCTAATGCATTGCTGAGGCTTGCTGGACTTGGAGGAGAGGCCAAAGGAAGGGAGAAGTCGTGGGGAGAAGGCTTGCACAAGATCCAACCTTTGCTCTTCGAGTTCTAAGCCCTAGAAGACAAAACGACCCAAATGTAGGCATTCTCACAAGCTAAACTCAATTAAATTCGTCTGTAGGAAGTTCCAACCATCATGAACGAAATCCCTCTTGTTGCTCTATTTTTCATCAACCCAATCTTTTAATCTTTATTTTTGAAGTTCTGCTCTCATCTTGACCCCGAATCTTCATGATTAACTTAGATCTACCTGTACACTTGATATCATGCCATGAAAATTTTACTGGAGATACTGCTCGATGTCAGGAAACGTTTGCCCCTGAAACCCCTAATTTTCATCTAGTATCCTGGCCGAATAAATTCTTTTACCTTCACTGTGTACTACTCTGTGTTCATCATGCATGTTCATGTTTAAAACCTATCCAGACCGTGATGATTTACAAATTCCTATTTATTATGCATGCCCTCACATGTCTAGATTAGTTTGCAAGTGGTTTCGTGATTTTTCATCAACTATACGCAGAGATATCAATTTTTAGCCTAACCTGTATCAAAACATGGAAACTTGGACCGCAATCCAAGGCATGGTCCTTTTCCCGCTCAGACTCAGGCGCAAGACCTGAGATCGCGATGGCCTGATAGGCTGCGTTCTCAGGGCTGATCGTGACATAGCAACCTGTCACGTTCTGAACGCGACAGGCTCTGGCGTCACGTTCTAGCTGCCTGTCCTGAACCACCCGTCGCGACCTTTGACTATCCCTGTCGCATTCTGGAAGTACCCTGTCACGATCCTTATAGGGGTACGTCGCTTTCTAGACTTTTGCATGAAAACCTTGAATTTTGGTACTCTATCCTTCTACAGTGATTATCTCTCTTGTTAACAGTCATAACGCAGTAAATAAAGTTGTTATGGAATAATCATGTATTGAATGATTTAAAAGACACTTACTTGATCTCTTCATATCTATGATTTTTTCATCACATGCACATACTTGTAACCATCCAATATGACTCAACTTGGCACGAAAATATCTCATAATATATCTGGTAATTTATTTCAATAATGTATATCACTTTGCCCTATTTTTAAATGTACTTGTCTTCGTTTCTCGTGTTGTTTGGGAATACCATTACCGACACTCCACTGTTCTAGAATTCCTTTGAAACGTCGAGCACTTGTTTCTATATACACACTTTCTCTTGACTTGGACAAACTTTCCGTCGGATATTCCTTCTGCCGGAATAGTGAATCCTTGTTAAAGGCCTCCGTAAGACTCCTCTGTCCATGGATTCCCACATGGTCGACGAGTTGGTTGTACCCTAATACCTATGATACCCTTTTAGGGATCGGTAAGATCCACACGGCCTTAGAATGCTCTCTCGCTCTTATCTTAAATCACGCCGGACCTCTAGACCTGTGCATAACATGGCCAGTGGAAGGGTAGTGTGTTCCACCTGACTACCAACACCAATTGCGCGTGTTGTGCAACTGTTACTATCACCAGTTTACCTGATGTTTCATGTGCAATGACCTATAGCTCTCATCTATACTCTACTCGCTCATCTATTCACGCTCTCTATACACTCGTCTATTCATCTAGTACTCTTATCTATTTCTTGGTACTCTCTATTGGCTATTTGAATGATTGTCTAAAGATAAACAATATAACTAATGCCTGGCAATATATAAATGGCCCGGTCTGGTCCTGGGAGGTGCGCCCAAAAGTGTTATTTGCCCACGAGAGTTAATTGACCAGAGTGTTTGACATTACACTCAAGTGCTATCTATCTCGACTATCTAAATGACAATCAAAGTGCTATGCTCGACTCATTGTGCTATCGTGAACTATATTGTGCTATTTGTGCTATGGCCATCTTGCTCTATGCTATATTTGAAAACTTGTGCTATTTCAATCACAAGCTATCATGCTATATCTTAAGTTACTTGAATCTTGCTCTCTATCATTAGTTACTCTGCTTATTAATACATTAATCATTTAAAGCATGCCTGATCATGAGATTTAAGTCCTACTAGGCGTTATTGCTCACCCTGCGTTATTTGTCATGTGTTCTCAGGTGAGACCGAGGATGATACTTACACTCAAGAGGACGGGAATGACCAAGAGTGAAGTCAAGAGTACCCTGGCATCTTAGTATTATGTTAAAGTCTGAGTTCAGTCCTTTACTTTTATTCAATGTAATTGGGCCCTATAGAATGACTCTGATATTAGTGGTTGTAATAGACATTTGAGGAATTGTTAATGAAATGTATTTGCTTTAGTATTTATTCTTTGTCCAATGATTTGATGTCTATTACATGCTCTGTGCCTGTTTACTTGCAACTGCCACACGTTCCGATATTCCGCGTCGGGACGTGACACATACTTTGATTTTGATGATGACATATTAAACATATTCTACATATTGAATATATTACAATAATGCTCAAACAACATGTTCTTGATACTTAATATCTCATATCCTACTATTTATGACATGTTTTGATGATGATATAACTCTTGTTAATCTTGTTGATCACATAACCTCATTGTTTTGAAGAACATAAGTGCAATCTAGGAAGTTGGAGTTCTGAATATCAACTTCTGGGAAGTCAGAGTTTGAATATCAACTCCTGGGAAGTCAGAGTTTGAATATCAACTCCTGGGAAGTCGGAGTTCTGAATATCAACTCCATGAAAGTTGATGTTTGGCTAATCTTCATGTGCTTTGTTCTTTAATTGATTTCTTCATTATCAAATATTGATTACCTCATGTTTAACATATCTTTGGCACTTCATATGTACAGGTTTACACAACTTTGTCAAAGTAGTGTCGACTCTAGTTGAAAGACAGGTCGACACTAGCTCTGTCAGGTCGACTCTAGTTGACAGACAGGTCAACTCTTAAGGTCTGTCCAGCAAACTCCTAAAGAAAAGATCACAGACAGATCGACTTCAGTTGACCGATAGGTAGACTCACAAAGTCTGCCCAACAAATTTTTGAAGAGCTAATGTCAGTAGTGTCGACTCTGTTTGGAGATGAGGTCGACACTAGCATCCATCCAGTGAAATAGTTTTGGAGGAATTCATAGAAGGTCGACTCTACCTATTGATCAGGTCGACACTAAGTGTTTGTCAGGTCGATACTAGTGTTTTGACAGTAATCCTTGAGTTGATGATTGGTCAGTAGGTCGACTCTCTTAAAAAATGAGGTCGACTCACATTTCTTTGCTAACCCAGAATCGTGCAGAGGATAAAATCCGATGGCTGTGATTCATTCTGAGGTCTTTGTGGAAGATGCTCTAATTACCAAATTTCCCTCTCATCCAAATGGCAGTGTGGTAAAGACCTTTTGGACACGTGCAGCCCAGGGTGAAGTCTAGGTTTCTGTGCACATCTCCTTCACATATATGGACTGCGCAGTGGATATAAAAAGCCTCCATCTCATCTGAAGAGAGAGGAGAAGAGAGCAGAAAGCAAAGGAGCGCCAAGAGAGCCCGCGAGCCTCCATCCTTCCAGCAATTACATCCAAAGGGATGTGGTGATCAAGGCTAAGTTGTGATGTGCTGAGAAAGGGAGCAGATCGAGCTGAGGAACAGAAGAACAAGAAGAAGTACTGGCAATTCAGATGCCACTGAAGCAGAGCATCGTGAATTGAAGAGGATCTCCATCGAATTCCTTCAAGGCTCTTCAATTCAAGCTTCTGCAAGACTTCTTCACTGAGGAACATCCAACCTATATCTATTTCACTTATTTCTTGGAGTGTTCATCTCTTTTTCATTAGTGAGAACTGTACATGAAGTTCTGTGTTTGTTGAGTCTGTGAATCAGATCATTGCTAGAGGATCTGATTTTGTATGGATTTGATCTAGCTTGTGTTTTGAGCCATCATGCTCAATTTGGAGTCGTCGTCCTCCGGTTATGTGTTGAGCCGTCGTGCTCAGTTTGGAGTTGCCGTGCTCCAGTGTGTGTTGTACTCGGTTTGAGTAGTGAAGCCTCACTATGTGAGGGGTGGACGTAGGAATCACTGGTCTGATTTTGAACCACCTAAAAATCTTTTGTGCAGTGGTTTGATCTATTTTTCTGCACTAAATGCTTGCATAGGATTTCGCTCTCAATCTACCTGCCTAAGTGCTTCACACATCATATACACACATTCACACATCAGATCATTTGGATTATTTTCTTGGATGGATCTATAATTCGAAGTAATTTTTAAATTGCTTAAGCTTCCGCATTAATTAGTGATAGATCTATTCAACCCCCCCTTCTAGATCTGTTCATACTCTGAATTCGATCCTATAGTGCACGCGTCCTTCCTTTCGTCCATACATTGGGTTATTGCTTGAAGTTTTCTTTAAGCTGCTTTATTTTGGGCTGAAGAAAGACTCCTATCGTATAGTGTCGAAGGCGTGTCACATCACACATTGGCATCTGCTTTTCAGCCTTTTCACTTCACTCCCCTTCATTTACTTAATTCCATTCACTCCATTTTGTGTCTCTTCGTTCCACTACCTTGCAAAGTAGATGCCAAGGCGAGGCAACTGTAGACAACCATTTTGACTTTATATTGAGTAAATTTCATGTTATATTGCAATAGCCCAATGTGGCTCTCCTCATTTAATCATTTGAGTGCTTTTCCTTTTTTTTGGATTTTTTTAGTATTTTCTAGTGATTTTTCTATTGTGAGGATCTTCATATTCATGTCAGGTATAGTGGACACATTTTTTGTACCGATTGCTAAAGTAGATATGCATCAGGTAAAGTTGACACATTTATCGTTCTAATTGGCTAAGGAAATGAGCGGCAGGTCAGGTCAACGCGATTCCAGTTCACTAAATCATTTTTAGTAATTTTATTTTCAACTTTTGGAAACATTTTTATTGCCAAATTGATTCGCGGTAGGGTAGAATGAGGCGATTTTGACTTTCCTAGTCGGTATGACCAACTTTCCTCACTATAATCGATTATCTTTAAAGGCATCATTTCAAGTGGACGCATTTTAAGCCCTCCATTTTTGGATTTATGGAAAGTGTCCTAATCAGTTATGGTAATTCAGAATAGGCATCGTGTCTACTTGGCATGTTTTAATAGTATATATTTCTCATAATTGCAGTCGAATTATGGAAATTTCCTAATTGCGTTGTCTTGACCTTACACGATTACTAATACGCATCCACTGTACCTGACGCGATTTAGACATTTGGAAATTGTACCCAACTCCTATAAATACCCCCCTTATGGCTCTGTTTTGGAGGTTACAAAGTTGAATCATCTCCCAGAGAGCTCTAAACTCTAAGTCTCCCCTTTGAGTATTCCTGTGATAATTTGAGAGTGCTTGGAGTCTTCATCGCCAAGGAGAAGTTGCTGTCGGAGCGTGGTGTTGCCGGAGTGTCGCCAGAGCAATGCCAAGGAGGAGACTCCAGCGCCTTTGAGCCTCACAATGCCAACCCTCTCTCTCTCTTCTCTTGTTCTTTTGCTTGTTTTGCTCATAGTTGCATACTCTCTTTTCATCACATCTTCTTCGAGTTCTCTTATTCTTAGCAATTTCATACATTCAAGTCATCATTGGTTCACCCACCTACACATCCTAGGGGTTTAAAAACCACCACAAGGTGTGTTCATGCATATGTTCTTCTATCTTTATTCTTCTAAGAATTGATACTACACAGCTCTCTTTCTAATTTCTTTTTTTTGGTAGTTCTTGTTTGTTTCTTTTGTGTCTTTGTTTGCAAGGTAACCAAGAATTAAAGTCTTCTCCATCAACTAGTTGATCTTGGAGGAGTAAGAGTCGAGCCCAATTTCCCACTCTTTAAGTCAAGGTACACACGATCATCTTTTCCTTTTTCCTTCAAGACCCACGCGCCTCTGGCGATCACACTTCATCTTTATGCACACATGCACCCTTTTTCCTTTCATCTTCTTCATGTTCATATATTCTCCATCCATCTATATACCTCTATTTTCTTTATCTCTATTTAAAACTCATTAATTTATCTTTCATGGTTTTTCACATCCATAACTTGATCCCCGTGTGTCGACACCCTTTTGTTGTTATTACCCCGCAAGTCGACTTTTACCCCTGCAAGTCGACTTTTTCCCTACCAGTTTACTTTCATGTTTTGCGCATCGATTGCACTTCATAGGTCTGTCTAGTCAAGATTGTTTGGACATACATGTGAACCTTAAAAACTTTTTAACCATGCTTAAAGCTATAAATACTTGAAAATTATTCCAAAATACTCTTAAATCTCTTGACCTGTTTCTTATGACCTGATTACTATGATTCTTCCGTGTTAGTCTTGTTATCTTATAAATTGTAATTCCATAACTTAAAATACTGATTTAATGCACATAAAACCCATCTTGTTTTAGTGTCACTATCATATTTTTTGTAAAGATTTACTCAGTGTTTTCACTGATTCTGGGTCACTTAATTTTCTTACCTACTGATCATAGTGTGGCCTTACACTTGAAAGCAATACATTAATATGATAGAGGAATTAAAGAAGGTTACACTATTAATTGCTAGAAACTCCCCTGATTATTATCGTAGTGACGGTCCTCGCCATTCAGACCCGTTATCCCAATAATGTGCCCGACACGACTCCGCCTCTCGTGAACAGGTCGAAGCCTTGCAAGGGATATCAACACACACGTCCATGAAAATATAAAAGAACATGCTGAACACATATAAGTTTCCATATCTTACACATATCCACATGAAATGTACATATTCAGTTCTGAACCAAAGTCAAAGTATAGAGTACAAGAGCCTAGGACAAAACCCCCAAGGCACAACAAGTAGAAAATTACTCTGTTGGTGGTGTAGGCCTGACTCCACTATGGTGCGGTTCCGAACTAGAAGAGGGACGGGAACTCTCCTGCTCTCCTTCACCTGGAAGAAGAAGAGGTGAGCCTCACAAGTCACTGGCTCAGTAGGGTAACTCCCCAAAAGTTGAGAGAACAATCTACAACAAATAATATAACATGGCTGAAAGCAGTTAAGATAAAACACTACCTACGGATGATATTATAACTGTAAATTAAGTAAACGGCAAATCACATACATGTGTACAAGCTAAAGAAGGACACGCCACACACGAGTCATGAGAACTGGTTTGCGACACCAGCCACAGTCCCAGACAAACAACACAAGACTACCTCTCAGCCACGGATGAAAGGTCCAGCTGCCGCTCCACCTCAACACGGTCAAGAAACTGTGGAGACCAACCAACACCACTCCTGTAGACCACACAGCTATAGACCCAAGCCTGGCACCTTTAGGGACTCCGCCCGAGATCCCTAAAGTGAGGCACTAGAAAACAGAACTAGCTGGGGACCAGTACGTCTACTAGTGTCTGTCCCCCAACAATGAGCGCGCTACACGCGACCGCACACCTATAAATACGAGTTGTTGCCCCTTGCCGTCTTTCCCTCAGCCGGACGTAAAACCCAAATTCAGGAGTGAGGGTGTCCAGGAAGACGACACAAACCTTGACGGTACTCACCATACTGGGACAAACCCCGAGCACCCGTGCTGAGGACCTGACATGAGAGGTAGCTGCAGAAGGCGTTAACAACCCAACTTGCTATGCACACATAACCAAGTAAAACCCATCGTTTCCAATCACGGTATAAGCCAATACGCTCCATACAAAGCCTACATTGCTTAAGCAACACAGGCCAAGCAATGTACCACAGAAAACCGATAGACTGGCCATGGAACCCCAGAGCTCAAGTGGCCACAATCTAAATCGCGACCAACACAGTGGACGCCAATCGATGCTTGAATCGCGACGGACCAACCCATCACCTTAAAGTCTGAATCGCGACCAGACAGGTCGTTGCGTTCACAAAACGTGATGACTGGTTCCGTCGCCTTTCATATAGAAGAAGCCTACCTTAAACCTTCATTTCGAAAATCACACCCAATTGCTATACATGTTGATAAAGCAGGAAGTAAACATTCATGTAAAACCCTAAGCATGCTTTCTATCATGTTTACATGATTTCCAAACCAAACTCCACAAACCCTAATCTACACAAGCCATACAAACTAAAACGAGGGAAAGTTCCCCTACCAACAAAAGAAACGCTAACCGACGCTGTCCAGACGTTCCCCGCACTTCGAAGCATCTCCTCGTATTGGAACCACACCGAACAGACAGCAATAGACCCAAAATGCCCCCAAAACCCTCAACAAACCTCCTCCTTCAGCTGAACAGTGCAACTACACTATTCGGCCAGGGGCAGAAGCCCATAATACACAGAGGTTGAATCGCGACGTATCGGGCCGTCGCGTTTAAAAATGTGACATACCCCACCATCGTAATTTAACCTCGACACTCCTGCATGCGCCACGCAGTGCACATGCAGCCGCGCCCATGTAGAAGCGGTGTAAAATCGCGACGGAGTAGGTGGTCGCATTCATGTAAGAATCGTGACGTCTGTGTTGGTCGCGTTCTTAATGAACCCGCCAGAGGTCTGTTTGGGCTAGAATATCCCACCCTCCAGCCTCACACCCTGCTCCCCAAACTTGTAAACACACATACACACACACTTACTCAACTAATGGGCCACACCCTGGCCCCTAAACCCGGTAAACTACGATCTGGAGATTCAAGGTATTACAATCGTCCTGAAGGCTTATTGTTTGACTTGAAAGATCTTGCCTAATTACTATGCTATTTTATTAAAATTCTTATTACTGGCCATGATTGACTGTGGGTATCTACTTTCGATTTATTGAGATGTTGGATCAGATACAAAAGAGTGTTCATGGCTATAATCTAGTCCTCACTGCAAAGAGCCGAAAATATGCTATAAACCATGGGGTATAATGATACTGGAGTTGCATTTGCACTGGGAGTACTTGCATGAGATTGATAGATATATCAACCACATTACACTTGTTCATGATATGCATTCCAAGGTGGCATAGATCCTTAGTGCATGTTATGACTAGTGCAGATTATTGTAAAGTGCTTGATACATACGTGCTTGCTTGCTTGAGTGATATAGCCATTCCTGCATGATTGATTATTACTGTTCAAATGATAACTCTTACTTTCTAACTATTCTCATATTTTATTGAATAGTTTTGTTCTTAACATATTTCTTTCCCTCCTATCTTGCTTCTCAATTCTTAACAGAATTGTTCTATATGCTTCGCTTGTCTCATGCTTGCCTACTAAAAAATGATTAATTACTTATATCTTGCCCGCACATCGAGGAGTAAATTCTACTAGGCATGATTTGCTCATTACCTTCTTATATTTTAGGTAGCATAGGTCAAGAAGTTGAACCCCAAGCCAGTGACGTGTATGCGTCAGACTTAAGAGGGCATTGTACCCTTAGAATTATTATGTTGTTGATTGAGATCAGTAGGTTGTAATAGGTATTGAGATAGAGGATATTCTATGTACTTTTCCTTTATTTGAGTTGTGGTTTAACTGGAGAATTATTTAATGGGTATTGTATTAGACTTGATTCTAGCCATGAGATAAAGGAAATATGAGGATTTTAACCTTCATCTTATTAAGGTTAAGTGTGAATGCTTGATAGCTAGGGGCTTTTCTATCGACTGCCCACTTCCCGATGGCCTATTCCATGCAAACTCATGCATGCAGGAGCATTAATTAGGTCTCTTCCACTGTGAGGTCTTGGGGCATGATAGAGAAAGCGTCGGGATCACAGGCTGTGACCTGAACCTAACCACATGACCCGTCACATTCTCAAATAGAACTCACATCCATCATTCTCACCCAGAAAACCTCGGGGAAACTTCATTTCTTCATGCTTCAAACCTCTGCAATCGACTAACTCAACAAGAAATCATGCATTCATTCCAAACAATACTTTCCATTCATCATACTATATAAACAATGCGAGGGAGTGAGAGAATTCCCCTACCAACATGAAGAACATGAAATACGATGCTCGATTGGCATTTCCGCCCTCCAGATGCCTTCCTTCAGTGGAAACCTCACCAAAACACGAGCTCCCAAATCGAAATCACCACAAGCAACCTCTGGGAAGCTCACCACCGAGCAAGGTTGTTTGCCCTGTTTGGCTGACAAACAAAGCTTAAAATCCTTGAAATTGAGAACACATCGGGGATACCCATAACATTCAGAACGTGACATGCCTGGCCATTGCGTTCATAAACGCGATGCCACGTGATAGCCTGGTGCGTGCCATGTATCGTACAAGTGGATAGAACTCCAAAATAGGCAGTGCTGAGATCACAACATAGGTGAAGGCCACGTTTTGAATGCGTTACCCACCCCTGTCGCATTCTCAAATAGAGAACCTGGGTGCTCTGTGGGTCAAAATTCCCAGCCCACAACACCCACACAATGCATTAAAGCCCAAAACACTGCTCCATGACCACACATTGTCCCAAACACCATGCTAAATCCACTAAATAACATATGAGATGCACAACAGAATATGACAATTAATATAGTGAAACCAACTATCCTAACATGCGTAGATTTAGAGTGGATATAGAAAAGATGGATCAAACCACAAAGTGCACGCAAGATTTAGAGTGGTTCGCCAACACATCACGTGTGCGCCTACGTCCACTACCTCACACCCCATGAGGATTTCTACTCACTTGTTTCAAGGTACAAGCAGATAAACCCCTCCACACGCACACACAGTTGTTTCTTTCTAGGGACAACACAAACCCCACCTTGTTTCTGGAGACGAGATAACCCGATGTGTAGTGCACAGCCCACACTACACACACACACATAGGAAATATATAGATTTCAATTTGGAGCACAATTTCCCAACCTAAAAACAAGAGAAAAGGAATAAGATTCATTGGTTCAGAAATCTTCTCGTTGATGTGGTTGAGAAGACTATGGAGAAGGATGCACACTCTTGCAGATTGATTCTTGGACATGGTACAACAGTAGCACAATCTCCTGGACGTCCGAAGCCTTGATTCCACGTAGCAAACCACAAGAAAAATTGTCTGGAAGTAGCACTGTTCATATCAATAGCATGAAAAGAGTTCCCTTTATATACCCACATGCCAAAGACTCCATTTTGGCCATGGATCTCCAGAAATCCAGTCGGAATCCAAAGAGAGAAAGAGTTCTCTCCAAATAAGGAAACTGTGTTTCGCGTAATTGGTTTACTGGAACTGCCAAATCGGTCATTCAATTTTCACTATCTTCAACCAAATGTTCCTGGGAAAAGTGTTCGTTCGATTTCTCCAAATCGGTTGTCCATTTTTTGGTTTCTTCATCAATTAGAAGCTTTTCTTCATTAATTGATAGCCTTGTCTTCTTCATCAATCTGAAGGTCCTCCTTCAATCGATTGCCCTGTTATAATTGGTTGACCGATTATTAGAATTCGGTCATCTAATTTCTCGATTGTTCCTAGACAAGTGGTCCTGGGAAAAATGGTCGCGACTGATTTTGTCAAATCGGTCGTCCGATTTGCATAATCTTCTTCATCATCTGAAGTGCCACTTCAACTAACACTTTATACAGCTTCGATTGATGGGATGATCGATTGTCTAATTTCCTGAAATCGATCGTTCGATTGTCATTTTTTCACAATCCATATTTCCTTTAAGTCTAAGACTTGGCCTTCGTGATGTCCACTCTTTTGCTGCACACTTAACACACAAATTAGACCCTCAAATTATATATACATGAATCAAATACTTAGATCATTAACATGAATTAGAGTTAGTGTTTGTGAAGTTATCAACATGAGATAGAAATAGTATTTTTTGTGATCATCAAAATCTACAGAGTACAATAGCCTATGCACTACTTTTACATATAGGGCTAGTCATCTAGCCATAAGGAGAGCGGCGATGTTTGAACCACCATCTGTAGTGATGCACCTGTGTGACTAGTTGAAGCAAACTTGGGTACTATTGTCCTCACCAATCTTGTACAACAAAAAAGTAAGAAAATGAACTAGAAAATAAATTAAATAAACATAAAAAAATTACTCTAGTTAAAATAAGCATGGTTTTCCAAGGCGGAGTGAATCTAAGTGAATCATGGAAAACCCACTCCATGGTTCTCTTGATTCACACGGTCGTTTGCGGACTGGCCGAATCGTGCACATCGGGCTCGATTTGGTGTTGATTCATCCGATTCGGATTCGATGAGATCCGATTTGGCCGATCAAATTTGATCCAATTCGGCCAACACCCTTAAGTGTCAGTAGAGACCCTGCGAAATGGGATTGTGCAGTCCCGATTTGCAGGGTTTCATGCCGAAAACCCATTTCCCACCCTTTTTCCCCCATTCCCCTAAAAAAAACCACAGATCTACACTCCAAGATGTTGTGCAATTATCTTTTACAAATGCTTGCTTATTATTTTTACTCATGACAAAATCTTTTTAATTAAACAAATTCATTTGATCATAATACACTTTACATTATATTTTAACTAATGTTTAAAGCAAAGGTATGCATATATTATAATGTATAAACCTCATTAGTCAGTTGGTGTCGACACACTAAGCCTAAGTGTCGACACACTGACAACACTTGTTAAGAAAATTTTCTAGGTACACAACTTATACATATATCATACTGACACCGACTCCCAAAAAGTCAAAGTGTGCTACCGATTGCTGAACAACAGGTCCCACTCCGACTCTCGAAAAGTCGAAATGTGTTACCGATTGCTGAACAACTGGTCTCACTCTGACTCCCGAAAAGTCGAAGTGTGCTACCGATTGTTGAACAACTGGTCTCACTCCAACTCCCGAAAAGTCGAAGTGTGCTACCGATTGTTGAACAACTGGTCCCACTCCGACTCCTAAAAAGTCGAAGTATGATATCGATTGATGAACAAACTAGTACTACTCCAAATCTCAAGAAGTCGAAGTGAGATACCGATTGATGAATATAAATCATAAGTCAGAGTCTCACTGCGACTCTCAAAAAGTTGAAGTTAGATACCAATTGACCTATAAAGACCATCAATCAAAATCTCACTACGACTTCACCACAGTCGAAGTCTCTTATTGATTGTTGACCATTTCTATATGGATTGTTGATCTCACTCCGACTTATCTACAATCAAAGTCTATAGTCAAAGTTTCACACCGATTGCCTTAGATATCGATTGTTTATATGTTTCATATCGATTGATGTTATAATCAATTGCTAACCTACTCCAACTCCTGGAAAGTCAAAGTAAGGCTTCGACTTCTGTTATCAACTGTACTTGATGTTTTTAATGACTGTTGTTATGTTTGCAAAGTGTTTATTGTATCATTATTCCAATTAGCCTTTCAATTTTTATTGAAGCATTTAATGAACAAGATTAATATATGATCTACACTATGATATTCTCTTTGTTATCTGTATGATAATCTCTCTAATGAGCATTGTGCTTCTCTATTCCTTTTGTTTAATATTTCCTATCATAAATATTTTTGAAGATCAGTTTCATAGTTTGTTTTTCAAGATAGCTACGTGTCTTACAAAGACATCTGTAAGCATCTTTCAGAATGTTTAGTTTCCATATTTTAAGGAAAAGCTCTTTTGCAGTTGTACTGTGGTGTCCATTCCTATTTTAATGCTCACCTACCTAGTACTGTTCAAAAAACAAAATTTTCTTTGGAACTGATAGATATCTCTTACAAACGACTTGTCTTTTACTTTCTATTATTATTTTAACTCTCACAAGTCTAATCCCAGATAGAGAAAAGACATGGTATGATGCTTGCAGATATCTATTATAGCTATCTACATAGAACCATGCAGCTACCCATGTAGCTTTGAAGCCGTTGAGACTCAAAGAAACTCCAAGATCTTCTGATGAACCTCTAAAGTTGTCCTCTAGTCACAACATTCAAATTCAAACGACTACATTCAAACGGGAAGCAGAAGACTATGAAGTTTATATAAGGAGCTGAAGTTTGAAATACAAGACATATACACATAGATAGAGAGACATACATACGTGAGTGCATACAACTACAGAAAGAAGAGAAGTCTCCACACTCATAAAGAAAGCAAAGAGCACATAAGATCTGAAAGAGAGCCATCTGTTCAAGCTGCGACGTCCTGCTCTCTTACATTCATGAGCTTTTGGGTGGTGTTTACTTGTTCTAGATCTTCTCTAGTCCAACCCCTCAGTCATAAAGAGTTAGAACATTCATTCTTATTTGTATATCTCTTTTCGATCTTCTGTGTTTGCTCATTTTCTGAGCAAACACTCTATGTACATCATTTTTCAGAGTTGTAACCAACAGGGGGTTTATTATCTGTTGTGCCCCTTTGTGAAGGGAAGACCTACAGTGGTAGCTGGTTGTAATAACCCTCTATCAAGGGAAGACTTACGTGAGAGCAAGTGGATGTAATAACTCTCAGGTGAGAGAAGGCCAAGTGTTCTTGGCAGTTAATGAAAATCTCGAGGGGTGCTTGGGGACTGGATGTAGGACTTCCATTTGGAAGGGCCGAATAGAATAAATCTCTGTGCACTTTGTGTGATTGTTTCCGCCAAATTTTCACTTGTTTCACACACACCACACTAAGTACTAACGATACTATCTAGTGTTACCTTATTTTCTGATAAGTTTTTAACAGTGCAAGATGTCATGTCCCAAAGCATGGCAGTGGAAGAATTTAGTTGATCGTTAAGATGTGAACAATCGAAAAATAAGCCTCTAGCGAGCAATCATATAAACACAACTATTTGTGCTCATAATAAAACTCGAACTCTTTATTCCATTTCAATAATGAGGACTAGTACATACTCCATTCCAAGATGAACTATAGGACTAAGACTCGATAAAAAGGGAAGATTACATATCATCTCACACCTACTACATTATTCTATTCCTCTCATACTCAACTATAGTACTATGATGATAAGATAACAAGACTTCGATGTGAGCACTTCTCACTCTTGTTCATCACTAGTGTAGTCTTGGTTCTCTACGTCTTCCATATCTTGTTCTCCTGAAAGGTTGGAAAGTAGGTAATGATCGCACTCGCCCAGTAGGATTTACATCTTCTAGCAATGATATAAGTATTTAACAATTTAAAAGCTAGAAGGTTTGAACATGATATGTACAATGCAATTAAAACGACGGTAGTAGCACGTGTACAATGTATCATGCAAGATAGTATGATCAAGAGATGTAAAGATCAGTCTAGCAAGAAGATTGTATTCAAGATTTCTAGATATCATGGACAATGATCTAGCAAGATGGTAACGTCATGAACAAGAGCAAGATAGCATGTAACAAGATGGCCATTTCATAATAAGCAAGCAAGTACGCACGAGTAAGAACATTAACATGTACAGTAATCAGGCATGAAGACACTAATGTGCACTAAGGATCTATGCCACCTTGTAATGCACACTATGTGGTTTATGTATCTAACATTCAACACGCAAGTACTCCCAGCGTAGATGCAACGCTAGTAATCATTATACTCCATGGTTAACAGTATATTTATGACTTGCCATCATTAGGGCTAGACTGGAGCCCTTGGACACACGCCGTGCCCTGTCAGCATCTCACTATTTTCAAAAGTAGATAACCACAGTCATTCATGGCCAATAACAAGAGTCCAATAATGTCAAGATAGTTGAGGTGATAGTTCAAGAATTCAATCTGGCAGCATAATGACGTATTTTAAATTTAGTCCAATCACTTATTAGTAACTTGGTCTTATGTTCAATAGAGGTGTACGTAGACACCCATTTCTGGCCTATAAGTCGAGCAAAATCCCTTGTCGTATCATTGACGCCCCACGTTGGCTCATCATCGTCAAGCTGTCTTTCTCCGATCATGACATCATTTCCATTAGTTCATCGCCCTGGAGGACTCTTCTTGATCAAATCAATCTCTTTCACTATAAGCTCTCTGAGTATAAGAGTCCGATATTTCATCCCGAAGGCTGTGCATGGCTTATTGGACGCATTACATGCCAAAATGCAGAAAAGACTAGAAGGCGACAGGCCCTAGGTCGCCTTCTTGAAGACGACAGCCCTATGTCGCGTTCATAATTCCATATTTTAAATCCTCAGAAAATCGCAAAATGACTCAAGTCATCCTTCCATATGAGGAAGGCGACATATCGAGCAGTTGCATTCAGAAGGCGACACCTTGGCCGTCGCGTTCAAGGCCTTAAACAGGAAACTCAATCCAAAGTCAATTTGGACCCATGCTATTGATGGTAATTGCTTCATTTGGACGTCCAAATCAAGTCCAAATCCTCTCAAATTCAGAGCAGACCTTCCTAACATGTTCCTTTCCGAGTTCCAATAGCCCTTGCACAGCCATACTTGCCCAGAGTCAGACTCTTGCCCATTATTCCTCTCAGACCCGAGTTGGGAATAATCACCCATAAGTACCTCGTCTCTGCATCTTTTTGGGCAAGGCCGATTCTTTAGTTCGCTGATCAAGAGAGCTTCATCTTCCACGAAGAGAGTTCTCCCTCCAGACGATCAGACAAGAGTCCTCCAGGTGTGTTTTCCCATCGGCTATACAATCTCCTCTTCCTTCTTCTCTTTATTTCTTTGATTTCATGCATACATAGCTTTGTTTCTTCATAGTTTAACATAGATCACGACACACACACCTATTCTTAACACCCACGGGGTTAAGCCCCAATCTCGTGAGTTCCCTCCATATTAGTCTATGATTCCATGCTTGCATTGAATAGATCTTCTACACACGAGTCTAATGGGTGTTTTGTTTATTTGCATCACTTTGGCAGTTGTTTAAAGGTCAAAGCAAGGTGAGGCTCTTGCCCTCGGCCGCTAAGGAGCAGGAAGACGAAGAACCCAAGTCTCCATCCACTGGAGAAGAAGGCGACGACCGCTGTGTCGCGATTAAGAAGGTGCCATTGCCTACGTCGCGTTCACATCAAAGTATCGCGACGCCTCCTCTGTCGCATTACCAGGTACACCTTCTCCTTCTCTTTCCTTTCAAGGTAGTCAGCCCTCCATCTGAACATCAAGAGGCGACTGCATTGGTGGCGATCACGGTCAGTTCCTAATCCATACATATTCACAATCATTTCAAAAGGGGATACAAACCCGTGATTACAGAGTCCAGACAGGCTGCCGCACAACAAAGATTCATAAAATGCTTCGTCTGGGTTTGACGCGCAACAACACAGAACAATATATTTCTAAAAAGATGCGAAAAATAAATGACAAGCAGAAACGCGTCGTCTGTTCCCGACGCGTATCTACACAGGAAACCCTCCCCACGAAATATCTCTAAGTATGAACAATGGGCTGAATCGCGGCGTCTGGTGTCGGCGCGATTCACCTCAGAACCCTCCCAACGAATCCACCCCAAGGGGGTGGATTAGCATGCAATTGGGGTTAGATTAAGGGGGATGGGGGTTCCAAACACCAAAACTCTCAATAACAAAGATGATAAATGGTAGGACTATAGAACTATTTTTTTTTATTTAAACCCTTCAAATTATTTTTAGCATGCAAATGGAAAGGACTAAAAGGAAGCTTAAACAACAGGTAGGAAATGACTAACTGACTAGAAAACAGCGCCACAACGGGCTAAATAAAGCGGTACTGGGCTAAAAGAAGAGAGGTCCCACCGTGATCACCAAGTGTAGATGCGGTTTTTCCTGGGCGTGCCCCCCTCTCTCTCCTCTCTCGCTCTTGGGGTTGGTGAAAGGGTGGATAGCGAGAGATAAACAGTGCCCACACGGGGATAAAAGCGGACGGAAAGTAAAGGAAAGCCGCGATCGCCAGGTACTTTTACTAAAAAAGTACCAAAAGTAGGGACGGGTCTAAAAGGGATGTTACCTTTTTGGGCCGTAGAAAGTAGCGGGGTGCGTGTGCGGTGGGTCCTTCCTCCTCTTCCCCAGCCGGCCGGCGAAGGAGATTTAGCCTGAAGTACCTGAAGAGGACGGAATGGAAGCGGATTAGGCAGACGTGTAGTAATGAGAAGGACAACGGAAGATAGGAGCACAGATATAAAAAACGGCGCGGGCGCACCTCCTAACTACGGAAATGAAAAAACCCCTAACTAGACGGGGGGGGGGGGGGGGGGGGAGCATGCACGTGTGTGTGTGTGTTGTCTGGGGACCGGACAGGGGGAAGAAAGGCTGTGACAGCCCGAAAACAGCGTGGTGGATGGCGAGCCTCGTCGTGGGAGCGTACGACGTCGATCGTCCTCCGGCTCCGGAACAGCAGCTTCTGGACAGTAGGATCGTCCTACTGGAACTTCCGGTGGACGTGGAACGGAATGGCAGGTGGGTGACGCGTTGGACGGGAAGGGCTTCGCCGCTCGGGGGGGTAAGGTCTCTCTCTCCTCACTGCTGCGCAGGGGCTTGCCATATAGACTCACTGTTTTTAAATCGCGTTCAACACAGCAGACGTTTTCAAGTAAAATTGCGGCCATAGGGGACGTCGCGATTCATTAGGTCGGCCAGATGTCCCATCAATTTGCCAAATATGATGATTACGGCGCGTAGCGATCTTAAGAATCGCGCGACCATAGTCGTCGCATTTCGGAAGGTCAAATTGATTTGACAACCATGACCTCATCTGCGTTCATAAAATGCGTCCATCATACTGGTCGCTATTAACAATCGCCTGAACATTTGTAACGCTATAATCGGAGGTTCTTAATTGCGGCGTTGCTGTCTGGGCGCGATTCAGAGTCCGACACCGTACTGACAACGTTCTGACGCCTGGCAGGGGCATGGTGCGCGCAGGGCAGCTAAGAATCGCGTCGTACAACCACGACGCGTTTCAGAGCCTGCCACAGGTGTCAGAACGTGGCCGCTCTGACACAGCCTGACATTGTTTGACTTTTTAACCACGGCGGCCGTTATGGACGCCCTTTAACGCCGGTAAGCGTTGCGTCCCATAAGGCGGTAGCTAAATTGCGTCGCCTCAGGGCGACGCGCTTATGGCGTTTAATATGCGGCCGCCGTTCTGGTCGCGATTTAAAACAATGCTGATTCTTTTTGGGTTTTTCTAGACTCTTTTTGTAAACTTATCTAAAAGGTCCTAAAAAAGCTTTAAAGGACGGAAATTTGAAAACTGAGAAGTCTCAAGTATAACAGGAAATTCGGGGAAATAACTTTAAAAGGTAATTTAAGACAATCACATTGAGGCGTTACAATGCAACTCGAGATTTTGTCCATTTGGGTACAATTGCGTGTCTACACTCCTGAGCATCATCCTCAGTCCCGTCCTCGTGAGTGTGGTCATCATCATACTCTCCTGAAACACATTAAATAAAAACGCAGGATGAGCGAATAACGCCCAGTAGGACTTAATATCTCGTGTAAACAAGCAGGCTTTAAGTGTTTAACCTTTTATCAAGCAGGGTACTAACAGGAATGAGCAAGTACGAGAACGATCAGGTATAGTCGTGTCAGTAAGATCACAAGACAAGAATACCTTCATAGGTAACAAGTACACCCAAAGATTTGGCCATATTTCAAGTTAACAAGTAAATTGCACAGCAGTGCACAAGTCACGATAGCAAGTAAATCAAGTAACATGCGTTTGGTCGATCATCTTATCAACCACAAGTCAAGTATCATGTACAGGAATGTTTGTGAATTGTCTTAGATTAAATCTTGATAGTCATGCGTTTGGTGTATGTCATCACCTGATCATTAGACCCCCGCGAGTTATAGCCTTTCAGGTGCTCCTCCCAAGGACCAGATCGGCCCTTATTATGTTGCCTAGCATAGTCATGTTTGTTATCTTAGACAATCACAAATGGCCAAGAGAGTACCAAGAATAGATGAGAGTTGTAGATGAACTAGACGAGAGTGTAGAGAGAACGTGAACATATGAGAGTATCGAGATAGTAGATGAATAGGGACAATTCCCTAAAATGACGAGAAAACCACATAGTAACGATTGCACGGCACCAGGTCGGGTACCGCAGTCTGGTAGAAAAGTCACAACCGTCCCCTTAGCCGTGCCATGTACATGTCAGGTAGTCCGTTGTGAACCCAAGACAAAAGGAATACACTAAGGCATGGATTGTACTGATCCCTAAGGTGTAACGGGTTTTGGGGTACAACCAGCTCGTTGACTAAGGACGTGCGCCAAAGCCAAGAAGACTTACGGAGGTCTTGACAAGGATTCCCGAGTCCAGTCGAGAGTATTCCCGGTGCAGAGGTGGTCCAAGTCAAGAGAAAGTGTGTAGAAAATGGGTCCGTCGTGCCTCGAGTGCTCGAAGGCCGAGGGAAAACGGTAACGGTAGATAAAATGCGCGAGTAAAATGGAAACAATTGTTTTTAACAAAATAGGAAAATTTAGTTATTTATTTCGATAATTTACCGATACATTATTGCATATTTATCAAGATCAAATGGCAATTTATAATGTTATGTGTGTGCAAGTGTAAGAAATCTTGAGATATGACAAGTCGTGCTCACGGCTTTTAAATTAACAAGGATTATTTAATATTATTAAATAAAAATATTCAGGTCGATTATTAAGCTTAACAGTACATAGTTTAACTTGTATAAGGGTTATATGGCAAATAAGTAGGGTATATGCATAATATAAGGTTCTGGCCGAAATTGTAAAGAGGCGACGAGGTGACCTGTCGCGATCAAGTCGCGACGGGCGCTAGGTGGCGTTAAGCCCAGTATCGCGATGGGGTTCCCGTTGCGGTCCAGGTCGCGACGGGGCGGCCTGGCACGATGGGTGAACGGCCGGCCTGGCCCGGTTCGGGTTTGGGAACGCGGCGGCGAGGCCCGTCACGTTCATGACGCGACGTGGAGGCCGACCGTGACCCTCCTGTTATCGCGGCGGATCGCGCCGTCGCAATACAGGTGGAATTGCCCTTTTTCCCTTTTTCGCAGGGCGAGTCCTCTGTGATACATGGACATTCTAAATTCCATATAAAATAGCACGGTGATCCAAAAAAGTACGAAACTAGTTTAAACGAAATTAGACATGTATATCTATCAACATGCACGATTAATTTGAAAATAGACAAGGTTTAGACATGTATTGATCAGGTTACATTTCGGTGACCTAAACACATGCAGTCAGGGTTCAACGAATTATTAGGGATGTGTACATGATGAAAATTACGAACTAGGGGCGTTCAAAGATAACAAGATTAGTATTTATGATAATTTTATCATGATCTGAAATTAGGTATAAATGAGGTTCACAACAAACATGAAGGGTAGGGTGCATGTATTTGACAGAGATTCAAAGAATTAATTCTCCCTCATGGAGATCAAAATAGAACGAAACAAAGGGCGTTTGAAAGCCATTGCACTGTATTCATTGAGAATTTTCTCATAGCATGGGAACAAGTATGTGTGGGGGATTAGAGAAAACATGAGATTCGGGTTCATGGTAATAGTAGGATTTCATGAATTTATAATTCGCCCAAATGGATGAGCGGAATACAACGAACCATAAGGCTTTTGAAGAGGTATATAATGGCTACCTAAGATAATTTTTACACGATTTTTGCTTGAGAGATTGCCTCCATTTTTCGTGGAGTAAGAAAACCCTAGTTTGGATGACGAAATTATGAAAACCCTTCTTGCTCCAAGCCTTCTCCTTCCTTGCTCCTTGGTCCAGATCTTTTCCTCTTCGTCTCCAAAAGTCTTAGCACGAATGGTGGGTGCTAGGGTCAAATGGGCGGTGTTTGATGGCTTGGTAGAGTTCTAAATCACCTAAAACTCTTTCTTCTCATCCAACTCCGAAAATTGGCATTTATCTCCCATTTTTCCATCAATTATCCACTTAAAAGGGCAGAGAAAAGGTCTAAATTCGTGGCCCAAGAGTTAGGATAGGAATAGGTCTCTTTTTAGGGATTTATATGACCCATTTATACTTATCTTAGACTTTTTCCATTTAATAATTAATTTCATACGAATTTCTATTAATTACTTATCTTCCCATGATGGGCTTCACCCTATTGGGCCCTATCTATTTGCTTTGGATCATTTGTTTAACCCACTACTATTTAACTTAATGGGTATCATTAAATTCTTTTTATTTCACTCAAATCTTATTTATTTTTCTTATTCTAATTTAATTGATTTATCTCATTTATTAAATAATAAAATTTTATTTTATTTGGATTTTAAAAATCCAGGTACTACAAAATATGAGTAATAATATAATGAGGCTGGTCCGATCCGAAATAATTTTGATGGGTTGAATTATTGAGGAGTCCGAAGTTAGAGCTCCGGTTCTAAGATAGAAGAGGAGAACAAGGGCTCATTTGCTACTGACTAGACTTGACTTGAGAATCAAGTTAGTGTTCTCCCCTTATTTGCAACTATTAACATTATTTTGAAGGAAATTGAAGGTTAGAAGGAGAGGCGGCATTTGATATAAGACTTAGTTCTCTTAATGCCCTCTTTCTTCTCTCATTTGTTCTCTTTCTTCTGATGGTTATTGGTTGTGCAGTCTGTTAGATAGTATAGTAAAAATATTAAGAATGAATTTTTTTTGAGACTAGACATAGGTGTTTGACGCCTTCAGAACCGAACTAAGATAAAATCTCTATGCTTTGGTGTCATTGCTTGCTCTGTTCTTCGTAATTTTTTTATTCTACTATAATATTTATTTTTATTTGCTAACAGTGCCATTGTGACTTATTTACCCCCCTTTAAATCTCTATAGCATAGCCAATAAGTTTCCCGCAAATCTGAACCATAGTAAAATTCAGACTTGACTTGGCATTAGGGCTTGATAGTATACCATGCTTAGGAATGGAGTCCATGACGTTTCATAAGTGAAGGATTACAGTTACCCTGTACCTATGGACTTGTAGGTTCCAATAGATTGTGAATCAACTGTATCATTTGGGGGTAGTGGCATATTACTTATTATGACTCGTATTTGATAGACCAAAATGAATTAATTATATGACAATTAATTCACCAAGTTAGAAGGCATTTCAGAGTTAGTCGATTCATAGTAAATTTGATAGTAGGCCAAGAGTGATGGGAACATCAAGTGCATCTCCAGATTTTTCGAGTCCCTATATTCTATTTATGTATTTTTTCTTGAGTATGTAAAATTTTTTGGGTCTTCGTGTCAAATGGGTCTATTGTTAAAGGGCCAAGCCATTAAATAGTTTACTAGAGGTCAATTAGGGACAATTGGGTCATTAGTGGTCAAAGATTGGTCTTTAATCATTGTCCCTAGTCTAAGGGTTTTCTGTGCAAAATGGTAGGCTCTCCTCTATAAATAGAGGCCCATCCCTTCATTGTACACAAGTGATGTTGAACTAAAGTTTGAAAAGTTTGAAGCTTGTTGAGAGTCTCTCTCCTCTCTCTCTCTCTCTCTCTCTCTCTCCATTGTTGTGTTCTCCTTTCTTTTTCTAAGTCTCTTTCTCTCTCCTCTCACTCTCTCTCCCTAGGTCGACCCCCTCTCTCTCCCTACCTTTTCCCCTCCCTCCACCCTAGCCACATTGTAATGCCCCAACGCGGAATATCGGAGCTGGATTACAGTTATTAAATAGTACAGAGCGAAAAATAATTAACAAACCATTGCACAAATGAAATAATACTAAATGAACTCCAATCCCATTAATAATCCACCAAACATCATTACAACCACTAATATCTCATTGACTTCATTGACTAACTATTACATCAACGTATCAGAGTCAAAAGTAGGGCCCATAGTACTTTATTGAAAATCAAACTAATACATCAAACTCCCTGACTCATTCTAACTAACTAACTACTAAAGCATGGTGATGAACGGGGTCACTCCTGAGCATCCTCCTCAGTCCCAGTCTCGGAGTGTGGTCATCATCCGACTCACCTGAAAACACATTAAATAAATACGCAGGATGAGCGAATAACGCCCAGTAGGACTTAATATCTCATGAACACAAGCATGGTTTAAATAATTAATATCTTAATGGCAGGTTAACTAGAGAGAATAGTCATTAGAACAAGTAACGATAGCGAGAGAACAATAGCATCTGACACGGGAAGATAGCACATGAGAATGAAATAGAATGGCATGTAACGATATAACATGTAATTTGCACAACGTGCACTAGCAACGATAACAATTGTACTGGTATAGATAGCACTTTTATTGTCATAGATTAATCTTGATAGTATGATGGCGCTGGATGCATGCCGTAACACATCCTTGATCATTTTAACTCCCTGGGCACTAGCACTTTTCGGGCGCTCCTTCCAGGACTTGATCGGGCCCCATTGCACTGGTATTAGTCATTTCTTTATCTTAGACAATCACAAGAATGGCCAATAGAGTACCAAGAAATAGATGAGAGTAGTAGACGAGATAGACGAGAGTGTAGAGAGAACGTAAACAGATGAGAGGATATAGATAGTAGATGAGATAGGGACAATATCGTAAAACATGATAAACAATGATAGTCACAGTTGCACGGCACGGGGTCGTGTACCAGCAGTCTGGTAGAAATCATCACCGCCCCTAGCCATGCTGTGTACATAGACTAGATGGTCCGGCGTGATCACAAGATAAGGAGAGAACACACTAAGGTCATGGATCGTACGGATCCCTAAGGTGTAACGGGTTTTAGGGTACAACCAGCTCGTCAGCAATGGACGTATGCCAAAGCCAAGAAGACTTATGGAGGCCTTGACAAGGAGTCTCTGGCCCAGTCGAGAGTATTCTCGATGAGTGGTGGTCCATGTCAGAGAAAGTGTGTAGAAAACGGGTCCGTCGTGCCTCGAGTGCTCGAAGGTCGAGGAAACGTAACGATGTAAAAATCATGCGAATAAAACAAAAATATGTCAATAATAAATTAAAAAAAATTAGTAATTAATTTCACCTAATTACCAGATACATTAATGATAATTTAACAAGGTTTCAATGACAAATATTCATGTATAGTGTGTGCACGTGTAAGATAATCATGATAGCAAGAATAGTTGTGCACACGGCTTTTTTAATTAAATAAAATCTTGAGATTAATACCCATATTGTTTAACATGTCGTTACTGTTCATAACAGTGTTTAATCAAGGTTAAACAGGGTTCATAAGCATGAATAATAGGGCTATACGTTTAAGTTCAGGTTCTGGACGCATCATTGTTGTCGTGACGGGTATGGCCGTCACGTTAAGAACGCGACGGGGTTGGCCGTCACGTTAAGAACGTGACGGGTTGGCCGTCACGTTAAGGTCGCGACGTATCGGGCCGTCGCGACACCAGAAGACTGCCCGAGCCCAGAAAAGGGGTTTTTACCCTTTTTCCAGGTAGGTGTATATGATACAGAGCTACTCTAAAATCCATATAAAATGGTAGAAAGCTCTAAAATCATGAAACTAGTTTTAATGAAGTAGACTCATAGATCTAACAACATGCACAATTAATTTGGAGATAGACAAGGTTTAGGTATGCTTGGATCAAGTTACATTTCAATGACCTAAGTATGCACAATCAAGTTCAACGATTATTAGAGATGGATACATGATGAAATTTAGGCAAACCAGCAGCGTTTGAAAGCTAACATGATGTAGTATGTATGAGAATTTTCTCATGGCATGGGGTCATGTATGCTTGAGGTTTAAGAGTAAACATGAAGGGTTGGGTACATGGAACTAATAGGGATTCAAAGAATTAATTCTCCCTGATCAAATGGAGCGAAACTAGAGGACTTTTGCTTGAGAACATAACTCTTCCTAGGGTATTTTTTACACGGATTTGGCTTGAGAGATTGCCTACCTTTGATTACTGTAAAGAAGAACTAAGGTTTATGACGAAAATAAGATAGAAATCCCTTGCTCCAAGCCTTCTTCTCCAAGCTCTTCACGTCCAGAACTCCTCCTCTTCGTTCCTCAGAGCTCCAGCCATGAACTAGGGTTTGGTTGGGACGAATTTGGGGGTATATGGCTAGCTATAAGAGTCCTTCTTCTAAAAACTCCTCCTTTCTATTAATTCAGAATTTCCTTCTTTCTCTCCTCATTTTCTAGTATTTATCTTCCTAATAGGGTTGGGAATGATTTAATTTCGTGGGTAAGGGTTTAGGGTAAGTCTAGGACTCTTTTAGGATAGATATGAGTTTTCTAATAATTATTTAAACCCTTTTACTAATTACCACTTATTTTTATTCCGAATTTGACTTAATTATTCCCATCCCATGATGGGCTCTTCACATTTGGGCCTAACAACCCATGTTAGGACCATTAGTATAACCCAATGCTAATTTAGCCTAATGGACTTTGATTAATTCTCTTTTATTTCCCTTATTCTCTCTTTATTCTAATTAATTCTATTTATCTCACATTTATATATATAATTTTATTTATTTAGGATTTTAAAAATCAAGGTTGCTACATCCTCCCCCTCTTAAAAAGAATTTGGTCCCCAAATTCATATGATCGTGAGAGGAAGAGTTACTTACTGAATATTTCTGAATAATTCCGTCGCATTAATGCTTCGGGCTCCCACGTGGCTTCCTCGACTTCGTGGTTTCTCCAGAGAATCTTGACCACATATATGGGTCAGTTCCGAAGTTGTTGAATCTTCTTGCCCAAAATCTTCACCGGCTTTTCTTCATAGGTCATGTCTCTGTTCAATCTGATGTCGTCAAAACTGATCACATGTGATGGATCGTACACATACTTTCTTAGCATTGACGTGAAAGACGTTGTGTACATTGGAGAACTGAGGTGGTAATGCTAGACGATATGCCACCTCGCCAACTTTATCTAGCACTTCAAATGGACCTATGAATCTTGGTCTCAACTTGCCTTTCATCCCAAACCTTTGAAATCCTCGGGTCGGGGATACCTTAAGCATCACATGATCTCCGGCTTGAAATTCTAAGTCCCTCTTCTCTTGTCTGCATAGCTTTCTGCCTGAACTGAGCTATCTTAATCCTGTCTCTGATAATCGGATATCTCTACTGGTGTTCTGCACCATGTATGGTCCCAGCCATTGTTGTTCACCTACTTCATTCCAACAGACTGGCGATCTGCAACTCCTGTCGTATAATGCTTCAAATGGTGCCATCTTAATGCTGGCCTGATAACTGTTGTTGTAGGCGAATTCAATCAAAGATAGTTGTTCATTCCAATATCCCTCAAAATCTTTAGTGCAGGCACGTAACATGTCTTCCACTATTTGATTTGTCCTTTCAGTCTGTCCGTCCGTCTGTAGGGGAAGGCAGTGCTGAAATTGAGTTTAGTGCCTAATGCAGTCTGAAGTACCTTCCAGAATCTAGAAGTGAATCTGGGATCACGGTCTGAGACAATGGACATTGGGACTCCATGCAATCTTACTATCTCCTTTACATACAAACTGCTAACACATCCACACTCCAGGTGCTCTTAATGTCAAGAAAATATGCGGACTTAGTCAAACGGTCCACAATGACCAGATAGCATCGAGTCCACCATGAGTTCGGGGAAACCCATGATGAAATCCATTTCGATGCTTCCCATTTCCATTCTGGTATGTCCAGGGATCTAAGTACTCCCGCAGGACGACGGTGTTTAGCTTTTACCTGTTGACATGTGAGGCAGTGTGCGGCATGCTCAGCCACCTCATGCTTCATGTTTGGCCACCAAAATGACCTTTTCATATCTTGGTACATCTTGGTTGCGCCTGGGTGAATTGTGTACTTGGTCTTGTGGGCTTCATCCATCAGCTTTCTCTTCAGTTCTTCATTGTCAGGCACACAAGTTCTGGTGTAGAATAATATTCTCCCATCTTCAGCGATGGAGAAATCTAGCTTGTCAGCTATGGTCTCCCTGACTCTGACTAGGAACTCATTTGCTTGCTGCTCTCTGATCTCGACAAAGATGTTGGGTTGAGCTCTTAAGTTGGCCACTAGCACCTGATCACTTCTCTCCTCAATGTTCAGATTCAGACTGGCAAATTGTTCTAACAATTGCATCTCGCCCATGACTAGACAAGATAAAGAAGCTACTGGCTTCATACTGAGTGCATCAACTACTGCATTACCTTTACCTGGGTGGTATTGGATATTGAAATCAAAGTCTTTCAAGTACTCCAGCCATCTTCGTTGTCGCTTATTGAGTTCGTTTTGAGAAAACAAATACTTTAAACTCTTGTGGTCGGAGTAGACAATAAATTGCTCCCCGTATAGGTAATGCCTCCAGATCTTGATGCAAATACCACAACAGCTAGCTCTAAGTCATGGACAGGATAATTGACTTCATGTGGCTTCAATTGCCTTGATGAATACGTTATCTCCTTCTCGTTCTGCATGAGCACGTAGCCTAGACCGATTCCAGAAGCATCAGTGTAGACTGAGAATCCTGCGCCCTCAACTGGTAATGCTAGGACAGGTGCAGATGTAAGAAATTGCTTCAGTGTTTGGAAGCTCTTCTCACATTCCTTGCTCCAGACATAAGGGTTCTCTTTCCACGTAAGACGCGTAAGAGGTACAACTATTTTGGAGAAGTCTTTTATGAACCGTCTGTAATATCTAGCTAGTCCAAGAAAGCTCCTGATCACTGTGGCATTAGTCGGCCTTTCCCAGTTGAGTACAGTTTCTACCTTGGAAGGATCGACAGCGATACCGTCCTTGGAAATAACATGATCCAGAAATGACACCTCCTCGAGCCAGAATTCACACTTGCTCAATTTGGCGTAGAGTTGATTGTCCCGTAAGATTTACAGAGCGATCCTCAGATGCTCCTCATGCTCTTCTTTGGTCTTGGAGTATACGAGAATATTATCAATAAAACCACGACGAACTTGTCGAGGTAGGGCCGATAGATGATGTTCATTAATTGCATAAAAGCTGCAGGAGCATTGGCTAGTCCAAAAGGCATGACTACAAATTCGTAATGACCGTACCTACTCCTGAAAGTTGTCTTGTAAATATCTGCATCTTTAATCCTCATCTGATGATATCCCGTTCTAAGGTCTATCTTAGAAAAATATTTTGCTCCTGATATCTGATCAATAATTCATCAACACGAGGCAGAGGGTACTTGTTCTTGATAGTGAGATTATTCAGCTGCCTATAGTCGATGCATAACCTCATAGATCTGTCCTCTTCTTGACGAACAATACTAGTGCTCCCCAAGAAGAAGTACTCGGCCTGATAAATCCCTTTTCTAAAAGTTCCATCAGTTGCTCTTTCAACTCTTTCAATTCAGCAGGGGACATCCGGTAGGGTTGCCGTGAAACCGGTGCAGCTCCAGGTACGAGATCAATTGAGAAATTCACATCTCTCTCGGGTGGTATGCCTGGCAGCTCATCGGAATACATCGGGATATTCTTGTACTATATGAATGTCTAATAAATTAGATGTCTTCTTTTCTACCACAATTGCGGCAAGAAATGCCACACAGCTCTTTCTTATCATGTTTTGCGCTTTAATAGCAGAGACGAGAGACAAGTGCCTCTTGTGTCTACGTCCCGTAAAGGTAAATTATAGAATTCACTAAAAGTAATCTTCCCTCTTTTACAATCCACGATAGCCCCATACGTGGATAGCCAATCGGCTCTCAAAATAACATCGTAGCCCTCCATGGGCATACAGATCAAATCAGCTCTAAGGTTGAGTTCGCCAATATTGACATCAGCTAATGGAAAGTATTTGTTAAGCTGAGCCGTTTCTCCTAGTGGTGTGGTGACAGGTAATTCAAATTTCATGGATGTGAGTTTTTCATTTAATGTGTCAGCGAATGCTTGTGATATAAAAGAATGTGTTGCGCTAGTATCATGAACTCTTCCTAGGGTAATTTTTACACGGATTTGGCTTGAGAGATTGCCTATCTTTGATTGCTGTAAAGAAGAACTAGGGTTTATGACGAAAATAAGATAGAAATCCTTGCTCCAAGCCTTCTTCTCCAAGCTCCTCATGTCCAGAACTCCTCCTCTTCGTCCCTCAGAGCTCCAGCCACGAACTAGGGTTTGGTTGGGACGAATTTTGAGGTATATGGCTAGCTATAAGAGTCCTTCTTCCTAAAAACTCCTCCTTTCTATTAAATTCCAAATTTCCTTCTTTATCTCCTCATTTTCTAGTATTTATCTTCCTAATAGGGTGGGAAAGGATCTAATTTCGTGGGTAAGGGTTAGGGTAAGTCTAGGACTCGTTTTAGGATAGATATGAGTTGTCTAATAATTATTTAAACCCTTTTACTAATTACCACTTATTTTTATTTCGAATTTGGCTTAATTACTTCCCATCCCATGATGAGCTCTTCACATTTGGCCCAACAACCCATGTTAGGACCATTAGTATAACCCATTGTTAATTTAGCCTAATGGGCTTTGATTTAATTCTCTTTTATTTCCCTTATTCTCTCTTTATTCTAATTAAATTCTATTTATCTCACATTTATACATAATTTTTATTTATTTAGGATTTTAAAAATCAAGGTTGCTACACACATCAACCCTATAGCCCATCCATCTCAGCTCCACCTCACCCTCCACATCAGCACCCTTTCACCTCCCAAGAGTCATTAATACCTCTTATTAACTCCCACAACCCTCTAAGCATCTCTACCACTCTCCCAAGCAACCTATCATCTCCCCACATAACTCTTCACTATCCTAGACATAATAACTCACCCTCACAGCTTGCTGAGCCTTCTTTCCCACTCTCTCATACCAACCCTTGAAATACCAAGGCAAACCTTAATACCTCATCTCCCTACCCATTCATGCAATACAGCCCCTAATACCCCCCCCCCCCCAACCTTGGCTCCGACCTCCCTTGTCCCTCCTCCCCTCTCTCACACTCCAACCCCATTCCCTCCTCCCTTCACACACCCTAGTACCCTCCTTCCTCCCCCCAACCCTGGTTCTTCTACCATCAAGTCACTCTTCCCTCATCTTAATCCCCTCCTTTCTCTCAGCTCAGTTCAGTCTCTACCACTCCATTACAGAGATACACTTGGTACAACACATTAGAGGAGCTTGGTGACCACCTTGGTTGCTCCATCGAGTCTACTACAGGCTTCCCCACAGTTGCAGCAATGTCGTCTCTCTATAGATCCTTCTAGTCTCTAGACCTCTGGTCAATCCCCATCTTGTCGCTACTCCCTATTTCAATGGTCGCCGCCAACAACCCCACCAACAACTATTGCGAAACCACCATGACTCTCTCTAATGCATCACTATTCCAACAACACCATGGCCTTCTTGTCGACCTCCTGGAGCTGTTGATCAACCCACAATCGAGCTATGCTAATGCTGGAGTGACAGCACCTATGCCACCGCCACCAACCCCGCCATGCCGTAGTGACACAATAGGGCAGACTACCCTCCTAATCCCAAGCTTCCCTTCCTGTGTGAGGTTTGTCATTGTGATTATTTTCCTTTCCGTTCACTCTCCTTGCATGGGGATTTTCCTTTGGTTGCATATTGCTTCGTCATCCCAAGTCTCAACTGTTGCAATGTGCAGGTGCATTATCAAGCTTCCCCACTTGCCCTCATCTTCGAACGGCGTCGTGTTCTCTCAATCAACAGGTACACAAACGGACATAATGTAGGACAAACCCAACTTAGGGTGTTACATTGTAGCAAGCATGTTGACCTCTTAACTTCTAACGAATGTTGATGATTGATTTTAATTCCAAGGGGACTTAAGAATGGTAATGACCTAGATGGAGAGCTCGTAGTCCGAACGCAACAAGTGCCACAAAAGAGATCCAACTTACCCAAGAATCTGGTAGGTCAGAACACAAGTGTGAGCTCCAACATCGAGGGGTGAAGGGATTCACACTAAATGTTCACTCACTTATAGCAGCTATTTGCACTCAATTTAGTGGAATATATGGATCGGGCTCTCACTTTCGGCCTATGTGAGCGATGAGGAATATTGAACGAATAGAAATGCGAGAAAGGGATGAGGTTGTTATACCTTGCTGGATTGAAGAATACAGTTCCAATCAGAGATGTGGGTAAGCGTGGAAGCATGCAACACACCCATACACTGCGTCGGTGAGGACTTGAGACAAAGACCGCAGATACAACCAAAGTAAAAGCTCCACACAGAAAGGGTGGACTTAGGGAGGGGAAGCACAACAACTACCTCTTGCAAGAGGGAGTGCTCAGTTAGGACTGTCGGGCCAGCCCAAGTGATGCGGTTCTGATCGACAGTCACGATCGTTGCTGGGTGGTGTTTGGCGATGTTGTTACGAGGTGCTGAAGAAGGGAAAGGTGCTGGCGGTGGCGTGGGGTGTTGGAGATGCCGGCGGCGAGCGGCGTAGGCATGGGGAGCTAGTGATACCGACGGCCAGTGGCAGTCGATTGGTGGCAGAGGTGGCATTGTCGACTATGCAGGAGGCTAGTGGCGATGTCGAGGGTAGTAGAATTGGCGACGCCGGTGGTGACAGAGGCAAATGATGGCGATGGTGAGGGCAACGGCTGTGTCCGAATGGCAGAGCTGTTGGTGACATTACTGGTGACTGGTGTTGGTGGTGTTGGCAGCAGGAGGCGATGGGGACAAGAGAGAAAACACTGGCAATTGCGCGGGTTATGGGGTCGCAAGAACAGGTAGGAAGGAGGCGGTCGATCTTGGCACGCTGAGGGGAGGGCGTCGGTGTCGAACGGTCGTCCTCGCTCACCAGGGGTGTCATGTATGGCACGGGGGAGTCCTACTCGTCTTCCTGAGAGAGACACCAAGGAGAAAGAGAGAGCATTCTGCATTGGGACACGACTGAGGCTTGTTGCGACAGTGTGGGGATAGAGAGGGAGAGCGGTAGCAGTGGCATCGCTATGGGGGGGGGGGGGGAAGGGGAAATTTGAGAGAGATGGGAGAGACGACAGAGATATAGAGAAAGAACGAGAGAAAGAGAGATTGAAGAGCCAAGAGAGGAAAGGATTTTTTCTTTAAATGGAAACCTTTTTCAAAATGTTTTCTTCCACTTCCCTTCTCTGTTACAACACCTTGCCCATTAATAACCCATCATCTTTCCATTGCGTAAAAGGCTCTGACATTCCCCAATGGCTATTCCCTTCCCCAAAAGTGATGCCACCTCACCTTTAAAACAGTTGCGCCTCCCAACTTCATTAAATGGGTCTTTTCACCTCCCAAAATAAAAAATATATATATAAAAAGATAGATTCTAACATTGGACCAAATGGGCCAACCTATAAGAGCCCAACTCTGAATAACATAATAATACAATAAGGCTCACTACCATTCTTCATCCATTTCAAAATTAGCCTGTGGTGCATCGGCAACTCAATGACGTCGGTAAACCAAGTTTGGGTCAAAGCGGACCCTGCTCCTTGTGTCCTCACCAAATCTCCCGAAGTGCGGAAAGCTCGACTTCGTCGAGTAAGGATCTACACCACCCTTGTAATGCTCCAAGAGATCAAGGTCGAGTTGTTGCAACTCCTCTCGACTCACCCATGTGTCTTTTGATTAGGGTCGATTCTTACATCGAACAAGGTACCTTTGATACCCTTGATTCCTCGTGGTGATTACATGTTCATCTAATATTCTCTCGATTTGCTCACGAGGTGCTCTCTGTGGCTCTTGTGGTGGATTGATAAGGGGCTCACTCAAAATGGGAGGCGGAGTCTCAAACGGATCACTAGGTATCGATGCTTGCCCTTGATAAGGTGTTAGATCCATCACTTTAAATGTTCAACTAATATCATAGTCCTGGGGTATGTCGATCTCATATGCATTTGAGCCAATTCGTCTTAGCACTTTGAAGGGTCCTCCCCCCCAGAGCTCTTAACTTAGAGGATATTCCTGGGGAAACTGTTGTAGTCCTTACCATCACTAAGTCCCCTGTTTGAAATTCTTGAAAGCGCTGATGAGCATCGGCCATCTGCTTGTATGTTTGATTACTTAGATCAATTTGCTTGCTGCCTTGTTGGTGAAGGTCCCTGATATGTTGTACAAATGATTCTGCTGACTGTGACACTTTAGCAAACTTGAGAAAAGGAATGAGATCCAAGGAGTTTCTAGGTTTGTAACCACTCACAACTTCAAATGGGCTCATCCCTATGGACCTATTGACAGAATTGTTATATGGACCTATTGACAGAATTGTTATATGCAAACTCAGCTCTAAACACAATGAGATCCTAATTTCTTGGATGTTCACCAACAAGACATCTAAGGAGATTCCCTAGACTCCTGTTAGCCACTTTAGTTTGACCATCCGTTTGTGGGTGGTAGGCTGTGGAGAATTTAAGAAGGGTTCCCATAAGATGCCACAAAGTTTTCTAGAAGTAGCTAGTGAATTTGACATCCCGGTCAGTCACACTGGTTTTAGGTAATCCATTTGACATCCCGGTCAGTCACAATTGTTTTAGGTAATCCATGGAGATGAACTTCTTAGAAGCATCTACGGTTTTCAAGCATGGAAGGAAACGATCCATTTTAAAGAAATGATGCACTACCACAAAGACAAAATCATGTTTCCGAGGAGTTTTAGGTAATCCTAAGACAAAATCCATGCTTAGGTCTTGACATGGGTGATCACGGATGGGAAGGGCCTGTACAAGTATGTATTTTGTTTAGTTTGCTTGGATATGGCACAAAGATGACATTGAGCAACAATTTTTGCCACGTCTCTTTTTAGACTTGGCCAAAAGAATCTATCCTCCACTGAGCATATGGTTTTGTTGCGCCCAGGTCACTAACCCTCCTGCATGTAACTCCCAATAAGAAAGTCCCTAACTGAAGTTTGGGGAATGCATAACCTTGTTCCTTTGACGAGAAACACATTCTCTAAAAGATACCCATTGTGTTCTTTAGTGATGTGGTGTTGAGGAGGGAATAGACTTTCCCAACGTCTGGGCAATTTGGATATTCTTCTTTAAGCCTTTCAAACCTAATAACTTCCACACTTACTATGGAGACGAGTCCTACCCGCCTACTCAAGGCATCGGCTACCCTATTCTCACTTCCAACCTTGTGCTTTAAGACAAAGGTGTAGGATTGAATGAAAGATACCCACTTGGCATGGTGGGCATTCAATTTCTTTTGGAATTTAGATATTTTAGGGCCTCATGGTCAGAGAACAAGACAAACTCCTTAGGTAAGAGATAGTGCCTCCAATGTTTGAGAGTTTGCACCACAACATAAATCTCTTTATCATAAGTGGAGTACTTAAGTCGAGCATCATTTAGTTTTTCACTAAAGTAGGCCACTGGATGTCCTTCTTGATTAAGAACTCCCCCTATTTCTACTCCTGAGGCATCACAATTAACACTTCAAAACCTTTGAAAAGTCGAGCAGTTTATGTTGAGCAACTACCCCTAAGTCTTTAATAATAATTTTGCTATGACAAATCTTTAAATACATATTTTGCTTCCACCATGAAAAATCCCTGAATATGTATTTTCCATAATATAGATATATCACAAAAAATTTCTAGACAAATGCAATACCCAAAATCTTTCTAAGTCCACAACGTTACACTGAATTCGACTCATGACTTCGACTCATATAGTCGAATGTCTTTTACACTGTATTCGACTCATTCAGAAGTTCAGTCACAAGTCTTGAAAATCTTTCTAAGTCCACAACATTACACTGTATTCGACTCATGACTTCGACTCATACAGTCGAATGCCTTTTACACTGTATTCGACTCATTTAGAAGTTCAGTCACAAGTCTTGATAATCTTTCTAAGTCCACAACATTACTCTGTATTCGACTCATGACTTCGACTCATACAGTCGATGTCTTTTACACTGTATTCGACTCATTCAGAAGTTCATCACAAGTCTTGAAAATCTTTCTAAGTCCACAACATTACACTGTATTCGACTCATGACTTCGACTCATACAGTCGAATGTATTTTACACTGTATTCGACTCATTCAGAAGTTCAGTCACAAGTCTTGAAAATCTTTCTAAGTCCACAACGTTACACTGAATTCGACTCATGACTTCGACTCATACAGTCGAATGTCTTTTACACTGTATTTGACTCATTCTTTTAGACTGTATTCGATTCAAGACTACAACTCACAATTAAAGATCATTCGACTCACCACCTCGACTCATAGTTTTACACTTCATTCGACTAATGGTTGCTCTATTATAGTCGATTTACATAGTTCCTACTATAGTCTAATCATGCTTACTTCTTAAAATGAATTACCTATCCTACTGCATTCGACTACACTGTTAGTTGTGTACTTGTTGGTAGTTCTACCTGTCAGGAAATATTTCTATTAGTTCTTTGTTGAAACTTAAACTCTTAAGTATAAAATCAGTGACAAATTTTATGATCATTATTTTAATATATTTCTTTTTGACGAAATTCAGTACATTCGAATTATGCAAAACATTCCTTGCATTTTATTTTCTTACAATCCTAGTGTCCTTTGCCTCAGTCTATATATCTTCTAAGAGACACAAAACATTTATGAAAGTTTCAGACGTATGATTTCTGACCATCTCACCTACCACTGACAGACCCATACTTTACCTTTCTGTCTGTCTGCTTAACTTTCTGAAATGACTAAGAATACTAGGTTCCATACTGTTTGTTGTACTCCACTGACCCACCTACCACAAAGGTATGGAGATGCTTTTGTCTTTGTCTTGTCCTTTATAAACAGGCATTTATTGGAGCACATGTTTAGCTGGGTTGCTCAGCTCAAGACTTTAAATAACCTATCTTCTAGCTGTGGCAACTGCTCCTATTTCTGAAGACCTTGGGAAGAGACAATTTTCATGACCCTTCGGATAAAACTTCCAAGATCCAAAGGATCCCCAAGACTATCTCCAAACGGCTAAGAACACAACAACCATCTTACTCCAACGGCTATCTTCTCCAAACGGCTAGTTTTTTGAAGACTATAAAAAGATGAAGAAAGCTCTTGAAAGAACACGTAGAACAAGGCATAGTGTTCAAAGACAATTCCTTGAAAGCTCATCTTGCGTTCTTCAAAGCTCTCTCAAAGCCTTCCTGCTCAAGTTCCTATTTGAGAGAATCTCTTCAGAAATTTCTGTTCTGAAGATCTGTCTTTCGGGTGGCATCTATATTTGCTTTTACTTCAAAGTCCACCCAAGTAGCTTCAGCTAGGATTTAGATTAAACTCCTTATCCTTCAATCCTGTTGGAAAGTGTGTGTTCTGTGCTCATTCTTGAGGCAATCACACGAGAGTTTCTTCCTTCATTTCTGTTGTATTTTCTGCAGAAGTTTGATTCTGCTTTGCCCCTCCTGTGAAGGGAAGGTCTTTGGTATAAGACAGTCTTGTTTACCCCTGTTTTAGGGAGGACTTGCTTTGGAGCAAGTGGGTTTTGTAATTTCCTCTCAAGGGTGAGAGAAGGCCAAAGTTGATTGGCAGTTTAGTGAAATCTCAAGTGGTTGGCTTGAGGACTGGATGTATGACTTCCATGTGGGAAGGGCCGAACCAGGATAAATCTCTTGTGCAATTTATTGTGTGATTGTTTTCCGCCAAGTTCACACTTGAATCACACACACCACACCAAGTACTAACACATCTACTTAGTGTTGTGATTTTCAGAAGAATTTTGAAAAGTGAGAAAGTCCTATTCACCCCCCCCTCTAGGACTGTGAATCTGCCATTTCGATCCAACAGTTTAAGGATGGGAGCTTGAGTCATCTTTTCTTTGATTTCTTAAAAAGCCCTAGAGGCAGACTTAGTCCACTCAAATGTTCCCTTTTTTAAGCAACTAGTGATTGGGGCAGTGATGGTGCTAGAATTTTTTATGAACCTCCTATAAAAGGTGGCCGACAAACCATGAAAACTACAGACATCATGAATGGTTTTAAGTGTCGGCCACTCCACAATGGATTTGATTTTTTGGGGTCTGCAACCACTCCTTGAGAAAAAACTATGAAGCCTAGGAAAGTGACCCTTTCAATGAGGAACTCACATTTTTTTAGGTTGGCAAAGAGGTACACTTGTCTTAAGTGTGTGAGGTGTTCTTCTTTGGTCTTACTATAGATAAGAATGTCATCAAAGTAGACCACTATAAAGTTGCCAATATAAGGTCTCAAAACCTCAGCCATTAACCTCATAAAAGTGTTGGGCGCATTTGTGAGCTCAAAAGGCATAACTAGCCACTCGTACAAGACATCCTTAGATTTAAAAGCAATTTTTCACTCATCTTCTGGGCGAATCCTAACTTGATGGTACCCACTCTTAAGATCTATCTTAGAAAAAATAGTGGCACCAGCTAGCATATCTAACATGTCATCAACCCTAGGGATAGGAAACCTATACTTGATAGTAATTTTGTTGATAGCTCTGCTATCCACACACATCCTCCATGTTATGTCTTTTTTTGGTGTGAGAAGGGCAGGGACCGAGCACAATGATTCTTACTAATTCTGATAAATCCTTTCTAAGAAGCTCCTCAATTTGCCTTCTTAATTCAGCATGCTCTGTAGGATTGAGCCTATAATGTGGAGGTTTAGAGGGGAGGCTCCGGGGATAAGATCAATAGTGTGTTGAACATCACGCATTGGGGGCAATTGGTCAGAGAGGTCTTTGGGGAAAACATCCTTGAATTCTTCTAGGAGGTGTTGGAATTCTATGGATGGGGTCCCCTCTTTCTTTCCTATTTAGGTAATGTTGATAACCAAGGCACACACAAAAGTTTCTCTAGTGAACTCCTTTCAAATTGTTGGTAACTAATTAAGTGGAGTTTCTTTGTGTGTGTTGGATGAGTCATATCAGGTTGCTTTGGGACCAAAATGTCAAACTTGGGGATGTGTGTAGGAAGAATGGTGTTTTTCTTAGGCTCTTGTGTGTCATCTCTTTAATTTGGATGTATCTTGGGGGTACACAACTAAGTTAGATCTTTTCGCCCTCATGGATGAAAGAACATTGGTTTGCTCTCCATGGAGGGTCAAGTCAACATCATACATCCAAGGTCTTCCAAGGATGCTATCAATTATGTCCATAGGTATCACATCACACAAACTTGCCATGATAAGAATTGAAATGAATGGGGACTTGGCAAGTGGATTCTACTCGGATAGATGTCTTATTTACCCATCGAACTTGGTAGGCTGAGGGTGCTTGACTATGGGAAGCCCAACCTTGGATGCAAACTCTACAGGGATGGCATTGATGCAACTTCCACTATCCACAATGATTCTACAAGGTTGTCTAACCACATTGATGTATGTTTGAAAGATTGTGAATCGCTGCAATCCTCTTCTAGGGATTTGGTTAGAGCACATCTAATGTAACGTCGTGCATTTTTCGGATCTTCGTGGATCCTTGCTTAGCGGGTTTGGTGGCCAGTGTGTGGCCCATTAGTCTGTGTTTCAGGTGTTCTTGTAGGTTGTGAAGCTTCGCGGGCCGGCAGGTTGGGCCCAAAGCACGCATAGGTTTTCTGCCTGTGAACGCGACAGGGGTGTGCGTCGCGTTCTGAACGCAACGACCCTGGGTGTCACTTCTTGAAATCACTGTTTGGCAGTCGTTCTGCATGCACGCCGTGTGTCGCACGTTGGGTGACTTGCTGACGTCGGCCTTGGGAAGGCGACGGCCTCTTACGTCATGTTCAGATTGTGACGGAGCTCTACGTCGCATTCCCAATTGTGATGTGTTTTTAAGCAAGGTTGGCCGAACAGAGCTCAACAAGCTCTGCTCGGCCAGGGGAAGCTGCTGCGGCGGTTTTTCGGGAGATTGGATGTGTTGGTGTCGTTTTCGGCATGGTCTCGCCGTGAGGACGTCGCATGGAGCGGGGGAGACGCCGTGCCGTGGTTGGTTTGCGCGTTCTTCGCGAAGGTAGGGTGATTCCACCCTGTTTTACGTTGTAAATCGCATGTGAAGCATGATTGGTTTATTATTTGCTTTATAAACAATAGATATCATGTTAGGGCAATGAAATAAGCATGAAAAACGGGTTGAAACATGGTTTAGGGTGGTTTGCATGGAAGATCCAAAGAAGGGTTTTCGGATTAGGGTTTCACCTATGAAGGCGACGGCCCAGGGTGTCGCGTTTAGAACGCGACAACCCAACCCGTCACGTTCTGCTCTGAATGCGACATATCGAAGGGTCATGACCTGATGGCGACCAAAGACCCTGTCGGTTAAGGGTCCCAGGGGTTTTATGGTTTCGCATGGTATATTGTTATCGAATTATTGTTGTTTGTTGTGTGTGGCTTTGGTAATTGGTGCATTGACACTTGTAACGCTCTTTGAGCGTGCTGTTCATATAGTGGACGTGTTTTCACGTAATTAGCAAGTTGTCTATATGGTAGATGTGTTGTTTACGTGGTTGGCATACTGTTTATGTAGTTTGAGCGGTGTGTATAAGGTTAGTTTGTGGTGACTGGGCAGTGAGGTTCCAGCGTGAACCTAGCTACGATCTTTTAATGTCTATATAGATTATTTAAAATGGTTTAAGTATTAAGTAAGTGTAGAGTTAATGTTAGTGTGTGTTATTAATGTTTAGCATGTATTATGTTTAGAGTGGTAATGGAGGTCATGAGATGAACAATGATCGGCCAGGATATTATTGATTAATGTAATTTATGTATGTGATAGTGTAGGCTGGCTTGTAAGTCATAGAGTGACCGAGGCAAGCTATTCCTCACATGTGTACCATGGTTTGTAAAAAAGATGTATAAGTATATATTGTGGTTTGTGCGTTGCCGAGTTTGGTGGTCCGACGCCTATTTCAGAATGCCTCTTTAGTTGGGTACCCAGGTTTTATGTGAGCCAGGCACGTTAGTGCTCGAGGTTTGTCCCGGTACTGTGTGTACCGTCGAACTCTGTGTCATCTTCCTGAACACCCTCACTCCTGTGTTTGAGTTGTACGTTCGGCTGAGGGAAGGACGGCAGAGGGGTAGCGACTTGTGAGAGTTGGTGTTTAGTCACTTGTAGCGCGCTCGTGGTTGGGGGTACGGACACCAGTAGACGTATTGGTCCCCAGCTAGTCCTGTGTTTCCAGTGCCTCACTTTAGGGAGCTCGGGCCGGAGTCCCTAAAGGTGCTAGGCATGGGCCTACAGTTGTGTGGTCTGCAGGTGTAGTGTTGGTTGGTCTCCACTATTCTTTGGCTTGTGCTTATGGAGCGGCAGTTGGACCTTTCGTCCGTGACTGCGAGACTGAGAGGTAGTTCTTGTGTTGTGTTGTCCGGGTTGGATGCTGGCGTCATGAACCAGTAGTCCGTTCCTATGTGGTGGCGTCGTTCTTTCCGACTCGCGATTTGTCACTAGTTGTGGTTTGACCCGTTGGTGTGCCTGGTAGGAGGCATAGCTGTTCTGAGGCTTTGTGGTGGTACCTCATGGTGGTAGGTACCTATACCCTTCATGGGTATCCGTTTCTTATGGTACATTGTGTACCAGCCTTTTCAAGTGTTGATGTGGAGCTATGCTCGTGGAGGTCATGTGGTGAGACATTCCACTCGTCGTATTTTACCCTACCTCGGGTAAGCTTCCGATTATGATTTTAGCGTGTGATGGATTGGCTCGTTGAAGCCGATCCTGCTACCCTGTGTGTGTGGATTTTGACATATTGTAGTTTAGGGTATAATGGACCAGCTCTTGGTAAGCAGTCTTGTTACCTATGTGTTTGAGGTTTGCCTGTGAGGCTTGTGGTTTAGGCATTTTAGTTGTTGGGCAGACTAGTGGTGCTGTGCTAGTTCTGTGGTTCCCCTTTCTTTCCGAGGACTATATGTTTGTTGATATGTTTATGTTTTAATGTTAATTATTATGAATATTGTGAGCATGCCATGGTTTGGCTAACGGTGTTACCAGTGAGACCCTCTGGGGTTGAGGTCTCTTTAGTCTTATGTGTTGTTTATGGGTGGCCCCTACTGAGCTTGTGACTTGTTGAAGCTCACCCCCCTACAGTTCTTTTCAGGGTTTACCGTTTATATGGTTGTGAAGGTGTTGTGGCAGACTTGGACCACCAGCAGTAGTGTTAGTTGTGTTGGGTGAGCTTGTGCTCATTCGTGGTATGCCCCAGGTAGTTGTACTTTTTAATTGGACATGCAATAATGTATTGGGACAATTGTAATTATTATATGCGGATATGAGCACATGTACTTTCTTGTGTCTTATACTGTTGTGGTTGTCTTTTATATTCTTACTAGACACGTGTACGAGCTATCCCTTGCGAGACTTCGGTCCGATCGCGGGAGGCAAACTTGGATATGGAGCCTTATCAGGCATAAATATCCAGGGCCGTTACATCTAACTACTCCCATTTCCACTTGGTCGTTTGGAGCTTACTTTTGGTCTCCTTCCAAGTCTTCCTCAGCAAAGTATTCTAGAAGGGTAGGATCTGGATTGTACTCTTCCTCAAGAATAGGTGCTACTAAAAGAGGTTCTTCTCGATCTCCAAGATATAAGCCTATTGTAGGTTTAGTGGGACATTGGTTTGCAACATGACAATACCCTTGACATCTATAGCACTAGATTTTTTGAGTTTTTGAGGGTTCTCCTACCACTATTTATTTTCCTTGTTAGGTTTGTTTATTGATGGTGTTGTGGAGGAGGTAGGACGGGTGGATTGTTTTTACAAGGACTGAAGGTTTGAGCCCTATTTGAGGGGTGTAGTTCTTGGATTCTTGCCCTCTTGGATTTGGAGTTTTAAATGGTCTTTGAAAATTTTCCATGTCTTGGGCACCTGATAGGCTGCTCGAGAGTATCAACCTCCCTACGTTAAAGTTCCCTTTGAATGTTTTCATTAAGTCCAGTCCTAAACCTAGAGAAAGTGACCTAGCATCTTCATGAATTCCATATCTCAAAAGGTACTCATCAAACTTTTCCATGTATTATGTGACAGATTTTTCTTCTTGAGTCAAATTTTTTTCCATTCATCAAGAAGCTCGATGATTATATGATGGGGGAAGGTATTTCTCCCTAAGCTTGAGTTTCATTTCTTCCCAAGTGTTTATGGGCTCTCTCCTCCTCATCTCTTGAAGGCATACATTGTTAATCCAATAAACCTTGGCTTGCTCAAGAAGTTTCATTTTGGCAAATCGAACTTTCCTAGTTTCGAACATTGGGTACCAATTAAAATATTGGTCCATAGCAACTTCCCAATCTAGGTAAATCTTGGGGTCATGGCTTCTCTCAAAAGTTGGTGCTACTACTTTTACATGTTTAAGAATGTTATCTGATGATCAGTTTATCCCCATGTAATTTAAATTAATTACATATTTATTTTGGTGATTAACAAAACTATAATAAAGTTTAATCTAACATATTTTCTATGAGATTTGAGTACAGGAAATGAAACAAGAAATATCAAGCTAAATGGGTAAGTATCATTTACTCTGTAGCAATGTAAGTTCAAAGCATGAAATTTCTCTAAGTACACATCGATTTTCTGTATGTTGTAATGACTTCCTCTTGTATCATAACGATTTCAATAGATTCATAACGATTTCCTTACTATCATAACGATTTCATACACATAAGGATTCGCTATATGTTCTATCGTTTTGGGTATCATAACGATTTCATAAGTGTCTGGTCAATTTCGAGAAAGCATAACGATTCTCTAAGTGATCACATCAATCTCACAACGATTCGCTAAGAAAGTATAACGATTTGCTTCCATAACGATTCGCTAAGTGATCACATCGATCTCACAACGATTCGCTAAGAAAGCATAACGACTTGGTTCATAACGATTTGCTCTCTCATCGATTTCTTAAGTGAGAACAACGATTTACTCTCACATCGATTTCTTAAGTGAGAACAACTATTTGCTCTCACAACGATTTCTTAAGTGAGAACAACGATTTGCTCTCACATCGATTTCTTAAGTGCGAACAACGATTTGCTCTTACAATGATTTCTTATGTGAGAACAACGATTTGCTCTCACATCGATTTCTTAAGTGAAACAACGATTTGCATATACCGTCATAACGATTTGATCCTTGTAACGATTCGATAAGTTACACAATGACTCTATCACTGTAACGATTCGCTTAGTTACATAACGACTCAGTCGCCGTAACGATTCGATACAACAAACAACGATTTGCTCACATCGTTTTGTCTCTGACAACTTACTCATAACGATTTGATTATAGAGTTATAACGATTTGTATGTGCATCGGTTTGTTTATAAGTGCACAATGATTTACATGGATATCAACTCATTTGCATAATGATTTCATAAGTCATGCATGTAATGATTTCATGGAATATAACGATTTGATATTTGAACTCATTTCTGAGTTCGTTGAAAAGTCAAAATCCTCACGTATATCTTTTTGACATCCATGCATTTATTACGACTAAATGTATCACTGCAGTACATGCAAATGATATCTTCTATTTTTGTGGTTATTCTGTAAACATCTTTTTAGAAGAACAGAATGGAACTTCTATTCTTGTATAAAATCATTCTAACGTTGACTGACAACAAGAGACATCCTAGCTGTCTATTGTTTTAGCATTTAATGCGTGCAGATCTCTGACAGCGCACCTCAATACAATGTTGGACAATATAGAGGATAACGAATATCAAAGAAGATCCTGTTGCGTGCATGGAAAGCGAAAGACTGTTCTATAGTGACATGCAGTCTAACGTAAACAAAAGCTTAGAGACAACGGGCACTTCAATGTTCAAATTTCAAATAGAAGAAGAAGACACCTTGAAGAGAGACAATGCTTCAACGATTTTTTCAAGTCTTTTGTGAGAAAACTGAAGAGCCAAGTTTTTCACTCACATCTGTTCTAGCTCTTGCTCTCTGAGATTAGTGTAGATCCTTGAGAGAGCTTCTTGCACTGAGAGAGATCAATTCTGCAGATCCTTTCTTTCTCAGTCTTAGCTTCAGATCTAGCATTTGTATAAGCTTGATCTAGGGGCTTGTTTTCATTTTCTCATTCCTGTGATCTTTCCCTTCGTGTTAAGGAAGACCTAGGGGTTCCAGGGTGTGTGTTCCCTTCATGTAGAAGGAAGACCTGGTGGTATCCAGGGTGTTGTAATTCCTCTTCAGGTTGTGAAGAGAAGACCAGCTACGACTGGGTGTGTAAGAGTCCATAAGGGGGACTGTACCCTTGGGTAGTGAAATCCTGAGATATTACTCAGGGACTGGACGTAGGACTCCTAAGGAGTGGAGATCCGAACCAGGATAAATCCTTGTGTAGTGTGATTGTCTTTGTGTGTTTGCTGTTTATCTTTACTAACACTAACAACTATCGAAGTGTGTTTTGTGTGACTGTTTTGTGAATAGATTTTAGGTTCTCAATAACTTTAAGAATCCCATTCACCCCTCCCCCCCTCTAGGCTTGCTAGCTGGGCATAAGTGGTATCAGAGCTAGTCTCTTCGACAAAGAAGAAGATCCAACGATCTGAAGAGAAAAGATCAAATGGCAGCCCAAGGTCACTCCGAAGGTCAGTCAGTCAACATGCCACCGCTATTCGATGGTGAAGATTACACCTATTGGAAAACAAGAATGGAGTACTTCCTACAAGGTTTCGACTTTCAAATCTGGTCAATTGTAGAAGAAGGAAACCTTCTAGTCACTAACGAGAAGGACAAATGGACAGAAGATGATAGAAAGAAGATTTCTCTCAACTGCAAAGCTAAGAGCAATTATGCTGTGCACTTAGAAAGAAAGAATTTAATCGAGTTTCAGCCTGCAAATCAACGATGGAGATGTGGGAGAAGCTAAGAATCACATACGAGGGTACTGACAAAGTAAAGGAAACCAGAATAGACATTCTGGTGACACAGTACAAGAGGTTCCAGATGCAGTCAGGAGAAACCATTACACAGATGTTCAGCAGATTTACAGACATCACCAACAGGTTAGCAGGATTAGGAAAAAGCTATGAGATGGGAGACATGGTAAGGAAAATCCTTAGATCTCTACCATCTTCTTGGACTCCCAAGGTAACAACTATAGAAGAAGCCAATGACTTGAAAAGGATGTCATTGGAGAAACTCATTGGGTCCCTCATGGCCCATGAGATAAGCATGGAAAGATTGGGAGAATCATCAAATAGAAAGAAGCACACCAATGCCCTCAAAGCAGTAGAAGATAACTCTGAGGAAGAATCTGAGAACGAAGATAGTAGTGAAAACAGTGAAGATGAAGAAGCATTGTTATCAAGAAGACTACAACGCATCTTAGCCAAGAAGAAAAAGTATCAATCTAGAAGACGTTACTTCAAAAAGGGCAAAGATTTCAAGAAAACTGAAGCAAATGACATCAAGAAAGGTGAGCCAATTTGCTATGAATGTAAGCAGCCCGGACATATCAAGGCAGAGTGTCCAAAGCTCAAGAAATCTGAATTAAGAAAGAAGGACAGTTCAAGAAAACCGAGAAGATTCAAGAAGAAAGCCATGGCAGCAACTTGGGACAACAGTAGTAACTCGGACAGCCAGTCAAGCTCATGCAGTGAAGAGAAGAAAAAGCTAACTTGGCGTTCATGGCCAACACATAAGATAAGGTAACATCTGACTCATCCTTCTCTTCTTGTAATGATACTGATTCAGATAACTTAGAAGAAGCGTTTAGTGAATTATACTGTAAATATAGAGAAGTATGTAAATCACTAAGGGCCAGTAAGAAAAATCTCACATGCCTAGAAAATACTAATTCAGATTTAAAATCTGAAAATGAGCAAATGGAAAAATAAATTAACGAACTAAAAAGGAGAAATGAATTACTGTGCGACGACTTGAAAAATAAAAATGAACAATTAGCAAATTGGAAAATCAAGAAACTGTAAATAATTTAAAACAAGAAGTCAACACGTTAACCACAGAAAATGAAAAATTATCAAGCACACTAGAAAAATTTAAAAACGGTAAAACTAGATTAATATTGAAAGGTGCTAGACGGTCAGGTAAAAAGAAACATGGATTAGGTTATACACCTCCCGATAACGAAGAAACTAAAGTTTATCCTAAAATATATCCTACACCTAAATTTGTACCTGAATAAGACACAGCATACAAGGCAAATCTTAAATACACACCAACTGAAAAAGTAACTAAGATGTCTTGCTGCAGTCTTGCAATAAGCTAGGTCATATTAAAGTATCATGTCCTACTAAACATAAAATATAGATAATCAAAAAGAAAAATGATGACACTAACCAACCAGGACCCAAAAGAACTTGGGTACCTAAAGCTTAATGATTTCAATGCAGGGAAACCTTCGAGCATCCAAATGGTATTTAGACAGCGGTTGCTCAAGGCACATGTCAGGGAACAGGAAGCTATTTTCCCATAAAGCTGAAGAAGGTACAGTCACCTATGGAGATAATGGAAAAGGGACTATAATAGGCAGTGGTTCAGTAGGCAGCAAATCCGCAGTAGAAATTTAAGGAAGAGCGGATTTTGAGTTGTAAATGGTGTATGGACAAAGACTTCTGTGGCGAAAGGTGAAGCCATTATTGGCGAAGCCCAAGAAGTCCAGGACGAAGCAGCAGCAACAGCACCAGCAGAAGAAGCAGCAGCAGGAGCAGTTTCTTTGGTTTAAGAAGCACCAGCAACAGCACCAGCAATAGAAGAACAAGGTCTAGCAGTAGAAGTAGAAGTACCAGCAGCAATAGCAGCAGTCCTAGTAGCTCAAGAGGAGCCAGCAGCAATAGATTTTAGCAGCAGGATAGAGGGCATTCCCCAAGAATTGATTGAGCCCGTTGGGCAATGTTCAGAAATTGTTCCTCCTTCTTCCCGAGTAGCCTCAGTACTCAGGGATGTATTGGACTCCATCCAAAGCACTCTAGGGGAGCCAGTAATTAGTGATGATCAAGTAGCAGAAGCTGTGGCATCAGGCCACACTGCAGAAATGGTGATGGAGGAAGCTCCCAGTCAGGGGGAGCAAGTAGTTGCTCATGAAAATGTAACAGTGGAAGATGCTCCTATTGAGGGGGAGCAATCTATTGATGAGGAGGCAGCTCCTCAGGGGGAGCACACTGAAAGTGTCCCTATGAATAATGAAGAGCATGTTGAATTCGAGGAGCCCATTGCAAGGGCACATAGCAAAAGGAAAAGAGTAGCTCATAGGAGGCCCAAGGAGAAGCAGCTGATAATTCAGTTGAAGCCCATTATTAAAAGGTGGATGAGCAAGGCAAGACTCTCACATCTCTGCAGTCTGATATTCAGTCTATCCTTATCAGCCAGACCTCAGGAGCAAACGAGATTGGAGCCTTGTCCACTGAGGTACATAACTTGAAAGATGATTTTAAAATGTTCAAGCAATTATGCAGTTGGATGAAAGGTGAGTTTGACAGTGTCAAGAAGCTTATTTCTTCTACTGTGCAATCCACCTCTGCCCCTCCAGCTCACTCTCCTGCTAAACCAGTTAGTAGTTCAGGGCCATCAGGGCCAAGGCCAGCAGAAGAAAATGCAGGGCCATTAGGGCTAATTGTAGTAGAACCAGCAGGGCCATCCGGGCCTCAAACTGTTGAGAAGGAAGCACCTGTTGCTGAAGCCGTGAAGTCTGGGCCACCAGGGCCATCTGAGGTTGTGGTTGGGCCACCAGGGCCAATGATCTCTGAGGGTGTTGTGAATCCAAGAGTAGAAGAGCCTGCAGTTGCTCCCGAAGCCCCTGAGTCTTCATCTCTTGCAACACCAGCACCTATCACCTTCAAACAACCTATGCCTCGCACCATCTCTTCCCCAACTCCTTTTCCATCTCAATCCACTTCATCTCCTACCTCCTCTACATCCATTCATCCACCTCCTCCTGTTCCTGAAGACCCTCCAGCCTCATCATCAGCTAGAGCATCATCTTCTTCTGGCCCCTCATCAGCCAGATCACCCACCATTTTTCTACAAGTTCCTTCCTTCATCCTCCTGCTCCACCTTCCTCTATCACATTCATTCCTGAAAATCCACAACTTGCCAGTGCTTTTCTAAACAACTGTGAGGATGAGTTGGAGCGCACCACACTCATCTCAGTCCTGGCAGTTGCCACTCATGTTCATAGGATTGATTCTCTAGTCCTATTCAGAAAAAGAGGAAACTCTCATCCACCCTAGCTCTTCCTTCCAAATCTATGTTTCCTCCTCTTTGGTACTCCCTCACTGTTGAAAATCGAAGGAGACCAATTTATTGTGAATATCTCCAAAGTGCATTCTTTCCACCACTTTTGGCATTCCCTTTCTCAACCTAACTGATCACCTCAACATTGTCCTTCCTTATTGCCATATTTCCAAAGCCGACCAATCAAAAATCTTCCAAATGGCTGAGTGCAAGACTGAAGATCAGTGGGCCAAAAGGCACAAGACTCTCTACAGCAAATATCTTCTTGCCAAGTCAGATAGAACTCCTCCCCGGGATCACCCACTCACCCTCTCTGAGTGGTTTGTGTTTCACCATCAAGCACTCTGGGCTCCTTCATTCTTAAAGAAATAAGGATCACAAGGTACTTCCAGATATACAATGATTTTCGTTATCTCAACTTGCTACCTGAAGTACAGTTTGGCCAATTCCATGGAGCTATTGCTTCTCTTCGAACTGAAAATCCTGTTAATTGCTCCTTCCCAGTGGACTTCACAACCCTGAAAATGCCTGAAATAGTTTTTCTTCCCAAGCTACACTCCTTGGTTTTGGATTCCTCTGCTGGCTCTCATGTTTTTGAGAGATTTGCTCGAGTAATGGGAAGAATATCAGCTCAGCAGGGTCGCCTCCCCTCCTTTCAAAGGTTATTTTCAGAGAATTTCATATGGGCCACATCTCTTCTGAAGTTCTTGCTCCACTCATTTCTGAATATGAACGACTTTCTCCCACAGATTGGGAAAAGTATTACAATCAATCTGCTCTTCAGTTGGAATCATTAAATTCTTCATTGGTCAGGTCAGGCAAGCCAGCTCTCTCAGCTGAAGCCTTCTTGGACCTGAATTCTATCAATTTAGTTCAGGACCCTTACCTTCAGTGGGTTGAGCGGTACAAGCCATTTTTGGCCTTGAAGAAAGATCTTCTGCAGCATCAGTTACACTATCCTATCAAGATCAACCAATTTCTTCGGTTCGCCAGCTTTGGTTCATTCAGTACCTACAAACTTTCTCTTGGCACCGATGAATATGGCATTTTTCTGCGTACTCAGCGGCAGCTTCATATTCAAAGGATGTTACCTGACATGGGACCATCTTACTCCATATCTTCTGGGGCTTTTCAGGCTTATTTTGAGGAGCAGGAACGCCAGGCCTTGCCAATTATTCGACGGCACGCCTCTCTCTTGTCTCCTACTTTCTACATCGATGTACCTCCTCAGGGCAACTAAATCTATCTCTCTTGTTTTCTCAATATCTTTTCTCTCTGTCTTTATCACCTTGTGGTATCTTTTTGCTTAATGACAAAAGGGGGAGAAATATAGTACTTCTGAAATATATCTCTTATATTTCAGCAATTTCATTAGATTCATTTCAGATCATCTATGCTTATTGTTAAGTTTTGTCATCACCAAAAAGGGGGAGATTGATGATCAGTTTATCCCCATGTAATTTAAATTAATTACATATTTATTTTGGTGATTAAAAAAGCTATAATAAAGTTTAATCTAACATATTTTCTATGAGATTTGAGTACAGGAAAATGAAACAAGGAATAACAAGCTAAATGGGTAAGTATTATTTACTCTATAGCAATGTAAGTTCAAGCATGAAATTTCTCTAAGTACACATCGATTTTCTGTATGCTGTAACGACTTCCCTCTCTCGCATAACGATTTGCTTCCATAACGATTCGCTAAGTGATCGCATCGATCTCACAACGATTCGCTAAGAAAGCTTAACGATTTGCTTCCATAACGATTCGCTAAGTGATCGCATCGATCTCACAACGATTTGATAAGTGAGAACAACGATTTGCTCTCACAACGACTTGGTCTTCGCATCGATTTCTCAAGTGAGAACAACGATTTGCTCTCACAATAATTTGGTCTTCGCATCGATTTGATAAGTGAGAACAACGATTTGCTCTCACATCGACTTGGTCTTCGCATCGATTTCTTAAGTGAGAATAACGATTTGCTCTCACAACGATTTGGTCATCACATCGATTTGATAAGTGAGAACAACGATTTGCTCTCACAACGATTTCTTAAGTGAGCACAACGATTTCGGTTTCACAACGATTCGTTAAGTCTCATAAGGACTTGATCCTTGCAACGATTCGATATGTTACACAACGACTCTGTCACTGTAACGATTCGTTTAGTTACATAACGACTTAGTCTCCGTAACGATTCGATACAACAAACAACGATTTGCTCACATCGTTTTATCTCTGACAACTTGCTTATAACGATTTGCTTATAGAGTCATAACGATTTGTCTATATAATGATTCGTATGTGCATCGGTTTGCTTATGAGTGCACAACGATTTACATGGATAACGACTAACGATTTCATAAGTCATGCATGTAAAGATTTCATGGAATATAATGATTTGATGTTTGAACTCATTTCTGAGTATGTTGAAAAGTCAAAGTCTTCACGTATATCTTTCTGACAACCATGCATTTATTATGACTGAACGTATCACTGCAGTGCATGCAAACGATATCTTCTATTTCTATATTTATATTGTAAACATCTTTTTAGAAGAACAGAATGGAACTTCCTGTTGAATTCTCATATGAAGAATCCTTATGAGAATGCTAAGCTAAATGACATATCCTTGTTTTTGATTATGACAAAATCATGGACCAAGATTGATGCATGACAAATGTGTAAACCATAATGACAATGACAAGTGGATGCAAATGATACACATACTTTGATTGATGATAAATATGTTGATTATGTCTCACTAATCATGTTCTCTAATGTAGGTGAGACTGCATTCAAGACCTTGTACCACAACAAGAGAAAAAGAATAAGAAAAGCATAAAAAGAGAGCACCTGTCGACAGACCCAGCTGTACCTGTCGACAGATCCATGCAGTCAGCAAATAGGCCTTCTGGAAAACAAGTTCCTGTCGACAGATGATATGAGACCTGTTGACAGACGAAGAGAGAATCTAGATACAAGATCTCCGTGTGCTCCCAGTGTGGGTGTTCCTTTAAACCACGACTCTCCATACTTGAACACCCATATAAAAGGAACTTTTTGGAGATATTTTCGTACAGAAGCAGCCACCATCATCAACCCTAAAGAAAACCTAAGGAGAAGAGGTGTTGATGCTGCTCTGCTTCACCCTGCTGTTCAGAGAGAGAAAGAACCATTGTTCTAGTAGAGTTGAAGACAGTACGTCGTGGATTCAAGCTTCTCCATCTACCCAAGGCTATCAAGACGAAGTTTGAACTCCATCTAGACGTTCTCCAGAAGAGTTCTCAATCAGGATCATTCTTTTCACTCAGAACTCTTCCAGTTTTCACTTTTCTATTATCTATGTGTGTGTGATTGTGTTTCAAGCGGCCTTGTGCTTGAATCACGTGGTTTTGAGTTGTTCTGATCGTGGTTGCACATCAGACATCTCGTGTGTGTGTTGTTGTTGTCGCGAACTAGTTGACAAGCAGTCTGTTCTGCGTGTGTGTGTGGACCGTGGATGTAGGATACACAAGTTGTGTACTCCGAACCACGTTAAAACTCTGTGTCCTATAGTTTGCACGTTTCTACGGTAGATGTTTGGTAGGCCCGTTGTCTCTACACACGTATGATAGATTGTTTCTTCATCTATTGTCAATTCACACACATCAAAGTTGAGTTCAAAATCTGTTACAGGTTCTACAGTCTGTGTTTTCGCAAAAAGAAGGTGATAATAATTGTTAATCAACGGTAATCTATTCAACCCCCCTTCTAGATTACCATATAGAGAATTCCGCAACCTTTCACTTCCTCTTTGATATAAAATCAATCTAACGTTGATTGGCAATAAGAGACAGCCTAGCTGTCTGTTGTTTTAGGATTTAATGCGTGCAGATCTCTGACAGCGCATCTCAATACAACGTTGGACAATATGGAAGATAACGGATATCAGAGAAGATCCTTTCTCTTGTTGCATGCATGGAAAGCTAAAGACTGCTGAACAAGAAGCTCTACAGTGACATGCAGTCTAACGTAAACAAAAGTTTAGAGACAACAGACACTTCAACGTTCAATTTTCAAATGGATGACATATATAGAAGACTGAAGCTCTAGAAGGAGAACAACACTTACAACAATCTTTTACAACCTTTTCTGTGAGCATCTAAAAGAGCAAAAAGCCTCACTCCTTATTGTCTAGCTCTTAGCTCTCTGCATTCATTGTGTTAGTCTTGAGAGCTTCTGTAAACTGAGAGTGTTCCTCATTGTAGAACTCTTCCTCTCACTCGTTGCTTCAGATCGAGCATTGATCCATAAGCTTGATCTAGGGGCATGTTTTCATTTCCACATTCTTGTGTTTTCTTCCCTTCGTGTTGAAGGAAGACCTTGGGGTTGCAGGGTGGTTGTTTCCCTTCGTGTAGAAGGAAGACCTGGTGGGATCCAGGGTGTTGTAATTCCTCTTCGGCTGGAGAAGAGAAGACCAGCTGCTGCTCGGTGTGTAAGTGTCCTTGAGGGGACTGTACCCTTGGGTATTGAAATCCTGAGTTGTTGCTCAGGGACTGGACGTAGGACTCCTGTAGAGAGGAGGTCCGAACCAGGATAAATTCCGTGTGTCGTGTGCTTGATTGCCTTGTGTTTGCTATCCTTTTTACTAACACTAACAGTCATCGAAGTGTGTTGTGTGATTGTTTTTCTGGACAGGTTTTAAAGTGATCAAAATTTTAAGAATCCCATTCACCCCCCCTCTGGGCTTACTAGCTGGGCAACAGGATTTATCCTCCAAAATCAAGGAATATAAAGTTTACATGAGTCAAGGATAATTGATGTACAAGAAGGTAATAAGTACTGAATATAAGTAATGGAAAATGATACAAATCAGATCATAGATAAAGTGAATCACGATTATCAAATAGTAACAAGCATGAAATAATATGCCAAAGAATTGACATAATGTGACCATAAATGAAATAGCAAAGCACGAGTGTTTATGATCAATAATTCAGAAGGAAATAAAGAAAGTGTATGTGTAGAGATGCCCTGTTCAGTCCTCAAGCAAGCAAATAACATTCATGTTTCAACATAGTTGATGGAAATGTCGATCAATCTAGAATATAGTGGTGTCATGCCAAACACCCTGGAGATCCATACCACTTTGCGCAGATTAAACGAATTCGGGTGCTCCTCCCGAGACTGGATCTACCCCTATTTGCACTAGCATTAAATCAAGAGAGAGTCCAAAGACCCAAAAATATGTCATCCCATTTCCATTTCTGATATACATACATGGTACTTGGGCACTCATCAAGAGTTAAGCATTTTTACAGGAAGTGGGGTTCTAGAAGTTAATGCTCAAAGATATCCAGAAGGTATATGAATCAAAATATTTTAGGATGTCCAAGAATAATCCAAAGGTGGACGTTGATGATGATTACATGATTCCTCTCAGTGGTATAATAGTTTAGAATCCAAGAAAATAAGAAAGGTAACTTGTTTGGACAATACAAGAGTGTGACAACTTGGATTGAGGATGAAATGGTCCTATTTGTCAACATAAACTGGTGGTTTCACCGAACTTTGGATTTTTTTTAGCATTCTACTAGGTTTATTTGAATTATGAGACTCTCAGGTAGGCTAATTTGTGAGAGATTAGAAAGACGCTAATTTAATGGAATCGTCAAAATTGTGTTTTTCTTCTTCAGTGGGAGAGTTGACTTTTTATTGGTAAGAGATATGATTTTTTTGATATTTTTATTGGATTCAAATGGATGGTACTTCCTTATTTACATTCCATATCATTAAACATCAAATTATAACATTTACTTAAATGATATGGAATGTAAATAAGGTATGAGTTTCAGTTTTACAAGGTTCCTGCTGACACCTCTGACTGGAAAAAGAATGGTTCAGGTTAACATCACAGACTGGTGTATGTCGATAGCCATAAGGTGGCTGTCGATAGCTACTGGTCATCTAGAACCGGATTCTGGGATTTGGCCCCTAGCTGTCGATAGGCCATAGATGGTTGTCGACAGATGGTTGTCATCTGTCGACAGATGAGTTCTATCTGTCAACATCTACTGGTGGTTCCGAATTTTTGGGTTCTAGAAGTATGATATCTATCAACAGCTAGGTTTTGTCTGTCGACAGACGCAGGCTATTCTTCCAGGAATGGTTTAACATCACCTCAGGAGACTCTTCTAAGTGTTCCTATGATTCTATGCATGGTTAACAACACCTCATGGGTCTTACTTACATTTCTAAACACCACTTACATGAAGGAAAGAAGTAGAACAATAGGAGTATAATCTTTACAACATGGATAACATGAAAACTTATGAAAGGAAGATCCTGGTATGAACAACTCTTCTATGGGCTTCTTCCTTGCATCTAGTGAAAAGTTCATGTGAAGAGTACATGAACTTCAACCATAAACATGGACATAACTAAAAGAAACATGATAATCAGAAAAGAAAACTATTCCTAGTGGCTTCTACTGATCACAAGTCGAGATAAGAACATAGTAAAACATGAACACAAGGTTCTTAATGAAAGAAAGAAACAAGAAGGAAAGAAATCCTACATAACATGGAACAAAAGAAATATGGGTTGTACAAATGGAGAGCATAAGTATGAAAACAAGGAATGGAAGAAGAGTCGTAGGGAGGAACCTACTTAGCCAAAGAGGAATGCAAATCCTCCTACACTCTAGGTAAAAGATGCAAGGATAGTAGTGGTAGCACAATAGCCAAAGTGGTAGCAGCAGCAGCAACAACAATAATAGCAGTAGCCGTAGCAGTAGTTGTAATAGTAGCAACAACGATGGCAGTAGCAGTAGGAGTTGTAGCAGTAGCAGCTGGAAGAGTTGTAGTAGTGACAACTACGACAGGAGCAGCGGTAGCTTCAGCAGAGGCAATAACAACAGTAGTGGGGAAGGAGGAACACGATGATGAGCAAGTGAGTAAAAACTCACCAAGATGGTTAAGGGGGAGTTTTTATAATTGCCCAGGCTTCATGCATGTATGGCACGTAGCCATACACATGTTGCCGCAATACTCATTTTCCTACCACATAGCCACGTTAACATGAGAGTTTTTACTTCCCAACATGTAGTATAGGAACGTGTAGCCTTTATACACAATTGGATGTCTTACATAGCCAAGGTTACGTAAGCAAAGAAATAAAAAAAATGAGTTACGTAAATGGGAGATAATTCATCTGGTTCCTTTGTCCTTATATTTATGTATTTAAACGATATCCAATTAAGTTGAAATTTCAAATATAAGTTAATTGAAAGGTTTTACAAATTATGGTGATTTTAGTTTAATTTTTAGAATTAATTTTTTATCCCACAAAAATTACCCAGAAAATCATTGTGTCGACTTAATCTTGATATCCGGGCGTCAATAATTCAGGATATTTACGTTTATAGAATCAACATGTTTTTCTGAGAATTATGGTATTTTCAGATTTCAATTCTGTTACGAATTCTGATGGTGCCCTATCGGAGTGCGCACATCTGAAGACAGTACGACCAGGATTACTTTAATAATGTAGAAATATCTCTAAAATAAAGATAATTAGGTTTCTTGTAAGTATTTATGTCTTTTATGAAAATTAGAATCTTCTCTGATTTTTGATATCATATTATTATTTTGGTATTAAATTTTGGGGTGTTACATCTTGGTCCAAGGTTTTGGTGAGGTTCTTGTTCCCTCCTTGGTGGCCCCTCCTAGAGAGGCTTCTAGATTCCCTATCTGTTGCCCAATTTTTTGGTACAATGCCATTGAGAGTGTTGAGTTGGTCAATTAAGTGATTGATACCAGCCATAAGGGTCTCTAAGGTTGGAAGTTCCATGGTGTTGAGGGAGTTTGAGTCTGATGGGTAGTGATTACCACTACAGGTACAAATGCAATAAACCTGGCACTTGGACTTGCTAGATGAAGTCTTGAAGATGATACACACCTAGGACCTTGGCTTGGTTAGAACAAGTCAATAACTTGCTCTGATACCAATTTGATGTGGACAGACCCAACTTAGAGCGTTATGTTGTGGCAAGCACATTGACCTCACAACTTCTAATGAACGTTGATTGATTGATTTTAATTCCAAGGGACATAAGAATGGTAATGACTTAGATGGAAATCTCGTAGTCCAAATTCACAAGTGCCACAGAAGAGATCCAACTTACCCAAGAATCTGGTAGGTCAGAACACAAGTGTAAGCTCTAACACCTAGGGGCAAAGCGATTTGCCCAATAATTTAGTGAATATGGATCGGGCTCTCACTTTCAACCTATGTGAGTGACGAGGAATATTGAACGAACAAAAATGTGAGGAAGGGAAGAGGTTGTTATACCTTGATGGATTGAAAAATCCAGTTCCAATCGAAGATGTGGGCGAGCAGGGAAGTGTGCAACACACCTACACGTTGCGTTAGTGAGGACTTGATCCGAAGACCCCAGATACAACCAAAGTAAAATCTCCAACAGTGAGGGTGGAACTTAGGGAGGGGAAGCACAATAACGACTCTTGCAGAGGGGGAACTCAGTGAGGGGGTGCTCACTTAGGACTTTCGAGTTAGCCCAAGTGATGTGGTTCTGGTCGACAGTCACAACATGTGCTAGACGGTGTTTGGCGATGTGTCACAGGGTGCTGAAGAAGGGAAAAGTGTTGGCGGCAGCACGGGTAGCGGCGTAGGCGTGGGGAGCTGGTGATACTGGTAGCTGTAGTGGTGGGTTGGTGGAGGTGGCGTTGTCGACTGTGTAGAAGGGCAGTGGCGATGTCGCAGGTATAGAATGGGCGATGCCGACGGTGGTAGGAGGCAAAGTGTAACTACCCAGGATCCGAATAACCATTTACCAACTATTAACCCGAACCCGATCTGCCACCCATGATTCGAAGCTCGAGGGTAAAAAAGAGAACGTCTGAGTAGACATATAACAAATGTACACACCACAATTTTAAACATTCCACTGTATAATATATATCAAAGAGTACAACTTAGAGTGGCTCCAACAAAAGTAAAGAGTACATCAAGTACATACTAAGTACTACTCATAGTAGCTAAGCAGACCAGCATCGAGTGACCAGGCTCCTCAACACCTGGAGCCAATGACGAACCACCTGAAAAGAAGGGAGTGAGTCTCAAGAAAGACCCAGTAGGACACTAACCCTCACCAATAACAGTTACTAAAAAGCTGTGTGGAAAGTAAAGCAGCAGTAAGTAACACACTGCACAACACCAGAACTGGTGGCTGGCACCAACTCCTCGCAGGAGCGCGCCAAGAGACTGGAACCTTGCAGCTCAACATTTCAGCAAGTTCACACACAAGAACACACACCACACACACAAGGTAGGACCAGCTAGGGCCTATGCTTGGCGCCTCGACACCATAGAGTCCTCCAACCCTAACCATGTGTGCACACTCAGATTCTCTCCCTTGCATCTGTACTCAACCGGCTTTCCCCTACACTGGACTTGAATGGTGGAGAAGGGGCCCCACGGAATTGGCTCGTAACCACCACAATGGCATGCATAAGACGGAGTCGCACTTGACGTCCAGGCTCACCGGTGGAATAGCTCAACGCTAGTCATCCAGACGGAGCCTTCACACCTCACCATCTGGGAAGCACAACACAACACAACACAAGCATGGAAAACTCAGCATAGACGAAGACACTCTCAACGTCCGCCGCACCTGGAGGCGGACACCGTGTGTCAACACCTCGTACAATGGAAAAAGGGGCTTAGCCTGCTAGGACCTATTTGTAGGGTTGGCGGAAACATCGATTGCCGCCAACTCTGGGGTAGACGGCAACACCCTTGCCGTCTACATAAAGTAGACGGCAACACGCTGGCCGTTTACCCTATCTTGATGGTAAGGATCTTGCCGCCAAGTTCACCCCTGAAGAACTTGATGTCACCGCGATGTTGACGTTAAGTTTCTTCAGCTTCCAGCTGCTGAAACAGCCCCATGCCGTTCCCATGGGTGATCTAGCCAGAAACCTGTGGTTTGATGATGGGAAACGCTAGCTTTCCTCATCTCAAAACACCAGTAGCAAACCGGAAATAGCGATCTAACGCTTGGATCGGCGATTCTACCCCAAAACCCGGCATGGATAAACCCTTCCCCAAAACCACGGTTTTCATGCCAATCCACCACATTAACATGACATTTCAACATGGGGAGACAAGGGTCAAGTCCCTACCTCAAAACGCAATAAAACTCCCAAAAGAACCTCGAATCGCGGCGATTTATCCCAGCTCCACCGCGAGGATGATCCTTCAAATCCCGATTTCTCGCTCGATATGTCGCCGCCACGAGCACCACACCCTCCCCACGAGCTCCCGTCGGCCGCCGGAAGATGTTGAGAAGAGGAGGGGTGAAGGTGGTGGGAAGAGAGGTAGAGAAGTTGAGGAAGAAGGAGCCTCGGGTCCTCCAAAAAACACAGGCCGGCAGGTTGACGTCAACATCTGTTGTCGTCAACTTGCACCGACAAACCTTGAGTCAACATCGATTTCCGTCAAGTCATGCATGGAAAGACTCTGCAAACTTCAGTAGACGTCAACATCGCTTGACGCCAAGACCGAGTAGACAGCAATACCATTGTCTTCTACCCACGGTTGACGTCAATCCCTGTTGACGTCAACACCCCTTGACGTCAACAAGCACTATTCCAGAAGAAGGCCCATTAGGGTCCATCAGACCCAAGGCCTTACACAAAGGATGGCAGTGGCGAGGGCAGCAATGTGTCAGAATGGCAGATCCATTGGCAACGTTATATGGCGGCCGGTGTTGGTGGTGTTGGAAGCAGGAGGCGATGGGGCAGGAGAGAAAACACTGGCAATCATGCACGATGTGGGTCGTAGGCACAGGTAGGAGGAGGTGGCCGACGTTAGCACACTGCGGGGAGGGTGTCGGTGTCGAACGGTGGTCCTCGCTCGCCAAGGGTGTCATGGTATGGCACGGGAAGCCCTCCTCATTTCTTTCTGAGAGAGACGCCAGGGAGAAAGTGTGAGCATCTGCACTGGGACGGGGCCGGGCTTGTCGCGACGGTGTGGGGAGAGAGAGGGAGAGCCGCAGTAGTGGCTTCATTGTGGGGGGGGGGGGGAGAGAGAGAGGAGGGGAAAACTGAGAGAGATGGGAGAGATGACAGAGATATAGAGAAAGAAGGAGAGAGAGAGAGAGAGAGATCGAAGAGCCAAGAGAGGAAAGGTTTTCCTTTAATGGAAATCTTCTTCAAAATGTTTTCTTCCACTTCCCTTCTCCGTTACAACACCTTGCCCATTTATAACCCATCAGCCTGAATGTTGCAATTCTAGTCGGTAGTTACGATCGTTGTTGGGCGGTGTTTTGGCGATGTTGTCATAGGGTGCTGAACAAGGGAAAGTGTAGCGGTGGCGTGGTGGCATTGGCGATGCCAGCGGTGTAGGCATGGAGAGCTGGTGATACTGGCGGCTTGTGGTAGTGGGTCAGTGGCAGAGGTGGCATTGCCGACTATGCAGGAGGTTAGTGGCAATGTCACGGGTAGTAGAATGGGTGATGCCAGTAGTGGTTGGTGGCAAAGGACAGTGTAGTGGCAAAGACAGCAGTTGTGTCGGAATGGCAGAGTCGTTGGCGATGTTACTAGTGGTTGGTGTTGGTCGTGCTGGCAGCAGGAGGCGTGGGGGTAGGAGAGAAACCGCTGGCTATCGCGCGGGCTGTGGGGTCGCAAGCAGAGGTAGGAAGGAGGCGGTCGATGTCAGTGCGCTGAGGGAGGGCGTCGGTGTTGATGGTTGTCCTCGCTCGCCAGGGGTGTCATGGTATGGCACGGGGATCCCTACTCATCTTTCTGAGAGAGACAACAGGGAGAAAGAGAGAGCGTCCTTATCCTGCACTGGGACTCAGTTGGGGCTTGTCGCGGTGGTGCGGGGCAAGAGAGAGAGAGACCTGCAGCGATGGCTTTGGGAAGGGGAAAACCTATAGAGATGGGAGACACGACGGGGATATATAGAGAAAGAACGAGAGAAAGAAAGATCAGAGAGCTAAGGTTTTTTTAAACGGAAACCTATTTCAAAATATTTTCTTCCACTTCCCTTCTCTGTTACAACACCTTGCCCATTTATAACCCATCAGCCTGAATGTTGCAGTTCTAGTTGGTAGTTACGATCGTTGTTGGGCGGTGTTTGGCTATGTTGTCACAGGGTGCTGAACAAGGGAAAGGTGCTAGTGGTGGCGGGGTGGCTTTGGCGATGCCAGAGCATAGGCATGGGGAGCTGGTGATACTGGCAGCCTGTGGTAGTGGGTCAGTGGCAGAGGTGGCATTGCCGACTATGCAGGAGGTTAGTGGCAATGTCACGGGTAGTAGAATGGGCGATGCCAGCAGTGGTAGGAGGCAAAGGACAATGTGGTGGCAAAGACAATAGTTGTGTCAGAATGGCAGAGTCGTTGGTGATGTTACTAGTGGTTGTGCTGGCAGTAGGAGGCGGTGGGAAAGGAGAGAAAACGTTGGCTATCGCGCAGGCTGGGGTCGTAAGCGGAGGTAGGAAGGAGGCGGTCGACATCAGTGCGCTGAGGGGAGGGCGTCAGTGTCGAATGGCTGTCCTCGCTCGCCAGGGGTGTCATTGTATGGCGCGGAGGATCCCTACTCATCTTCCTAAGAGAGACACTAGAGAAAAGAGAGAGCGTCCTTATCCTGCACTGGGACTCAGTTGGGGCTTGTCGCGGTGGTGCGGGGCAAGAGAGGGAGACCCGCAGTGATGGCTTCGGGGAAGGGGAAAACCTATAGAGATGGGAGACACGACGGGGATATATAGAGAAAGAACGAGAGAAAGAAAGATCAGAGAGCTAAGATTTTTCTTTAAACGGAAACTTGTTTCAAAATATTTTCTTCCACTTCCTTCTCTGTTACAACACCTTGCCCATTTATAACCCATCATATTTCCATTGCGTAAAAGGCTCTTGACATTCCCCAGAAGGCTATTCCCTTCCCCAAAAGTGGTGCCACCTCACCTTTAACAGGATTGTGCCTCCCAACCTCACATTAAATGGGTTTATTCACCTCCCAAAATAAAAAATGAAAATTCATAAAAGGATAGATTCTCACTTTGGACCTAATGGGCCAAACTGTAAAAGCCCAACTCAGAATAACATGATAATACAATAAAGCTCACTGCCATTCTTCATCCATCCAAAATTAGCTTGTGGTGCACGGGCAACTCGACGACATTGGTAAACTAGGTTTGGGTCGAAGCGGACCCTGTTCCTCGTGTCCTCACTAGAACCCCTGTTGATCTTTGATCAGTTTGTATCTATTCCCTTCACCGCGCCAATGTGAGAAGAGTGCTCGATCCAAAGTCCCATCATATAAAAAATGGCAAGCCAAGTTACAATAGAGCTCAAGATGAACCTAACAAATGGCAAGCCAAGATGTAACACCCCAGAAAATTTTTATTTGTTGAAAAACATGAATAATAAGTTATTAGACTTAAACATTAGTCTTAAATTGAAATAATTGATATTTGGGTATGATTAATATTAACTAACGTTACCCCAGTGTCGTACTCGGACGTGCGCGCTCCCACAGGGCGACACTAAAAACTATAACGAAAACGAAATTCGAGAACACTATAATTTCAGAAAAATGTGGAGATCTCAGAAATATAAATATCTGAATTTTTTGACATTCGGATTTTGAGATTAAGTCGACGCGACCATTTTCTGGGTGATTTTTCACCTACTGTAAAATAAATTCTAAAAATTAAACTAAATCACCATAATTTGTAAAACCATCATATTGTCTATGGTTGAAATTTAGTACAAACGGACTTTGTTTGGACATGTTTACATCAAGTCTAATGGACCAGTTGAATTATGGAGTATTTACGGTAACTAATTTTTGTGTTTATTTGAGTGCTTACGTGTGAAGCCTTGAGGAGGCCAGCACACATTAGGATAAGGATGAAACATGAATTAAACTTTTACACGTGAGGATTGAGGTGTAAGGGAGTAAGAGGAAGCATGAACCAGGTGTAAGTAGTAAAAACCCATGGGTTTTACTGTTACACCTATGCGTGGACGTGTTCCTTGCATGGGAACCTGGCTTGGCTATAAAGCCACTCCCTCTCCTGAGTTCGAACCTTTCTACACCTTGGCTCCTGTCTCTGTTCTTCTTGCTTTCCTTCTCTTGGCTGCTAGAAGTGTTGTGGAGGAGCTCCTAGAACTACTGCTGGGGAGTTGTTGGAGTTGCTAGCTCCGTTGCACCTGCAACTGCTTTCACTTCTACTCCTGTGTGCCACTGTAGCTGTTGTACTTGGTGTGGACATTGCAAGCATGCCATCAACCTTAAGGGGGAAACACTTCTCTTGCTGGGTGTGGGATTTTTCATCAAGGATACTTGCAAGTTCATCATTTAAGTAAGGTAGGATTCATCTCCCTCTAATTCTGTTCTACCTTTCGTTCATGGCAAGGAGGTCTTGATAAAGGAACAAGTTGTATACCAGTAACTCCCATGTTCCTACCTCAGTTGTGATAAACACCTTCATATTAGAAAGGAGAAGATCCTTGTCCCACTGGGAGATCAAGATTTTTCTTCCACCTTTGATACTTGTTCATTTTATGGAGTTGTGTAGAGCCTTAATATCTTTAGAACTATGTAGAGACTTCTGTTTAGTTTTTAGATACTTCCAGTCTTGATTTAGAACTATGAAAAACAATGTAATGTAGTGTTCATATTGTAGTTTTTCCAATAAACCATCGTTGTTAAGACTTTGCTTTCATCACTACATTATGTTAGTTTCTAGCTAGCCAAGTTTGAATTATAAGTCTCTTGTTTCATCTCGATTGTTTAGCTTATAAACCACTATGAGAACTCCAATTAGACTCTTACATTTGATATAAACCATGCCTTGGTTTATAAGTTCTATAATTAGGGTGTTTAGAACGGATTTAAACATCATTTCTGGAAGTTCTACTGCTACCTGTCGACAGCCAGCCCAAAGCTGTCGACAGGCGCATGTCTTCCAGAACTCCAGATTTTTGGACTGTGTGTATCTGTCGACAACCCTCTTGTTGCTGTCAACAGATACCCACAGAGCCAGCAAACCTGAGCTCTGTCTGTTGCCATCTATCGACAGCCCCTTCCTGGCTATCGACAACACCTGTCCTGCCTTGTATTTCAGTAACTTTTCATGATAGAACTCTTGCTTAAACTTCATCCTAATAGCCTACCAAGTTACCCCCTTAATTACTTGGGTATTTGCTGTCATTCTACTGTAAAGATTATCCACTTGAAGTACCTTACTCACCATTGAATTATCTTGAAGTCGTCAACTACGAATGGTACTCCGTTGAGTCCATTCTCCTGTATTCGGTAATTGAGTTCATATAACCTGATGTCTTGAGAGTTCAAATGCTTGAACACCATGTGAGATATGATTAATTGATGATGATGACATTTATTGGGTCCTTGGACCCCCTTGATTAATATGCTTGTGCAAATAGGGCTGGCCCAGTCCTGGGAGGAGCACCCAAATTTATTTTCGGACCACGTGGAATGATAAAGGGCGTCGGGATGTCTGGAATTGCATCAAATACTTTTTGACTATGGTCATCATGATCACTGTATTATGTAACTGACATATGAACCAATTCTTGAGCTATATACCTGTGCATGACCTGAGTTTTACTGTCATTGTATCAAGTTATTGTTCTGAAATCTGGTATTGTCTCTTTGATATCTGATTTATCCTTGCCTTGGCTATCGTGTAATCACCCTTGAATTATGGATTTGAATTCTACTGAGCTAGTTAGCTCACTATTTCCTACTCTTTTCAGGTAATTCAGATGGGGTGAAGTTTAAGGGTATGTGTGCTGAGTGGACCGGCCGTGTGTCAAGCAAGCTAACCCGTTTCTGTTTCTGTTTAGTAGTGTGAAATGAGATGTATAAATAAGTTGTTTTGATCTACTCCTCTCTTAGTTATTATGAGGAGTATCTGTGTAATAAAACTTCTGTTTATGACTTTGAATGGATAAATAATTATTACCTTTTGTGCCTGTTTTCTGTAGGGGTGTCAATTGGACCGGACCGGCCCGGAGGCCCGGAAGCCCGGCCCAATTTTAACCGGGCTTGGGCCAGAAAAATGAGCCCGTTAAATTTTTTTAGGCCCGGCCCGGAAAAAAATAGGGCCGGGCTTGGGCTTTGTGAGGCCCGACCCGGTCGGCCCGCCGGCCCGAAAAATATAATATATTTATATTATATAAATTTTATATATAGAAAAAGAATTATATGTATTTTTCTACAATAATCTACTCAAAAACATAATCTTTTACAAGTTAAATGTTAATATAGATATAAGTAAAATATATATTATTTTTTATGGAAATATTATAGTAGATATATTAAAATTAATATTATATAAATAAAAATAATACTTTTCTTATTTTTTCGGGCCAGGCCGGGCTTTTCTGGGCTTTTTCTGGGCCGCGCCTACCCTCGGGCCTGGGCCGGGCCGGGCCGGCTTTTAAAAAATCGGGCCTGGGCCGGGCCTAGCAAGGCCCGGTCCAGGCCCGGCCTATTGACACCCTAGTTTTTCTGTCACTCCGATAAATAGCCTTTTATTAGGATGTGACAAAGATGACGAAGAACATGATTGTATCTAATGGATGGCAGCCAAGTCACAATAGAGCTGAAGTTGTATCTAATAGATGGCAAGTTGAGTCTTAATGGATATATTATCTCTACCACTCATAAGACAAGAAAAATGAAGAGTATATAAGTTGTAGCTTCAGTGAACAAAATAGATGAAGCTAATAGATAGATCATTCAACACGATTAGAAAGAGTTGAGCAAACTACTATGAGAAAAATAGAAAGAAAAAGAGTGAGCTATTAAGCATAAAAGGGAAAATTTCATTCTTCATTGTGTTCAAAGCTCCTCTCAATCTCCTCATCCTCTCGCTAAAGTCTGAAGAGCATTAAAGAGGGGGAACAAGTCGTCAGTGTCACGAGCTAGCTTCAATCATCAGCTGAAGCCACATGAGATAAATAAAGCTTACATCTCTTCATTTATTTTTGTGCTACACATTCATTGTATCCATCATCTACCTGGGTAGATGCATCTTAAAAGTTGGCATTCAAATCCGTCGAGTGATCTACTAGGTCTATATTAATGAGCATTCTCTAGCTTGTAATAGAGTGACTTGCTGGGATGTGTACTAGTGAGATCGTCCAGCTCATAATAGAAGGACTTGCCAGGGTGTATCCAGTGAGCTCATCTTTTGATCGTAAGAGAAGTACCCACCAAAAGGTGTTCCGAGAGTTCATCTTCTTGCTCATAAAAAAGAACCAATAGTTGTCGCTAGTGAGTTAAAGCCAGAACGGGTTGTTCTTGGAGACTGGACATTTGGTTGAGTAGATCAGCACCAAACCAGGATAAAAACAATGCACTTGTTTTATTTATGTCCTTCACACTTAGCATTGCATGCAATAATAGTCATAGGATGCATACTTCTACTATTATAAACACATACACATAGAGGACGCTTAGCATCTAAGATATAGCTCACAATCCACACTCCATGAAGTCATTCATTTCATTTATCATTCTTTTATTATCATATTTTAAGTTTAAAATAAAAATAATCCATTCATCCCCCCCCCTTGGGTAAGTCTTAGCATGGGCAACATTTTTGTGCTTTGATGTTGAATTTATGGATCCACTCTTCGCAAGTCTAACATAGTCCTACAATCAGGTTAAGGGCAAATCATGCAAATGCAATTAAGTGGTCAACATGGAATTATTCACTCTTGGTATCATGAGAGGGAATGTCTTTCATAGTCAAAATCATGAAATCCCTGGCTAGGGTTACTCAATTTAGCAGAAATGAGTTTTTGAAAAATCCGAATAAGAGTTGGACTTAGACTTGACCTCACATTAAGATTTGACATATACCATACCCATTAGCGAAGCCTAGGACATTAGATAAATGAAGGATTATAGCCCCATGGTAAATGTGGACTTACAGGTTCTAGGGTTTAGGGTTTAGTTTGGGGGTCATAGTGCATTGCTTGGTGTGACCCAAGGTTGATGGACTAATGTGAATTGATTATGTGATAATTAATTCACCAAGTCATAAGGCGTTATGAAGTTAGATAGTTTGCATCTAACTTGATATTGGGCCTAGAGAGTCACACACATTAGAGTGGTTGATTAGATGGTAATGGAGTAAATATGAGAAATTTCTTCGGCCTTTATTTCTGAGTATGAGATTCTAGGCTATCGCACAAGCATGTGGTTAGATTGTCTGACCAATCCAATTCGGTTTTTATTGTTAGGCCTAATCCGTTAGGAGGAGGAGTCCAATCCTAGTTGGAATAGGACTGGCTTAAAAACTGAGTGTGAACAGAAATCAAGATAATTTGGTTCTGATTAGAAATCAGCCAACACTATAAATAGAGGGCTCACTCAAACCCTGGCCAAGCATCAAAGGTTGGGTCGCCATCTTCTTTCCCTCTTGCCACTCTTCCTCTTATGTTCGAAGGGGGAAAACCTAGTTCTTCTCTTCTCCAACGAACATGAGAAGCTGAGAACTGGAGAAGAACTAGGTGAGGGTCTATACCAACCGCTCATGTGTGTTGGGAGCATGAGTACTCATGTGTTATTTGTAGGAATGCATGGTGGGCATCATATGCACAGTGGAAACGATATATAAAATTTTTAAACCACAATTCTCGCACATTGTCATCGGACTAAGATGATGTCGGGTGCAGGGGCAAAAGGGGGAAGCCCCTTCCTTCCTCTTCTTCTCTTCTTCAAGGCTAGGAGGGTTGCGGCTGTGGGTTGGAGGAGAGTGAGAGAGAAGGGAAGGAGAGGTGTTGGGGTGGTATGGGAGAGCCCTCAACTTGTAGGGCTCTCCCATCAACTCCATCATGATGGAGGGAACCAAATTCAACCTCTGCACGACCTCCACGTTGTGCGGACGTGCATAGTACGACTTAAAATACATGCAACCATACCAGTGTTGGCGACAATGCAGACTATCGCTAGGCATTACTGGCGACAATGGTCACTGCCTCCAAGACACTCTTAGCAGCAATCGACTATGTCGCCAGGATGTTCTGGCGACAATCGACCATCCTGGAGATAGTGATCCCCGTCGCCAGGACCATCCCAACAACAGACTGTCCTCTTTCCGTCTCTAGGTTGTAAAAGAAGCCTATTGGATAATTCTTATCCAATACTCCATTGCCATCGCATCATCCACCTTTATGTGTGACCATCTAGGCTTAATACCGGGCTAGCAGTGAGTTGTACTTGTCAGAACCCTTCTGCCCAGAACTCCTTCTGATTAAGTGGATTATTATCTCCATAATAATCTACCCACTCATCGACTATGGACATGCCAAGCTACCAAGCCATAGTCCCTAGACAGTACAGGGAGATCAAATCCATTCGACCTTTCTACCCTCAGTTACTGTGTAGATTATAGTCTCTCTCATCCACTATATGCCAAGACCGTATGTAGGCATGGTCGAGTCAGACCCATATGGAATCCAACTTGGTCTTACTCATATCAAATTCTCTTAAAGAACTCTTTCTCTCTCAATTCGATTGACCCTGGCTAAGAAATTGCCTGAGTAAGAACACACGAGATATTCCTCTCATGATACCGAGAGTGGATGATTCTTTGTTGACACTCAATTGCCTTCGCATGGTTGGCTACCATTCCCAATGACTGGCTATACTAGATCTAGAACAACCAGACCTATAAGTCCAATGTCAAAGAATGTAGTACTCAAGCAAGACATCATTGGTATTTCAAGTCCAAGGACCAATTATATAACTGGGACCATGGAATCGTTGTCTGACAATCAGGTATCATTAATCATCCAACATTCCGAGAGTAGATCATTCAGTGAACTCATTCCACAATAAGCACTTGTATCATACCCCTAGTGTTTCCACACAAGTAGCTATGAGACCTGCTACCTCCATCATATGGACGGTATATAGTACACTAGTCTATTCGGTTATCTCGATGTTCTTCTCGAGTAACCTACGACCATGAATATTAAGGATCATGTTTAAATGGAATTGGTCTCATTATCATGATTCATCATGATCCAATTTCCATTACACAAATCCATAGACATCACTCATATATACATCATCACATGCATGTAATATATAGTGAGAAAAACGTCATTAATATAATTACCAAAAGAGATCAGTACAAGCTAATACAAGTGCCATCACTAATGTGAATTGGCTTGCAGGCACTCATACTAGCATTAATCACTCTAATTAACTCATGCTTAATTACTCTAGTTTTGATGATGACAAATAGTTTTGATAATGCAAATAATTCTATATTAGTGATATATGTTTTTCATTACTTTATACTTATCTAACAAAAAGAATATTTGAATTTATTTGTATATGCACTTTAAGTTGAACTCTGATTGTGTACACTTACTTCGAGTGAAAAATGGTCAAGTATCACAACAACTGTAAAACACTTTGACAATCGAGACTAACTTTGTCACATCCCATAATCTCAATTTATCAGGAAATGATAGAAAAATTAACCTAGAAAGTAAAATAAATCATGTTTATTTACATTCATTCATAATTGTAGCAAAATTGGGGGCATAAGCCACAGGAAGTTGGTGGTATATGATTAACCATAAACCATGTTATAAGAATGGTAACATATCTATATGCTCAACACACAGCCTTTCACGAGCTTCCCCTTCTTGATCACCTGGAATAAAGTAGGATTTAAGTGAGTAATCATGTCCGTAGGATTCACTTCCCTCTTACAAGGAAGAAGAACTAGTAGCAAAAAATCAAATGAATTAGCAAGTATACTACTTATCCATTTGATTGCAACAAGTGTAGCAAAAAGGAAAGGTGTGCCTATAGCATTTCGAGAGGAAATGGATTAAGAGAAAAATGATAAACAGAGTTGCTCGATACCATTAAGCAAGCAGTATTGATTCAAGTCATAATATAATTTTTTGAAAACATTGACCCAATTTAGTTTATAGTGGTTCATGCCAAACATTAGAAAAAGAGATCTATTATCGTGCCATACGGGAACAAGATGACTTTCGTGCTTCTCCCGAGACTCGATCGCCCCATTTGCACATGCATTAGATCCAAGGGGGGTCCGAAGAACAAAGATATGCCAACCATTTCCATTTTTCATTAATCATGTAAATATGATTAATGGGCACTCATTAGATAATCTCAATAAAAGGGAGACACTTTTGAGCTTATTCAAGGAATAATTTATAAACCAAATGTTAGGAGTTCTTAAGAGTTAAGTTAAACAAGTGTGAGTGACTACACTAATTGTTACTATAAAGGATGAAACTTGAACACTAATCGATACAGAACTGAGGTTTCGAAAACTAATCGGTAGGATTGAACCTCAATTGATAGGTTTTAACACCAATCAATAGGTCTTAACACCATCGATAGGTTTTAACATCAATAGATATGTTATAACACCATTTTAAAATCAATCATTAGGAGTTTATCATCAATCGATATGTTATAACACCAATCGATAGGGGTTTATCATCAATCAATAGGAGTTTATCATCAATCAATGTGTGTTTCATAAGCATTTCCATTAAAGAACAACTTCTGATTGGCAAAGAAGCAGGGTTCAATGGTGAAGAAGGGTTCTGATTGGTGAAGAAGCAGGGTTCCAATTGGTGAAGAACTTCGATTGGGGGTTCCAATTAGTGAAGAACTTCGACTAGGGAATTCAAGGGAATATATTGGTTGACCATTTGTCAGGGTTCGGTTGACCGTTTATGACACTCTGAGTATGTCCAGTGGGTTTCAACTTTCTCTTGAAGGTTATAACTAATGGGGAATCCTTAGTGCAGTTTTGTACTCAAGATCTATTAGACAGAAGCTAAATGTAGTCTTGAAAATGAGGAGTTTTAGGGTTCCAAACTTAACACAAAAGGTTACATTCGGGTGATAGAAAAGAAAAAATGAGAAATAACTACCCAAATGGACACAAGCTCGCTCATCATGGGTTTGTTTATGACAGAAGAATAGGAGAAAGAAGAAGACAAAAAAATCCTACATGTGGATAACTAATTTTCCTTTTGTCCAAGCAAAGCTTTTGTTGTAGGAAGGGCAGCAGCAACAACACAAAAACACAAGAGAGAGGTGATAAGCCAGAACGTACTTGGGAAGTAAGGAATGGGGTTTTTTATAGGTACCTCCTGTACACAGAAAGGTGGCTTCTCCCCTTCCTCCGGACTCGACGCCTAGCCATGTTGGGGTAAATTTTTTCCAACACCAACACGTATCCAGTTACCTAAGATTGGTAAATAGCAACTTACGTAATCCTAGCTACGTCATATAAGTATCTATTTATCAGTTTGGACCTTGAACTTAGCATCTAAACATTATCTAATTAAGGTACAATTTCAATCATAGGCTAATGGAAAGATTTTACCATTTATGGTGATTTTAATTTTTTTTACTATTATTAATAAATTGGGGTGTTACAACTTACAAACTCCAACTGGAGATGAGACTTGAATAGTTGAAGTCTTCAGTATTCGAAGTCCAACTTCGATTGAAGCAGGTTCTTCATCAACTGAAGGTCAACTGCGACTGAAGAACTCTTCAGGAGTCGAACCCATCTTCGACTGACGTATTGTTTCTTAAAAACCAAAGTACCTATTATTTTATATACACACATTACTTTCATACAATCATATCTCTGTATACTTTTTGACTGTGAGAGCACCTCGGAACCAATAGCTTACGACTTTAGCTACCTATCTTTTCACATATACGTAAAGGCTTACCTTCTTTCTCTAAAAGTCGACTACCTTTTCGTGCATATAAGATTTGAAATATTTTATATCTCTCCAACCTAGGAAGATAGCATAGAATCCTCCTAGAGAAAATCTTGCTGTGTCTATACTTGCATGCAGATCATTTATTGCAACTACTACAACACCATGCACGACGATGACTGTTTAAGTTGAAGAATGCGTTGTTGAGGCTATCACTTTCAAAGTCTACTTGTCTAATGTTCAAATCCAACGGTCTCAAATGTGTCTAACAGATAGATCAATGCTCGAAGGCCATATAAAGAGATCAAGTTTGAACGGGAATCACATATAGAGATACAGAGAAGGATACACAAACAGAGAGGACTTCGACTCCTAATCTTTGGAAAGAGTTCTGCACCTTCACTTCAAAAGCTTCCTCGAGCATCCTAAGCATATGGACGAATTTCCCAAGCTTCTCATTTGAAGTCCACAATTATAAAGAGGTAGAGAACAGCTTCAATCTCTTTCTTTCTTCCTCTTTCTTTAAGTGCCTTACGTGATCATGTCTAAAGTCTACTTGTATATCTGTTTGAGCTTGATCACATGTTTGTCTTAGACACTTCCCTGGTCAAGTAAATCTTAGAAAGAACCTATAGGGGGTTTGTACCCTGTGTGTGAGTATCCTTTGGTAAAAGGGAAGACTTGTTTGCGTGCAAGTGGTTTTATCCCTCTTTATAGAAGGAAAAACTTGCTTGGGAGCAAGTGGTGTATTCTTTCCATTGGATAAGGGAAGGCTGATTGGAATCGGTGGTTGTTACCTATTGGCTACAAATTAGCGGAAATCTCAAGTACTCTTAGGAACTTAACGTATAGGACTCCCGTTAGAGAGGAGGTCTGAAGTATGATAAATCTTATTGTTCATAGTGTGTGTGTTTGCTTCCAGCTTCAACTTATTTGCACATCACTAACCACTAACTACGATATTTCTATGTGATTATTCTTGTGTTTAACAGACTGGTGATCGAAACTTAGATCAAGAATTTTTAAACACCCTATTCAACCCCCCTCACCCCCCCCCCCCCCCCCGAGTGACTTCGCACCATGCAATCTAATAATATGAACACCGCTAAGGTCGCATGATTGAGCGATTTCAATTTGCAAGGAATTCTAAGGAGATATAGGTCTCCGCAAAGATGAGATATGATCTTCAAAGTTTAGATTAAGTATGTTATACCCGTGCAATGATAAGTGAAAGGAATTTTGATTTTATGAAAAAAATTTCTAATGTGTTTTCTTCTACATGGAATTTTCTTACAAAAATAATATCGAATAGGACTAAGTTCCCCTGATACCCTTTTCCTTCTCCTCTTTGCTTTCTTTCCTCTAATGGACTGGAGACGGCCTATCAATAATATACAACCACTATTTGCACGATGAGCATTCATAATTAGCAAGTATTGCTCAGCATAGAACACATTGATGTGACCAATGAGGGTTTGAAACAAAATGAGTTTGGATGGAGTATCCTTTGTAAATTATAATATACCACTGTTCGTTGACTGATCATTGATGGTGTTAGTCTTAGGTGGACAACAAGCCAATCTGATATTGTATCGTTTTGTTCAGTTATTAATAAAATGGCTTTTGTTTATTATTTTACTATGTTGATATTATAATAAAGTCCATGAACATGTGCAATAGTGAGTAGACTATGATGTGTGATCATACTAATGAGACTGCTCACTTAATAAACACATATTCTAAATGTTCCTATTCGGTGGATATCTGAGAAGGACATCAGATATCCGGATAGAATAGTATTGTTTACTCCTGCTCATGTGATGAGGATGACTGATCTCATAGTCATATGTGTGGAGACACTAAGGAGAAACAATAGGTGCTCTTTAGAGAAAGAGTTCACTGAACTGATCCGATAGAATCACTGGATGGAATTGCACCTAACTGTCAACCAGAAAGATTCGATTGTCACAGTTGTGTAGATGGTCTTTAGGCCTGAGATACCAAAGACACCTTGTTGGTGGACTTCTATGTTTTAAGCTTGGCCTAAGAATCTCTATCCAAGAGATTCTAAATAGTCAATGTTCAGACACAGCAGAAGACCTTCGAAGGGGATTGAGTGGTCAACAAGGATCATTTGTCCTTGGTACATAGGGAGAATACTCAAGGGAACGATGTAATGGAGTCCCTGGCCAGGGCAGACAAAATATCAAAAAGGGAGTTTTTGATATTAATCTAAAGCATCGAATTCGAATGGAACAATAAGTTAGGATTTGACAATATACCATATCCTAAGTTGTTCCAAGAGTATTGTGCAAATGAGAGATTATATCTACATGGTAACTGATGACGGAAAGGTTCCTTGTGAGGGTTGCAGAACCCCAATACCTTCCGGTTCACATGGTGTTGCTTGGCACCCAACGTGTTCGGAGGTCCAGCTGAGTCGACTAGATAAAGTTGATTCGGATTATTAATTAGATATATGAGATATTAACTAATTAATCAAGTTAGTAAGTGTGATTTAACTAATTAATCAAGTTAGTAAGTGTTACTAATTATTGGGCCATTAACTGGATTGGTACTTGGGCCTAGAGGGTCACACGCAATAGGTTTTCAGGCGACGGTCTAATTATATTAAGATCAGGGGTTTTTATGAAAAATAGTAATCTTTATATAATGATGTGATGGGACAACCCTGGCCACCATCAGGGTTTTCTCTTGGCCGCCCCCCTCTCTCCCCCTCTCTCTCCCTCTCTCTTGCGTCACATGTCCGCGATCGGCACGGATCCAAGCTCAGTCTTCGAGCGTTGCGGAACCCGAGGGAGCAAGCGTGGTCAGTCGTGAGGGAGCGGGCGTGGATCGTCGTGAGGAAGACCGCGTGGACACCACTGGAGGCTGGACGGTTGAACGGCTTGTGGCGTCACCTCCACGGAATCGTACGAACGCGGATCCGATTCCGCGCAAGGTGATTTCGACTATCCGATAGTCAGGTTTGCAATCCAAAACGGATCGAGATCAAATTTTAAATCTCTTTTTCCGCTGCATTTTCTTGATCTTGGATCACTGTAGATCCTCACAGTGGTATCAGAGCCAGGTTCCACAGCGATCTACATCCGTTTATGAATCTAAGATCATTTTTTTTTGTTTTATTCCATGCAAAATCGACCAAGGTTAGAGCGCCGGAAGCCCCCCCCCCCCCCCCCCGCCCCAAATTTTTCAATTTTTTGTACTGGTTTCCGCGACCATTTGATGGCTGGAAAAAAAGGGGCTGGGGGGCGGGTCGCCACCGCGGGCGCCGCACCGCCGCCTGCGCGCGGTTGGCCCCCTTCGGGGTAGGCCTTTCCTACGCGGAAGGGCGGCGCCCTGCGCACCCCGCGGCTAGGGCGGCGACTGCAGCAGGCCCCCACGGCCCCAGCACGGCTGCGCCTGCGGGCCATGCGCGGGCCAGGCCGGGCCGCCAGGCGGACCAGGTCCGCCTGGGCCGGGGGGCCCTTTGTAGGCCGTGGGCCTGCTGGCTGAGCCAGCGCTCCAGCAGGGTCCCATTTTTTTAATTAAAATTATGGAGTTAAATATTTTTGAAAATAATAATTTAAATGTTAAATTATTTATTTTAGAAATTATTTTGCATGGAATAATCCTTCATTAAATGATTTTAGATTGTATGTGCATGCTTTTGATGTTACAGTTTAGTAATGGACATTAAAGCATGTTAAAAGGTTAATTTTTTTGAAATGATCGAATACCCAATTTTTGGTTGAACCTAGATTTCTGAAACCAAAATATATATATTTTCAAAACTTTTACTTAGCCATGTGATGTGCACTTCCATGTGTGGAATGAGTAAAAGTTTATAAGGTCATGGATATTTGCTTTTTCTTATCATGGGATGAAGTGATTGATTTTAATTTATTTGTGAATGTGGGATTTGTAAATTAATGGTTAATTTGAGGTCTGCGAACCTCCTCTCTCTCTCACATTCCAATGTATTTCTATCTCCTCTCATGATGTACTCGCCATAAGGCTTCTCCTTATACAAAATGTACATGCAATTTTATTTGATGTAATTTTGTTCGTGAGGAATAATTGATGGCGAGGATGATCCGCTACTGCAAAAAGAGATGGCATTGGAAGAAGTTCTCTATGCTTATATGTTTGCAGGTTTACCAATATATGTGTTATATTGGTAGTGTAGCGGTAGTTTGACTGTTATGGCTCCAGTCAAACTTAAGCAATATCCATTACCACTTTTATTTGTATGGGATGCAAATTCTTTTAGATATCCTAGATTATAGTATTATGTAATATTATGGAATATTCATATATGCTACCATCTAGGATGATACCAAGATAAAATATTTCAAAATCCTCTTTCAAAATTCTAAGCCGTACGCATATATTTTGATATTGTTGCGTGGTCCTCCATCGTTATAGTTTAATGACTTAAATTACATTTGGGTGGGTTTGTTGTGTTATCCACAAGGCCCACTTAATTGTAAATAAGTCTTAAACTATTGCATATGGATGCATGTAAACGAGGTAGAGGCACGGTGTAGTTTTGTTGTGCTATCCACAAGGGCTACATCCTAATCTATCTGCGTTAAGTAACGATGGTAATGCTTAGACTGCACTTTATGGCTTGTTGTGCTATCCACAAGGCCATTAAAATGCAGGGACCGAATTATGATCAGATATTGCAAAGGGTTGCAAGTCCCATGAGATGGGTGCTCTTTGTTCATGTCATGACTTGTTGTGCTATACACACAAGTCATGGTATGAGTCATTGAGATTCTGATCCCCACTAGGAGATTGTCGGCATCTTCCGTTCTGCATATTTGAGGATGTGCAGTTCGTCGAAAAAAATAGTGGGAGTTTTAAACTAGATTAAAGACCATATCTTGTTTTAAATAATAACTAAACATCTGCTAATTATATTTCTTTTATCTCCTATAGGCTAAAATGTCGTCAGGAAATCCGTTACGTGGCATATTGGATGCCAACCGTTTGACAGGCCCAAACTACACCGATTGGCTCAGAAACCTGAAGATTGTCCTCAGGTCTGAGCAAATTGCCTATGTCCTGGATAGTGAGGCCCCTACTGAGCCGGCATCAGATGCCCCTGAAGGAGAGGTGCTTAAGTATGAGAAGTGGAAGCAGGATTCCACCATGGCACAATGTTTCATGCTTGCCTCAATGAGCAATGAGTTGCAGAGGCAGCATGAAGACATGGATGCCAAAGCCATCTTGCTCCATTTGAAGGAGCTATTTGCTGAGCAGAGCAGAACTGAAAGATATGAGATATCTAAAAGTCTGTTTAGAGCAAGGATGGCTGAGGGATCTTCAGTACAGACTCATGTATTGAAGATGATAGAGTGGATTGAGAGGTTAGCTGTGCTTGGGATTGAACTCCTAAGGAAATGAGCACAGACCTCATCTTGCAATCACTTCCAGACTCATACTCTCAGTTCATTGTTAACTTTAACATGAACAAGATTCAGGTCACATTAGCTGAGTTGCTTAACATGCTTAAGACTGCTGAGGGAAACCTTCAGAAGGAAAAACCTCAAGTCCTTTTAGTTGGTAAGACCAACGGAAGAGGAGGGCAGTTCAATCCTTTAAGAAAGGAAATCAAAAGAAGCATGTTAAGACAAACCCAGCTCAGAAGAAAAAGAAGGACACAGGAGATGAAAAGGGCGAGTGCTTCTATTGTCACCAGAAAGGTCACTGGAAGAGGAATTGCAAACAATACCTCAAGGACAAAGCTCAGGGCACTGTGAAGCAAGGTGAAGCTTCAGGTATCTATATGATAGAATTACACTTGTCAGTTAGAGATTCTACATCATGGGTATTAGATACTGGATGTGCTTCTCATATTTGCAATAATGTGCAGGTGCTGACAAGTAGAAGAAAGCTGACCAAGATGAGGTGGAGCTAAGGCTAGGAAATGGCGCAAAGGTTGCGGCAAACTCTGTGGGGACAGTGAACCTTAAGCTCCCATCTGGAGATGTTCTATCTTTAGAAGACTGTTATTATGTTCCTAGCATAATAAAGAACATCATTTCTGTTTCATGTTTAGACAGAGTTGGATATACGTTGACAATTAAGAACAAATGTTGTTTCGTTTATCTCAGTAATAATTTGATTGCTACTGCGAATATGGTCAATGGTTTATATCTTTTGGATGTTTCTTATCATGATCTCCATCTTGATGTGGCTCTTAAGAAGAGCAAGAACAGTGTGAATCAATCCTACTTGTGGCATTGTAGCTTGGACATATTGGTGAAGCTAGACTCCAAAAGTTGCATAATAATGGTATTTAAGTCCATTCGATTATGAATCATATGCAACTTGTGAGTCTTGCCTCATGGGTAAATGGCTAAATCTCCATTTACTGGACATGGAGAACGTGCCAAAGATTATTAGGGCTTATACATTCAGACGTATGTGGCCCAATGTCTACCCAGGCCAGGGTGGCTTCTCATACTTCATTACATTCATTGATGACTTCTCTAGATTCGGATATGTGTACTTAATGAAGTACAAATCAGAAGCTTTTGAGAAGTTCAAAGAATTTAAAAATGAAGTAGAGAAGCAAACTGGAAAGAGTATTAAGACTCTTCGATCAGATCGAGGAGGAGAATACTTAAGTACAAATTCACACAGTTCATGAAGGATAATGGTATCCTATCTCAGCTTACCCCTCCTTATACACCACAGATGAATGGGGTGTCAGAAAGGAGAAATCGCACTTTGTTGGACATGGTACGATCAATGATGAGCTTTTAGAATTACCAGTCTCTCTCTGGGGATGTGCACTTGAGACAGCTGCTTACTTGTTGAACAAGTTGCCTAGTAAGTCTGTGTCCTCTACACCATATGAGATATGGAAGGGTAGAAAACCAGATTTTAAACATGTTAAAGTCTGGGGTTGTCCAGCCCATGTAAAGAGGCACGATCCAGACAAACTAGAATCAAGGACACGTAAGTGTAGATTTGTTGGATATCCAAAGGAGACATTTGGATATTACTTTTACTGTCCTGAGGAACAAAAAGTGATTGTTGCCAGGAGAGCTATTTTTATGGAGGAGGAATATCTTCTCCAAGAAGATAGTGGGAGTAAAGTAGTACTGGAAGAGGTTCCAGATCCACAAGTCAACACTACCTCTGAGAGTGAGGTGTTGGTTCGTGATCCTATTGATATACACACTAATGAACCACGCAAGTCAGGTAGAGTGACTATGTTACCAGCACGATATGTGGGACATATTGATGGAGGTGACTCGAAAGTACCCTACCATGAGGATGATGACCCTATGACTTACCTGGAGGCCATTGAAGGCCCAGAAGCTGAGAAATGGCAGGAGGCTATGAACTCTGAGATACAGTCCATGTACACTAACCAAGTTTGGAACTTAGTTGATGTACCTGAGGGTATTGTACCCATAGGGTGCAAGTGGATCTTTAAGAGAAAGATCGGTGCTGATGGACAAATTGATACATACAAGGCAAGACTAGTGGCGAAAGTTATCGTCAAAGACAAGGAGTTGACTATGACGAAACTTTTTCCCCAGTTGCCATGGTAAAATCAATTAGAGTTCTTCTTGCTATAGCTGCACACTATGATTATGAAATTTGGCAAATGGATGTGAAAACTGCCTTCCTAATAGGAACCTTGAGGAAGAGGTGTATATGATACAATCAGAGGTTACACATCTAAGGAGTTTCCAGACAAAGTGTGCAAGCTACAGAGATCCATATATGGACTAAAACAAGCCTCCAGGAGCTGAACATAAGATTTGATGAGGCCATTAAATCTTATGACTTCATTAAGAATGAGGATGAACCATGTGTGTACAAGAAAATAAGTGGGAGTGCTGTCACCTTTCTACTTCTTTACGTAGATGACATTCTACTCATTGGGAATGATGTGGCAATGTTATCCTCTGTAAAGATCTAGCTGTCAAAGAACTTCTCCATAAAAGATTTGGGAGAAGCATCCTACGTGTTAGGAATATGGATCTATAGGGATAGATCAAAGAGGATGCTAGGTTTAACCCAATCTATGTACATAGATACCATTGTCAAAGGTTTGGCATGGAGAATTCCAAAAGAGGACTCATACCTGTGAGACATGGAATTCATCTCTCTAAAGAACAGTCTCCTAAGACTCCTGAAGAGAGGGCAGTCATTAATAGAGTTCCTTATGCTTCTGCCATAGGATCTATCATGTATGCCATGCTATGTACAAGACCTGATGTAGCCTATTATAGCACCCTTGATTTTTAAAACCCAATAAAATAAAATTTCTATTTTTATAATAAGGGAAAATAGAAATTATTGAATAAAAAAGGGAAATAAATATAATTAGAATGATTTAATCAAAGCCCATTAGGCTAAATTAGTAATGGGATGTACTAATGGTCCTAACGTGGTTGGTTGGGCCCAATTAGGGATAACCCATTATGAGAGGAGAAGTATTAAGAGAAATTCGTATCTAATTAATTAATAAATGGAAAAGGGTCAAATTAACTATTAAAACAAGTCATATCTATCCTAAAAGAGTCCTACACTTACCCTAAACCTTTACCCACGAAATTGGATCCCTTCCCAACTCTATTAGGTGGATAAATAAGAAAGTGGGAGATAAGAAGGAAATTCGGAGTTTAATGGAAGGGAGGACTCTTATAATGGCTAGGACTCCTATAGTTAGCCATATACCCTCAAATTTTGACCCTAGCAACCTTAGTTCGTGTCTAAGCTCTTTGGAGATGAAGAGGAGAAGTTCTGGACGAAGAGCAAGGAGAGGAGGAGGCTTGGAGCTTGGATTTTCTCTTCTTTTTCATCATCAAACTAGGGCTTTCTTACTCCACAAAAAAGATAGGCAATCTCTCAAGTAAAAATCGTGTAAAAATTACCCTAGGTAGCTTTCATGAACCTCTTCAAAAGCCCTCTTGTCTCGTTGCATTTCGTTCATCCATTTGGGCGAATTAATTGTTTGAATCCCTGCTATTACCATGAACCTGAAACTTCTTGTTTGCTCTATACCCCTGCATGTACTTGTTCTCAAGCCATGATAAAATTCTCATATATACTGCATCGTACTAGTTTTCAAAAGCCCCTAGTTTCACTCTATTTAAATCTCCCATGAGGGAGAATTAATTCTTTGAATCTCTGTCAGATCCATGCACCCGACCCTTCATGTTTTTGTGAACCTCGTTCATACTTGACTTCATATCATGATAAAATTATCATAAATACTACATCTTGTTAGCTTTTGAACTCCCCTAGTTTCAGAATTTTTTATGATGTATCCATCATTAATTAATTCATTGAACCCTGACTGCGTAGGTTTAGATCACTAAAAAGTAACCGATCAATCATGCCCAAACCTTGTTTATTTTCAAATTAATCGTGTATATATAGATCTATATGTCTACTTTCGTTTAAAACTAGTTTCGTACTTTTTAGATCACCATGCTATTTTATATGGAATTTAGAACGTCTATGTATCAAACAGGAATCGCCCTGGGAAAAAGGGAAAATGGGCAATCCCACCTGGTATCGCGCGTCGGCCGATCCGCCGCGATATCAGTGGGTCGCGCCGGCTAATGGCGTCACGTCAAGAATGCAGCGGCATAAGCCGCCGCAATTCCGCTTTGGACTGGGCCAGACCAGCCAGTCCACTTGTCGCGCCCGGCCGCCCCGTCGCGACTTGAATCGCGACGGGTAAGTCCGCCGCGTTTTCATGAATCCGACCAGATTGAAATTTGTGCATATGCCCTGATGTTTAGGTTTTATACCCTTTAATTAGCCATGATTAAATCATGTTGTAGTTAATTCGACTTGGTGAATTAATAAATGGCATTAATAAATTTAATTATTTAAAATGACATTTGCACGACTTGTCATATCCTCAAGATTTCTTTACACTTACACACACATAACATTATTAAATGCCATTTGACCCTGATAAATTATGCAAGAATGTATTCGGTAAATTAGCAAAAAAATGACTAAATTACCCTATTTTATTAAATACAATTGTCTTCGTTTTATACGCACATTTTAAATACCGTTATCGTTTTCCCTCGCTTCGAGCACTCGAGGCATGACAGACCCATTTTCTACACACTTTCTCTTGACTTGGACCACCTCTCCACTGGGAATACTCTCAACTGGACCAGGGACTCCTTGTCAAGACCTCCATAAGTCTTCTTGGCTTTGGCGTACGTCCTTAGTCAACGAGCTGGTTGTACCCCAAATCCCGATACACATTAGGGATCAGTACGATCCATGCCTTAGTGTTTTTCCTTCTCGTCTCGGGATCACTCCGAACCATTTGGCCGTGTTCATGACACGACTAAGTGGGTGGTTGTGACTTCTACCAGACTGTCGGCACCCAACCTGGTGTTGTGCAACCGTCACTATCAGAATTTCACGTTGTTTTACGGAATGTCCCAATCTCATCTAATCTCTATATCCTCTTATCTGTTCACATTCTCTCTACACTCTCATCTATCTCGTCTAGTACTCTCTTATCTCTTCTTGGTACTCTATTGGTCATTCATGTGATTGTCTAAGATAAAAGAAATGACTAATGTCAGCGCAATAGGGCCCGATCAGGTCCTGGGAGGAGCGCCCGAAAAGTGCCAGTGCCCATGGGAGTTAAAATGATCAAGGATGTGTTACGGCATGCATCCAGTGCCAGTTTACTATCTAGATTAATCTATGACAATCAAAGTACTATTTCTACAAGTGCAAGCATGATCGTTACTAGTGCACCATTGTGCAATTCACATGATATAATGTTACATGGTCATTCTATTATCGTTCTCGTTGTACTATTTTCCCTGTGCCAGTTGCAATTGTTCTCTCGTTATCGTGACATGCTCTACATGACTTTACTCTCTAGTTAACCTGCCTTTAAGACATTAACTATTTAAAGCATGCTTGTGTTCATGAGATATTAAGTCCTACTAGGCGTTATTCGCTCATCATACGTGTTTATTTAATGTGTTCAGGTGAGTCGGATGGAGACGACCACACTTACGAGGACGGGATTGAGGGAGATGCTCAGGAGTGACCATTTCAGCCACCAGTGCTATCTAGTAGTAGTTAGTATAGTTATGAGTTAGTGAGTCAGTTAGTCATAATGTAATAGTTTGATTTTGAATAAAGTACTCTGGGCCCTAGTTTTGGCTCTGATACGTTAATGTATAGATAGTTGGTGGATTATTAATGAAATTGGAGTTTATTTGGTATTATACCATTCGTGCAATGGTTGTCATTTATTTTTCGCTCTGTACTTTTTAATAACTGTAATCCCACTCCGATATTCCGCGTCGGGGCGTTACACCTATGCTCAAAGTGTTTCGAGCAGATTTTAGGCTAATCCAGGTCAGGAGCACTGGAAGGCTGTGAAGTGTATCCTAATATACTTGAGAAGGACTAAGGATACATTTCTGGTTTATGGAGGAGGTGAACTGAAACTCCGAGGCTTCACAGACTCGAGTTTTCAGTCAGATCCAGATGATAGCAAGTCTACATCTCGATTTATTTTTACCCTAACAGAGGTGCAGTTTGCTGGAAAAGTTCTAAGCAAGAAACAACTGCAGATTCGACGACTGAAGCTGAGTACATTGCTGCAGCTGAAGCCGCCAAGGAAGCAGTGTGGTTGAAGAAATTCATCACCGATCTTGGTGTCGTTCCTTCTATTTCAGATCCCATCCCACTGTTGTGTGACAACAATGGGGCTATTGCACAAGCTAAAGAGCCACGGTCTCATCAGAAGTCTAAGCACATTCTGAGACGCTTTCATCTGATTAGAGAAATAATTGCCAGAGGAGATGTTGTGGTGGAAAAGGTTCCATCAGCTGACAATGTAGCAGATCCACTGATAAAGCCTTTACCTCAAATTGTGTTTGAGCGTCACCTGACAGCTATGGGATTAGTGCATAAAGGTGATTGGCTTTAGTCCAAGTGGGAGATTGTTAGTCTTAGGTGGACAACAAGCCAATCTGATATTGTATCATTTTGTTCAGTTATTAATAAAATGGCTTTTGTTTATTATTTTACTATGTTGGTATTATAATAAAGTCCATGAACATGTGCAATAGTGAGTAGACTATGATGTGTGATCATACTAATGAGACTACTCACTTAATAAACCATATTCTAAATGTTCCTATTCGGTGGATATCTGAGAAGGACATCAGATATCCGGATAGAATAGTATTGTTTACTCCTGCTCATGTGATGAGGATGACTGATCTCATAGTCATATGTGTGGAGACACTAAGGAGAAACAATAGGTGCTCTTTAGAGAAAGAGTTCACTGAACTGATCCGATAGAATCACTAGATGGAATTGTACCTAACTGTCAACCAGAAAGATTCGGTTGTCACAGTTGTGTAGATGGTCTTTAGACCTGAGACGCCAAGACACCTGGGGACTTCCTGTGTTTTAAGCTTGGCCTAAGAATCTCTATCCAAGAGATTCTAAATAGTCAATGTTCGGGCACAGCGGAAGACCTTTGAAGGGGATTGAGTGGTCAACAAGGGATCATTTGTCCTCAATACACAGAGGGAGAATACTCAAGGGAACGATGTAATGAAGTCCCTGGCCAGGGCAGACAAAATATCAAAAAGGAGTTTTTGATATTAATCTAAAGCATCGAATTCCAATGGAACAATAAGTTAGGATTTGACAATATACCATATCCTAAGTTGTTCCAAGAGTATTGTGCAAATGAGAGATTATATCTGCACGGTAACTGATGACGGAAAGGTTCCTTGTGAGGTTTGCAGAACCCCAATACCTTCTGGGTTCACATGGTGTTGCTTGGCACCCAACGTGTTCGGAGGTCCAGCTGAGTCGACTAGATAAAGTTGATTCGGATTATTAATTAGATATATGAGATATTAACTAATTATCATGTTAGTAAGTGTTACTAATTTATTAGGCCATTAATTGGATTGGTTCTTGGGCCTAGAGGGTCACGCAATAGGTTTTCAGGCGACGGTCTAATTATATTAAGATCAGGGGTTTTTATGAAAAACTATAATCTTTATATAATGATGTGATGGGACAACCCTGGCCAAGCATCAGGGTTTTCTCTTGGTCGCCCCCCTCTCTCCCCCTCTCTCTCCCTCTCTCTTGCGTCACATGTCGTGGAGATCGACACGGATCCAAGCTCAGTCTTCGAGCGTTGCGGAACCCGAGGGAGCGAGCGTGGTCCGTCGCGAGGGAGCGGGCGTGGATCATCGCGAGGAAGACCGCGTGGACACCGCTGGAGGCCGGACGGTTGAACGGCTTGTGGCGTCACCTCCATGGAATCATACGAACGCGGATCTGATTTCGCGCAAGGTGATTTCGACTATCCGATAGTCAGGTTTGCGAATTCCAAAACGGATCGAGATCAAATTTTAAATCTCTTTTTCTGCTGCGTTTTCTTGATCTCGGGTCGCTGTAGATCCTCACAGATGGTACTAAGACCAACATGATAGAAAAGCTCATGAGATGTGGCGCTTTTTGGTGTATACTGCTGCTGATATCTAATAAGAATATCAATAGTTAGCATACCAATTTCGATGTGACATGTTGCTCCCTTTTAACTATTTGATAGGAATATTAAATAGAAAATATTCAATATCATCGAGTCACGATTTTAAGAGGAGATAAATTTTACCGTTCAAATTTCTCCACTCAATACAATATTTCTATGTCACGTTGCCAGTTTAACTAACTCAGAGAGGTAAGGCTCAAGTTTGACTCAAGTTGGTAAAAGTGTCGTCAAGTCAGATTAAATCTACGAAGTAGGCTCGAGGTTGACTCAAGATCAGACTTCATTAATATTTCTAAATGAGTTAATTAAAGTCTAACTTAGTAAAGCGAGAAATGTTATTTGTGGCTGACAACGCCACCCACTGACGACAGGAGATAAGCACCAACAGGAAAATGGACCGACTGCTGGGTTCCTAGGCGAAGGCCTTCTGTGCGGCCTGCTGGGTTCCTAGCAGCCGCCGGCTATGGCCGGCCCTGGGGGAGGTGGGGTGCTTCCTCCTCCCCCACCTAGTGGAGTGCTTCTGTTTCGACTTCTGGTCTTCTCTCTGACTCTTCTTCCTCGGTCCCTCCTAAATCCTTTGCCCAAGCACTTCTTTCTTCTCTGGATCTTCCCAAGTTAGATCTTCCTGTTCACCACCTGCTTTCACGGATAGTGGCGAACCGGCTGCTTTCTTCTCCTTAGAGGAGATTCATGGTTCATGTGCGCTGCTGGAGTTCGCCCTAGTCACCCGCACTCTGCGTGGTCGTCCAGCTTTCCAAGACATCAAGACCCATCTTTCGCAACGATTCAACTTTAAGAAGGATTTCATGATTAGTGCGTTGGATTCAAGACACCTCCACTTGAAGTTCCCTGCGCACGAGGACTACCTGATGCTACTACTATGCAAATCATTATATGTTCAAGTCGTTTATTTAAAATCTCTAAATGGACGATTGACTTCTCCCCTGCTGTGGATTCTCCACTTGTCCCTCTATGGATTGAATTTTCAGGTATACCTGCAAACTTTTATCAAGAATCTCTTCTTCGTACTATTGTGAGAACGTCGGGCCAGTTCTCAAAGTTGACAGCAGCTCTCTGAACATGTCCAATACCACGGCGGCTAGAGTTTGTGTTGAATTTGATGTCACCAAGCCTCATCCTAAATGGATTTGGATTGGGTGGCCTGGTGGCAGTGGTTGGCAGACTATTTCCTTCTGCAACATGCCTTTGTTCTGCTCTTCGTGCCAGCGTTTGGGCCATGATACTACCTCTTGTAATTTGAAGGAAACTGGTGTAGACACCCATTTCTGACCCATAAGTCGAGCAAAATCCCTTGTCGTATCCTTGATGCCCCACGTTGGCTCATCATCATCAAGCTGGTTTTCTCCGATCATGATACCATTTCCATTAATTCATCGCCCTGGAGGACCCTTCCTGGTCAAATCAATCTCTTTCACTATAGCTCTCTAAGTATAAAATCCAATATTCATCTCGAAGGCCGTGCATGGTTGATGGACACATTACATAGTCAAAATGCAGAAAAGACCAGAAGGCGACAGGCCCTAGGTCGCCTTCCTGAAAACGACATGCCCTATGTCGCGATAATAATTCCATATTTTAAAATCCTCAAAAAATCAAAAAATGACTTAAGTCACCTTCATATGAGGAAGGCGACATATCGAGCCGTCGCATTCAGGAAGGCGACACTTAGACCGTCGCATTCTGGACCTTAAACAGGAAACTCAATCCGAAGCCAACTTGGACACATGCTATTGATGGTAATTGCTTCGTTTGGACGTCCAAATCACGTCCAAATCCTCTCAAATTCGGAGGAGACCTTCCTAACATGTACCTTTCCAAGTTCCAATAGCCCTTGCACAACCATACTTACCCAAAATCGGATTCTTGCCCATTATTCCTCTCAGACCCGAGTTGGGAATAATCACCCATAAGTACCTCGTCTCTGCATCTTTTGGCAAGGCCGGATTCATTAGTTGGCTGAGCAAGAGAGCTTCATCTTCCACGAAGAGAGTTCTCCCTCCAGACGATCAGCAAGAGCTCTCGAGGGCATTTTCCCAGCGGCTACACAATCTCTTCTTCCCTCTCCTCTTTATTTCACTGATTTCATGCATGCATAGCTTCGTTTTCTTTCTAGCTTAGCATTAGATCACGACACACACACCTATCCTTAACACCCACAGGGGTTAAAAGCCCCAATCTTGTGAGTTCCCTCCATTATAGTTCATGTTTTCATGCTTTTCATTGAATAGATCATCTATACACAAATTCTAATGGGTTTCTTGTTTGTTTAATTAAATCACTTTGGCAGGTGTTTAAAGGTCAGAGCAAGGTGAGGCTCTTGCCCCTCGGCCGGCTGAGGAGCAGGAAGACGAAGAACCCAAGTCTCCATCCACTGAAGCGGAAGGCGACAACTGCTCTGTCACGATCAAGAAGGCGCCATGGCCCACGTCGCATTCACATGAAAGCATCGCGACGCCCGTCCTATCGCATTATCAGGTACGCCTTCCCCTTCACTTTTCCTTTCCAAGGTAGTCAGCCCTCCACCTGAACATCAAGAGGCGACTGCATTGGTGGCGATCACGGTCAGTTCCTAATCCCTACATATTCACAATCAATTCAAAAGGGGATACCAATCTCGTGATTACACCTGGTACCTTACCAGTTGATCCTCCCACAGTAGTTGAAGACCATCATGCTTCTAAGTCCACCTTTCAATGGCGTCCTGTTCGGAGAGATTCTACTGCTACGGGAGCACCGCTGGAAGTTCGCCGGCCTGGTTCGGTAGAGGACTCCCCGCCCACGGCAGAGACTATCGTAGGGGCTTTGTTGCCTAATGTTGCGTCGGTAAATCCGATGCAAGTATCCACAACCACGCAAGACCAAGTTCAAGTGGTTGATTCGAATCCCCTTCAGTCACGCATCTCTCCTACGGAAATCCCGCATGAGCAATCCGTGTCCATGGTAGAGCTGGCCGTGGTGCCAGCTATTCAACTGCTACCATCGGTAATTCCTACAATCTGTGGAGATTCTGGGCTTTCTCCGGTTCCCCTCCCGTTGTTCCCCCGCCAAACCCGCCAAGGATCCCGACGCCTGTTCGCGATGGTGTGCAGGCGACTACTTCGCCATTCAACACAGCGGAGATCCCTCAACCGCCATGGCACCGTGGTCCCGTGGAGGATGCTGCGTTGGCGACAATTTCGCCTCCAACCCAACGCGAGATTCTGCAAAATGGGGTAGCTTCTGCTGGCCGTGTCAGTATCTTGGAGATTTCTGCGCAACCTCTTGAAAGTGGGAGATCTCTGCTCCCAAACAAGGTAACTGGAGAGGCTATTGTTGCAGGGAACCCTACTGGCGATGCCAGCTCTATGGCGGTCATAGCGTCATCTCTGTCGTTCCCTGTTGCTGATGGGCCACCTCTGATGATGACACTGCTACAGCCCATAGCCCAACGCAGGGCCCATCCACGATGGCTCACGAGATTGCCTTCACCTATGAGGCAGTCCATAATGAAAATGGGTTACAGGCTCAGGAAGAAGTGCAACGGGCGAACATATCTTCTAGTATGGCTGATGTTGTGGATCCTATTACTGCTCAAGTTAATGCTCCCATGACTTTTGCTCAAGTGGTGCGTCAGTCCCCAGTTACCCAGGGGAAGGCTACTATTGGAGTGTCCTCAAATTCCCCGTTCAATGGGTCTTCTTCTTCCGGTCGACATATTTCACGTCCATCTCGCAAAGGGGGTGTTAGGATTTGCCTCCCGAATACCCGAGAACGCTCTTCGAGCCCACTGCGCCCGGTAGATGCTATTAATATGCCAATTCTCTCTCCAACTTCAAATATGCAGATGAAGGCGTTGGTCGTTGCCGACCTTGCTAAAGCGAAAAATATCTTTATGTCTGACTTTCGATTCGATCAAGAGTTATCTGAAATAGATCGAATGAAGATATATGGAGCGTTGTTCGCGACGACTAGATCTACGGCCTCGGGCAGTTCTTCAGTGCACTCACTCATGGGATAGATCTTCCATGGAGTTTTAGATTAACTTAATTTTGTTGGTTTTCTGTACTTGGCTTCCCTTTGGTTGTTACAATCTCCTCTTACTAATAAAATTTCAGCCTTCCTTGGCCTTTTCAAAAAAAAAGAAATGTTTATTTGTTGAACGGCCTTTGCACCACATCATGTCTACCGAATATGATGTTTCATAAGGTGGTAGCTAGGCACCAACTACGGCGATCGACGATTCCGATTGTCGACAATGGGTGACTAGGGTGGGGACTCCGGTAACAATAATGTCAAAGTCAAGGAGCTACATTATATCATGTTCAATGGAGGTGATGTGATTTTTGTTGAACTACGGTCTTATTAAGTTAAACATGTAGTAAATATTTCTCTAATAAAATCTAACTTGAGCTCGAATCACTGCCAGAACCCTCACAATTTGCTACCTTATTTTAAGTTGGATGGTGAGCTACTGAAGTCAAGTTTGGTGAAGCTCAAAAATTGGTTTAGTTAGGGTGCATTATCTGCAACTGAAGCATGGCTCTCGAGCTGCTTGAGTTTGGCCGAGTCAAGGTATAGTCGAGCTGAACTCAAGCAGCTTGCGAGCATATTGACTCATAACCTTTCTAAGACTATTTATGGCCAAAAAAAGAAAAAAAAAAAAAACAAAGGCTCTAAAAAATTCTAAAAACTTTTCGAGGTCCTACCCTCCAGTGATCTCTAGGCCTTCTAGCTCAGTGGGATCATGTACGTACATTATTATTGCTATTTGATGTCAACTATCATCTCATTATTTTTAACACAACCGCAAAATGAGATATATTTTAATTAACTCAAAGCGTGATCTCTCCCACATAGAAAGAGAAGATCATAAACCGTCAAATAAGTAGAATTCCGCGCGCGATCATCTCATTAGGCCGATTCTTTGTGACTGTTCTTAATTTGCAAATTCATTCATATTTAAGATTTTTCAGCTCTACCAATGTCAAAGCCTAGCCATCCACCGAATAATGTTCTCTCCGGAGCCCCGTCAGCCTTCTTTAAATAATTAGACGTACACCGTGGTGCTCCGCCCTTCGACAGCTAAGTTTGGCATATAACTTTAGAAAAAATATTTACTTTTCATCTGAATAGTTAGTAAAAATATTTATCCAATTTCATTTTTGTTGTTTCGGATGGATATTTTTATTATTTGTCACGATATAAAATAAAACTACAGACTTGTAACATCCGAAGGTGATCGGCGGACGCCACCCCGCGGGGCGAACGCACGCGAAGCCACCGGCCCATACCATGCACGAGGAGGGAGGAGGGACACCACACACAGTACAAGGGATGTTGCCAGGGATCCGAACAAACCGGGTAAGATCTGAAGAGATCACGGACGACAAATTTTAATGTTGCATTCGATGCTATATATGCCGGCAATGATGCAGATTCCATTGAGACCGTCCGAAAGAAAGGAAGAATCTTGGGTCCAAAGAGGACTCCGGTTGGGTCGATCGGTTAGAACTCTTGCTTAAAAGTAAGAGGTCCCGAGTTCGATTCCTGGGGGGGGGGGGTTTACCTGATTTACATGCAATTCTCGAGGTGTGTAAATCCGGGGTTTTTCTGGTCAAGTGGGATAAGGGCAATACGGGTACACGGAAAGTAGGAGCTGCCAAGTCCTGACCTTGGGGTTCACGAACACCAATCTCTGAGCTCACAAAGCCACACGGGGCGAGGTTCCTCGTTACCAAAAAAAAAAAAAAAAAATCTTGGGTCCAATAGTTGGCTAGATGATGGTCCAATAGTTGGTGATGAGACACTAGCTAGCTAGCTAGCTAGTTCTATTATGTATACGATAATGAGCATGCACACCAAAGCTTTGGTTAGCGAAATATTAATAATTGAGTTTGATTCATCGTAGTACATGAGAGGATTGGATTCAATACATATTAGTGGAAAAAGTACAACAAAAAATTCCACCAAAATTTTTTCAAGTTTCGATTTAAATTTTTATGTAAAATACAGATGATCCTATCACTTTTTCCACTAATAATTATTGGGTTCGCTCTTCTTATGTACTGAGAGGAATCGAACTCTTAATAATTATACATGTATCGGATGCGTGCAAATGGACAGCTGCATGAGATGTTGTCCAGATAATTACTCATGACTCCAGTAGCACTATTGGAGGTGCAGCACAACTGTGGATGATTGCAGAAATTTAATTGCTTGCTGTGTACATGTCCAGACATCAACATTTGCTTCAATTTTCTCCCGGGTAGTCATTGATCTGCTAGCTCACTATCTAGCTAAATATCTATGCATGCATGCATCATTGACTAGGGTTCAAGGTAGCTGCAGGGAGCCTCCAAATATCCCACCCAATGTACTCTTAATTTGTTTATAACCAACGATATGTGAAACCTTCTTAATAGTAATGGATGAACCTTTTAATTGCATTGTATCTTGGAGGCTTGGAGCTTAGACTTGACAAGATCACCGGGTGAGAAGAGAAATATATGTATAAGGACTTTATTAATCAGATTACCTGAATGATTGAACTAGTCATCCAAAAGACACATGTTTTTATTGACTGGGTAAAAAATGTGAGGTAAATTGTTTAGTTGGCCAGCTAATTGATTAGATGACCGAGATCTACATGTTGTTGACGTATAGATCTCAACCAATTCGACCAATCAAATAAATGGCCGAATAATTCATCTCATATTTTTTACTCGATCTTCGGATAAAATATCTAATTTTTTACTGTAATAGAGAGATCTTTGTTATAATAAGATTTATTGTAATAAGATATAATATTTACTGTAATAAATTATAATTTTATTAATATTAAAATAGCTAATATTATATCTAATAAAATTTAATTAATTTATCTTTAATGCAATGACCTGGCCTCCAATTCGGAATGTTAACAAAATAAAATTGGATAGCGTGTGCTGTGACGTCCGTGGATGAAACCTCCCGCGCGTGGACGACTCCGGACACGCTCACTGGCCCGACAGGGACCGTTGTCGCGTGGGACGAGGACAGCGTACCTGTCTGAGAGCAACAGTTCGCAAGGTCACCTCCATTAACCACCGCGGCACGCGACAACGACCAACCGCGCGGGCGCTGCTCCATGGAGCACCCACCACCACTCCCCACCGCTCGGGCAAATTATGCAAAAATTGTGTATTAGATATACCACCTTGCATTCATGGATTATACCAAGTAATCTTTGAATAAATTACCCATTTTCTTCCTCAAACTATAGTTCACCTCTTTCAATACAGAGAAATTATGATAATGATATAACTACCTTTTGAGATATATATATATATATATATATATATATATATATACTTGACAAATTATGTGTGAGGTATATCAATAAAGAGAAATATTATTGGAGGATCAATTTAATTTAGTGGATAATAAGAAAGTAATTTTATTTGTTGAGAAAGAGAGAGAAATACTTATTTTTTACTAATAATTTTTTTGTAATCTACATCATCATTAATATTACAAGATTATACTTATAATAAAGATTACTCATGTATAAGTATATATAAAATTTTGAAGAAAATTTATACAAATTATGTGTGAGATGCTTGTCTATAGATAAAAGGGAATATATATATATATATATATATATATATTATCCCAATTATATGATGTATTTCCCCTAAAAATCTAAGAAAAACAGCAGTGAGCAAGCATGAACAGGAGGAGACGATCGACACTTCTCTCCACAGATGCGCTGGCGGTGGCTTCTCGCCAAAACTTCCCGTCGTCCTGATGAGACATGCCTTGTCCTTCGGAAGGACCGGAATCATGACGCATTCTAGAGAGAGAGAGAGAGAGAGAGAGGAGAGAGAGAGAGAGAGAGGCCAAAATGCTGCGCTAGCTGATGATTGGGTCGTGGAGTGCAGGTCCCTGTTCGTTCTGCTTCATGGAAGGGACCACTCCAATCGCCACCACCATTTCGTGGTGGTTATCTTGGCCACGGTGGTGGCAGCGGCGGCGGCGCCTGTGCTTATCCTCTGTCTGCAGCGCCCACATAACGTCTGGGATGTGAACGGGAGGGTACCGAGTGGGAACAGTTCTCGTCGGGCCGGCCGGCGCCACCGCCCGACGAATCGAGATTGCAGAGAAGCCCGTGGCCGCCGGCGGGGGAGCAGTGCCAGCGCCTTGGACGGGCGTGGGCGATAACGTGTGCGGTGTTGGACGAGTTTCTCATATTATTAAGTATGGCACATCTATTAAGTGTGTGTTTGAGGATTATAATATTTTTCTCATCTTATTGTCTAAAAAATATTTTTCTCATCTTATTTTTTTAATTCAAAAGATAAATGATATATTTTTAATAGATGTGTCTAAGTTAGTATATATTATTAATATGTACTAAATATTTTCCTATGTGTAGTTGAGTGTCCGTTTGTTTGCACTTGTCTCCTTTCGCAGATGTGGGTCGAATGTCGTTTTTGGGCGAAACTGAGATGAGCGACGAGACGAAGTCGTCCATGTGTCTTGTACGCGATAAGAATGGTTTTTTTAATATTTTAATAAGACATAGTATGTTTGCACACTTGTATGGGTGAAGAGAAGAAGAAAATGACACGTGCAACGAAACTCCACATGAAAATATTTTTTGTGATTTTCAATTTTTCTGCAAATAAACACGTGCAACGAAACTCCACATGAAAATACGCTTGTATGGTTGCTATCACATTGATAAGCCACCAATCTCTTAGGGGTGTGTTTGTACACTAGTGTGTTGCAAGATTGGTTCATCGCCAAAATCTTGACGGTCAAGTAGTAAGTGAATGCTTTGAAAGGTCATGTTAGCACAACTCTATTTACACTCAATAGGGATTATTTAAAGTATAAAAAGGTAGAATTTATATTTCATATATGTTTACCTTTTATTATTAGTGAAATGTTATCTTTGAACTTAATTAAATATGGGAATAAGATATGGCCATCATCAATGTGGATACCATGACATTATCAGAAAGCTTTTTAAAATATTAATAGTTGCTGTTAAAACCTCCTTTAACCAGAAGAAATCAGTAATCACCTGTATTAATTTGGCGATTAAACCTGAAAGTTTGAAAGAAACTATTTTAAAGCTATACTTTGGATAAAAATCCACAAAATTAAAAATATATAAACGACTTTTGCATCCAAATGAGATGATGATTCCGACTATATATTGCAATTATTTATTGACTATTCGTGCATGGCGGATTAATTTCTCACCTCCATTATTCCAATTATCTGACTAAAAGGCTCCAATTTCCATTTTTTTTTCTGCAAATAAATGTTTCTAATGTCAGTCCATCACTTTAGCTTCTAGATATATGGGAATAGATAAAATGTGGGAATAAAAACTTATTACAAGCAAGGGTACTCTTAAAGCAAGATGAGCGAAGTCTGTCTTCCTCCACTCTTGATGCAACTAATAAGGATGTCATTAGCTCATCCTCTCCAAGTCAAAAATTTATCTCAAGTCTGAATGGTAAAGGATGTGTAAGAATCTATATATACCTACATCACGTGTTTGATCTCCTAATCTTTTGCATCAAATCCCTCCTCCAGTTGTTGTGCCCTCTCCAGCTCAAGATCCCCTAGATAATATAGTAGCTAAGCGGAACCTACAATCTGCTCATGATGATGCAAGTTATAATTCAGTTGATGAACTTTTAAAAGTTAAAAATATCTTCATATTTGGATTTCAATTTAAGGTATGTGATAAAAATACAGAAGAGGATGATGATGAACGTTTGAACAGATCTTTGTCTTCGACGTGCATATATATTCTTGAGATCGGTCATCTACGAAGTTCTAAGACCCTCTCCCCTCCTTGATCAGAAGAGATCTAATTTCTTTGTGATGATCTTCATAGTTGGCTTATGCCATTAAATTTGTATATGACTTTTGCCTTCTATTGTCAACTTCTTTCATTAATAAATTGGCCCAATTAAGTCTTCTGGTTAAAAAAAAAAAAAAGCAAGAAAGGGTACTCTTACAAATTGCCACAGATCACATGCATCATTCCTATGCCAAGGGCAACAAACTAGGTATGCTTGCACAGATATATCGACCGGTTGCTGAAGAGCAAACTTTTGCATATAACAGTACACTCGACTCACTATTCAAGTATAAAACCTACCTCATTCCATATACACGTAAAAATTGAGTAAATTATATATATATATATACACATATACATTATTAACTAATTATTATTCACTGAAACAATGGACGACTTCCATTTTTTGTCTTTCGGAAGTTAAAAAGTGAGCTTTCAGGCGTTAGGTCCATGTCCCCCAGCCCCTGACAAATGCGGCGTGGGTAAGATAAAGAGTTCAAGACTTTTGAGAGCGCAAGAGCTGGCGAATAAGTCGCCCGGGTGTTCCCATGCATGAGTTATCCCTGCTTTAATACACTGTTGCAGTTTGGTCAATTCGCACTGTGCCTTAGTTCATCAGGTCATTTCATTGGGGTGACATGGACGTGCTGCAGCAGCACGCCGTGGTATGTCACGAGTACCGGTCCGATCCGTGGTAGGTCGGTATTTTTTTTAACTTTTTCTCTCACATTCGGTGTATTTAAGAGATCTAAATGATGTTTAATTGAAATAAAATTTCAAACATAAGTTAATTAAAAGATGATACAAATTATAGTAATTTTAATTTAATTTTTTAAATTAATTTTTAATCAAATAAAAATTATCTCAAAAATCATTAGAATAATTTAATCTCAACATCTTAGAGATCTAAATTGTGTCTAATTGAGATGAAATTTTAAATATAAGTAAATTAAGAGATGATACAAATCATAATAATTTTAGTTTAATTTTTTAAATTAATTATTTGACAAGTAAAAATTATATCAAAAATTATTAGGTCGACTTAATCTCAATATCTATGTATCAATAACTCTTGATATTTATATTTTTAGAATCAGTACATTTTTCTAGTAATTATGATGACTTCATATTTGACTTTATTTTTGGAACCAAATGTCGTCTTATTGAAGTGCGCAAAGAATTCGTCATACCGTGACAAATTCTTTATGCACTTAAGGGGTCTAAATTGTGTCTAATTAAGATGAAATTTCAAACATAAGCTAATTAAGGGATGATACAAATTATAGTAATTATAGTTTAATTTTTTAAATTAATTTTTTGTCAAGTAAAAATTATCTCAAAAATCATTAGATCGACTTAATCTCAACATCTATTCATCAATAATTCTTGATATTTATATTTTTAGAATCAATATATTTTTATAGTAATTATGATGACTTTAGATTTAACTTTATTTTTGGAACTGAATGTCATCCCGTTAAAGTGCACACAATCAAAGATAGTACCAAAATTATATTAATAATATAAAATTAATCTAAAATTAAAGATAATTATATTTATATAAGTGATCATATCTTATGTATAATTTACTCTCTCTTTTAATTTCTTAGTGTCATATTAATATTTTATTATAAATTTTAAGGCGTTACAGTTTTGTTTCTGTTTTCGAATTCTTGGTGTTGATCTAATGGAATACATTGGTCATATCATGAACAATTTTCATTAAGAGCCCAAAGACTGGATCACCCTCGTTCAGGTTATAGAGAGGCCGCACTCACTGCTAATTTGGATCGCGATATGAAAGAGAAGGTCAAGAATAATTCACTATATCTTTAAGCATAGACCTTCATTTCATATGATTCTAGTTGGAGCTCGTAGAGGAAGTCATGGGGAACAACTTTCATGAAGAAGTCTCAAAGAGATATACCCTCGTTTGAGATGTGGAAGGCATGATAATCATGTATATGTAGATCATGATATGAAAGAGAATGTGAAGAATAATCTACTATAACTTTGGGCACATACCACCAATTGAGGTGATTCACTTCGAGGACGAATCTAAAGAAGAATAGAACAACTTTGATGAAGACCTCGTGAGCATATCAGCCCCTTTCAGACTGTAAAATGTGTGATATCCCTGATAGTTCTAGAGGATATGAGAGAGAAAAGGGAGAGAGAAAAGGTGCATGTATGAGAAGAGATGGAAAGTCTATCTTGAGTTTGGATGAAGAGTCTTCTTTTGAAGTTTGTTCATTTTAAATACTCATTAAATCACAAAATTAAAAAAAATATATCAAACAAGTCATTTCATCATCGTATCTTAACGGTATGGTACGGTACGATATCATATCATACCACGGAGAATACAGTACGGTTGATCCGAACGGTACGACGAACCTTACTTTAATAGCCAACTTGCACATTGCCAAACTTTGTATGAAGTCGTACTCCTACATTGTTTTTTTTGTACGAAAGAAATGTTTATTGCGTTCTATATATGTAGAGATTCGGATACGTAGATTATTTGATAATAATTTTAATTATTAGTTAAAAAAGAAAGAAAGAAAGATTAGACTCTTAACTAATAAAATTATTTTTTAATAATTCACGATCAAATATTATTATCTTACATAAAAAGTAAAGTTCAAGACATCCAAATGTTGTCGAAGGGGAAGTGATTTTGTATCACTTATTTGTGTTTTGGCACTTCGTACCTGTCGTGTTCAAGTATATATATAAGATATCCATGTTCAAATTAAGCTTGTAGTGACGGCTTATAATAGGGATGATCTCGAATAGCAAAACCTAAGTTTTTTATTTTTTCTATCTTGATGGTCTTAAGTAGAATATCCTAGATTTATGGGTGTACTTAATGATTATAAGCAATTAGGATTAATTCCCAGTAAGGGAGATATCCGGGACATTTTCCTATGCGAAATATCACTTATTCATGTAGATGAAACCCTAATTCACACATTTGATTCTACATCATGTTTTCTTAGGTAGGACTAGTTCACAGACAATACTAATACTTTTATGCACATTTTGAATCATGAAAATTTATGTAAAAATTTACTTTTATGGTTACTATGTACAGATTACTGGTAATTGATGATAGATGATCACTGGACGATGATATGATAGACACTGCCAACAATAATAGGGGCGCTCAGCCAGGAGGTGGCACTCACTAGTACTCATGGGTTAGAAATAAATGTTGTTAATAATCCCTTCATGAGCATCAAACTTATTGGTCAGTTGATCAGCAAAGAGACAACAAGGGCTTGTTCCAAAAAAGATAAAGAGACAACAAGCGATGCAACATTCCCCTAATCAATTACCCTGGCGTGGTGAGCACTCCATGCTTGTGCGTGATGTCAAGGCTTGGTCCTTATATGTTGGGGGCGTGGCAAATGTCTAGAACAATCTTCATGACCCTCTTTGTTGAGCCTACATCCAAGCAGGGAAAAGATGACTAGAGATAGCATTCTTTCTATCACTACTTGAGTGCATTTGTGGCTAGAGGTGTGGACACCTTGTAAATTTGTCTTGTATTTTGATCTCCAGCTAGTCCCATTCTTTCTTGCTTACTTCACCTTATGAGATTCCGGAGGTGAGTAGGGGTTGGAGGGGAGAGAGACGTGACGTGGCGAGTTACGATTTGCTAGTGTATGGTATAGTTTCACATGCCTCACTATGTAAAAGGTGGTTAGGTGCGAAATAGTGTTCAAGAGTTGAGATGCAAGTGGACGTACCCTAATTATGAGACTACTAGTTTTAGTATGTCACTATTACTTGTGTGTTTTTTTTTTGGACTTGAAAAGATGTTGCCATTAATTAAAAGTGAGAGAGTACAAGGTCTGGGAGAAGGAGCAGCTCACGCTACCTTCAAACAGAGTACAAAACACTAAGGTCATGTTTGGTATCGGGACAGGGTGAGAATAGTGTGGTGATATCCCTATTATTGGTTTGTTATGGTTACTATTCACAGGGATAAGAGGGGATACGGGGAATGGGATTATCTCTTAAACCTGGATAATACTGGGGATAAGCCATTCCATGGGGACCCCTGGAATGGCGTATCCCCAATTTCCCAACCCCGAAATTGCCTTCCCGAGGCAATGTCTTATCACACCCCACCCATTTCTTTCGCCCTCGTGCCTTGGCTCTCCGCCTTCTCCCATTTCCACTCGACAAGATTGGAGTCTTCCTCCCGGGGCGATTGCTCTGCTGAACGACGGCGAAAGTGGATGATCCCCGGCGATCTCCACATCATAGCGACTGCTCGTCGGCGTCGGAAATAGTTTGACGCCTCTGGTCGCTCTCGTGTACCACGGCGAGCGCCTCCTCCAAGTCGTTTTCGAACGCATCATCAGCAGATGTTGTGAGCTCCTTTCCTCTTCCATCTGCTTCTTCCTTGCTCTGTTCAAAAACCTTTAGACGGATCGTCATCGTCAGCTCCTTCCCTCTTCCATCTGCTTCTTCCTTTCTATGTACAAAAACCCTTCCATAGTTCTCATCGTGACATGCTACATTCGCTCCTTCCCGGCCATTCTGTTCCTGTACTAGGGCACACACAAGGTCTTTTTAGTCTTCGCCTTTCGTTTCCTCTTCCATCATCTTCTTCCTCTGTGTGTACAAAAACCCTTCAATGGCTTCTTGTCGTCGAAGGTTGTTTTAACTCCTTCCCCTTTACTTGGAGTGGTTTGGCCATTGTCTTACAGGGCACAGACATGACTGTGTATTGTTGGTTGTGAAAGTATTGTTCCGTAAGAACTTCATATTCCAACCATGTATGTGCATCTACTTTATCTACGGTTTCATGTTAAATGTGGTACCCTACTTGCAGTACGCATTTTGTGGTTTTATTGAAATTTCTTCCTTAATATACTCACAATTCGACTGTGTTCCCTAGTTTTTCTATTTCGACTGTTGCGTGTGTACATGTTTAAATACATATACATTAGTAGGCTGTAGTAGTGTCATATGTAAACTAATGATGTCTTCTGTTATATTCACTGATGAACTTGTATATTGTTGGATCTTTTTCTAGTTTAATCATACTGTGTTCGCACTTATATTTGTTGTAGTGTCATATGTAAGGTAATGATATCTTATGTTATTTTTGCAATGAGATTGTATATTACTGGGTCTTTTTTTACTTTAATCAATACTGTGTTGGCTCACTTACATTTGTTGTACTGTCCTATGTAAACACATTTGTCTTCTGCTTTTTCCCTTCTTCAACTTGTCTATTGCATATTCCCCTTTTTAGTTTAAACATACGGGTGTTGCCTCACTGAATTCTGTTGTAAAGTAAGGTGCAAACTATTCATTTCTTTGCTGATTTTTATTGTTCAGTGTTACATATTACGTATTCCCTTTTTAGTATAAAGATACTGTGTGTTGGCTCACATATTTTGTTGTATAGTAATGTGTAAACTAATGATTTCTTTGCTTATTGTCACTGTTCAGTGTTAGATATTACATATTCCCCTTTTAGTTGAATCATGGTGGGTGTTGGCTCACTTATTTTTAATTTTAAAGTAATGTGTCATCTTTTGACATCTTTGCTTATTTTTACTGTTCAGTGTTAGATATTACATATTCCCTTTTTAGTTTAATCATGGTGGGTGTCCCTCACTTATTTTTTCGTCACAAAAGAATGGCCACACAAACAAAGGGACGAGTCCTTAATTGGAGGGAGGATGGTGATCAAGTACTCGTCGACATCTTAGTTGAGCACAAAGTCCAGCATGATGGGTTTGTAGATGGGACATTTACAAAAGAGGCTTGGAGGTTGGCACTGCGGCAGTTCAATGACAAAACACATTTGTCTTACACATTGTCGAACTGAAAAATAGGTTTAAGAACCTGAAAAAATGGTATGCTATGTACGTTAATCTAAGAGTAGGTCTGGTTGGGGTTGGGATGACGAAAGAAACATGCCAGTGCCACCTTCGGAAGATGCTTGGGATGAAATGATCGCGGTATATGTATACAATACATAAGTTTGGTCATATTTCAAATGCCTATACCATTGACAAGTTAGAAATTGTGATTTTCAGATTAATAAGATTACAAGACTCTGAAGGAAGGTCCTTTAATTTTATGGACCAAATGCACATTATTACTACCACTTCAATGGCAAGGGGTGACCTAGGTGCAGGGGACCTTGGCAACTCTTACTTGGACCAACGTGATGAACCTAACATGGATGATGACGACCTATTCTTAGACATGAATGAAAATGATGGTGACCCTAATCCTCCTGACAACTAGCAGTCCACTTTGACTGAAGACATACCACCACAGACTACTGATCATGCCCCCACCCCCAACAGCACACCACACAACACTGCTACTGTTCCGCAGACATCAAGTAGAAAAAAAAGACGTTTCTCAAATTCATGCAATGATTCACTTGAAAAGATTGCCAAGTTAGGAGAGGAGAGGCTAGCCCTTTAAAAAGAGGCCCCTCTAGAAGAGTGTTGCTCCCCCAGTTTCTTCTGCATTGGACCAATTAATGAAAGTGGATGGCATACCGGATCACCTGTTATACAAGGCCATAGATGTAATGAAGGGGTTGGATGACCGATGCATCTTCCTTGGCCTTCCAGTACATCTTCGGCTTGGTTGGATTCTAGGCCGCCTTGGTTACATGTGATGCCCACCATATCCTTTTCTTCATATCCATTTTTTGAAATTGCACTATATGTTAGTAAGTTCATTAATTTTGTGCATATATAACATGCTTATTTCTGTTATATGATGGTGTGATCTGTCATGTAAATTCAATTTAATACAGCTAATGTCATGTTAGTAAGTTCATTAATTCTTGTGCATATATAACATGCTTATTTCTCTTATATGATGGTGTGATCTGTCATGTAAATTCAATTTAATATAGGTAATGTCATGTTAGTAAGTTCATTAATTCTTGTGCATATATAACATGCTTATTTCTGTTATATGATGGTGTGATCTGTCATGTAAATTCATTTAATACAGGTAATGTCATGTCTGCAAGTTCATTAATTCTTGTGCATATATAACATGCTTATTTCTCCTATATGATGGTGTGATCTGTCATTTCTGCAATCATGTTAATTGGAATTTTCTTCAATTTCTGTGGTTACATTTTAGATGTACTCATTGTTCATTGTATGCATGTTTTAATAGTAGGTTTCCCTCAGTTTAATGGATCTTAATACTGCTCCCACTGATCAATTTCTACAAATTGTCATGGACGAGGAAGACTACTGGCAGGAGGTGGATGAGACATTAATCCTTTTGCATAGCACCCCGATATCTAGTCCTGCACCAGGTAGGCCAATGCATACTAATGAGGGACAAGGTCATAGATGGGTTAAAGAGTTATGTCTAGGCATGTAGGTAGATCATACTCATCTTTCCGCATCCATCCAAGCATGTTTGTGAAATTGAGGGACAAACTAATTGAAAAGGGTGTCTTACAAGACACCAAAAATATGTCTTCCACCGAACAGTTGGCCATCTTCTTGTTAGAGGTCGGCCATGGGATTGGTAATAGGTTGTTGAGGGAATGGTTTCAACATTCTTGTGAGACCATCAGTAGGCATTTTAATAATGTCCTCATGGGAGTGCTAGCAATACGACGTGATTACATAAAGATGCCCACCGAAGATAGACTTGTGCATCGGAAGATTCGGCATGATCCAAAGTTCTACCCTTTCTTCAAGGTGATGGCATGATTCATTGACATTTACAACACAATGCAATGTTATACCTGTGTGGGATCACATTGTTTTGTGATGCGTAGAATGCTCTTGGTGCAATTGATGGGACTCATATCTCGCTAAAGTTCCTTTGGTTGACCAACCTCGATACCGAAATCGAAAAGGTGAAACATCACAAAATGTGATGGGATGTGTTGATTTTGATATGATATTCAGAAGTGTGGTGGTTGGATGGGAGGGCTCTGCAGCTGATATGCGAGTGTTGAGGTGGGCACTTGAGAGTGGAGGTTTCAAGGTACCCGAAGGTAATATCTACATACTTAAATTGTTCATATATGAAATGCATGACTTCATTTTCTGAATCCAAAATACCACTTGGTTGGGTAGGTAAATATTTCTTGGTGGATGCTGGTTATGCAAACACTCCCAATTCCTAGCACCACATTGTGGCATCAGGTACCATCTCTCAGAGTACAACTCCACTAGGCGCACCCGAATTCGATATAGGAGTAAGAAAGACCTATTCAACCACAGACATGCACAACTTCGTAATGTTGTTGAGCGTGCATTGGAGTTCTGAAAGCACGTTTTACCTTTTGGTAAAACATCGGAACTACCCAATTAAGACACAAGCGAGAATTGCTATGGCCTGTTGTGTCCTCCATAATTTCATACGCATGGAAGGAGGTCTTGACTATATATTTCGTCGAGGATAATGCGATGAACTGGTGGAAGGAGATGAGGATGTACGTACTACTGTTGTCCACTGTTGGTGTGTTCAGTCATCACCCAATTTACTACTACTCGGTTGTGGGCATACATAACTTATGACTCGTTTCAGGCAAAATCTGGCAATCCTTGTAAATTTTTTATGTGGGTGATGAGGTGTTACAATGTCCTTGTGGGAAGGGACATTGTCGGAAGCGCACTTCCAAGACTTCCAAGTCTTATGGTAGGAGTTTTTACGTTTGCCCTCAATCTACGGTAAGTATTTCATATGCCTAAATTTTTTTATATATCTGAATTTTTCTATACATTTTAAACAATGAATAATTTATTTACTTGGTAGGCTGATGATCATGGGTTAGGATGTGGCTTCTTTCAATGGGTATCGGACAAAAGTTGGGGTCCCCAAGTTGGCGGAGAAGAAAGAGGCAAGCATTCCGCCCATGAGATTCAGACTTTGCTTGAAAAAGAGATGTTTGCAGCCGACAGTAAGAAGGAATTGTGCGAACGTCTGTTAGATTCATTCAAAAAGTTAAAGATGTAATCAATGGACATGCCATGTTTGTACAACTATCACTTTTTAGTTGTAGTAGTATGTCGGAACTTGACTTAACTATGTGTGACAGTTGGCTGAGTTTTCAGTTTCCTTTCTGTATTATGTCAAACATGATGTCTTCTGCTATATGTGCAATGAGAAGAACAAGTGGGTGTTCATTATTGTTGTTTGTATGTGAAAATAATACAGCTATTGTTGCGTAAATGGACAACCTAATATGCTGTGATGTCTTGTTATGAAATGTGTACATCAAATTTGAAACTATTTTTTTACATGCATTACTTACTACTACTATCATCTATGTACATCAAATTTGAATTTTTTTTTTTACATGCATCACTTACTACTACGTTAACATATTTTCTGTGTAAGATAAAGGTATACACATATACATATATTACTACAGTTATGTAAAGAAAATATAACATAGATATGTATGAGTGTTAAAGAAGATGAAGTCCGAATCAAAATATATGAATTTTTATAATGTGAAATGTAAGTCATAATGTTCATAATGAAAGAATGATATCATCTGATTTCAAATATTGTCAAACTCCACAAAACCTTGTTAACTCTTCATTATGTATATAACAAATGTTATTTTTTGTTTGTTTCATCTGCTCAAGGCTTTAAAATAATTCCAACTTAAAATTATTATTAATTATCACCATGTACATAATTGTGTTTTTTTATATTGTTTAATTTGTTCCGTAGTAGGGGACTCATAAATTTCTTAAGTCCACAAACTTTTATTTTACTTTTCACTGTATACACAAATATTTCTACTTATGTTTGTTTAATCCATCGCAAGAGTTTCAACATAAAAGCGAAGTCCACATAGTTATTATTCCATTTCTATCATATACATAAATTTTTTTATGTTAGTTTAATCCGCCCTAGGACCTCCAGAATTTTCCAACTCCACAAATTGTTTCTTTACATGTCATCATGTACATAAATATTATATTTTATATTTATTTAATCTGCCTAGAAATCCTTATTACGTTTATTGAAAAACTATCTCATTATTCACTTGACCGTTACCAAACATAGAATGGTGGATGCCCTTGGAAGTGGGGATAGTGAGGGTAATATGGTCCCAAAAAATGATTTATTCCTGTTGCCATCCATGTTTCCACCAAACGGAGAACACAATCAAAAATCGATTTAACTTGGCATATACCAAACGATATAAGGTTAGAGAATAAGCATAACTTATTCTGGGACTTACACTATTCTGCCGACATTTAACCTGATACCAAACATGACCTAAGGCACCCTTCAAACCAAAGGTCCATACACGGGATACAACAATTAATTTGCTCCATAGAGTGCTCAAGGGACCAAAGGTCCAAACAAGGCAAATAACCTCCATCCCAATAGAGCAACCGGAGGGTCGCTGGAGAACCCCCACCCAAGGCGAGGGGTCGGATGTTGCACAGAAACGCCGGGAAGAGTCGCCGAACGAAGTCGACGACGGGCCGACGGGGATATGCACGACCTCAACCAACAAGAGGGTCGAGAAAGAGCTCAACAGAGCCGACAAAAGTGGGTGGCGGAGATGCCGAAATGGGCTGCCGAGCGCGCAGAATAACCGCCAAAGCTTGAACGGCCACGAACAGAGTTGCAGAGGCCAGTTTAACTTGCACATATAAGAGCACATCTGAGGCCCCATAGGGCTCAACTGATCGCCAAGATGAAGATTGAAGAAACCTTGATAACGATGGCCGCACTTCTACCAACAACAGTAGTATTTTTCCATTCTCCTTCAGAGGGATAACTTAAAACAAAAAGGACAGATAACCATGGAAACAACAGAGTACTTACGCCGAGAGCCGAAGTCCCTGTGGGGAACTCTCCAAGCTACAGGGAGTACAAAATCTCCTATGGAAGGAGAAAGATTCTTGGGAACCGGAGTGCCCAAACCAAAACTCCCCCAGAAGAGGGAACAAAGCCACCACGGAGGGGAGGGAGGGGGCATCTTGGCACCGCCGAGATACCCCCCCCCCCCAAACAACTGAAACGAGAGATGGAACGGCGGCGAGGATACGTGGGGACTGGAAAACCCAGAGCTTCTCACTCTAGAAATTCTAGAGTGAGAAGCCAACCCTAACGTGTGTGTCTCTACTGTCGTCACTATTGCTTGTGTGTTGTACCCAGAATCAAAGTCAACTTATATAGATTGACCCGATCGGCTCCATGTGTGAGGCACCAAGTCATCCGTCCTTCACGATTTTTGCTTGTATGTCGTGTGTGGTTCCAATTAACCATGTTGGAACATGGCAACAATGGTAATTCCCACTTCTGGTCCTGTTGTAGCTAATACTATTTATTAGTTGGCAGTGACCTGATAGATTTTTTGTAACTTCTTAATAGCGTCACTTGTGTTCTTTTTAACTTTTGATGTGGTAGTTACTATGCTCTTTCTTATTTATGTAATGGGCTTTGTTGCTATTTGGTCAAGTGTGGGATCAGGGGATCCCTACTAAGCCAATGTCTTTGTGAGGCTCATCCTCTACCTTTTGCAGGTGTGAGCTCGTGAGTGTAGTTTTGACCTTGGCCCCAGTCACTTGGCGTGGAGGTGTTCCATGTACTGGTAGTTAGTTTCCTTCTTTTGTACTTCCTCACGATATGTCCCTTAAGGAAATAAACTTTATTTCTAGATTGTATTGTAAATTGGGACATTATGCCATTAATAATAAAACTTTGCTTCCCATTATAGTTACTCTAGCTACTTGTTTATCTCTTTAGATTGTTGGGAACCCTTCCAAGTCTCCAGACTCATGGGTGATGATGTTGGATTTGGATCCCTCTTGGGTACACATCTCAAGATTGTTACACTAACGACACATTCCCTATCACTCCTTGCCCTCAAATCACCTTGCCATCATAATTTGAGGAGAGGTACACATCTATCTGCCAATGTGTCATCTCAATCCTTTGATTCCCTACATATGTTGAGCTATCATCTTGGCCCTCAGTCAAAAGTTGATTCATGATCTGCTTCCCTGCAACGGCTTTCTATCATTGTAGATTTTCCAAGAAGGAAGAGAAGCACTAGAGGCTCCATACTGTTGATTAGCAATGGACTGCACTAAGAGACAACATCAACCAATCAACACCCGGCCTAGAGTAGCAATCATTATTTTCTCTCTCCACTTTCTCCTGAGCAAGAATCCCTCGTGCTCAAAAGTAGGGAGGAAAGAGTGGAGGGGTAGAACCGATCTAGCTCATTAAGGCTCACTCACCTTACCCATCATGGTTAAAGAAGAGGGGCAATGCTTTGTAGTCCCCTCCACAACCTATTGGCATCCCATGAAGACCAATGGACGAGGATTCGACCCACCGAAGTCCATTCCTCTTGGCCCATCGAGCCATGAACATCCATCCCAAAAACAAACGGAAGCATCCCTAGTCTTCTTGTCCTTAAATGACCGCATTCTCACCAAGGCCAAATCCTTGACCCCCTGAGTCACAATAAAGCTCCCCACTTCGGCGTCAATAGTATGGCCATGCCACAACCAAGCACGCTCTACAATGAAAAGGTAAGGTCTCACCTACTGCCCAGCACCTTTGCCTTGCCAAAAGACTACCTCTCCACCTACTCAGCACTCCTTCTCACTCCTTTTTAGGGACCACCGATGGTAGCATGGCTCCAACCATGCCTTACGAGTAGAATGGGATGGTACTTCATCCCTCGCCTAAAATCATGTTGAACTAACGTGCACCCCCAACTACCTCGTACAGTTAGACTACATGACCTAAGGAGGGGAAATGGGCACAGAGGGCCCCTGATGTGCACTTAAAGGAGGATCAATGTCAGACAAGGCAGGGGAGGCCCAAAAGAGGTCCAAGTAAGGAAAAAGCTCTAGATTAGCACGCCCACACACATGAGCACTTGGCCTCATTCCCCGCATCTTTATCTTCCCACATCTCAACTGATTACCTAACTTAAACGTCAGAGGGTTCTCCCTCAGGATCACTCCCGAAGCCCCCTTAACCGTTCTGGTAGTCTGCAAACGTGAGTGACAGTTTCCCATGAATAAAATTAGAGCAAGCAAAGATCAGACTTGGAAGCTTGACAACCACTTTCCAACCACTACACAAATGAATAAGACTCTACCCGCACTTCCTACCTTATTTGGTTCCATGTCCGCCTCCCACCCACCCGACAAGATGTAAGCTATCACATGATCCATCGATCTACCCAATCTGATTTTTCTTAAGAAAATAGCTTATTATATTATATTTTAGAAATTCTTTATAATCTTGCTTCAAATAAAATTTAAGCATTTGACCTTACAACCAGGTGTATATGAAAAATTAACCTCTGACTTTAAAATTCTACTTGATGGAGGGTTAATCTATCTAAAGCAACGTTTGATATCACTTTTGGGACGATTTCAGAGTCGACAAATCTCTGACAAGGGAAAAGCAAAACCAAATGTTTCGCAGTTGCATGGGTTTCCATGTTAGCCGATTTTTGGGAGTAGGAAAAAGATAGAGAGAAAAAAAAATCTCTCTCCTCCATCTCAAAAGCCAGCCAGAGGCAATTTTTTGCTAGATTTTCACAAGGCTGACAATGCTTTTCATCTGTGTAACAAATGACGACGATGGAGAGTTTTTTTTTTTTTTTTTTTTTTTGTTTTTTTTTTGTACAGTTAAAATGTGTAAAGAAGGCTTTTTACTTGCACGGGCGACGAGGCCCTCCCCGTTAGCACAGGATACGAAGCTTCTCTTGCGAAATCGACAACCTATCGAACCTGTCAGAGGAAAGTCAATTTTGTCAAAATCTCTTTTTTCACGCGTGGAGTCAAAGACTACCTAAGTTACGAGGATTTGTTTTTGTTTAACCAGAGGTGGGCCATCCATCGTCCACTCCAAGTATAATAGGGTGGGATCCACATTATATTAAAAGTTGTAGACCCCACTTCTATTATACATTTGGGATAGATAGCGAACAACCCGTCCTAGGCAAACAACAAAAACTTCTCCTAAATTATGTAACTATACTTTTTCTTACATCCGTAGATAGAAGCCTCAAATAGGCGCCTTTTATCTGCCATACCCTGGATATTTGTACATCGTAGAGAAACAGTTATAAGGCTATGTTGATATTATCCTCATTCTATTTTTAATCTATCCAAATACCAAACATAATTTTAGAAATTAGAATAGGAGGGGCAGGGCACACCCCGCTCTCTCTTGTGTGGCATGCACGCACAAGCACTGATCGTCCTCGTAGATACGCGCTAGCCAACCAAGACGTTTCGTGCACCTATGGCACTCTTCTAATTAATGCTTCTCTACCTCGTGTACACATTATTATCAGATGGACATGTGCAGTTCTCTTGCTCGGCCTTCCCCTCACCCCTCCGCCCCCGCAGGGTAGCTAGAATAAAGCGATGTATTCTAAAAGGTTCACGGGTGTGGCCGAAAGCAAACAAAGGCGAAGGGAGGGCAGATCTAACCACATCACATGGCTCTACTATTAAAAGGTGGCTGGCTTCGACCTTCCATTTGATTGATGAAATCATGAGCAATCATTTATTCACATAACATATGTTTGCCACTTTGCCATCTATCAATCATACCCCTGCTGCTGCTAGTGATCAGTTAGTACTGGTGATTAGCCCCAAAAGAAACCTTATAGAATGGATTGGGGGCTTCCTCGTTCCTTCCCCACCTCATATCATCCGACCTTACATGACCATCAAAAGCTCTGCATGTTCTGCCGGCTCTCTCGTGCCGTCTGCCCCCCCCCCCCCCCCCCCCATTCTTTCATGCATATGTTTTATTTCGATCCAGAGATAAGTTTAGTATATTTTTATATTATACTAAGTGTAATATGATTAGTACTAAATTTATGTGACATCAATAATTAGATTGTCACTTTATCACTCTCCATATGAGGAGTGTTATATAGATTTACTGTCTAATCAAATGTACTAAATTTTTCTCTTCGATCTATCTTTGATGTAACATTATTTGTATACGAATAAGATTTGTTGTTCATCTTGAACAGACATCGATCGAACGACTCCTCTTAAATTGTGTCTGACATAGACACTATACGGCTCGCTCTACACGAGTAATAAATATTTTTCTTTATATATATAAAGAAAGAGACTGCTACATATCTTCACCGTCCGACCCGACACTTGATGCGATCATCACCCCTTTGTCAAAATAATATTTTATTATTATTATTATTATTTCCACTTTCAAAAGTTAACATCTTATTTTGAGAAAAATATATGTATAATACATTAAATTCCCGTTTATACTCTTAAAAAATGTTACCTGATCATTTATATTCCGTATTTCATTATATATGCGCCTGTGGTTTTCATTAATATGCCTGGCCAAAGTTTGGTTATTGGGGTGAAACGAATAGTTATCCTTCGTTTTAAAAATCTCATCAAAACAATACACTTTGCATGTTGATTTCTCTCTATTCATATAATTGAATAATGGTATTTTCGCCCCCTTCAACTTTATTTGACTGTTTTGTCTACATCTCAGTAGAGCATTCTTCTTAGATTATAAAGTAAATTAATTAAAAGTATCTGACTGTCATAGGAGAGGTTCTTACTGTAACAGAACTTAACGTATATTATAACAGAGGATAACATTTACTGTAATGAGTTACAACTCTATCAGGGACTAGAAAATAAGTCAAATATCTAATAAAAACTTTTAATTAATTTGTCAAGATCATATGACGGTATAACTTGAAAGATATATTATTTATTTCCTTTCATTTTCTTGAAACCCCCAATGATAGTCTTATCATATGGGCATGTAGCCCAGGATGTGACTACAATTAAAAAAATATCCGTCAAAAATTAAAAAAATATTTAGATGACTTTGGGGTTAAGCCCATTGGAATCATTCCATGCTAACTTAGCCCACTTGTTCTTCGCTTGTCACAGTTTGTGGCCAAAAGTGTAGCCCAAACCAGAAGTTGGCCCATTAAACGGGAAAAAACCTTAAATTTGAATGAACTCACAACTTCAATTCGTCGCAATTTTTAGCAGGAGAGCTCACTTAACATGAAAATTAAACGAAAATAAAAATAGTATGCCAATCTTATTTGCCTAGTTAGCTCGCTCAGTTACTTAAAATTAGATGAAACGAAGAACTATTGGATGAAAAATGTACCTAATACTATTGAATTGGTGCCCATTTTTACTAATTACAATCACAAATTTCATTAAGATTGTTGTACCACCATTAGGGAAACTAAATAAGTTACGAAGACAAGTGGCTTTTGGTTCCATGTGGGATGGCATCTCCTTCAGATCTAGTTACATGAATATAGATATAAGGTGCTTATGAGTGGCACCTCATTGGAGAAGAGAATAACAAAAGGGAGATAAATAGGAAAATTAAGAAAAAGCTTCTACTTGCACTGAAGTGGGCAGTACCACATACGGGTGGAATCTACCGGCGTCATATCATTATTGCACAATACAATAAAAACTAAGTGTTGATATGTTATATTTTACCTATGGAAACAACTCAAGGGGACACTTTCTTTATGTATTGTGGGATCAGTTTTAGAGGATTGAAGCTGGAAAAGGTGCTCACTAGGGAGCTCTTGAGTGCTGGATCGGGGGATGTGGATCTTGGATGAGGTTTGATGGTTCTTCATCTCTTAGTTGAGAAATGCTTCTTGCCAAAGAGAAAGGCTTAGTACACTTCCATATTGCACTTAAGTGCAATATGACTAGGCATTATGTCCATGTGGCACCCAATAATTGGGTTGTCATTTTATCACTCCCCATATGAGTGGTGCCACATGGGTTTAGTGCCTAGTCATATTATACTTAAGTGTAATAAAAAAGTACTAAGTCTTTCTCCTTGTCAATTGATTGGCAACAAAACTTAAGGCATCGTTTGGTAATATTTTAGGGATTTCACATTTTTGAAATCTTAAATCTCTTTAAAAAATTCACTTGCACCAGTTTTAAAACTTAAAATTTAATATATCATCATTACATTTTTTTTCTCTCTATCTCTCTCCTCTCTCTTAAAATCTACTTCGCACAATTCAAAATCTATTTTACTTGTTTGACAATTAGATGGAGAAAGAGTAGATTTTAATCATTAAATGATTGAAATCTTGTGGAAATGGAAAATTTAATCAATTTAAAAATCTATTTATCATGTTGTCTCATGTTCTCATTGATGAATGCACATTGCAAATCCAAATCCCATCGAATGCTACGTGAGCAATGGCGACGTGAGATGAATCGGCAATTTGCACAGCGCGGCGTGCCAGTCACCGAAGTGACAACAAAGTGTTCTGCCTCCGAGAGTCGAAGGACTTTAAGTCTGTTGTGCACGCCGTTTGACTTCGTCAAACGAAAGTGAGTGTCGGGTCCTGAACCAAGATCCCGTCGTTGCCTGAGCGCAACGACGTTAATTACATCTCTTTTAGAAAGAGAAAACCATTGATTAATTGCCAGAATAGAAGGTCTTATGGCCTAAGTCGGGACATCCGATAAAAGGCGCAAAATAAAACTACAAGATTGCAGTTAATTTTGAAAGAGGTTTTTTTTTTATGTGTGCTCTTCATCTTTTAAGGGCCAATTTGCATGCTTATTCATTTATTTGTTCTCTTATTTATTACATAATTTTTTCTATTTGGGTAATGCAAGAAATTTGACATGCTTTGATTGTCATTAATTTTTCATGATCTGAAGTCATTTGGTCACTTAAATGCTCAAGCATCATTATGCAAAACCCATTTGATTCAGCAAACAAAGCGATTCGGTAGGCAGAACGATACGGCAAGGGCGAATCGGCAAGGGCCAATCTGCCAGGGTGAAACGGAAAGGGTACTGTAGCAGTGATACGGCAAGGGCCCTGCCGGATCGGTCCTGCCGGATCGGTCCTGCCGTATCAGTCCACTTTTCAGGCATAAGTGATACGACAGCCCCATTTATGCATAATTTTCGAAATCCGCGGGGAATCTGAGCGTGCAATCAGGAGGATGGGATATTAACCCATATAGACAACACTCATGAACTCAAACGGGGTTGGGTATTGATTATCCGACACTTGATGTTCAAAGCCGTGCAGAAAAGCGATACGGCAAGCCTTTGGGGACTTGATCCTCGAATCCGTAAAGGGGCTGAGCCTCAAATCTTGGGGACAGAACCCTTAGGATATAGAGAACCAATCCATGAACTCGGATCAGGCCCAATCAGTGGCGATCCGGCACCTCATGTTCAAAGCCGCGCGGAAAAGCGATACGGCAAGTCTTTGGGGACTTAATCCTCGAAATCCGTGAGGGGCTGAGCCTCAAATCTTGGGGACAGAACACTTAGGATATAAAGAACCAATCCATGAACTCGGATCAAGCCCAGATGGCGGCAGTCCGGTACTTCCTGTCCAAAGCCGTGCGGAAAAAGCGATACGGCAAGCCTTTGGGGACTTGATCCTCGAAATCTGTAAAGGGGCTGAGCCTCAAATATTGGGGACAGAACCCTTAGGATATAGAGAACCAATCCATGAACTCGGATCAGGCCCAATCAGTGGCGATTCGGCACCTCATGTTCAAAGCCGTGCGGAAAAGCGATACGGCAAGCTTTTGGGGACTTGGTTCTCAAAATCCGTGAAGGGGCTGGGCCTCAAATTTGGGGGACAGCATCCTTGGGATATGATGAACAAGCCCATGAACTCGTATCAGGCCCAAACAACGGCGATCCAGCACTTCATGTTCAAAGCCGTGCGGAAAAAAGCGATACGGCAAGCTTTTGGGGACTTGGTTCTCAAAATCCGTGAAGGGGCTGAGCCTCAAATTTGGGGGACAAAGTCCTTGGGATATGAGGAACAAGTCCATGAACACGGATCAGGCCCAACCGACGGCGGTCCGGTACTTTCTTTCAACGCCGTACGGGAAAATGATACGGCATGACTTCCGCGGTTTCGTTCTCGAAATCCGTGAAGGGGTTGATCCTCAAATTTGGGGGACAACATCCTTCAGGTATAGAGAACAGGCCCATGAACTCAGATCGAGCCCATCCGACGGCGGTCCAGTACTTTCTTTTCAATGCCGTACGGGAAAGCGATACGGCAGGACTTCCGCGGTCTCGTTCTCGAAATCTGTGAAGGGGTTGAGCCTCAAATTTGGGGGACAACATCCTTCAGGTATAGAGAACAGGCCCATGAACTCAGATCGAGCCCAGCCAATGGCGATCCGGTACTTTCTTTTCAATGCCGTACGGGAAAACGATACGGCAGGACTTCCGCGGTCTCATTCTCGAAATCCGTGAAGGGGTTGAGCCTCAAATTTGGGGGACAACATCCTTCAGGTATATAGAACAGTCCCATGAACTCAGATTGAGCCCAGCCGGCGGCGGTCCGGTACTTTCTTTTCAATGCCGTACGGGAAAACGATACGGCAGGACTTCCGCGGTCTCGTTCTCGAAATCCGTGAAGGGGTTGAGCCTCAAATTTGGGGGACAACATCCTTCAAGTATAGAGAACAGGCCATGAACTCAGATCGAGCCCAGCCAACGGCGGTCCGGTACTTTCTTTTCAATGTCGTACGGGGAAACGATACGGCAGGACTTCCGCGGTCTCGTTCTCGAAATCCGTGAAGGGGTTGAGCCTCAAATTTGGGGGACAACATCCTTCAGGTATAGAGAATAGTCCATGAACTCGGATTGAGCACAGATTCCAGTGGTTCAAAACGTCATGTTCGAAGCCTCATGAGAGAGAAACGATACGGCAGGACTTGGTGCAGTCCCGAGGAGGCCATTTGCAGCAGACCCTGGTCAGGAATAAGGGAAGGAAACTCTCTTGTGGAGTCTTCTACGATGGGGAGAACACCCCAGGGATGAGAATGGGGCCCGGGCATCAAATTGCCCTTCCCATGCTCTCCAAACCCGTGAATAATAAGAATCGGGGAGCTTCAATAGAGGGAGAAAAAAGCAGGGAATGGGTGTTCTGGTCTCTTGAAGCTGAGCAAAGGGGAAGGGAATGGAGAGCCACGCACAGGAATAGCGAGCCCCCACCTTCTCCATCCGGTTTCATTTGGTTCGGAGTGCGAAAATGGATATAAATGAGCCTTTCACGGGGTGTTCCTGGATGGACAAAGGGGCACCCAAGCTTCAAACGATGGCCCTCTTTAGGAGTGAGGGGAGGCACCAGTTATCCACCCTCACCACCTAGGATGGGGCAAAATACCATGGCTTCCAGCGGTTCAAAGCAACTGAAGTTTAAAAAGAAAGGGAAGCACAAAACAGGAGAAAGAAACACATCGGTTCTCACACAATATGAGTGAACAAATGGAAGCAAAAGAGCATTTTTAAAACACTTGCATACATCCTAACAATCATCATGACCGGTGTTGCACAAAGAAAACAAGGAGAACTTAAGAAGGCATTCTTTTCACTGTTTGGGAAGTGGAAATTACATAGAGAGGGACAGAAAGAACAAGAGAGGAAAAAAAAAACACATCATGGGGACTACCGTAGCAGTCCCCTTCTCCTCCTCTTCCCCCCTTCTCACCTTCTTCTTCTCTTTTTCTGGTCTCTTTTTTTTGTGTAGCCAGTGGAGGACCTGGTTGAGAGGGTTTGTCCTCCTCCTCCTCTTCCTTACCTCTCTTCAGCTTCCCTTCCCTTTTCTTGCAGGTTCCCAGGCGTCCGGCTCCTTTCAAGCAGCCAGCAGCCCCCCTCCTTCCTCAGCCCAACTAGCAGTTAGCAGCCAAGGGAGGAAGGAGGGAAGCAGCCCAGCCGATGAAGACCTCTTGCACTACTGCTCTCCTCAAACAGACCTCCTCCGGAAGACCAGCCACTCTCTTCCACTCCTCTTCCTCAAGCCACCGGATCCCCCCTCCTCTGAAAACTGGAAAACTCCCCCTCTTGCTTCTCTTGTGCGTAGACAGCCCAGAAGATGGGGAAGAGGAGGAACACACTTGGCCTTTTTCTTCCTCTCCTCCCTTTTAGAAGAATGTTCTAGTGCCCTTTTTTCTCTCCCGTAACCAGCCACACAATGGAAGGAGTGCAGAGAGGAGGAGCCCTACCCAAAGGGGAAAATCCCTGCCCTTCACCTCTGCTGTGGCAGCACCTTTTCCTGTAGTGGGGAGGTGTTGAGTTGGCTTAAGATGACCCCCTTGCATGGGGTAGATGGGCCATTTGGTAGTGGGTTCTCTTGGGCCTATTAAGGGACCTTTTAGTGGGGTTTTAAGGGGTCTTTGCCCTTGGGAATGGGACTGGGCCAAGAAGGCCATGGCAGAGTTTTCTTTTTGGGTGTCCACAAATGCCCCCCACCTGCGAACAGTGTAAGTGAGAGACGAGCGGCGCAGTGTTCGTAGGTGAACTTTGTAGCTTTTAATAGTCTCATTGACGGATTGGCGGTCTCTATTTTTTTTTAGTTGACATTGTGATCTCGGGATTGGCAGTCAACAAGAACCACTGTGACCACATCTTGCTAAGTTGGTGAGTTCACTGTATCAACAGCCTCTGAGTCGGTGAAGATTGCTAGGCTGGAGGCTCTTTAACTATTGTAAGTATTGAACTGATGGCAATCTTGAGCTGGTGGAAGCACTGCACTGATAGCCTTCTTGATTAGGTGGAAGCCCTAGACTGGTAGCTCCTTTAAAATGCCGAAATTTCTGACCTGGTGGGGCGTTTTGAAGACGAGAATTTTGAATCGGAAGCCTCCTTGCACCAACGAAAGTCCTAATCAGTGGCCTCCTTTGTTGGAGAGGCCGTGTGAGCTGGCGGCCTTTATGGGTCAGTCATCCATGGGGTTGTGTTGTATTGTGTTGGCCTGTTGTATGAGTCGTTGGGGCATGTTGGCCTGATTTGTGAGTTGGTAGCTCCTTCTAGACTCAGTAAGTGGCCCTGCAGCTTCCTTCTCTTGAACTGTCTTACTGACTGGTCACATTGAATGCACAACAATCTGAGCATGTAGTAGCGCTGAGGTCTTAGCAGGAAGAAGTAGACTGCTTCCACGTCGTCGTCGTTGACTGTGGTGACCAAATCGTCGCCTTGGGGGGTCCTGTAGCCCTTATCAGTGCCGCTTCACTTGCAGTTGGATTAACGAGTCCTTGTCTACCTTCTTGACTTTTGTTTTCTATTGGTGTCGACCAACTTTCGGCTGGTATGGAGATGGGCTTTGACTAGCATGATGACAAGTTTCAACTGGCCCGAAGATAACTTTTGATTGGCATTGAGAAAAACTTCGGCTGGCCAGAAGATAAGCTTTCAACTGGCATGAAGGCGTGCTTCGATTAGTACGAGGATAAGTTTCAATTGGCTTGAAGATAAGTTCTGATTGCCATTGAGATAAACTTCAACTAGCATGAAGACGAGCTTTGGCTAGCACTGACATGAAGATGAGCCTCGGATGGTGATGACGACTAGCTTCAGCCGGCACTGACATGAAGATGAGCCTTGACTATCGAGTACCATTTTGTCAGGATTTTCTTTCTAGAGACTTGAAGCCTGTTTGCTTTGGTATCTGTCTTTGATTGATTGATTTTTTTATTTTCACATTATCGAATTGAGCGCCCTTGGGGTTTTCACCCAATCCGACCCCCTCTTGCTTTTGCCTACGCGCCTTTCGGGTTTTTCACGTAGCGGGGTACCCAATTTTACCCTAGTGCCCTTTCGGGTTTTCGCCATGATCGGGTTCTAGCTCTTTTTACCTTGTCTAGGGAAACCTAGACAAGTCCAGCGAGGCACCTCTATTTTAAGCCTCTTTTTTTTCTTTTTTTTACATATATATATATATATATATATATATATATATATTATAGAGAGAGATTCATGAGTGAAATGACTCGACCGCCAATCATACCATGATGTTGGTAGATGGTGTGAGGTTATTTGGGTTGATTGCAAAATGGTAACCTGGGAAAACCTACATGTTGGCTTCACAAGATTTCTGAAGGTGACATCTAATGGCCAGCCAAGGCAAGAAGTCAAGGCTGGACTTTATTTAGAATTTGAAAAGGCCATGGTATCTAAACCTAGGGTTCTAGAGAGGCATAAATGACAAAAGATAGCTTGACAAGAAAGTGCCTTTCTAGGTTTAGGGAAAACATAACAAAAGAAGGTCCATTTGGGGGAGCAGAGATAGAACTCCTTCTTCTTGCAACTCTTTTTTTAACACATTTTTTTTAACCACATTACTGACCCAAGCGCCCTTTCGGGTTTTCACGGAGTCAGCCCCTTTTTGCTTTTGCCCACGCGCCCTTTCGGGTTTTCACGTGGCAGGGTTCCCAATTTTGCCCACGACGCCCTTTCGAGTTTCATCGTGGCCGGGTTTTTTTTTTTTGTCCTTTTTACCCCTACTCGGTAGTGCAATACGAGTAAGTCCGACAGGCATCTCTATTTTAGCCCTTTCATTCATTTTTTTTTTTTTTGAGACTTTTGACATGAGTGTCAAAGTTGTTGACACCTGCTCATGACCTGCGGACTACTCCGTTGGCCTGTTTTATCTTAAAGTGACATCAGTTGTATTTGTGCCATCAGCCTCAAGACCCACGAACGACTTTGTTGGCCTGCCTGTTTCATCATTGGGGACGTCGGTTATGTCGACGCCATCGGCCTCAAGACCTACGGGAAACTCCGTCGGTCTGGTTTCATCATCTGGGGGCGTCGGTTATGTGGACGCCATCAGCTTCAAGACCTACGGGAAACTCCGTCGGCCGGTTTCATCATCTGGGGATGTCGGTTATGTCGACGCCATCAGCTTCAAGACCTACGGAAAACTCCGTTGGCCTGGTTTCATCTTCTGGGGACGTCAGTTATGTTGACGCCATCAGCTTCAAGACCTACGGGAAACTCCGTCGGCCTGGTTTCATCATCTGGGGACGTCAGTTATGTTGACGCCATCAGCTTCAAGACCTACGGAAAACTCTGTCGGCCGGTTTCATCATCTGGGGACGTCGGTTATGTCGACGTCAACAACTTCAAGACTACGGGAAACTCCATCGGCCTGGTTTCATCACCTGGGGACGTCGGTTGTGTTGACGCCATCAGCTTCAAGACCCACGAATGACTTCACTGGCTGGTTGGTTTCATCATCAGGTGACGACGCCGTTATGTTGATGCCATCAGCTTCAAAACCTACGGAAAACTCCGTCGGTCTGGTTTCATCATCTGGGGACGTCGATTATATTGACGTCGACAGCTTCAAGACCCACGAATGACTCGTTGGCCTGGTTTCATAATCAGGTGACACCGTTTATATTGACGCCATCAGCTTCAAAACCTACGGAAAACTTCGTCGGTCTGGTTTCATCATCTGGGGACGTCGATTATATTGACGTCGACAGCTTCAAGACCCACGAATGACTTCGTTGGCCTGGTTCATAATCAGGTGACGCCGTTTATGTTGACGCCACCAGCTTCAAAACCTACGGAAAACTCCGTCGGTTGGTTTCATCATCTGGGGACGTCGGTTATATTGACGTCGACAGCTTCAAGACCCACGAATGACTTCGTTGGCCTGGTTTCATAATCAGGTGACGATGTTTATGTTGACGCCATCAGCTTCAAAACCTACGGAAAACTCCGTCGGTCTGGTTTCATCATCTGGGGACGTCGATTATGTTGACGCCATCAGCTTCAAGACCCACGAATGACTTCGTCGGCCTGGCTTCATAATCAGGTGACGCGTTTATGTTGACGCCATCAGCTTCAAGACCTACGGGAAACTTCGTCGGTCTGGTTTCATCATCTGGTGTTGGAATGGTGACCTGCAATGAATTGGAGTGGCCAACAATCAGGGGCGATCTATTTGGAGGTATAAGGTCGGAAACCTTTCTTTTAATGGTTGGCAAATGCCGATTTGAAAAATGAGTTTGAACTCATGAAGGCATGGAAGCCCGATTTAAATTGTGAGGACGTGAAAGTCCGATTTGAATCATGAGGGCGTGGAGCCCGATTTTTTTTTTTTTTTTGAAAGATGTGGGCACAAAGGCCCAGTTTGAAATCATGGGGGCAAAGAAGCTCGATTTAAATTGTGAGGACATGAGAGTCCGATTTGAAATCATGAGGGCGTGGAAGCCCGATTTTGAAAGATGTGGGCATAAAGGCCCAGTTTGAAATCATGGGGGCGAAGAAGCCCGATTGAAATTGTGAGGGCGTAGAGGCCTCGATATTTTTATTAACATGTGGGAGCTAAGGTCCCGTTTGAAAAAACATGATTTTGAGTTTGAAACATGAATTTTCAAATATGACTGACGCATCGTTACTTCAAAAACGTCGATTTTGTAATTTAACTGGCAAATTGTCACTTTTGAAATATGTCTTTTGAAAACATGGTCGGCAAATTGCCGCTTTTGAAATATGAGTTTTGAAATATGATCGGCAAATTGCCGCTTTTGAAATATGAGTTTAAATATGATCGGCAAATTGCCGCTTTTGAAATATGAGTTCTTTTGAAATCGTGAGTGGCAAATGCCAATTTTAAAATATAACTTTTGGAAACATGGTTGGCGAGACGCCACTTTTTTTTAAAATATGAGTTCTTTTGAAATCATGAATGGCAAGCTTGCCAATTTTAAAACATGACTTTTGAAAACATGGTTGGCGAATCGCCACTTTTGAAAAATGAGTTCTTTTGAGATCATGAATGACAAGCTTGTCAATTTTAAAATGACTCTTGAAACATGGTTGGCGATACGCCACTTTTTTAAAATATGAGTTCTTTTGAATTATGAGTGGCAAGTTTGCAATTTCAAAACATGAGTTTTGGAACATGATTGACAATTTGCCAGTTTTTTAAATGCAGATGACATCGGAATAAGGATAAATCCTCCGTCAACTTTATTAGGGATCCGGAAAAAAAGAATATGCATTCAAAATCCGGTAAGAAAACCCATGTATGAATATGGACATAAGCGGTGAAAGCCCGGTGGACATGATCATGCGGGCTCATATCATCGCCCTGCAGAAAATGTGCAATTCTGTTGAGGTATTATTTATCTCAGAACCATAGTCCGACTAGCGGTATGGCTGGCCTCTTTATTTTTTTGTTGCTCGTCATCGACAATATTACCTCAGGTGGCCCTAAAAGAGCCAATTGAGACCGCCTCAATGATCGGTCTCATGCTGGGTGTCGGTGTGACCACCTCAGCAAGCTGCTTCCTTTTTTCTTTTCTTTGTTTTTTTTGTTTTTTTTTTACCATTCTTTTTTTGTAACTATTTTTTGTCATTCTTTTTTTCTCTCTTTGGAATGAACATTTACATACATGGACGTTACATATGTGATCAACACACGTCCTAGAGTAACTCATTTTCAGTGAGGTGATCCTTGCCCACTTGCTTGTGATGAGCTGAAGATCTTGAAGTTCCTCTAGGGTGCATAAGCTTCATCTGTGCACTGAGCATCTTGAATTTCTTATACTTTCTAGCTCGTATATTATGGCATGCATATGCCCAACATTGGCTAGTATAAGCTATCGTATGCTTTTCTTTTCTACTGCATTGGAGCCCCATGAGATCGCGGCGGATACACAGGTACTCGCCCACTTGCAGTTCTCCTTTTTTTATCAAGGACTCAATTGATCTTTAAGGATGTAGCAGTCCTCTGTAATATGCCCCGGCAGTTGATGATATAAGCAGAATCGGGGATCGTTTTTCTTCTTGATATCTTCTGGCTTTTTAGGCTCGAGTGGGACAATTTTGTTATGTCGTTGTGCCCATTCAAAAAGAACATGTGTTATCTTTGGGAAGGAGTAAGGCTTCTGCAACTTCTCTGTAGTGGAATTTTCCTTCGCCTTGACAATTTGTCAAGTGAGGAACTGGCTTCCCCTTCGGTAACTTCTAGAGTCTGGACACGCCTCTTCCTTTGTCCAGTAGTATCAGCAGAAGAGTACTTGGCGAGGAATGCCTCAATATCAGTGGCAACATTATTCAGTCGATCGAACGTTTTGATGTCGATGCCACCCATTCTATTTAGAATCTCCTTTTGCAGGTTGTTCTTGCATATATTGACAGCCTCTTCTTCAGATAGTGGCTGCTTGTATTTCCTGCAGACGTTCATCCACCGTCGGATATAGTCTCGGGCTGGTTCTCCACCTCCTTGAGAAATGGCATGTATTTAGTCGCGAGATTGCTTCCTCAGCTATATTGGGGCACGCTTCAGATATCTTTTACTTGCCTAGTCTGTCTGCCAGGGGCTTGACAGGACGATTTGAATATGTGCACCTACTTGATAAGGACCTACAAGTTGTCGGCCCACGGGTCACATTTCTCATTGCCTTTGTATGGTGTATATCATGAACCCCAGGGCATGGAGCTGCACTGTCGCAGGGTGTGGCATTAATGCTACCACTCATCCCCGTCAGCTTCATCAAGCTACTCACCAGTGCTGGATCCGCCAAGCTTGGCGGGTATGGGCCGGTTGCATGGACACCCTCTCGACTTGCGGCTTTAGGGTAAACTCTTGGCCTTTTGTTGAATAGACCTCCGGCTGTTCCTGGAGTCATTTGATGATATGGTGTGTGAGCGAGATGCCCCCAGTGTGGGTTGGCATCGACTGCGACACTATTGGCAGAATTTGGGATGGGCTGAAGTTACTTTGCAATTCTTCGACCAAGCCTCCCATTTCTTTTGCTGCCAACATGTATGCCTCTTTTTCTTGAATCTGCTTTCTCAGCATTTCAATCTCCATTTGATATTTTTGCGACCGAACTACCATGACAGGATTATCTGCAGGTATGCGGGGATATTAGCCAAAGGCTTAGAGCCGCATTCCCTTTTGATATTTGAGCAGGTCCTGTTTGGAACCTCACTGATGGGATTACTTGTGTCAAGGTCATTTCTTTCTCGTACCATTTGAGGAGCATAGGATGACTCAGAATGCTCCCTTAATGCAGGAACTCAACAAAAGATGGTATTTTGCCCCCAGCTTCTTGATCCTCGTACACCTTCAGTGGAGGTGGAGCCTGCATCTCTTGGATCTCATGCTCTGGAATCTTATAAGATGCTTCTCCCCTGAGAATAATGGTGCGATTCGTCAGAGGTAGTTCTCCCACTTCTTCTGGATCTTGTAAGAGACTCAGGGTTTGACGATCCTGTCTGATTCGCCCCATTGGAATTATGGTTGATCTCTTCTCCTTCAGGTTTGTTCATATCTGGCAAGGATGATATAGTGTTGCAGGAAAGAGTAACAAGCATTTTCTCCTCCTTCCTCTTGGATCTTCTATTTTCCTTCATGCTCTTTGGTACTTGCCCCCAGAGCAGCTCTTCTCGGGGTTGAGACATTTCTTGTTCAGTTGCCTCTTCTAGCTTCATCATTTCTAGCTCCTCCCATGGTACATATCCTTGTAGTTGGACAAGACGCCTTTTGGGTTGCTCATATTATCCAACTCATCTATAATGCTTGCAACTGTTCGAGTGATGGGCTGCCCCCTCTGTACAATGGTAGAGGTGTCCGCCGTCTTCTGTTGCTAGTATTTCTCATGGGATCACTTGGGGCTTTACCAGATGCCATATTGGAGTGACAGCTGGCGGAGATGGCTGAGGCATCATCCCCGGAGCATGCCTCTGTGGAGTAGGCTGTTTAGATGGCTCCTCATTCCCCTCTGAGGCACCTTCTTCCAATTCTCTTGATTTCTAGCAGAGGCCAGGATGTAATGTTCATAACTCATCTGTGTACTAGCTTCAGAAATCTCTTCCGACCGTTGCTGGTATAGTGATACCATGTTAGCTGTTGGCTGTCGAACAGGGGCTTCATGTGGTTGAGGTGGATTCACCTTATATTCTCCCATCTGCAGCTCCCCTTCTTGATCAAAGACTCCATGATGTCTTTGAACACATAACAATCTCTATGTTATGTCCCAAGACTTGATGATATGGGCAAAATAGAGGATCATCTTTCTTTTCGCGTTCTCGGGTCTTTGGGGTGTTGGAAATGTAACCTATTGTAGTGAGTGGCCATTCGAACAATGTTTTTGTTTTCTCTTGGGGAAAGAGTATGGCTTCCTAAATTTGTCTTGGAGAAGCATATTCTGCCTGGAGTCTTAGGCTTGGTGCTAGAAGACCAACACCCTCTGTTGTTCGGCGTTTTTTAGATCGATAGTGTTCGCCTCTTTTCAATAGACTTTTATTGGTTGGCTTGTCCTTTTGTTCCATTGATGTAGTGTTGGGATATCTTGTCATGAAGGCTTCAATTTCTGCCGCCACATTGTTCAGTCTGTCGAATGAACGAATTTCCATCCCGATCATTTTCTAATAATAACTCTCTCTTCAGGTTCTGTTTGCAAATTTCCACCGCATCTTCTTGGGAGGAGGGCGCTTGCATCTCATACTAAGGTTCCTCCACCGCTGGATGTAATCCAGGGAGGACTCATTGCCTTTTTGTTTTTGTGCATAGAGTTCGACAGCTGTGACCTCCCTTTCTGCAATGTAGAACCTTTCTCTCATTTTCTTTTGCATATCTGCCCAGTCTAATACAGACCCTGCTGGCAGGCTAGAGTACCATTCAAATGCTAGGCCCGTCAAAGAGGAGCCAAAGAACTTCAGCAGATAGGACTCATCAGCGGCCAAGTCGCCCATATATTATATAGTATAGTAGGCTATATGCTCCTTTGGGGATCCTTGCCCGTTGAATTTGTCGAACTTTGGAGGCTTAGTAATCCCCGGAGGTAGCTTTTTCACGGCATGATGTGCAGGGTAGGGTACCCTATACACATCAAAAGGAGCATGTTCTCCATCACCCCGCTCGGCGAGCTCATCTCGATCATTTGCCACCATTAACTTGCTGATGGTGACAGGGTCCACTTGTTGAGGATAAAAGCGGGCCGGCTGATTGTTTGAAGTATTTATAATGGCCACCGGGGGCGGCTCTTGATTTTAAAATGCTGCTCAGGAGCATGAGCAGGCAATGACTGCTGTTGGTGTGTTGTGCTGCTGGAAGAACTGCGGCTGCAGGAGCTGATATTGAGTTTATGGATGCTGCTGCTGAGCTGTAACCACGGGCGTCTGTTGGGGTGCTCACTTACTGGCTGGGCCGAAATCCTCACTGACCCTGAGGTCGCTTGAGGGGTTTCTCCGGACCTTCGGCCTCTCGAGCTACATGCTCTTCAGTCTCTTTACCTTTTATTTGTCGTTTAAGTGCCTCAATTTCAGCTCGATATTGCTGTAGCAGCTCCAGGACGGCTGGATCTGGGGGTGTGGCAAGAGGAATCTCTTGTGCTATGCCCCCAGGCGTCATTTCCGGCGGCGGTGGCGGCGGGGGAATTTCATCGTTGCCCCTACTACCTTGGGCGGTGACCACATTGTAGTAATTGTCGTCATTGGGTTGGGGAGGTGCTAACTCCTCCGTATGCTGCTATTAGAGCTGCCGCAACTGCTTTTCTCTTGTAACGGCACCGGGCCTCTCAGCCAGTTCTGCCAGCTCTTCATCATCGGTCGACAAGGCTCCATAACGGCTTCCTATGCCAGCCATGTGACATGCAAAGATTTTAATGTTCCCGTTTCGGTCTCTTTCGACCCTTCGGGAAGTTTGAGGACGAAAGGATAACCTTTCAAAAACTGATACCCGGGGTTTGGCTCTCCCGGTCTGTTCATGATCGTGTTCGCATGGAACATTGTTCTCGTCAGTATTGCTCTCAGCTTCTGCTTGAGGAGCTCCTTTACCTCTTTGCATTCTCGCTTTCCGCAGCGGGGCATTTACGAGATGGGGGATGCGGTTGTACTTGACATGTGTTGCCCCCTGCCGATCATATGTGACTGAGAGCACCGGCACGGGAGACCTTTCCGAATAGGTGGAGTATAGACAGACTTTCGAAGCTCTGCCTTCTTGTTATGGAAGCGGGCATAAGCACAAGCCCCCCCTTGTTGGACTCTGTTTTGAAGCCTCTAGGTGACCTCTGGCGATTTGTGGTTCCTACCGCAACCGCTTCTTTTGGTGCCTCTTCTTCTCTTGGTTCAGCTTTTTCCATCCTGTTCTTTGAGCCCTTTTTGGCCTCCAAACTTGCTTGAACTTGACAGGCTTGGGGGCCATTTTGCCCTTAAAGGTGTTGGCCATTTCTCTTTTCCCTGCCAAAGCTTGAAATGAGTTTTTCAAGGGCACTGCCGCTGTGACCCGCTCCGGTATGGCTTCAATCTTTTTAGCATGCAGATGGATTCTGAGGTCCCCAATCCGCACACTTTTCCCCGAGGCAGACACACGTGCACGGCGAGTAACAATGTTCTCAGCCTCTATTATCCGTTGAGGACATTCATTGATTTTCTTTCCTTTGCTCTTGTGATGTGTTCCCATGTTCCACGTGATGAACGTGGCAGCTCAGCTTCTTGGCGACCTGCTTGACTTCAGCTTCTGATGCCGCTTTAACCTTGGCTTTTGCTTCTGCTTCAGCTTCTGGGTGGAGGATGTCGACGAATGCGACCCCAAGAAGTTGGGGAACTCCACCACTGGAGGAAAGCTTCCAAAGCGGGTTGGGACGGCGAGGTAGCCATACCTCGCATGGTCCTGGACGACTAGAGGTCCGAAGCATACTCCGCCATTGTCTTTAGTACCCTGTTAGTCAATTCAAAATGATGGTCAGTATCAATTATGTAAGGCCACATGGCTTTTCTATTCTGGCGAAGAGATGAAGGGAAGTTGGTCCCACCGGGCGTGCCACGCTGTGGAAATGGAAAATTTAATCAATTTAAAAATCTATTTATCATGTTGTCTCATGTTCTCATTGATGAATGCACATTGCAAATCCAAATCTCATCGAATGCTACGTGAGCAATGGCGACGTGAGATGATCGGCAATTTGCACAGTGCGGGCGTGCCAATCACGAAGTGACAACAAAGTGTTCTGCCTCGAGAGTCGAAGGACTTTAAGTCTGTTGTGCACGCCGTTTGACTTCGTCAAACGAAAGTGAGTGTCGGGTCCTGAACCAAGATCTCGTCGTTGCCTGAGCGCAACGACGTTAATTACATCTCTTTTAGAAAGAGAAAAACCCTGATTAATCGCCAGAATAGAAGGTCTTATGGCCTAAGTCGGGACATCCGATAAAAGGCGCAAAATAAAACTACAAGATTGCAGTTAATTTTGAAAGAGGTTTTTTTTTATGTGTGCTCTTCATCTTTTAAGGGCCAATTTGCATGCTTATTCATTTATTTGTTCTCTTATTTATTACATAATTTTTTCTATTTGGGTAATGCAAGAAATTGACATGCTTTGATGTCATTAATTTTTCATGATCTGAAGTCATTTGGTCACTTAAATGCTCAAGCATCATTATGCAAAACCCATTTGATTCGGCAAACAAAGCGATTCGGTAGGCAGAACGATACGGCAAGGGCGAATCGGCAAGGGCAATCTGCCAGGGTGAAACGGAAAGGGTACTGTAGCAGTGATACGGCAAGGGCCCTGCCGGATCGGTCCTGCCGTATCAGTCACTTTTCAGGCATAAGTGATACGGCAACCCCATTTATGCATAATTTTCGAAATCCGCAGGGAATCTGAGCGTGCAATCAGGAGGATGGGATATTTAACCCATATAGACAACACTCATGAACTCAAACGGGGTCTGGGTATTGATTATCCGACACTTGATGTTCAAAGCCGTGCAGAAAAGTGATACGGCAAGCTTTTGGGGACTTGATCCTCGAATCCGTAAAGGGGCTGAGCCTCAAATCTTGGGGACAGAACCCTTAGGATATAGAGAACCAATCCATGAACTCGGATCAGGCCCAATCAGTGGCGATCCGGCACCTCATGTTCAAAGCCCGGCAGAAAAGCGATACGGCAAGCCTTTAGGGACTTAATCCTCGAAATCCGTGAAGGGGCTGAGCCTCAAATCTTGGGGACAGAACCCTTAGGATATAAAGAACCAATCCATGAACTCGGATCAAGCCCAGATGGCGGCAGTCCGGTACTTCCTGTCCAAAGCCGTACGGAAAAGCGATACGGCAAGCCTTTGGGGACTTGATCCTCGAAATCCGTAAAGGGGCTGAGCCTCAAATCTTGGGGACAGAACCCTTAGGATATAGAGAACCAATCCATGAACTCGGATCAGGCCCAATCAGTGGCGATTCGGCACCTCATGTTCAAAGCCGTGCGGAAAAAGCGATACGGCAAGCTTTTGGGGACTTGGTTCTCAAAATCCGTGAAGGGACTGGGCCTCAAATTTGGGGGACAGCATCCTTGGGATATGATGAAAAAGCCCATGAACTCGTATCAGGCCCAAACAATGGCAATCCAGCACTTCATGTTCAAAGCCGTGCGGAAAAAGCGATACGGCAAGCTTTTGGGGACTTGGTTCTCAAAATCCGTGAAGGGGCTGAGCCTCAAATTGGGGGACAGAGTCCTTGGGATATGAGGAACAATTCCATGAACACGGATCAGGCCCAACGATGGCGGTCCGGTACTTTCTTTTCAACGCCGTACGGAAAATGATACGGCAGGACTTCCGCGGTCTCGTTCTCGAAATCCGTGAAGGGGTTGATCCTCAAATTTGGGGGACAACATCCTTCAGGCATAGAGAATAGGCTCATGAACTCAGATCGAGCCCATCCTACGGCGGTCCGGTACTTTCTTTTCAATGCCGTACGGGAAAGCGATACGGCAGGACTTCCGCGGTCTCGTTCTCGAAATCCGGAAGGGGTTGAGCCTCAAATTTGGGGACAACATCCTTCAGGTATAGAGAACAGGCCCATGAACTCAGATCGAGCCCAGCCAAGGCGGTCCGGTACTTCTTTTCAATGCCGTACGGGAAAACGATACGGCTGGACTCCGCGGTCTCATTCTCGAAATCCGTGAAGGGGTTGAGCCTCAAATTGGGGGGACAACATCCTTCAGGTATAGAGAACAGTCCCATGAACTCAGATCGAGCCCAGTCGGCGGCGGTCCGGTACTTTCTTTTCAATGCCGTACGGGAAAACGATACGGCAGGACTTCCGCGGTCTCGTTCTCGAAATCCGTGAAGGGGTTGAGCCTCAAATTTGGGGGACAACATCCTTCAAGTATAGAGAACAGGCCCATGAACTCAGATCGAGCCCAGCCAACTGTGGTCCGGTACTTTCTTTTCAATGCCGTACGAGAAAACGATACGGCAGGACTTCCGCGGTCTCGTTCTCGAAATCCGTGAAGGGGTTGAGCCTCAAATTTGGGGGACAACATCCTTCAGGTATAGAGAACAGTCCCATGAACTCGGATTGAGCCCAGATTCCAGTGGTTCAAAACGTCATGTTCGAAGCCTCATGAGAGAGAAACGATACGGCAGGACTTGGTGCAGTCCGAGGAGGCCATTTGCAGCAGACCCTGGTCAGGAATAAGGGAAGGAAACTCTCTTGTGGGAGTCTTCTACGATGGGGAGAACACCCCAGGGATGAGAATGGGGCCGGGCATCAAATTGCCCTTCCCATGCTCTCCAAAAACCGTGAATAAATAAGAACCGGGGAGCTTCAATTGAGGGAGAAAAAACGCAGGGAATGGGTGTTCTGGTCTCTTGAAGCTGAGCAAAGGGGAAGGGAATGGAGAGCCACGCACAGGAATAGCGAGCCCCCACCTTCTCCATCCGGTTCATTTGGTTCGGAGTGCGAAAATGGATATAAATGAGCCTTTCACGGGGTGTTCTGGATGGACAAAGGGGCACCCAAGCTTCAAACGAGGGCCCTCTTTAGGAGTGAGGGGAGGCACCAGTGAGCCACCCTCACCACCTAGGATGGGGCAAAATACCATGGCTTCCAGCGGTTCAAAGCAACTGAAGTTTAAAAAGAAAGGGAAGCACAAAACAGGAGAAAGAAACACATCGGTTCTCACACAATATGAGTGAACAAATGGAAGCAAAAGAGCATTTTAAAACACTTGCATACATCCTAACAATCATCAAGACCGGTGTTGCACAAGAAAACAAGGAGAACTTAAGAAGGCATTCTTTTCACTGTTTGGGAAGTGGAAATTACATAGAGAGGGACAGAAAGAACAAGAGAGGAAAAAAAAAACAATCATGGGGACTGCCGTAGCAGTCCCTTCTCCTCCTCTTCCCCCTTCTCACCCTTCTTCTTCTCTTTTTCTGGTCTCTCTTTTTTTTGTGTAGCCAGTGGAGGACCTGGTGAGAGGGGTTTGTCCTCCTCCTCCTCTTCCTTACCTCTCTTCAGCTCTTCCCTTCCCTTTTCTTGCAGGTTCCCAGCCGTCCCGGCTCCTTTCAAGCAGCCAGCAGCCCCCCCTTTCCTCAGCCCAACTAGCAGTTAGCAGCCAAGGGAGGAAGGAGGGAAGCAGCCCAGCCGATGAAGACCTCTTGCACTGCTGCTCTCCTCAAACAGACCTCCTCCGGGAAGACCAGCCACTCTCTTCCACTCCTCTTCCTCAAGCCACCGGATCCCCCTCCTCTGAAAACTGGAAGACTCCCCCTCTTGCTTCTCTGTGCGTAGACAGCCCAGAAGAATGGGGAAGAGGAGGAACCACACTTGGCCTTTTTCTTCCTCTCCTCCCTTTTAGAAGAATGTTCTAGTGCCCTTTTTTCTGTCCCGTAACCAGCCACACAATGGAAGGAGTGCAGAGAGGAGGAGCCCTACCCAAAGGGGAAAATCCCTGCCCTTCACCTCTGCTATGGCAGCACCTTTTCCCTGTAGTGGGGAGGTGTTGAGTTGGCTTAAGATGACCCCCTTGCATGGGGTAGATGGGCCATTTGGTAGTGGGTTCTCTTGGGCCTATTTAAGGGACCTTTTAGTGGGGTTTTAAGGGGTCTTTGCCCTTGGGAATGGGACTGGGCCAAGAAGGCCATGGCAGAGTTTTCTTTTTGGGTGTCCACAAATCTACACTTCAAAAATATTACCAAACAATGTCTTAGTTAGATTGCTAGTTAAATAATTTTATTGACTAAAGAGAGAGAGAGAGAAAAATGTCTGACAAAATCTTTAGTTAATAAAATTGTTTGACTAGCAATCTAACTAGATTTTGTTACCAATCAAGATGGCAACAAGCATTTCTCCTCTTAGTTAGATCTTTTTTTTCCTTCTTCTTCTTTTGAGATTTTTGGAGTAAGATAAGTTCATTTATAATCCTCAGGCGCAACTTCTGTTTTTGAATTTGTATTAGCTACGCTACGGATTTAAAATCAAGAACAAGAAGTCAAAGTTTAATCTTATTTTTATTGCGGTTCAAAAAAAAAAAAAACTCAGTGATAACTTTCGCTGGCCTCATTTTTTTTCGTGGAGTTTTGGAGTTTGATGATGATTTCATCGAGGTTCAATTAGATCACTTTCTACTTCTTGCATGCGTGACGAATATTAGTGGATATCGACGGTTTACCAGTATTTGCTGACAGTTTTCTGTCAAGAAAAGGCACATGGATCCGTTTGTTTTGAACGGAAAACCTCATTAGGAAAAGGTTTTCTAAGGAAAACTTTATTTTTGGGTCATTTGATATCTTTGAAAATTAAAATCGAGATAATTTTATTCGAAAAACTTCTGATTTCAGTATCTGCGGTAAAGTCGGAATGCCATTTTCCAGATTTCACGCATGTGCCACTATTCATCTCTATTAGCTACAGCGATAATTTGTTTTGACACTATTCATTTAAGTTATTTTTTATTTTTTCTTCATTTAAGTCATCTTTGTCAAATCTAATTATTTTTATTGGTTTTAAATTTATTTTTTATTAAAATATCCGTAGAAACACTATTCATTCAAGTTATATTTTTATTTTATTTATCCTAATTTAAATTGTCTTTGTCAAAGTTATTTATTATCCACTAATTTTTTTATTTTTTATTTTAAAAATATCAAAAATAAAAAATAAAAATTTGATGAAAATGTGCTAGGGGTATGTGGTCCCCTCTCATTGGAATGGACCAATATCCCATGTGCTCCAATGCAACTCTTTAATAAAAATTTACATTTAATATTATTACTTTTCACATTTTTTAAATCTTCTATTTACATAAATAACTAGTGAAAAACATTTACGTAAGAACCAAATGGACAATTACGATTTCATTTTCATGTAAAAGTTATTTCATGGAAAACTGTTTTCAATGAAAATATTTTACATGCAACCAAATAGACCCTAACTGTTCTTGAAACTACATTGCACAACGTTTTTGAGATCTATATTAGAGTTGCTTTCATTGGATAATAGCTTTGTGTAATAAAAGATGCTTATTAGAATTATACATGCAGTTCAAACCATCACCTACTAAATTATTAAGAGGAATTTGGGAATGACATATTACCTTGTTGTAGGGCTGCAAATTGAGTTCGAAATTCTGAAATTTCGATCCTATTTTGATAAAAATTATCATTTTAGAATTGAAAAATGATACCGATAATTAGGTAATGTCATGGTTACTTAGGTAATATTGGATATCTACAAAAAGATGTCAGAAGCCATTTTGATCCAATGGTTACTTAAGTAATATCATGGTTACTTAGGGAATATTAGATTCAAGTCCCTTTTAAATTAAAGGAGGAGACGTATTAATGAAGTCAACACCAAACCCCTTCAATGAAACACAAGTTCGGGAAGCACAACGCTTCCAAGAAATATGAGTTACGAAAGAACTTTGGCAGCACAAGGTCAACAAGACCAGTTCGAAGGAAATTACAGCTCCAAAAGCACGTGCAAGGAGAAGCACCAAGCACTTGCAAAGTCCAAATTTAAGCATACTTCGTCAGAGATCTCCAAGAAAATACGAGGTCTTTATGGCGCATCAACACCCCTCGTAAAACATGAGGGTGTATATTTATAGAAGCCGAGGGGAAGAAACCCTCGTTTAAAACCCCTAACCAAAGGGATTTCCCATCGGTTACTGTCCCATCAGTTAAGGAAGAAGCTCCCTTAACCGATGGGACTTCCGCATCGGTTAAGGAAAGCTCCCTTAATCGATGGGACTGTCCCATCGGTTAAGGAACAACTCCTTAACTGATGGGACTCCCCCATCGGTTACCTCTCTCTCCTCCATCAATGTAAAGAGGCAAAATTAACCCCTATAAATATGGCATGTAGCTCGATGGCAACGAGGGGACCTCTTTTTTTTTCTGAAATTGGAAGGAGGTCAGATTTTGGAAAGAAGAAAATAGCTTGTGGGGGAAGACTCTGCTCATGCTCGGCTTGAAGGTACTCACCCCGGCACAAGTCAAAAGGTCGTCCTCCTCCGACCACGAATCTTTGTAAACCCCTCATGTTGAGTTAGTCTCCATGGGAGGATTTTAAAATTCAAATATATGTTCATATCTCCACATCGAGTTAGTCTTTATGCAGATAAAATCAAAATAATTATGCTCATGTACTCCGTTGTTTAAATATTTTCCATGTCGAGTAGTCTCTATAGATACAAAATATTTAAACATGTTCAAGTGCTCAATGTTTAGATATTCCATGTTGAGTTAGTCTCCATGGACATAAGATATATAAATATCAAATGTTCTTATGTTCTAAATATTTTCATGTCGAGTTAGTCTCCATGGATATAAACATTTAAACCACATCTATGCTATTTTTCCTCATGTTGAGTGAGACTCCATGAGGGTAAATCATTTGTGCTCATATGTGTATGTCTTTTAAAGGGGACTCTGCCCAAGCGGAGGTTCTGCCCTAAAGCGTACTCATATGTTTACAAAATATGTGTTCATATGTGTGTATTTTATGAGAAGACTCTGTCTATACGCAGACTCTGCCCCAAAATAAATACAGCAATATATTCATCAAATATATGTTCATGTGTTTGTGCGGAAATTATGCTCATGCGGAAGCTTTGCTCAAATACACAACATATTCGAACATCAAATAATTCCTTGGGTTCATACCCACTTATTCAAAATGCAAGATTAAACTCATAAATGGAATTCATGCTCTTTTCAAAACAAAATCTATTTCGTTCGATAAAAAACTAAAACATTGTAATATTGTTTTTTAGACAAATGTAAACCTCGACTTTACTATTAATAGTGTTTGGGTTCAAATTGATGTAAATCAACATCAAAGATTTTAATCCGATGTAAATGAACATCGATTCCGGTCGATAGAGAAGGGGTCCAGTATACGCAACCCTAATCGTCTGATAAAATAAAATCGCAAAACAAATAAGTTCAAAACAAAATTGGCACACTTGTCCATTCTTTGGACATAAAATTCTTCTCCGCATCGCGCGGATTTTAAATTCTGTTTGTTCGACATGCTGTCATGCCCTGCTAAAAAAATCAATCAAAATCAAATAAAATATCCTATCGATTATTATTTTTCCGCGTCGACAGTGACACCAGAGAGTTTTTCTCCTTCTTTTTTTGCTCTTTTCTATGGGGAAATAGAGATGGTCTTTTTTATGGCTCTTGCACATGCATTAAATTTGAGATTTCAACACTTTCTTGTTTAGTCTGGAGTGTATAATTGACCAGTGAGGTACATGATGGAAAAACTTCTAAATATTCGAGCAGTTAATACATGTGAACATTATGATGACATAACTCGACCTTGTGCAGAAGAACCTGTATCTCTTGGATTATAAATTTCTGAACCTTCACACAGTTATATTTTGTTATCCACACAGTTGATATACTAGGTGTATGTAGTTGCTTGTCTTTGTTGGTTGAAAAAATTGTATCACGTTAATGACTTGTTGGATTTATGCTAGGTTTCTCTCATGATATTTCTTCCTGGGAATGTATAACTAGGGGCAATCATCCCATTTTCTGACTAACCAAGAACTCGTAGTCTAGGTTTTGTCAGTTTTTGGCTTCATCTCCTGTTAGTCTTGAATTGCAGCAGCAGGACCATGTGAAGAAGAGATTGGAGAGTCACTACTTTGTTGCTAATGGAAACCCGGTATATTTTGTTTGTATCTTCCCAAATGTATTTGACTCATGTTTTAAGTTCAAGAGACATTGGCATATTCCAATTTGGCTCAAAAATCTAACCACATGGACTAACTCTTCAATGTTTTCGATGCAGCTAGCCCTTAATGGACAACATGCTATGAAGAAGCCTAAGCTCTTGAAACAGCTAACTGAGGCCCCCCACTGGTTCAATACCTTCACCAGCTGCTTCTCAGAGAGTAGTATGCATGTCTAACCACCCAAATAGGCTCATTAAAATTATTGGCAATCGAGATCGTGGCAGGAAAAATATAGCATTAAAGGTACTGGTATTGGTCATTGTTTGTCCTTTCAAATAGATCTGATCAACATGTTGTTCTCATGCTATTATTAGCTTTACCTGCCTGTTATGCCTTATCTACTTCTCATATATCTTGAGCACCCTTTTTGTATGTTGGTGTTTAGCTTTCTCTCCATTTCTCGGGAAAGTTTTTGAATGGCTATTGCAACAAGTAGACAAATATTTGGGCTTGTGTAGAACATGTATGAATGTGGTTATTTGCGTTCAAGGTTGTGCCTACTAATGATCTTATGGCTATGCATTGTCAGCCTATTATGTTATTGCTCTGCATTGTTAGAGATTTATCCATAAGGAAAAGATTGCCACTCTGGGAGAGAGTCCATCCAAAAGGGAAACAATTTCCACTCTGACTAGAGCCTGGGTCTTCACTAGAGCTTGGAAGGACAGATTGGTGACGCCATATATACCAGTGTAAGGCATCCTTGAGAGCTGTGGATCTGTGGCGATACCTGAAGACTACTATATGCTAACTTATCAGCATCATGGTAACAGAAGGAGCAGCGCGCGGCTGGAAGCAGACATAGAAGATGTAACAGTTATCTGACAATTGAGCTTGAGAATTTGCACTGCTGGTGGCAGGAATTGGGTTTTTCATTGCTAAAAAAGGTCACTACTGTAAAAAAAAAAATGGAAAAAATATGGCGATGACATTAGGAGTATATGACGACAGTGTGAATGATGCAATGGAGACTGCGCGATCATAATGTTCATGGAGTTCAAAGTGGCTGCATATATAATTAACAGCAGCAACGAAAGGGACCAATACTATACTGAACAACAATGTAATAATAGTGAACTAATGATCATGTTCCACAATCCTTTTTTGTAGCATGTATGAGAAAGACTTTGTGCACTTTCAAAAGTGCATAAAGTGCAATCCACATGGGCAACTAACTCATGTGGTACCATCCACATGGGTTGGTAACTCATGTGACACCCAAAAAAATAGTGTCACATGAATTAGTTGCCCATGTAGATTGCACTTTGTGCACTTTTGAAAGTGCACAAATCTTTCTCAGCATGTATATATCCAGCTGGAGAAGAAAGGAGGATTCAGCTCCCATCAAGCCAGTGGAGATTGGAGCTGACCTGGATAACAAGAACAAAGGCAAGTTGTAGAAGAGATGGAGACCTGGTTGCTGAAGGATATTTTTGGCCTATTGATGAAAGGTGGAGATTGGATGATGAAGGTTGGAACCTAGTCAATACTAGGAGAGGCCAGTGGGCCTCCTTAATTGGATGCCATGAGAATAGACACAAATGTTCCAGGGCTCACTCAGACCTACGTACGGGATTGACCATCAAGTGACTTTTAAACTGGTAGCAAACTTGAAGTTTGTTCATGGAATGTAGAATCGGCCGATCTGGATCGAGATTAGCTGATCCAATTCTGGCCAAATCTTCCAGAATCAATCTAAATCTATCTGAATCGGTCTAGATCGGCCGATCCCAAGTAGATCTGGCTGATTCTGCCACACAAATTTTATATATATAGTGTCATATATGTTTACATTAACTATATATATGTACATATTATTATTATATTTACATAATGTATGTACAACCATTTACATTCGTTGTCATATATATGCATATTAACTATATATATGTACATATTATTATATGTGCATTAATATAGGATTGTATGTACATTAGCATACATATATATGTATGAAGTGTTCATTAATATGATATATATACTATATAGATATAATATTTATTATGGTTGTACATTTAAGAGATATGTATGTGATTATGTAGTATATACTGGACTGTATACATATACGAATGTGTAAATTTATTATATGATTATGTATATCATAACCACATGCATAAAAAAAAATTAGATATGTCACTTTGCTTTGCAACTTAAAATTTTCTTTAAACCCCCTCAAGGGGTGCTGCCCCTTGACCCTTGTGACGTGACAGCTCAAGTCGATCCATGTGTGTGTATCCACGCATTGGAGAATTCATGGCATCAAGCTTCGTATTCTAACATAGTTCACAATCTAATGATTGTGACATATGTATAATGTATACATTTATAAGGCAATACATATTAATTTTGTTTGTATATTAATATGTATATGTCAAGGTTTACTGGATCGCCGATTCGAACCGAACCAGGTTTGTCCTGACTCAATTCGATTCTGGCGAATTGGATCGATTCCGTCCTATTCACATGTATATATATAATATAATATATATTATATATGTATATAATGTATATATATTACATATATATGTATATATGTAAGACATATGTATGCATATATGTAACATATGTATGCCAGATATGAGAATGGGCTTAGGGATTCACATGGGATTATATGGAACTCATATCTTATTTACATTTCATATCATTTAACTTAAGATATTATATGTAAATAAAGAAGTACTCTCATTTGAATCTAATAAAAATATCAAAAAATCATATCTCTTACCAATAAAAAGTCAACTCTCCCATCCAAGAAGAAAATCACGATTTTGATGATTCCATTAAACTAGCAACTTTTTAATCTCTCATAATTAGTCTATTTAAAAATTTCATAATTCAAATAAACCTAATATAACACTAAAATCTAAAGTCCGGTGGAAAAAGTCAAATGTACATATGACTTCTCCAAGGGAGTGACTCTTCCACTGACTGCAGTTGATTTTTTATTGGAAAGAGATATGATTCTTTTGATATTTTATTGGATTCAAATAGGGGGTACTTCCTTATTACATATAATATCTTAAGTAAATAAATATTTACTTAAATGATATGAAATGTAAATAAGGTATGAGTTTTGCAGGGTTCATGCATTAGGCGAATCGGGCCCGATTTGCTTGATGTTGTTCGATTCGGTCAATTTGCATGTGAACCGATTGAATAAAGCAAATCACGGATCGACTTTTCCGTGATTCGCACCGATTCGCCCCGTTTCGTCAAACCATGATGTATGATTACGTATATATATATTGTGTATGTATATAGATATATGAATGTGTAAATTTATATGTATGACTACATATATCATAAATAAATAATATATATATATATATATATATATATTGAGGACATTTTTCCTGACTTTTTTTTTTGAACTTTCATGGTTATTTTTCTGGTTTTTTTCCTGGTTTTTTTTTCAAAAACATTTTTTAATCTGGCCGATTCAGGACTTCCGATGGATCAGCCAATCTGGCCAATCCAATCCGATCTGGATTGGGCGCCGATCCGATTCTTTTTTCCATGAATCTGTTAGAGTGGTTCTTTCCTTAGCTATGTAATATGCCTGGGCTCTCTACTAGTTAGACGTTAGAAATACCCTTTTGAATGCATGGCAATCTATCATCTACAAGAGGAAGTTATATGCTGCCACCACCAAGGTTGATGCAAAGGGAAAAGTCTGTAGTCTCCAAAGGGTTTGAGTTGCTATATTTTCAGATTTGAATAAATCAGATGCTGGCTGTATTTTGTTTGTTACGAGACAAGGTGGACATGTGAATATCCTGTTAGTTATGTTGATGATGTGATTGTTATATGTGACGACGATGATAAACATCTAACCTTGAAACTAAACTTAGCTGCTGAGTTTGAAATAAGAGATGGGAGATATTTGAAATACTTGTGTGGGATTGAACTAGAAAAATCCCAAGAAGGAATGTACATTTGCCGAAGGAAGCAATGCTCTTATTTTATAATTTTTATTGATTGAAATAGGTAAACTTGGGTGTAAACCAGCAGCAGCTATCCTTATCGACTTGGATCATGGCTTCAGAAGGGAGGTGGATGCCTTTCTTCCCTTTGCATTTCTGTGTGAGGACTATCTCTTGTCTTCTTACCCCGGTGGTGTCAGAGAGGGTTGAGTAGCCATTGTTTTATAAATTCCTCCCATCTTCACTATCGTGTAGTTTTAGGACCCCCATGAAAACCCAAGTGACCAAAGTTCACATTCTCATGTTCCCTATCAAACAAATTTTTCATGTTTTTTTTTTTCTTTTTGACAAAGTGCCTTAGGAAATGAAGGCAAAATGGAAAGAGATCAGTAATCATAACAGGAGAAAGAACGATGTGGTAACCTTATCATGATCATGACAAGCTTTTTATATCTGTCATCTTTATCTAGAAACAATCTGTCATAACTCACTTTTGTTTATGTTGATCGATTAATTAATATTTTACACTGTTTTCACAATTATGATAATTCCTCACCCACTCTTTCAATCATTTGCATCCCCAGAGGGCCTCATAATTCACTTACCTTCAAATGTCAAGGGCAGAACCCTCCGATTTTAGACTCTGGCTGTAGCCCTCACGACATTCTATCACGTCTCCACAAAATTTTGTTCTCAAAATTGAGTTCATATGCAGACATGAATAAGTTTTCATTGAACTTCTGTTCAATTAATACTTTGGGGCGACTAAGATGCCGAAATATAAACAACACATAGTAAGGAGAGGCTACACATAGTAACGAGATGGTGTGATATTATTAAGAATGACATTAGTTTATTGGGTTTAAACTAGAATATAGCACTTGATAGAAATTTTTGACAAAACAAGATTCATGTAGCTAGAGGACTCCGGTTGGATCGATCGGTTAGAACTCTTGTTTAAAACAGGAGGTCTCGAGTTCGATTCTTGGGGGGGGCTTACCTGATTTACATGCAATCCTCGAGGTGTGTAAATCCGAAATTTTTCCGGTCAAGTGGGGTAAGGACAATACGGGTATACGGAAAGTAAGAGCTACCAAGTCTGACCTTGGAGTTCACGAACACCAATCTCTGAGCCCACAAAACCACACGGGGTGAGATTTCCTCGTTATAAAAAAAAAAAAGATTCATGTAACCAACCCTAAATAATAGGATAATGTTCTAATGACGATGATAGTAAAGCGCAGAGGCATGAAACCAATATACACTTCACATCTCAACATCTCTGTTTGACATTGCTTGGCAAGAATGGCCGACCTTTCCTTGTTAGCCGGATGTAAACAAAGAATGAGGAGAAGGAACCTCTGCTATCATTTGAGAAAACACAGACAGAACCAGGAAACTTGAGACTTCACTCCGGATATCTTCCTCGCCTCATGCAGATATTTGCTCTTATAAGTGGATCAATGTTGCCATCCAAGGCGGAGTGAAGGTTGGGCAACTGGACGCCAGTCTTCATATCTTGTACTAATCTGTGCGGGCGAAACGCGTATATCCGATCCTCCTGCTCCGACACATTGATAATATCAGCTTTCTTGATCTCATTCAGATGGGCTACTCCCTGCTCCCTCGCAATCACAAGCAGCTTTGCTTTCAGGCGATTGAGAGCCTTCATCTTATTTGCAAAGTGACTCCTTTCATCTGCATTCAGAATGTATGTGTCTCAGATACTGCTCGGTTTTCAATCAAATATGATGCAATCCATGGTTGTGACAAGTTTTCACTAATACAGTCCTGAATTCGTATTAAAGATGTTGGAATTCAGAGATTGTGGAGCCTCAAGACTCTCCTCTTCCTCCTCCGCTTCTGAACTCTCTTCTCTTGGTCGCTAGACTCTATAAATGCTATTATAAAAATTCCCTGATCAAATGGTGCATAAGATTTGCCGGACCTTCTGGATGTTGCCTTGGTAAAGAAGATTGGTGACTTTCATTGTAACTTTTTTGTTAATAAGTTATACATGCTGACAAATGGAACACCCCAGTACGATCAGCATAATCATATCAGTGCACATGATGCATAAAGCAAATGAAGACAAGACATGAACGCAAGACTTCTCCAGCAACACAAAGTTAAGGTAGCTAGAAGGGCATTTTCAATGTAGCTAGGAGATGAGAGCATTGCTTGCAACAAGGTGACAAATGATTTTCTACCTGAGCAATGAACAATGATGTCAGTTTGAGTATGACGAATGCTAACAGCAGATCTCACTTCATAACCAGATTCCTTTCTTCCACGTGATGAAGTAGAAGATATCTCCAAGTCGCTCTCCTCTATGTGCACATCAGCAGTTGACTCAAGAAAGATGGGGATAACGTCCACAACAGCTGAGCAAGTCTGCAAGCTTTTGTGTGAGAAGAGCAGCAGTAATTCAAGAGAAGAATCATGTGAAATATGAACAACTCCAGTTACAAGTTTTTGATATTAGGTTAAAATGTTATGAAATTTCCCAAAAGTTTTGACAGAGAAATCAATACGTAAAAACAGACAAAGTAAACAGGGTTTCGTAACATAATCTAGAACTCTATAATGGAGGACAATGCTGGCAAGTTATAAGGAATCACTACATTATACTAAGCATTCAGAATTCGTGGTTCAGGACTCCTAGATCCGATTCTTTTTTGTAAGATGGCACAACTGGTATCAGTATTGTAGGGACTCAATTACTAGCTGTGCAGGAGAGGCCTATATGTAGGAAAGGCTACCTGAAAGTGACGGGTTGAATGCAAGCTGGTTTGGAGCCATCACACTGTAGAATTATCACTGTGAATAAGGCTGGGGCGGAATGAATCATCAGAAAACGGGAAAATGTTCCTAAGCTATACATGTAAGGTCCACATTATAATTTATGAAACAACTTTTGGTGACAAAATTGTGCAGTCTTGGCTCCAAGCAAACAAATCTCACAAGGATTAGATCAAGCCTTGACAATTATATTGTGCTAATTGTTGACAATTTGTCATGGATATAACAAATTGCTTTTTATTTATACCCCAATATGAAGATAATACCTCACGAATTATTGATCCATCACGTGAACTGCGAATCATGCGGTGCACACCTGCCTCTCCTGACAGATACCCATATACATACTCCAACTCAAACTCAATGGCTGCATACTTTATACCAACACCCTCCAACGGAATCTTCTCCACAACCCTTGGTTTATAGCCATGCTTTTCAGACCATCTAGTATACATTCTTAAAATTTTTTCTGCCCAGACCTGAAAAATCAAATTCCAGAGAAAATAAGTTAACAAGTTATTGCTAGTGATTTTTTTTTTTTTGGAAAACGTGGATGGTACCACGGGTATTGCTAGTGATGTTAACAGTTCAATAAACTAAAACCAGAGAGAAACAAATAGCAAGTATGCAATGTGCCAAGAGGACTGCCAAAATGTGATCACCAAAAACAGAGAAACCTATCTTTGTGGAAATACATTAGACATGACCATACGTAATTACAAGGTAAAACATCCTCCATGGTAGACAACACCATTTTGAAAACTTAAAACACATCCACCAAGACTAGAATACTTAACCTACATATCATCATCATATAACGACTTTAATTTCAATCAATTTGATTCCTCAAGAGATGGAAACATATGTGCTCATGATAGAAGACATGCATGGATACCTGAGAACTGATATCTTCTGCCTCAGCTCTGATAGTCACACAGGCTCCCTCCTTATCATATCGACCCGTAAGTAACTTGGACATTTCATACCAATCCAAGAACTTGCTCATATCTAGAGAAGCATTATAGGCCTGCTTGAAAAGCTGATGATTTATGATGTCCATATCTGCCAGCTCTGTTATTAGCTTTGCTTCTTCAGCCTGTATATGAAAATGACAGTTGGATAAAATTGGTCACAGTGACATTAAGAAGGAAATCCAAAGAAGCTACAGAAACAATTAAGAACAAAAAAGACATAAAGCTCTATGAAATATCAACTTTTCAGTATTCTATGGCCATGAGAAAATGTTAAATAAGGGAGAAAGAATATAAACAGAAAGATAATCAACCACATTGAACAGGGATGTGTATGCACTACTTATGCTAAAGCGCCATAAAGAAGCCTAGACACTAAAGTGGTGAATGGGCCACCAAAACTAGTGTTGTGCATTATTCAGCTCAGATTGGAAAAACCAAATCAAACCATTCAAGTTGGTTCAGTTTGCAAGGACATTTAGTTCAGTTTGGTTTCAAAAATCTTTGAAACCAAACAAAACATGGGGAAAAAAAATCAGAACCAAATTTGGTGGGCTTATATTATAAATATCACACACCATATGTTATTTGATTAAGATATATTCTAATCCAAGTCCCAGAGTTGCTGAACAGCCCGATCCAAAGCTGTGAATGCGGTACAGTGGGATAGCCTGGTCACTGTACTAGCCTACTGGAGATAGTTTTGAAGTAAGTGAGGAGATAAATCTGTAATATAATGGAAAGGAAAGGAAGCCCATTCATTAAGTATCCACTTGTTAGATAGACTCACGTTATGTGATTCTCGTGTCACAGCACCTTATATGTAAGTCTCTGAGAGCATCGACAACTTTCGTAGCAGTAGATAATCGTCTAAGAGAATCTGTAGACTTTTTAATGTCGTCCCACAAGTTGTATTGTTGGAAACCATCTTCCAGAGCAATTCGCCTAGCTTCTTCAACTTTTAGTGCTGTTGATGCAATCACTTGAGCACGGACAACTGCATCTTCGATCTTCTTCTTCAAGGAAAAATAGCCTGTCAGAACACAAGTAGGAGGATGTTACAATTTTGCCCATTTGAAAGGTGGAAAAACTGGCAAATATTACACAGGAAACGATTGACTACTTCCAAATCACACAATCAGGATCCCCCTTCCCCTCCTCAAATGCTATGACTCCAAGTCTCAAATTCAGTAACCAATCCTTATCTGGTTGTTTAAAACTTGCCTACTTTTGATGACATGAGATTCAGACTCCCCTTAAAGGCGGCAGTGGCCCCCCACTGAGGTTTCACTTCTACTATTGCACTTAATTTTTTTTTTAACAAAATCACACAGCTAAAACGAGTACCCAACAGCTCCATTCAGCAACAACATTCAACTATAACACATTCGCATGCCCAACAAGTTTTACTTACTATCTTCTAGCTCTACAAAAAAGAACAGATAGGAAATCCAAGCAACACAACTCCGGGAGAGAGAGAGACCAACCGAGCTCCTTGAAGACCCTGTTCGTCTTGTCCTCAACGACTGGCTGGCTCGCACAGAAGAACGGACGACCACCTTCCCCGGCCCTCAGCACGGCGGCTTCTAGCCAACCGGGTCGCCGCCCCCACCGACATCGACCCTGCCGTCGCCATGGAGAGGGACGCGACGTAGCAGCAGCAAGGCAGCAGCTTTGAAGGCGGTGCGGAGTCCCAGGTTTTTGATATGAACTGATAACGCATGGCTCCGAGCCAGACAGCCCGTCGGCGCGGCGGGCTCGTGTCCACTCGCCGTCCCCGAGTCCACTCACCACTCGCCTTCTAAGATAACGCCCGAAGGGGAAAGGGGTACGTGGCGCGCTTCTGTCGCTTTGTTGTGTGTCGCCAATCCAAACTGGGTAAGTGGCTGGCGGCCTGCAACCTTGAAGAAGAACAGGCGTCAACTTGCTATAAAATTAAATATACAAGTCTCTATCTTTTTTTTTATAACGAGTAAATCTCGTCCGGTGTGATTTTGTGGGTTTAGAGATTGGTGTTCGTAAATTTCAAGATCAGAACTTGACAGCTCTTATTTTTCGTATATCCGTATTACATTTATCTCATTTGACCGAAAAAATCTCAGATACATGTAAATCAGATAAACCTCCCAAGAATCGAACTCGGGACCTCCTACTTTTAAGCAAGAGTTCTAACCAATCGACCCAATCGGGGTCCTCACAAGTCTCTATCTTATATTTAGGGAAAAAGTTTACTGCAAATGCACACGGGATCTGGCGCTAAATTGGGCTTAAAAGACGGTGATTGGGGGCAACGCCGATGATCGATTACAACGGCGATTGACGGTCAATGGCGATAATCGATCGACGACACAGTAGAGAATGACGACAATTAGCGATAACGGCGACGGCGACGGTAGCGATGATTGGTGGCAGCGATAATGGCGGGTGACAGAATTTAAAAGTATAAATTTTAGATTGTAATATTATGTTTAAATATTAAAATATTGACTAAATTTTTAATAATAATTTAAATTCTAATTAATAATTTTGATCTCCAAAATAATAACTTTGGAGCATGTCGCCGCCACCTTCCACCGATCATCACTGTTCGTCGCCATTGCTCGCCGCTATTCATTACTATCTTCCAGTCGACGTGACATCTAACATATATAGTGCCACAAGGATTGCATATAAAATTTAGTAGTGACAATGTAATAAATCTTTCTCTATTTTTAAATAATTCAGTCAGTTAATACTATAAGTTCTAATGAAAATTTTATTTTTTAATTTTTGTGGATTATTTCTTTTTTCTTAAAAAAATGAGATGATTTCATCATTTTAAAGTGAAATTCCCAGGTTCAAGAGTTTGTTTTTTGGGTTCTTATTCTCTGTGATCTTTAGTAACTAGCCCAACATACAAAACTAATTACAGAAACTTATACCGACTAAAGACTGAAAGAAACCCCATAGAATAATATCACATACATCATCATTTGTAACAAGAACATTCAGCTTCTGTGAATTTGTGAAACAAATATTTCCTCTTGCATATATATCCATAAATTCCAACATATAATCATACTCCAACACACAACCATAAGCACCAATATAAACCGTAACGCGCATAAACAACAGTAAGCACCAACATACAAAAAAATCACATATATCTATGAACTCTATATGCAATCATAAGACCAAAGTAACGATAACGACCGCAAGCAAAACATGTAACCATAAGCTCCAATATGTAATTATAAACACATATGTACAACCACATAAACATTAATATCCAACCATAAAACATATATATATATATATGCAAAGCATCAATAGCAACTATAAGACATACATACAACCATAAGTATTAATACAACCATTAGCATTTTGAAACAAAAATGACACTTTCAGCACATATTTCTTATAAGAATATTGAAAACATGAAAAGAAAATGGAAGCTTCTTTATAACCTAAAGGCATGTTTAATTTGGTATTGGATAGATCAGATATCTTCAGAATTTTGAAGATATCTTTACTCTATTTTCGATCTATCTAAATATCAAACATACTTTAAAAGTAGATACAAATGGCGCGGGTAGCAGCAAAGGGGACGGCTCTAGTTATAACGGGTGCAAGACAAATAGGAGAGAGACAAGTGGGTAGGGTTCGTTGTCAAGGGATTCGGTTTGGCATTTCTCATTATTAAAAAAATAAAGATTATATTTTTATAAAAATATAAAATAAAACAGTGGATGCTAAAGTGTATGTTTTGTATATCCACTAAAAAAAAAAAGTGAAAATGGGTTGAGATGTCGATATTTGTTGACAATCATAATGCATAGTAATATACAAACATAGCACATATATACTTCTATAATTAAGCACTGACATATAACTATATGTAGCAACTCGAAATCTGTGACCTATTAAGCACTTGTCACACCTTTCCACTACCCACAAGTACGAAGACTCAAAAAGATTAGTAACCAATCTAGTGAGGCGAACAAAATTGAAATAACCATAACATAAGTTAATTAAGTACAACATTTACATGATACAATGTGTCCCAAATGATAACACAAGTGCAAGAAGTCAAAGTACAAACCTTCGGGCCAATACCCCAAGGAAGTACACCACTCACTGCCACTGCTGATGCATGGAGGCCACCCTCTACAATTTACTAACCCATTTGATCAGGTGGGTACTACGCACGTGACAAAATAAACGAAAGGAATATATGAACATGGCAGTACAACTAAATTAAGCAGGAAAGTAACACTAAGCTATGAGCAACAAATTAAAATAACAAAATGGTAGCACACAGTCAGAGCAAAGCACTGAGAGAGGGAGAGAGAAGAACCAACTACAAGGTACTACGATCTAGACTAGTCAATCTATGCTAGTCGACCCAAGGTCCGACCACACACACTAATTTCAGTGACAAGAAAAACATTACCACTAGTCTTATAATTAGGCGTGCCACTTGGTGTCTCATCTCTCAATTATTTGCCTCACACCTAACCACTTCTGCATACATGAAGCGAAATATGTGAGGGTTCAACACAAATAACATTATTGTAACCTAACCAAGCCGGGGTTAATTGCACACCTAACCACCCCTACCAACCTTCAAAATCTCATAAAATGAGATAAGTGAGAAAAATGGGATTAGGTGGAGACCGTGGCTCCACAACACCTCCATGATATTCTCTCATGTGCACATAAGTAATCTACATAATTATAAGACTTGGCCTCGACTTTTTCCCAACCTAGATATAGGCTCAACAGTAAGGGGGTTTCTAAAAAATGACTCCAAATCGATTGGCAGAAGGAACAAAACCTCCCCCAACCTCTCCCTCAATTGTACAGTGCTCAAGCATCGAGGTATTTGACTAGTGGAGCATTGCACTAAGAATGTAGCACTCTGTGCATAAAAAACTACTTGAAAAGGCTACACTAAAACACACAGAGAACACGTCAAGGAGGGTTGGTGTGTTAACACTAGAATGCATCATTGTGGACTGACGCTTACAAAATGTGTCAAGACTCTATAATATGTCTAGGACAAAACCCGAAAACTCACCAATAGCGGATCCTCCCAAGAAACTCGGGAACAAAAGCCCAGACCTACTGGGCCTCTATTTCATAACGCCTCAAAGGTCACTGACATCTCTACAAGAGCGTGTCACAGCCAGATGAGGCCGCCAAACTCATCACAAAAACACATTGGAAAAACAACCTAAAACACATCAATCTTGGATGATGTGTTCAGAATATGTCAACTACCCATGACTCGACTAGACTCAACTTTAATCAAACTTCCAAGATAACAGGACATAGGCGTGGCAAGTCGGGATGACGCGTTCAAAATACGTCATCTACAGACTGATGCACCTATACGCAAGGGTCCGAACAAAGCCTACCCTCTTCCGAGAAGCCCTAAACCGACACAAAATTTAAATGCCCGATCTCAAAGGGGGGAAAACGTAAAAATGAAAATGGTAGAGAGGAGGAAAGCATCCCACAGGCGTGCCGGGAACCCCAAATTCTACCATCTCATAACATGTCATGTCGAGGAATGGTAGGAGAGAAGGGTGGATCTAATCAGCAGGGTGCGGCCTGAAAGATCGATGTAAGACTACTTGTCTTTCCAAGAAGAGAAAGATTTAGTACACTTTTGTATTACACTTTAAGTACAATATTACTAGACAATAACACATGTGGCACCTCTCACATGAGGAGTGATAAAGTGGTAACTCAATTGTTGAATGCTACATGGACTATTGCCTAGTCATATTACACTTAAAGTGTAATACAAAAGTGTACTAAGTCTTTCTCTTCTAAGAAATAGACCTGGAAAATTCTCCCTCGACCTTGCCAGAAGGCTTCTTTTAAACTACAATCCATTTTGCTTCTTAATGGGCTATCAAAGTTCATTTTTCACCACTGCTTCTGTGGAAGTTCAGATACATTTCTGCGGAATATGAACTTAGATTTCCCTCTGTTTGATGTATTACCCCGAGTAGTTTCCATGGACCTCCGACTCAACAATAAGCTACTAAGTATGGAGCTGGCCTTTTCCCTGATGAGGCTTGTAACTTGTTTCCAGAACTACCCTTTTCTGGAGATTTGAGAGAGCATACGGAAAAGATGACAAAATAATAGAAGTCAAAGATGAAGAATGCTGATTTGCTTTGCTACTTCTGTCATTTTCCATGCGTCGTCTTGCCTCGAGGGACATTGTGTATCTTTCTTTTGAAAGCTTTTATTTTAATGAGATTCAAGTGCACCACAATTTTCTTCCTTCATCAGTCCAATTTCTGAAACTTGAGTAAATTTTATCGTCAAGGATTTAGTTTTGGCGATAGAAATGATATGGATACTGTTATTCTTGATTTTGCTATAATCTATGATCTAGTAATTACTAATATCTTTTTTAAGAAAAGGGACGAACACTTAATAACATATAAAAGTGAAATACATAAGAGTTAAATTGATTATTTTCTTATTAGAAAGGTCGATAGGGTTTTGCGTAAAGATTGTAAAATTATCTCTGGAGAGAGTTTCACCCCACAATATAAGTTACTAATAATGGATGTCTTTATCTCAAATTTTAAAAGAAAAAACCTCATAAATAATTGTTCTATGATTAAGTGGTGGAATTTGAAAAGTAAAATTTTGAAAACACTTAAAAACTATTTAGTAAACGAAATTATTTAGAATTTAGATCAAGAAACTAATGTAATGTGGAATAATGCCACAAATTGTATAAAGAACGTAGCAAAATAATTTTAGGTGAAACTAAAGTCAAAGAGAATGTAGAAAGAGAGACTTGGTGGCGGAGTGAGGAAATTCAAAATACCATTAGAGCTAAAAGATATTATTTTAATATTTGACAAATAAAAAAAATAAAACTTCGGAAGCTTATAAAATAGTTAAAAAGAGGGATGAGAGAATTGTTAGTGAAACTAAATCTAAGGTGTTTGAAGACATTATATAATAAATTAGGAATCCAAAAGAGTGGAAAGACATATTTAAACATGTAAGAGAAAGGAAAAGTACATATCTAAATCATGTTCGGTGCATTAAAGATAAAGATCAAATTATTTTAGTTAAGGACCTAGAGGTTAAAGAGAGATGGTGTAGTTATTTTCAAAAATTACTTAATGAAGATTACTTTAAGGATATCTCTTTAGAAGAGAATCAAGAGTCAACAAAATTTGATAAATATCAGTGTTTTTAGGCATATTAAGATGTCAGAAGTAGGTGATGCTTTAAGAAAAATTAAATTGGGCAAAGCTTTAAAACCCGATCATATACCTATTGAAGTGTGGAAAGGCTTAGAAGACATTAGTATTAAGTGGTTAACCAAATTTTTTAATAAAATTTTGAAGGAATGGAGGATGACAGAAGAATGAAGAAAAAATGTTGAAGTTCCTTTCTATAAAACAAATGGGATATTTAAAGCTGCAATAATTATTGTGAAATTAAACTTATGAGTCACACTATAAAACTTTACTTTAAGAAAGAGTAGTGGAGAATTGAATGCGATGTATTTTTACTCTATAAAAAAATCAGTTTAATTTTATGCTAAGTAGAACCACTACATAAGCTACTTTCTTATTACGACAGTTAATGAGAAGTATAGAGAGATGAGAAGATATTTGTATATAGTTTTTCTTGATTTGGAGAAGGCGAATGATCGAGTGCCAAGAGATTTGATTTAATGGACATTCACAAAGAAGAGAGTCTCTCAAAGATATGTTGATTTGATTCAAGATACGTACGATGGTTAGTGTAAGAACTATTTTGGAGAGACTTGTGAATTTTCAATTACTATAGATTTGCATCAAGGCTCTGCTCTAAATTCGTATCTTTTTGCTCTGGTTATAGATGAACTAACAAAATAATTACATGATGATATCTATTGGTGTATGTTATTTGTGGATAATATTGTCTTAATTGATGAAAGTATTGATGGTTTAAATATTCAGCTAGAAAGTTGGAGGCATGACTTAGAGTCTAAAGATTTTAAAATCAGTAAGAGTAAATCAGAGTTTATGTATTATAATTATAATAATGAAATGATATTACAAGAAGATATGGTTCTAATTAATAGACAAGACATTCCTAAGAGTAGTAGTTTTTGATATTTACAATCTATCATCTAAGAGATTAGGAAAATTTATGACGATATAGTACACAAGATTAAGACAGGCTGATTAAAATGGAGAAGTACATCAAGAGTCTTCTACAATCATCATATACTAGTGAAACTTAAAAGGAAGTTTTATAAAACAATTATGAGACCTACTTTATTATCTGATACCGAGTGTTAGATAACGCGAAAAAAATACATTAACAAATATGTGTAACAAAGATAAAAATGTTGAGATAGATGTACAATAAAACTAAAAAAGATAAAATTATAAATGAGTGTTTTCGTGAGAACTTGAAGATAACTCTAATTGATAAAAAAATAAGTTAGAAAATAGACCCAAATAGCTTAAACATATGTATCATCAACTTAACTCAACGCTCATTAAAAGATGTAACTAATTTTAGTGGACGTCAATAAAAAAGTTAGAAGACCTAAAATAAAATGATACGATATTACTTCTTAAGTAACACAAATATAATACTAGGATAAGACTCTGACGATGATGAGTAAATTTTATCGTTACCAGTTAAAACTAGGCAATTTTTTAAATTTGATAAAAATTTATTTGACATAGTAGCACCATTAACATCAGGCTACAGGTATTACACTAATACGATTTTTTTTTTGAATTATGCATTTTTTCAAACGTACAATGTGAGACTTTCTTTGCTTCGACTCCACAACTGGATATGAGAGAGAGAGAGAGAGAGAGAGAACTGTGACAAAAAATCACATACATTATAACTAGATTTTCCATCAAATTACAAAGCAAATTATGATATTGGCAATGATATCATTACATTTAGACAACTATAGTTCTCAGCCTGGGTATGCATTTCTTGTGTTTATGGCCCTTTTATGCTACATATGGAAACTGGAGATTAATTAGATCTTTAACTCTTCTTCCTTTACATTGCGTGTAAATTACAATGAAGATGCCCACATTAAACGTAGCGCAGTTGAATGCTTTGTCACTTAAAATTATTAAAAAACGAAAAGAATGAAACAAAAATGCCCACCTTAAGGTTGCTTGGTTGGGGCCTTTCCCCACTGATGCATGATGCTGTTTCAACTGATAGCGTCCTGACACCATAAGAAGCTAGCTTTTTCCCGGAGGGAGGATCGACTGTATTGCTGTACCGCCTTGGCCCCCTATGCATTTCTAAAAGATTGGGTCTGACTCAATCTTTGGTTGAAAGCTGCTTCTTTAAGTTTAGTATCTCAATGCCATATGAAGCTAGCCTTTCCTTCAACTTGGTAGATGCTGCCTCAAATTTCTTGTTCATGAGTTCCATCTCATCTACTGCCTCCATGTATCTTCCTCGGAAGGCATCCAACTTTGCTTGTGTCGACCTCAGTTTCATTCTGAGCTTTGTCTTCTCTATGTTGTTGCTCAGCATTTCCTGTGGCAATACATGAAAAAGGTTACTAGGATAAATGACTAGAGCAACAAACAGAAATCAAGTTCATCAACACAGATTGCTTGTAGCATGGAACACAAGATTTGATAATCTCTCAGGATATGCAATAAGCCAAACTTAACTATCAAATTTTGTACAATTTAGTTAACTTCATCATTTATATGTCAAATCAATCATATTGAAAACTGTAAATTATAAAACATGCAAGCAGGGGATCCATATGAAGATGAATCACTCCGCTTTCCCTTCTCACACCTGATGGAAGAAAAATTGGCAGGGACAGTCCTACCGACATGCCTAACATAGATGGTACCTGGACTTGCACTATTTACTCCTGCCACAATCCAGCATAACTGACGTAGAAAGTAACCACTAGGTCCGCTACCACAGCGAAGCCTCAAATCAGCATAACTGACTAATATTTTTATCAATTCTGAAGTCATTAAAGGTCCATGTCAATATCCAGGTAAAAGAAAGAGGAAACCGTTCATTTGACTTTTGTCTCCTTTTAGTGCTTGAGTTTCCTGCACCTAGCTTTGACATTTGTAAGGCAATTAGATATTGAGAACCCTAATAATCGTCAAATTACTCTGACTATATTTGGAAAAAAGAAAAACCTAATGCGAAGAAGTATATCGGGGATTACCAAAAAGAAAAACCAATAAAGATGTATGAATAAGATGATGTGAATTTCTTTAGAATCAGAAATTGCTGCCAAAAGTTCTGGCTAAAAACATGGCAGGTTTCTGCTGCTGAAGCTTCTTTTTTTTGTGTGGCAATATTCAACCTTGTTCTTTTGCCATTAAGTGGATCTTCCTTCTTAGCCTTTCTGAAAACATCTGGTAGAAGAGGGAGGCGATGTGGAGAAGAGAAAAGAGAGAAGCGAACTGCTCAAACTGACAAATCTGCACCTTTATATTGATTTCCAAGAAGGAAAATTTACATCTCTGCCCCCCAATAGAAAGGGCAATTGGAATAAAGGACAGAAATACAAGAAGTTATATTTGCCCTACTCTTCTACAATATCAATTGCCAAACCCCTTGATACGGAAAGAGAATCTACCAAATAGCACCATGAGAAAATGATGATTATTGTTGCCAGGATTCACAACCCTCTTCCAGAAGAAGGTAATGAAATTAAAGATGAAAGACAAAAATTTGCAACAAATGGCAACCTCTTGGTACATCTGTCATCTGTGATTCTGCGAATGAAATGAGCTGTATGAATGGAAAGTTAAGTCCTTTGCCAGCCAATCAGTCACAAACAATTTGTAGATCAGACTAAGCTGTCAAAGGAAACAGGAAACCTATCATAGCTCTGGATCATATTCCTAATTCATCATGGAAGGTTACCAATACATTAGGGTCAACCAGATAGTCTATCTCAAACATGGTTGGGCATACCGTACGGTACTGGTGTGGTATTCCCGTGCCACATTGTGCTTGGGACATTATGGCCCATACACATGGTAAGCACACTCGGGCCTAAGCACCAATTGCCACTGCCACAATAGCTGCTGCGGGAGTGGCTATTGTCGATGAGCTCTCAGCCCCTTGGCAGCCGCACTCACCGCCACTCACCTGCAGTGCTGCCTACAGCTGCTGCAGTTCCGGCTATGATCACACACTCCCCAGCAACCAACTCCAGCACTGCATGCAGCAGCCACCTGCCTCCATGCCACTACTGTCATCGCCTGCACCACCAATGCCACCTTGCAGCTGTGCCTGTTGTCTCTTGTGAACCCACCACACCACCATTGCTTGTGTGTGCGGGGTGGGGATGGTGGGGGGAGATAGAGAAGGGTCTTTGTCAGGTGGTGGGGCGATGCTTTTGGACTGGTTAACATAAAAATTAATTGAATTTCAGTTCGTCACTTTTCTGGAGTGTGTTTGGGCCAGATCCAAACCAGTGTGGTAGGGATGGTATGCCGGTGCTGTACCATCCCACAGAATTCCGGTTCGGTTCGGTTCGGTCCGATCATGCGCGAAGCTTGATCTCAAATGGGTAGAAATTGCAGATAAATTTCCAGCACACCAGATATCCAGATTGTGTAATTATAGTGGACACGCATCAAAAGTTTTTTGTAATACCCCAGGTTCCTGCTTGGATTTTGGGTAACTAGCTTCTAGCGCGTCTTGTCTAGGCGACGTGTTAGTGAGGCGTCAGTAGGGGCTGACGCATTAGTGCTTGCAAGGCGTCTTGGTTCTGTGACGCGTTAGTCACCATCATGTTCCGTGTCACGTTTAGTCAACGGGATGCATTAGTCTTCTCTGTGGGTCGTCTGACACCTGTCAGTGTGACAGGCGTTTCAATATGACATGTCTGGTTGTCGCTGCGGTCCTCTAGACGCATTGGTGTCATAGTAGGGTGACATGACGCATTAATGTTGTTAACGCGACATGTCCCTCTAACACGTTCTAGGTGCCGAGGCCTTTATGGTCGTGGCTAGCGGCCCTCTTCCCTTTCTTCCTCCCTTTTATCCTCTCCCCCTCCGGTGAACCCCCTCTCTGTTTCCCCTCTTTTCTCCCCGTAATGAGCCCAGGAGGAGGTGGTCTTGGTTGCAACGCGTGGAGTGAGGAGGAGGTGGCCATTCACACAAGAAGAGCCCTAACGGATCTGTTTTGCGGTTTAAGATAGGGATTCCTCTCTTACTTGTTTAGAGGAGTCAGAGCGGTGCTCCATGTCTATGGTGTGTTAGGGAGGCTCCCCCACCTTGTGTGTGTGTTTTGGTGTTTTGGAGTTGAGGATCCTCTGACTTTGGGTCTATCACCGATTTTCTGGTATCGCGTCAGGTTGGTGGGACGCGTTAGGGTTGTAACACGTCAGGGCTAACTGGACGTGTTAGGTCTCTTAACACGTCAGGTTTCCAGGGTCGTGTTAAGGTTGTAATGCTACGGGCCGTGTTGACGCGATAGGTTGCTTGTGGCGTCAAGTTGGGTCGACGCCTTATTAAGGCGTCAACCTTGGGTGACGCGCTACTGGGTTAGTCGTAATCGCCATTTGTGGTCTAGGAGAGGGTGGTCCATGCTTGTGTGTATGTGTTGGACTAGGACCCCCGATGCCTCTCACTTGGTTCTTCGTTCTCTCGCCCTAGTTCTGGTTTGGGGTGTTGGTGTGGACCTCAGGGCCGGCTCTGCCCTTGCGATCTCCAGGTGGGGAACGCAGTGGGTTGTCTCGTTGAGTTCATTAGCTGAAGGTGACACCCCTATAGGCGAGTCCTGGTGGTGTTGTCAGGCAAGTCGCGTCTGTCTAATAATCGATTGACCAAAGGCCAACTAATTATTAGTAGCGCGACAGGTTTTCGTACCGATTTTCGATGTACCGAGCTTCTGGTTGAGTTACGCATGCTTTTGTTGGCCGACAGCCCTCTCGAGAGTCTCAAGATCTGGGTCTATGTGTGCCTCGTGCTTGCTGGACTTGTCGAGGGTTAAAGCCAGCTGTGTGGTGCGCTTCGTTGTTATGCTTGCCCCGCCTGTTCTCTGATGCCCGGTGTTCGACACTTGAGGACTTGTCCCGTTCCGTTGAGAAGCTGTTATTGTTCCTTGGGACCTCCGTCTTCGTGAGCCCGTTGAGGGAGTACTTCATGCTACGAGCGTGCTCAAGTGAAAGACTCTAGAGTAGAGGGGAAAATGGTGGTTGGACAACGACGCTGAGTCGTTTGTAAAGCTCTCTTGGTTGGGGCGAGACACCGAAGTCGTTGTGGAGTTTCTTCTCGCGCGGCCCAAACAATCCGTACTCCTACTACCTCTCTTTATGTAGTTCCAGAGCCGCGTAGTGGTTGCCAGGCGTGGGGCTGCAACTTGGCCAAACTGCAGTTGTTGTTCTTGTAGTGTACTCTTATGGTGGCTCATTAGTCTCACTCTTCCGGGGAGGTTGTACACAGGAGTCGACTGGCGAGCGGTGAGTAGCCTATGTGAGCTCTTGACTGTCAGTGGCGGTGGCATGATTGATGTTCTTATGACGGCGTTTCCCTTACAGTGTGGTTTCCAAGCGAGGTCTGTTGCCTTGGTCTACACGGTGGTCCTAGTCTAACTGTGTCTAGCTTCCGAGGGTGTTGGTTTAGCACCTGGCCGTAGTGCCCTGTGCTGTCTGTTGTGTCATGATTTGTGTGTCGTATTCTCGCTCTCGCTCTGAGTTGGACCCCTGGCCTTGTCGACAGCCTGAGGGCTGGCGCAAATATGCTTCCATCCCTGGTTGACGTACCAAGGGATGGTGAAGGGCATGGATGGCAAAGTCGGCCGACTAGGGTTGGAATCGGCTTATGGCGACTCGATTTGCGGGAGGAAACAACGACCCACCCACGATGTAAGGTGGAATCGGGGTGGATTGAGCAGAATCGGACTAGATCGGGCCGATCCAATCCAATCCCACACGATCCACCTCAATTCCATCCGATGTAGCCTGATTCCCTCAGGTTACCTTAATTACGTCCGATCCCCTCCACTTACCTTGTTTACCTAAACATCATTTAAGTAAATGTTATATTTGTAGTTTCATTTACTTAAGATATTACATGTAAATAAGGAAGTACCCCCCCCCCATTTGAATCGAATAAAAATATTAGAAAAATCATCTCTTACAAATAAAAAGTCAACTCTCCCATCCAAGAAGAAAATCACAATTTCGATGATTCCATCAAAATAGTGACTATATAATCTTTAATAATTTGACATATCTAAAAATTTCATATTCAAATAAACCCAATAGAATACTAAAAATTTGAAGTCCCATAAAAAAAGTCAAACATACATATGACTTCTCCAAGGGAGCCACTCTCCTACTAACAACACTTAATCTACTTGAGACCTCTCAAGAAAACTAGAAAGTGATAATTCTCATGAGTTTGGGTGATGATAGTTTACGTTTGACCAAATCCTGAGAGGTCTCAAGTAGACTAAATGTTGTCAATAGGAGAGAGGCTCCCTTGTAGAAGTCATATGTACGTTTGACTTTTTTTACCGACTTTAAATATTTAGTATTCTATTGGGCTTATTTGAATTATGAAATTTTTAGATATACCAAATTATGAAAGATTAGAAAGTCGTTATTTTGATGGGAACCATCGAAATCGCGATTTTCTTCTTGGATGGGAAAGTTGACTTTTTATTTGTAAGAGATGATTTTTCTGATATTTTTATTAAATTCAAATGAGAGGTATTTTATTTACATGTAATATCTTACTACAAATATAACATTTACTTAAATGATGTTCAGATAAATAAGGTATCATAATTATTGTTGCTCTGTATTGTAATATGAACATATGTGTAACTAGACTATAGATATACTCAAAATGTGCAATTATTATATATTTTTAAAAGAATTTTCTCTGATTTTTTCTTCATTTTTCACAAATTTTCTTCATTTTTTAACTTGGTCGATCCTAGATAGGCTAGAATCCCATGGAATCATGCGGATCCTGTGATCCGACCCGACTCGGATCGGGGTCAGTTGGGTCCGATCCAATACCTCGATCCGACTTTGCCATCTATGATGAGGGGTGGCTTCCAACTCGGGTGCTTTCTCGGTCTCTATGTTCCCTGAGTGTTCGTTCGTGGCGACTCCTGTGCGTGTCTGCATGTGATGCGCCAACCTCGTGGTGTGTCCAACATCCGGTTGGTTCTGTGTGCGGCTTCCCAGCCTCGTGGGGGTCTGGGTTGGCCGTGCTTATGTGGTGAGATTCTGTTCTCACATGATTGCTCCGTAGTTTTCATAAGCTCCCTGTCTCGGCGTGTGCACCGAGAACTACTTCTACGTGGTGCCTGACTCCGCTGGTTCTACGGGGGTCGTGTGTGGCCTGACCCTGGTTGGCAGTCGTGGCATTGTTCTATTTCCGCTATTTTATAATAGCTATTGTCGTTGTTTCTCGATTATTGTTAGTGCTTTCTAGTGTAGCTAGTTTACTGCTTTCTAGAGTTCCTACTGCTCTAGCTAATAAGGGTCTGGTAATCCCTACTAGACCTTGTTTGCTAAACTTACCCCCCTACTCTCTTCAGATAGGGGCTTGTCGTCGCGGGACCTCAGTGTCGGACGGTTGCGGAGGTGGTTAATGGCGTCGTGTGCTGCCAACAACAGTGAAAGTGAGAGTGTGTGAGCTCTTGTACTGGAGTGAGCTGAGAGTTGTGTTTCACAAGTCCTCGAGATATGCCCCTTGAGGACTGCACATTTCTTCCTAAACCTATGCTTTTATTTGGGATGTATTGTATAGACATTTGTATATTTTGTTATAATTATTTAAATTCAATGCTTATCTCACTAGACTATTCTTCTAACCCTTTTGGGTCTTCGGATCCGTGGGTGGCGGCGCAGACTCCAAGGTCCTCGGAGGGGGTACTGGAGGTCAGGTCATTACAATTTCTATGTTGACCAACATTAGAATTTTAGGACCCATTTCAAAGAGGCTTTGGCGATGATTGAGCTTCGGGCAACTTGCATTGTAATTCTTACCAATAGCTTGAGTTTAGGACGAATCCTCCAAGATATTGAAGAATAATTCTCTCACATGAGGAGCTAAGGGCTTAAAGTCATGCTACATTCTTCACTAGACCTCAACAAACACAGAATATTAAGCAACAATATCAGTGGACATAATAACAAGTGCATTATAAGAAAAAAAGAATCTAAAGAGGCAATATCAGATTGATGTGTCACAACAGATATGGCAAAATAAAAAAAGAAATTATTCTGAATAAATAGATCATCAATTATACATTTTCGAACACAATAACAACAAACTTAACCTTTTGAAAATACACTTGCTAATGGACATGGCATGTACCATGGGAAACATCAACTTTCGGCGCACTTTGAAGAGGTGTGCAGTGAATCATATAGAAATAGCGCAACAAAAGAACTAAAGAGATGAGGTAATATGTAGTCAAGCAAGAGGTGACCGAGGTGACCAAGTGATTACCTTTGCCTCAAATGTATTGCCTACCATAAAGCATTAAGGCAACATTTTATTGAGTATACATATTTAAAATATTACATACACAGTTATGAAGTTAATATATAAAATATTACGTACATAGTTATATAGTTAAATGTGAATAAAGACGCATTAGAAGATTAATATATAAATAAGAATTCTTCACATATTGAGCCAAATGTAACCCTAAATCCTAATTCCTATTCTATACATACATGCGTGAGAGGGAGGAGAGAGAGAGAGAGAGGGGTGATCGTCAATTTTGTCAAAACCTCTGCGTGCATATGCATACCAGAGAGAGAGAGAGAGAGAGAGAGAGAGAGAGAGAGAGAGAGGAGAGAGAGAGAGAGAGAGAGAGAGAGAGAGGAGAGGGGGGGAAGGGAGCAAGAGTGGCCACAGTTTGACCCCCAATACCCAACATGTGTAGGAGAGAGTGATAACTCCAACAATGTCACCATCATCATCGAGCTTTGAAGCTTGTCATCATCATCAGGTTCCCCAAGGTCATCTTGGTGACCCGAGATTGCAGTCATCATCTAAGGATGTCGCTGGTGACACATCATCTAAGGATGCCATTGTCGTCTAAGTTGGTCATCATCCAGAATGGGGGAACAATCCCTAGTATTGCAATTTGCTAGAGAAACACAAGGATAAATGGGGTGTGCTAGAGTGAGGCAGCCCTAGGCGGCTGCCCAATCGCCTTCAAAAGCATACTTTGTTCATGGATTCTTTTGCCAGATCACATGTAAGATCATAACAAACAATGGGCTCAAGCAGAGCAAAAGTGATAAAGCAAAGGAAAACACCAAGCAGGCAAATGAAAACACCAAGTCCTTGTCATGAACCATAGATGACTGCAACTCACGTTCTGTGCCTTGACTTCCATGTTGATCAGCTTTTCAGACAATTCCTCTGCAGTTTTCCTTGCTGTCAGTAATTCCTATAACAGAAAAGACCAGAATGACAGTGTCAAATGGGCAACAAATTAATTGAGAACTGTGAAAAAAATTAGTCTCAAATTGACACATGTAAACATCTCCACAATTGATATATGGAATTAAGTACCTAAAAAATGACCTTTTAGCTATTTTTTGTAAGTGTATTAGCATGCTATGATTGACAAAGATGACAAAATGTTCAACTGTAACTTGCAGCATCACATTAAAGCAAACCTGGATTTCCTCCGCTCTTTCTGATACTATGTCCATTTTAGATTGAGAATATGATCTTTCTTTCTCCCAGCAAGCATTCAATTGTTTCTGAAGTTTGTTTACTTGCTCACAAGCATAATGTTGTTCCAAAGACAACTCCTTAATTTTTGACTTGAGGACCTAAGACAAAGTCATATACTTCTTTAGAAAAATTGACTAAAATTTATTATCCACTATTAGGGCCACAAGTTGCAACACATCTAACAACTTACAACTTCACAGATGAGTCTGGTAATTTCCAACATCTCAAAACCGTTCTTTAGTTGAGCTATCTCCAATGACCTTGCCATACTGTACTCATAAGATGATAGTCAAAGTTAGTTAAATATAACTGATAGAGTTGGACATTAGTGGATAAAGTAGAAAAGATAATTTGACAGCACCCAATATAGCCATCCCTTCAATAAGACAAAAAAGGTAATATAGACACACCAACTTCAGTGGCCTGAATAAGAGCTAGGTTTCAATGATGAATCTGAAGATGGAAAACAAAAACCACACTGTACCATACTACAATATCAATCTAAGACATAGTTGTCAAGGCGCCAAGGGCACCCAAGGTGTTCTTGGGGTCCTTGAGTGCCTAAGAGCTTAGGTGCCCCACCTAGGCGGCACTTAGGCATCCAAGGTGGTGCCCAAATGATATCTCCCTCCTATGAGGAATTTAAGTATCTAAAGGTACATAATGGATGAATAACGGAATGCAATAAAGCAAAAAATGCCAATATGACATTATAATTAAAATTTGAAAATAGTATTCACTAAAAAATATTAGAAGCATAATACATTTAGAAGATTCTTGAAAAATCCTCACATTTAATGACTGAGACAATGTTCACAATCTAATGATTGTGAATAGTGTTGGAATATGGAGCTTGAGGCCCTGAATTCCTCAACACGCAGGTATGGACATACAGACTGACATGTGTGGTCAGTTTGTGCAGATGGACATGAGCGATCAAGTCACAGGGGTCAAGGGACAGCACCCCTTGTTGGGTTTGGGGGGGGGGGGGGGGGGGGGGGGTTCAGGGAGCAGAGCCCCTGGAAATAAAATTTTAATTTGTGAAGCAAAGTGATAGGCCTCATAGGGTGTCGCCGCCTTGGGGCGCCTTTTTGGGTCCCCATAAGGCGGACCCTCGCCTAGCCCTCAAATTGGCACCTTCCCACCTAGGTGCCGCCTAGGCAAGCACCTTGACAACTATGATTTGAGATATTGCTTTCCCTACTGTTGGATGTCACTAACACAAGAAGGCCTGAAGAGGAGAATGGAAGCAGGCTCCATCCAGCTGCCACAGCTGCAATATTATTTTTCTCACCTAGGCAGGGCCTTGAGAACTGTGATCTGAGATATTGCTTTCCCTTCTGTTGGATGTCACTGCCACCAGAAGGCCTGAAGAGGAGAATGGAAGCAGGCTCCATCCAGTTGCCAAAGATGCAACATTGTTTTTCTCCCTCATTTGTTTCTTCCCTCCTTTTTCTTTCTTTTCTCTAAATTTATTCCCATTCTTTATCTTCTTTTGGATCGTACATCTACTGTCAGAGTGATTCACATTCAACCTGTCATTTTGAAATCCATCTCCAATATGGAAAATAAATATCCTATAAAGCCAAAATTTTAAAGCCTGACATCAATGCTTCATGGAAAATCAGCCCAGGCCCGCAGGCCCCTTTTCCATTTGGTCTTGCATCTGTCTGCAATTCCATGTCCTATATGCTACATGCCAAAACCCCTTCCATTACCAAAAAAGAGTGGGAAAAAAAGGATAAAGATGATAATAATCCCTAACCTGCATTTTCTCTCTGCTTTTGCATTTTCTTCAGAACTAGACAGGTTTTTCTGGAGATTCTTACACAGGTTTTGACAAGACTCCATTTCACTTTTCACCTGCTTTGTCAAAGAAATATGGTCATTTATAAAATGATGTAGTAAAAGTAAAAAAAGGGAAAGCTCATACATTTTGTCCCCCCTTTTCTAATCTCATGTTTGACTGACATTGGGTGTCTCTAGAAGAAGATAGCAGCATGCAGACCATTTTATGAGTAATAACCCAATGTTCTATCCTTTGAACTATAGATTCATGTACCACTACCATTATCTATATGCTTGCTTTTAAAGCATATTATATTATTCTTTAAAACATAGTTGCAGCAGAAAAAACTAAAAGAATTAACCGCCTTGGAACTGAGGTGTCTGCATTGTTGCATAGGTCAGTCCACCTAGGGCCTCGACAGTAATGGGTCCAGCCAACTCACTAACCCTAGGTATTTTACAATGGAATGAACCAGGCCTTGCCATATTTTCTTCTGGGGGATGCCATAGATTGAACTCATAGAGAACGTCAGAGGCTAGTAGAAAATTCCAGGAGTCATCGGCAGTGACATAACAAAAGACAAATTTAATAAGTTTGGCACCTGACCTTTACAAGATCTTCTGATAGTCTGGCAATCTTACTTCTGCATTTTTCATCAGTGTCTAGTAACACTTTTTCTGCGGTTAACCATGTTGACTTCTTGGTCTCAAATTCTAGAAGAGCATCAGTAAGTTGCTGGAACAATGCAAGTAAACTGTGAAGTCATATTATAGTAAAAAAGGAAAACTATGTAATATCCCATACAATAACTTTTATGAAGATGTACCATCTCCATCTCTTCTTTCTCTCTCAGAATGAAATCATGGTTAGCTTTAAGACTTCGAGAAAGAGATTCAGATTCATCCAGCCTGAGAGTCTGTGACATGGAGACTTAGCATGTGAAATAATCACAAAATAATGCAATCAATCATAGACAGAAAATTCAGAGGGTACCAAGCTAGTGATTTCATCTCCCATTAATTTTAACTCAGAATTAGCTGTGTTCAACTGGTTGGACAGAGCTTCCAGTTCTGTTTCCAGTATGCCATTTCTAGTCAAAGCTTCTTCTCTTTCACCAACTGAAGCCATCAACTTTTCTTCTAAAGATGCAATCTCTGCTTCCATCTCGAATGCATAAATTTCCAGCTTCTCATAGTCACCCTGAAAACTCAGATTTCATATGCAATCAATTTCTTGCTCATTTACAAGGGAATAAAAGGAATCATTGCAGACAAATGAGCATAATTATGGATCTTTTGTGATTCTTCCAACCATTAACTTGGTTATCCAGGCATTATCAGTCAATAGGCTAGAATCAGAACAGCAAAAGGAGGAAATAAACAAGAAGTTAACATCCGGGACAATCTTTGGAGAGATGTGGCTATAACCTAAAAAACCCTGTAATTTTATCAGCACAGAGTTGTGAATGAATGTTACTGTCCTGATCTGTAATTTTCACCCTATCCTTAAACATGTGTCTGAGCCAATACTGGCTCTTGTCCAACTGCAATTAGAATCAAACTTCAACAGCATTTGACACATGAACCTGGCAAGTTACCAACAGCTACAAGGAATCCATCTCCATATTAAGTGATCACTTGTAAGACTACCATCATTGAAAAGTATAAATATGTTGCATTACAAAATATATGAAATAACAGTTCCGTGACTGGGTCTTTTTATATGGTCATCTAGAATTTTCTGACTTTTTGGAAGGTGACAAGGTTTTCATGTGTTGAAAAAGAAAGACCACATGGCATCTCAGAGATAGATAGTAAACGATAATCAGACACAAACTCACATGATAAAATTTCAATCCCTTTCCCAAAAAACTCTTCCCTCTTTACAGAACATGCACTTTTGTGAAACAACTAAGAACAAATTTTAGACTCCGTACACCCTTGCCTTACAAAGTCTTCAATCTTGCACTAAGATGATAGAATGATCTATGATCCAGAAGGGACATTCATACTTCTATCCAAAAACTTGTCGTTCCCTTTTTTCCCATGTTTTCTGTTGCACAGCAACCACGAATGAAGTTTTTTCTTCACCATGAGGGTCGAGACTCCACCCCATCCCCATGGAAGGAAAAATTGGCCGATCCGAACCGGGATTGACCGATGGCCGATCCGATCTAGGGGGGAACCCCCTTAGTCAAAATCCCTTCCGAATCAGGCAGAATTGGCTTTGATCGTTCCGAATCGGACGATTCCAGGCCGATTTGCCATACAATTTTTTAATTATATATATTAATTAACGTTGTATTAAATGTACATTAATTTCCCTATTTATTTATACATACATGCATTAACTATATGCGCATATATATGCATTAAATATACATGTGCCAATTGTTATATTACATTAATATATGACTGCATGTACATTAACATACACACACATTAATATATAATTGATATACATATTAATTATGTTTATACATTAATTTTGGTTGATTTGGGGTTGTCTGAGATGAATAACAAAAAAAATTCAAAAAAAATAGATGTGTGCTTGCAACCTTATTTTCCTTGTACGCAATTCATTCTCTTTAATTGTGAGTTACGTTCTTTTATTTCAAAGGAGTTGTCTGATGGTTAATCAAGGATATTCAGTCTTTGTACTGATATAATTAACACTGGTTTCGACCAGTGATGAGAGGTCAAACGAACCTATAAAAGCATGTCAATGTGAATAAATAAAGACAAATAAAGAATCCACAACACAAAGATATCTATTTTTAAAAGATAAAAAAATTGTTCTCACAACAGCCTATGATTGGCCACCTTGGGAGCCACACTATGGGTCAAGGTCTACATATACTCCTCCATTTCAATTTCAACCTCCCATTTTACCGTACTCAGACATTAGGAGTTCCCCTCTTGGAGCAAAAGGAGGATGAGCACCGTGGCCTGATACATATACAAGTGAAGCAACAAGTTCATATAAACTACAAGGATATGGTGCAAAATTTCATCACTATCTGGCGAAAGCTCTAGCCAAGCATATATATCAAGAGAGATTCAAAGAGGAATGCGTGAGCTAGCAAATTCCCTCTTTGATTATGGCTTTGAGGCGATGCAGGTCGATGAAACATATGGACAATCAAATGATGATGAGCCATCACGATCTGGGTGGCAATTTTAGATTGTTCTTCTTATAATGCAAGCTTCCGAAATCAAAATCAAGACTTGTTCATTTACAATAAGACATTTCAAGTTTCATATTTATCATAATTATCAATGCTCTATATATTACATTTCATGTATAAAGTATTGTAATGTGAATATATGTATGTTTTTTATAAAAATGTGAAGTTCTTACTGATTTTTCTGCATTTTCCTTATTTTTCTGAGTTTTTTCCTATATTATCTGATTTTTCACACATTTATATATATAAATATATATATATATATATCCACACACACACATATATATATATATTAAATATATATATAATTTTTTAACCTGGCTGATCCAAGATTGGCCAAAATTCTGAAGGATCGGTCGGATCCGCAATCCTATCCTAATTGATATAGGCCCAGGTCGATTCCTAGGTCCAATCCATCCTGCCGTCTTTGTCTAGTTATGCCTAGGCCTTGCACTCATCATCATCATAGCATTATCCTATTATTTGTCGGCTACATGAATCCTATTCCGCCTATGATTTCTATGAAGTGTTATATTCATGTTTAAACCCAAGAAGCCAATGTCCTTCCTAATAACACTGTGCCATCTCATTTTACACCTTCCCCGAGCTCATTTACTAGTATCCACTAAGATTTGGTCACATCTTTTAACTGATGCCGAGTTAGGCCGATGATGCATGTGTTTAAGTACCTGAATCTATTTTCTCTCATTTTACTATAAATTAGAGCTATCTCCAAGTCCTCACGGAAGCGCCCATTTCTAATTTTAGCTTTCTTAGTCTTACCACACATCCATTTTAATATCCACATCTCTGATGCACATACTTTGTTAATGTGTTCCTTCGTACTACCCAACCCTTGATACCATATAACAAAGCCGACCTCACTGCCATTTTATAAAACTTCCCTTTAAGTTTTACAAGAGGACTCTTGATGCACTTCTCCATTTTAACCAACCTATTTTAGTCCTATATGCGACATCGTTATAAATCTCCTCATTCTCTTGAATGATAGACCCTAAGTACCGAAAGCTATTACTTTTAGAAATGTTTTGTCCATCAATTAGAACCATATCTTCCTGTAACACCCTCTCATTACTATAATTACAATGCATAGACTAACTTGCTCCTAGTGATTCTAAAACCTTTAGACTCTAAGGCATGCCTCTAACTTTATAACTTAACATTTAAACCATCAATGCTCTCATCAATTAAGACAACATCATCTATGAATAACATACACTAAGGGATATCATCATGCAATTGTTCTGTTACTTCATCCATAACCAGAGTAAAGAGATACAAACTTAGTGCAGAACCTTGATGCAAACCTATAGTGGCAGAAAATTTACAAGTCTCTACAACAATAGTTCTCACACTAGTTGCACCTTCGTCTTGAACCAAGTCAATATATCTTTAAGAGACTCCCTTCTTTCTTAATGTCCTCGATCATACGCCTTCTCCAAATCAAGAAAAAACATATATAAATCTCTTCTCATCTCTATATACTTCTCCATTAACTTCCATAATAAGAAAATAGCTTATGTAGTAGATCTACTCGGTATGAAACCAAACTAATTTTCTAATACAGTAATCATACATCGAATATATTTCTCGATCACCATTTCCCAAGTTTCATATTATGACTCATAATTTAATTCCATGGTAATTATAGTAACTTTAAATATCCCCTTTGTTTTTATAGAAGAAACCATAACACTTTTTCTCCATTCTTCTGGCATCCTCTAATCCTTTAAAATTTTATTGAAAAGCTTAGTTAGCTACTTAATACCAATGTCTCCTAGGTGTTTCCATACTTTCAATAAGTATGCCATCTAGTCCTAAGATCTTGCCCACTTTCATTTTTCTTAAAGCATCACCCATTTCTAACATCTTAACACGCCTAAAATACTGATATTTATTAAATTTTGTTTGATTCTTGGTCCCCTTTTAAAGAGATATCCTTAAAGCAATCTCTAATAAGCAATTTCTAAAAATAGTTACGCCATCTCCCTTTAACCTCAAGTCCTTAACTAAAACCCTTTGATCTTCACCCTCAATGCAAGGAATATGATCTAAATCTCTACTTTTCCTTTCTGTTTAAATATGTCCCTTTCACCCTCCCGAGTTCCTAATTTATTATATAATTCTTCAAACGCCTTGGATTTAGTTTCGCTAACTATTTTCTTAGCCCTCTTTAGCTATTTTATAAGCTTATAGGGTTTGGTTATTTTTGTTAGTTTGCCAAGCTCTGAAGCATTCTCTTTTTGCTCTAATGATATTTTGGATTTCCTCACTCCACCACCAAGTCTCTCTTTCTACACTCCTTTCACGTTTAGATTCGCGTAAGAGTCGTTTTGCTACATTATTTATACAATTTGTAACATTATTCCACGTTACATTAATTTCTTGTTCTAGATTCCAAATATTTTCTTTCACTAGATGATTTTTAAATGTTTCTAATTTTTTACTTTTCAATTCCACCACTTAATCTTAGAGCAGTTATTTATGATGGTTTTTCTTTTGAATTTTGGGATAAGGACATTCATTACTAGCAACTTATGTTGTGGGGTTAAACTCTCTCTAAAGATAACTTTACAATCTTTACACAAAACTCTAACGACCTTTCTAATAAAAAAATAGTCAATTAGTGTCAATTGCCTAGGTCTTGCACTGTGGAACCCAATATTGATCCTTTCTTGGCACTAAAAGCCTTAAGCCGAATACAGATGTTGATACCTATGAAAACACTATATCACCCTAATTGACTCAAGAAAGCAGTATAGAGGTCAGTTTTTTAAGCATTCCTAAGTAAAATTTCAAAATAAACTATTAGTACATCTGGCAATACAGTATAAAGAAGAGATACAGTTGGCATCATTGTTAGCAAGCTGTAATTTCAGACTCTAATATTACCTGCAGAATTTGATTCACGGGGCCATTATGAACCTTTGACTTGTTGACATCAAATGCTTTTGACTCACGCCTAGCAAGGGAGTCATGCTTGTTGGCATCACGTTCAACGATAGCCCGCTGACCATGTAAACGCTTTATCTCCCGTTCAGTATGTGCTTTCTCACTCTGGCCATAGAAAGACATATTTCAATGTATAGAAATTCAGTACTTGCATAACCATATAAAACCCCAGGGTCAACATACATCTGAAACTTGTAAGAGGGAGACAAAAAATTTGAAGAAAAGGAGTCTCAAAAACCTCAAGTCTGACTTTATCTGAATGGCATTCTTCAGCTTGGATTCAGTATCTTTTAATTTTAATTTTGTCTTTTCAAGTTCCTTCCGCAAAGCTTCCCTCTCTTTTGTTAATGAAGAAGATGACAAGCATGAAACTTCTTTTCGTAGAGCAAGAATTTGATGGCAGAGTTCATCCTTCTCTGATTCATGCTGATGAATGACTTCCTGTCACAAAATCAAAAAAGTTTATAGTAGCACAAATGCTTTAGTCAAGGAATCATATGACAAACTTGCCACCTACATCCATCATTTTTTCCCTTTCTTGTGCCTCAAATTTAAGCTCTTGAATTTGTGCCTGCAGATAAGTAGTCTCTTTGAGCAAAAGTTCCTGCAATCATGACAACATTGAATCAGCAATGTACGATTTTCCACGAGCATTGTTTCATGGTTATTTCATTTCAAGCACCTTTTCTGTCTCTTGTTCATCACTCTTCCTTTTCATATAGCTATACAGTTTCTCATGGCTACTAGCAATGAACTTGAATTGCTCTATATCTTGTGAGGCAAATTCTTTTAACTCCTGAAAGAAGGAAAAAATGAAAATGCTAACAGAAATATAAAAAGAAGATGAAGAAAAGAAATTCTTAGCTATTAGTGATCCCACGACATTCTCAAAAATTTATTTCAGCATAGGTGAATCATATAAAACTGCATGCTGCTAATAAAATTGTTACTGATTGAGGACAACTCTACATATTAGAATAACTTATAGAACACAATGAACACCTGATGTTTTTAATTGAAATGAAGTTAAACCTTATACTATATAAAGCCTGCATGCATCAGGAAGAATAGAGGAAGTTATCTGAATATTCTATTGCCACAGATCAAATTAAATCCATGGATATGCATAAATCCATGGTTATATGCATTTATTTTCAACATATTTTGCAAATGTTTATGGGTCAATGAAACTAAGTCTAAAGAAATCCAACTGTTTGACATTGCATCACGCATTTTCTTGCAAAAAATAGAAGGACATGATGTATCTACAAAATGAAAGCAGTATCAGATTACCAGCTGTGCTTTAAAAATGTCAGAGAAGATCTGGAAGAGATCTTCCACAACAGAAGAGATTTCTTCCACAACATGACTTGAGTGCTGAACTTCAAAAGCTATATCATGCATCTCCATCATCAACTCCTTACAAGAGGCTATCATATTATCCTGGAAATATTTCAAAATAAGGTTCCAATTGAACTACGGAAGCAACGCAGTGAACAAAGTTTTGTATAGTATGAATAGGCTACTGTAAATATCTAAAAAGATGATTATAAGGAAGACGATAATAGAAATTAAGGGAATGTTTGGAAACAACATAAAGGTGATTTGTGTAAAATCAATATTCTGACGATCCTTCAGTGGTCCAGATTTGTCATAATGGAAAGCAACAAGGGAAATCTCATTTAGGGATCATTGTTGTTCCATAGATTCTTCGTTTTGATTTTACAGAAAGCTCCATGATGTGGAACTTTCCCCTCAAATGTTAAAAACTTAAAAGGTCTTTTCCCTCCAAAATCTCCTTTCCCCTCTTCAAAAGCCCACTTTTTGTTGTCTTTTTGCAAATCTAGAAAGAGAGGAAAAGGTGTCTGTCTCTCTCCTCCTAGACCAAGATCAATCAGTAGGAAATTCAAGGCAAAGTTGGCTTGTTTGTGAATATCCTTGACTTGTCTTGCGATTCCAATGATTGGAATCATACATAGTGTCTCCTAAATGATGCCTAAACCAGTATACAAGTGGAGCAAAGTTCCATGTAAGAAACTGAAGTTAAACTAGACATCCAGGCATTACAGGCAACTCTCACATTCACATCAATCTTCTTGCCACAAATATAGATGTTGATGATCAAGGTTTGGCGCGCCGGATCGAGCCGGGCCGATCCCCCCGAATCGCATCGGATCAGGGAGGATCCGATGCGCGACTCGCCCGATGCGCCCGGATCCCCTCTTAGCAGGCGGATCGAGCCCGATGCGATGCGATCCGGCCCGGCACTGTCGCATCGGGCGCGATCCGCCCGACACCCTTAAAGGGTGTCGGCGATGCGCTGCGCATCGGGACTCAACAGTCCCATTCGCAGCGCAGGAAACCGCAGGCCCCTTTCTCCCCCCGTTTGCAGTTTTTTTGAAGAGAAAATCCTAGATTTAGGTGCAAATCCACAGGAGGAGGCTTCCTAAGTGAATTTGTGTCCATTTGGAGGTGGATTTGGAAGCTTTGAAGCCTTGTTCTTCAAGTTTTTTGAAGGTTCTACAGGGTTTTCAAGGTAAGCAACCTTATTTCTTCATTTTTCTGTTCTTTTCTTGGTGTATGGGTTAGATCTTGTTAGGAAATGATGTTGCAAGGGATTGATGTTCACTTGCAACCATTTCTCATCAAGATCTACAAGGTTTTCATGTAGATTTGATGATTTTCCTAAAATATGATTTTCTGAAAAATAATTTGAAAAATCTTAAAAAAATTGAACAATCAAAAAATGATAGGAAGGTGTTCTATAAGTTCTATATCATGGTTAGAACTTGATTCTATAAGAAGTTTAGGTATAATTAATTAATGTTCATAAATAATTAATAATTATATTAAAATTGAATAATAATTTTAAAATCTTAAAAAGTGTAAACAACCAAAAATTGATAGAAATGTGTTGTATAACTTGTACATCATGATTAGAAGTTGATTACATAAGAAGTTGAGCAATAATTAATTTATATTCTTACATTAATAAGAAGTATTTTAAAATAAAATGTTAAAATGTAAATTACAGAAAATATATATGCATGTGTGAATGGATTTCTGTGATCATGTGTTCATGTATATTAAAAAAATATCATATAACAATTAAGAAGTAAGAATACTTTCTTTTAGTGTTCAAATTCTGAAATTTAATTTAATTTACTGTTAATTTATTATTTATTTTTTGTCATTGTAGATGGCACCGAAAAGAGGTTCTGATGATATTGGGTGGCAGCATGGCATCATGTTGGAGAATAGGCACAACTTTAAGTGCAATTATTGTGGTTTTGTGGGACAAGGAGGTGGGGTCTCCCGTTTGAAGAAGCACCTTGCTGGTGGTCGACTAGCAGGGTACCATGACGTGCAGGGGTGTAAATCGGTGCCAAAAGAAGTCAAGAAGGCTATGATTGAACACATTAAGCAAGTTCGAACTGAGACAGCAAGAAAGAAGGCAGATAAGGAGATAGCAGAGAGGATTATATCAGGAAGGCAAAGAGATGAAGATGATGATGATGAAGTTCAAATGTATGCAGAATATGTTCCTGATCCTGATGTGCAGGAAAGGCTAGCCAGAGCACATAGCAGGGCTGAGGCATGGGAAGCTGATCAAAGGGCAGGGCACAGAATGAGTTTTCAGGGAGCTCAGCATGAGGTTGGCAGTGGCAGTGGCAGTGGCTCAGCGGTAGGTGGCAGTGGCTCCCGTCGATTTTCAAATGTGGGAGATTATTTCACTCGACCCCCTCCCACACAAGTACCAGAAGAAGGCAGGCATAGCAAGAGACCCACAGGTGTGCAAATTGAGGATGTGGACCCTTATGTGTATCCTAGGGAGCATGGCAAGCAGACTAGGATTGATGATTCATACAACCAGCAGGGGCCGAAATACAAGGTGGGGAGAGCAATTGCAAAGTGGTGGCACCATACAGGGTTACCATTTAATGCAGCGAACAGTCCCTATTATAAAACTGCAATACAGGAGGTTCAACGTGGAGGCCTACATGTGCAGCCTCCTACAGCTAGGGACTTGGCAGGGAAATATCTGCAGGAGGAAGTTGATGAGATAAAGTCTTACATAGACGGATTTAAGAAGAAATGGGAGAAGTATGGTGTCACCATCATGTGTGATGGTTGGTCGGGCATCACCAGGAGCAGCCTCATCAACTTCCTAGTGTATTGTGATAGACAAGTCTTCTATCACAAATCAGTTGACGCATCCGAGCATGTACACAACTATGATACATTTGGGTTTGATGCGAGAGGTGGTTGGGGAGATTGGGGAGCAATATATTGTGCAGGTGGTCACGGATAATGGAGCTGCGTACAAGAAAGCAGGGGAGGAGTTGATGAATATCTATCCTCATCTATACTGGACCCCATGTGCTGCCCACTGTGTTGATTTAATGCTTAAAGAAATTGGGACACTGCAACCTGTGAAAATGGTGGTGGATGCAGGACAGAAGATAACACGTTTCATCTACAATCATCATCTGGTGTTGGCGTGGATGAGAGAGTCCACTGGTGGAGAGTTGTTGAGGCCCGGTGTCACCCGCTTTGCAACAAATTTTGTGGCACTACAGAGTCTACTGAAGCACAAGGATGGATTGAAACGCATGTTCAGGGGTGATAAATGGTTGCAGAGTAATTTTGCTAGTACATCTGATGGAAAGGAGGTGGAAGGCATCGTCAACAGCTCCATTTTTGGGATCGGGTCTTCAAGCTGGTACAGATCATTGAACCTCTATATGAGGTGTTGAGGGTGGTGGATGGGGATAGGAGACCATCTATAGGATTGGTATATGCAAAGCTTGAAGCCGCGAGGAAAAAGATCCGTGAAGTCTCACCTCGGCATGCACACTTGGTTTTGGATGTTGTTGACGATAGATGGGACCGGCAGATGAGTAGAGATCTCCATATGGCGGGTAAGGAAATAAATCATATTTCTGTAATAAACTACTATTTATTGTATTGATGATGGTATTTTATTCAATTGCAGCATACTATCTCCACCCTGCATACCATTACGCACACGAGCTAGCATATGATGATGATTTGACGGCTGCCTTTGCAAGGGTGGTTGAGAGATTGTCAAGAAGTCCTGTGCTAGCGGCAGATGCCATTGATGAGGCAAGTATAGGATTATCAACTTCCATCCAAAGTTCAATCAAATACTTGAAGTTCATAGGAGTTGATGATAAATTTATTAAATGCAGATGAAGCGTTTTCGGGAAGCCACTGGGACCTTTGCTGAGCCATCTGCCATTGCTGGTCGGGAGCGTGTAGACGGCGGTAATATGCTTCCCATTTACATTTTTTATCATTGCAACTTGATGGTTGACATCTGATTGAGATAATTGAATTTGGATGCAGCTGATTGGTGGTTCAACTTTGGGCATTCCGCGCCAACATTGAGGAAAATTGCAGTGAAGGTCTTATCGCAGACTTCCTCATCTAGTGGATGTGAGAGGAACTGGAGTACATTTGCATTGATACACACCAAAGTGCGGAATCGTCTCTCATATAGGCGTTTGGACCAATTGGTGTACGTCCACTATAATATGAGGCTGAGGGTCAAACATCTTACAGAAGATCCAAAGAAGCGTGGGGACGTAGAGTATGATCCAATTGATGTTGGATTTCTACGAGATGAAGAAGACCCAATGGTTGCATGGGTTGCACGAGCAACAACAGAGCGAGGGGAGTATGAGTTAGATGAGGAGGCAGACGACCCTGAAGATCCACCTCGCCCTAACTTTCCTGGCAAGGGCAGTAGCAGAAGCAACAGCAGAGGAGGAGGGAGATCGTGGGAATGTGGGACAGCCATATTCCCCTCGTTATGAGATGGATCCAGAGGCTGAGGTGGATCTTCTTGCGGACATACAAGTAGAGCATGTGACGCGTACTGCAGGTGGGAGAGTCATTTCTTTCTTTCATCTTACATATTTTATCAGTTGCATTTATGCTAACTTCCTAATGTGTATTGGGGGGTTATTGCAGGTAGAGGAGGAGGTAATGATGATGATGATTTTGATAGGTTGATGGAAGGCCTCCCCCGCACACAATCTAGAAGGAGAGGCTTATCTACCCAGGATGCGCCTCCCTCACAATCTACAAGGGCTCCCACATCATCTCAATTGGCAAAAGGGAAGCAAATAGCAACAGAATCCCGCAGAAAAAAAACTGGTGCAACAGAGTCCCGGCCAAGTAAAGGAGTTGTTATACGAGAGCCACCTCCCGCCCCAGCACAAAAAAAGAAGGGTTGGTTTTCTGGTTGGGGATCCAAGAAAGGCAAGAAAGGTGCTACCGTTGTTGAAGATCCACTTGACATTGCCGATGCAGAGACTTTGGATCCAAATGCAGATGATGAGACACCGTCTCATTGGATTCACCCCGATTGCCCAATAGCGCCTCCCATGATTCGATGACTACTGGTAGGCCATCATTTTGTATTAAAAATTACCTCAAAATGTATTTGTAATTTTGTATTTGTTCTAACTAATGTTCAAATGATATTGCCTTTGCAGGTGGTTCTTCAGATGCTGGTGGTGACGGTGGTGGTAACGGTGGAGGTGGAGGTGGTAACGGTGGTCAGGGCGGAGGAGGAGGTGAGGGTGGTGAGGGAGGAGGAGGTGGCATGGCATTCACAGAGGAGCAATTTTTGGGGGTGCAACACAAGATAGCAGTCATGGTGCCCCACTTCGGTACAATAGAAGGCAAAGGTTCCACCTGGCAGTCAAGGAAGAGGTGAACCAGTGGATTCCCATAGTTATGACACTATGTTATCAGACTTTGAGAGGATGAGTACACATGAGTCTGCGGATCCTATGGCGGTCATAGCTACCAGCCCGACTCCACTAGCACAGACTACTCTAGTGGGTACGGACCGTACAGTGGGTACACTGCCACAGCAGGCTACTTGGTCCATCTCCATATATGCATCCTCCTCCTGCATATTCTATTCCTATTCCAGTCCAAGTTTTTGAGGCTGAGGAGGATGTACAGATGGCACAACTGGGGGTAGTCCGTCCCGGCTGTCAAGTGTGGGACCATTATCTCAGTCAGTTTCGGCAGAGATACCATACATGATGACATGGGATGAGTTTCGTGGTTTTGTGTCAAGAACGAAAGGTCATCATCTTATTGGGGAGCTCCCCTCAGAGTCAGATGAGTCCGAATCCATGCCTAGCCAATCCCAATGGAATGCATATGATCCATATCAACAAGGGCATTGGGGATATTAGAGTAAGTCATTGTATTTTTATTGGAATTTAGAGTTTGATAGTTGTATTGACTTTGTGCAATGTAAATATCTTTCAATTAATGAGTTTCAATTTGTTTTCACTCTTCTAATGCTTTATTTCATTGAAAATAAATGTTTTTATACAATTACATGATATAAATCTCATGGAATATGATGAAACATATGTACAAGAGGCCTAAACCACACAATCATTCAAAAAAAGGCCAGATTCAAGGGAATCGGCCATAAAATGGGTCATAAATAAGGGTTCTGGCCGAATCCAAGCGGATCGGTTCGATCCGCCCGAATCGGATCGGATCAGGAAAAACCCGATCCGGTCCGAATCGGGGATGCGCCAACCTTGGTTTGACTGCCAACACAACAGATGCATATTCAAGTTGGTAGGATTTGAAGAAATGAGAAGTCAATGGGTGGCACATCTCAATGAAGATATCTTGAAGATTTGAATCCAGGACAGCCAGGAAAGGGGACTGTGCATGACTAAGTGGGTGCAAATTTTCGGGAGGACTGAGGTCATTTTCTTTATCAATGAATACGTATTTTAACCTCATGCAGGTGGTTTTGGTGCATCATAGCGAGTGGACATTGTAATTATACTATTTAGGGTGCACGCACTACGTGAACATTTAATGGTTCAACCATGGCTCTATGGGAATATAAAATGTAGGATTAGCCCCATCCCTCTTATTGGCAAAAGCTATTTTAGTCCCACACCAAGTTTTTTTTTGAAGGTCCCACACCAGGTATTAATGAGCAACTTTGTGTCTATATCAGTTTTGGGCCTCTCCATGAAACAAATTCACGTTTCACTTTGGAGGATCATTTCAGTAGCATGTTTCCAATGCAATGTTGGATCCCTAGTTCCTCCCTTCTGTTTGGCCATTGTAGTTTTAAGGAGTTCTACTCTCACTGGATGTACAGCATCAATTGGGTTTGTCATAGGGAGTGTCAGTGAGAGCCATTTAGCTCCACATCAGGTGTTCATGAGCCATTTTTGCTTCACCCAGAAGTTTGTATCATCTGTAGCCATTAATAAAAGACAATCAAATGGACGAAGCTGGATTCGGCATGATCAACTCAAAGACCCACTTTAGAATCATTAAATAAAGCCTAGGCAGCATGTGTTGCCTTTGGCAGATAAAGAACACAACTTCTGATGCTTTTTGCTGCTTGAAGAGTGTCTAACAGCCTGAGAAACACCATAGTTGAAGGAACTTTCATGGAAGAGCCAGCTTGCTACATACAAAATCCTACATCTAGGTGGTCAACAAAAGATTGCATAAGACACATGTTCTGCAAGCCAATTTCAACATAAAAAGTCAGAATATATGTTTAGTGTGAAGGACCTGCTCCGGCAATAGCTCAGCCCTAAAAATTGCTTCTAACTCTTCTAAAGTTGCATTCTTTTTTGGACATGAGTCACTTAGGGCAGCATCCCTCCACTTGAAGAGAATTCAGAGTCCCTTTCCAATGTGCATCCTGCTTCTGCAGTTATCTTGCCTTGCAAGCATTCTGATTTCTTTTCCATACTTTCAATGTCTATGTGCATTTCATTTCCCTGGGAGAAAACAAATCCACCAAGTATGTTGTCATAGAGTAATACAAAGAATTTATACTGAAAATAAGGAACTAAGAAAAAAAACCCAAATACCACATTCTATTAGAATTGCCCTTCATGTTTTGACCACCTTTCTCTTAATAGCTGATTATTTTGTTATGGAAATGATCACAGTAGAGTTCCTTATAAAGAAATAAACAAGAAAACACACCGTTGGCAAGCTTCCTTTTCTGCAATGAACTTTCCTCCGGCTAGTAACATGCACAGTGCACGTGCATCAGGAGGTCTATACTCATCACCTGAATCAATGCTATCTGGTACAGTAGCAGCACTTTCTAGCAACAGATCCTCAAATGGAAGTGGAGAGTCTGCATCCACCCTGCCTCTAGCCTGGTCACTTGCAGTAAGTACCAGATTAAGAACAAACATAGATATATCGTAAAAGAAACTCATTATGTTACATTCATGGGGCTCTATTTTAGTCCTCTACAACTTAAAAAGTTATGCTGAATGTCTGAAACCCTGAACAAGATATAAAGGATAATATCCACCAGATAGATTGGTGATCCAATATAGTTTGTCTTCGCAATGCTAAAACTGAACGTTTAATGAACAAGGATAGCCATTGAACCAAAACTCCCAATGCTAGAAAATACCAGCTCAGTATGCAGAAGAGATTTGCCCTAGGTCAGAGTGGGGCCAGAATTATCAATGCTAGTTTTTTTTCCAAGTTGGAGCATCCTAAAAAGAATGGAGAACCAATTCCAGGTATTAATGCAGTTATAACATTCAGGCTGGCCAACTCATGTATATAACATCATGCATGATCTATATAGAAGAATTAATCTCAAAGTGACAAACAGTATGGGAAAGATCGAAAAACATAATAGATAAATTTGATAAAAGTACAGATTGGCATTGTTGTTTTCTTACAGCAGAATATAACATGTGAAAGTGAAGACAAAAGATTAAATGATGTTAGAAGAGCTTCATTATGGATAAGGGCCAAAAGTAAAAGTATGCTTAAAATAATGGACTCCTCTCTCCTCATTATCTTAAGATTTTGAATTGGATGCCCAACCCAATAAAATTCAACATGCAATTAGATGAAGAGGAGAAAAAGAGGCATCACTTAAATAATGAATGACCCTGTGAGAAAACTTTCCACCATTAAGCCCATGAATCACCTTTACCATAAAAGAAACAAACAAATGTAACAATATTCTTTAGAGAAAAACAACAAAACTAGACTCATGCCATTTGCAGGGGAGTTGACAAAGTCAGAGGACAAGACAGCATTATTGCCTTCTCAGTGACACTAGCAATGCCTATACAACACTTTCTGAAACTGGATTAGGACGAGCTGGTTAAGGCAAAAGGAAAGGCTGCAATTACAAAATCCTTGAGCTAGTGGGAGGCACTCCATTCCCCACTTCACAATACAGTCACAGGTAAAAGTCCACATTTGGTCCTTCCATCTGCTCCTATTGTAGAAAATTCCTTCCTATGTGTGATGTATACCATGGCATGAAGAATTGAGCACCAAACCCTTTTACTTCCCTACAATCTACATACTCGAAAGCCTTTTCAACTCTGCTGAAGTTTTATCGTTTTGTCAGGCAGCTACCAAACCATGAGAAAGAGGACATCCCACTGAAAGATAAACTAGGTATTCTTCTTGCTCATCCCAAAGAGAACATACTTCCGTAACGGTAATCAGTAGCCAGCCAAATCACAACCAATTGTATGTGGGAAGCCCAGGATCTTAGCAGCTCTGTACACCTTGTCTCATTCAAGATTTACCCCTGTTGAGGTGTTGCCCTTTTGCAGCAAAATGCTCTTTAACATGCAGGGAGAAATAATCCATAAACTGGATGTTCTCAGTACTGTTTTATAACCTTTAAATATAAATGTCTATATTTCCCTAGTTTCCAAGTCATGAAAGGATCAAAGCCTGAAGCCTTAGACATTTCTATATCCTCGTTTTTTGCAAAAACTTCATCCATTGATATTGTACCTATCTGCACATTTACTTCTACATGTCTGAAAATGTTTCCTGTGCAGATTCCATCTTCTTCTGTGTTCAGGCTAGCAAACAAGATTATATTGGCAGATTTGAAAGAACAACTTTACAAACTAGCTTATCTTCATAAGATACCAGCCTTCTCTCTAGCCTGTCAATATTCTAACATTTCCTGCGTAACTCAGAATCTTAGCATCTTTGTACACATTGTCTTGTTCAAGTTACCCACGGTACCAAACTTTCATCAAAATGGTGCATGAACATCATAACAAAGGAGATTATGGATACAATAGCGATGTATATTCGCATTCTAAGGTACAGGGAAAAATGACACATTGTCAAGTACTTGAAAATGAATAAAAATGGTATAGAAAAAGGTAAACTTTATCCAGATTATACAACCACTTACATCAGAAGCCTTCAATGTTGAAGGGCCTGGGCAACATGAGTTCTGCCCTGTATCCTACATGAAAAGGAAATGTGGAGGAAGAGATCAAAAACAAGTGATAACTATTAACATTTAAATCAACAAGGGAATACAGGACACAGTTGGTAGACAAGGCCTTTCTTCCTTCTACCTTTTCACCACTGGTGCATTGATTGTCCCTTTTCATTTCCAACACCATTGACATTTGCTCTTGCAATCTCTTCTCAAGCTGAGCTTTGGCTCTCTTTTCATCTTCCAACTCTAGAGCTATCCTCTCCTTTTCTAGTTCACTCTATATGACAAAGAATTAAAATCTAAGAACAAAAATACCCAAAGCTAGACATGTAAAGTCAAATGCAAACAAGCAAGAATATTGTCATACTTGCAGTAGTGTATTTCTCAGATTTAGTATCTCCTGTTCCCAGTGCTCAGAATGGGAGGCCTAAAACAGAAATATATAAACATGTAATATTCCACGATGTGTTTGGTGTAAATTTAAAAACAAACAAAACATAGCAACAAAGAAAGATACCAGCAGTCTTGCTCGAAGCTCCTCAATCTCTTTCCTTTGGCGCTTCAGCAAAGCAGCATCTGTCAAAATCTGTAGATGCAGAAAACAATTAGCAAAAAAGAAGGGTCCTCAAACATTCAAATTGCCAAGAGTCAAACAAAAATAGAAAAAGCTATTCAAGACACAGAAATCAATTTCAAGATGAAAATTGGAGCGAGAATACCTCATTTACACATGCACAGTTTGTCACACGTAAAGCTCGACTAGCAAATTGGAGACTGCTCTTTGTCTCCTCTGTATGAATCTACAATTGAATAAAATTAAAGGACATAAGTAAAAACAGTATTGCCGCCACTATGCAGCTGAAAGAAAACTAGAAGCAAAAACAAGTCCATGGAACAGGAACCTCCAAAAATCTTATTGCATCAGATAGAGGAACTAGATATCCAAACTAGAAATATTCTGTTTCACTGAATCTTTCAAACGGAACAAGGATGTGATAGTGATGCCTATAAACATTTAGGACATCTTCAACATTATGCAGAACTGCTAAACTGTGAAAATGTCCATTAGCAAAAGCTGTCTAGTCCTGTTTTGGGCTTGCCCACCCAGTAACTCAAGTTATCTCAAGCTGTTTGATTTAGAAGTTAATCAATTCAACATTGTATCACAGCTCACTGGATTACCCCTGATCGACCTCATGGTTTTAGAGAGTGCTGTCCATGGTACAACAGGTACATGAACCACTCTGTATTTACACTAGCTCTCTAAGATTCCACCTTTTTAGATTGGCGAGTAGGCATGGTAACACCATCAGAAACAAGGGTAACATTGCTTTACCACTAACTTGAACCATTTAAAAGCAAATTACAAATACTGTTAACCATATTATTTCCTAACAAGTCTCAACTTTAATGAAACTAACTTTTGTCATGTATTATGAAAAAACAAAAAGCAAATTTCCCCCTGCACTGGATTTAGACCTTCTTTACTCCATTTGCTAGGTTCCTAACATAATCCCACAAGCACAACTTAACTTGATATGTGAAATGAAAACTAACATAGTCAGGTCAAAGGTTTTAAAACTTAAGCCAGGTTGACTTGCAGTTATGTGCCCGGATCCCCGGCCAGTGATTATTGTACCACACATAAAATTAGGCTGCAGATTGCAGAGGTAGAAGCAGCAATTAATTGCCAAAATCGGACAATTTTCTCCCACAGCTGCCAACATCCCTATGATAAATTCAATAGGGCAAGAAAGACAGTACCCAGGACAGGTAAACCAACATTATGCCAGCATTGTCAGGGAATGCCAAAACTAATCAGGCACCCAGATCATATATGCCCGACCATGATCTAAATCATGCCAGATCAGATTGGTTAATCTAATAGATAAGCTAATCTAATTTGAAAAAGGAAACTGAAAGCATTTTCGTAACTAATTCTTTTATAAATTAAAAAATTGAATATGCATAGAAGTGTTTATGCAAATACAGAACTATGTAAGGATATTTTAAGAAAAATATACCTCTATGTCCTATCTTAATCAAGCCCTAATCAGCCAATATCAGCATTCATGAAATAACACCCCAATGCATGTCTCATGCAGTCAATATTATATCTTTTTGACCCAATCAGAATCATTTTGATTAATGTTTATTTTTAGTTTTAGTTTTTGAGTGCGACCAATCACCAATATTAAGGGATGAAATCAGATCAGCCATTCCCAATCATTGGTCAATCTTCATTCCATGGATATGGTACTCACCATCATATTAATATTATGAATATGGTACGATCCTGAATCCAGAAACAAATTGAAGCTTCATTTTTCTTCATAAAATGGAAACATGGATTAAAACTTAATTTCCCAAAGCAAGGAGGCAGGTGGGTGTGGACACAAAAAAAAATTTTGTGTCACCATCCCCATTAAAATCCCCATTTCCAGAAATGCCCCTCCCTTAACGATGGGGCTACCATCGGTTAAGGGGTTTTCTCCCCCAACCGATGGTAGCACCATCGGTTGGAGGGACAAACCCCTCTAACAGATGGTACTACCATCTGTTAGAGGGGAATTCCCCTCTAACAGATGGAACTACCATCTGTTAGAGGGACCTCCCCTTGAGAGTCCCCTAACCGATGGGACTGCCATCGGTTAGGGGAGTCTTCCCCTCTAAACGATGGGAGTTCCATCGGTTGAGGGGAATTCCCCTTTAACCGATGGAACCTCCATCGGTTAGGGGAGTCTTCCCCTCTAACCGATGGGTGTTCCATCGATTAGGGGGGGATTTCCCCTTTAACCGATGGAACCTCCATCGGTTAAGGGAATCCCCTTAAAAAAAAAAAAAAACAGGAACAAAAACTGAAGAACCCTAACCGATGGTACTACCATCGGTTAGAGGGGTTCCCTCCCCCTAACCGATGGCACCCCCATCGGTTAGAGGGGCTTTAACCTCTAACCGATGGTACCCCCATCGGTTAGAGGGAATTTTCCCTCTAACCGATGGAACCCCCATCGGTTAGAGGCCCCCATTCCCACACAATGTAAGGGGGTGCCTTCCCCTATAAAAGGCACCCCCATTCCCCCATTCGAGAGGGTGGTCGGCCGGAGAAGGTGCTACAGCCCCCCCTTTGAAGCAAATTGCTGTCCCCCTTCTCTCCCAAAGCCCGAGCAATAGAAAGTTCTTCAAAGATTTCCAAAGCTTCCTTCTCTCAATCCATCCATTCTTGTGTGTGAGTGAAGGTATCAAATTTTTTGCATACGGCATCGACAAACTTCATCGGCTAAAAGTCCGCAATAGCGGCACCGGCCCTCACAGGCTATAGGTTCTAAATACCGTCCATTCCGGACATATGGTATTTTAGATACCTTTGTTATTCATGCCACCTCCCATCGAGTTTTAAACTCTCCGGGACGGTGTGTGTGTGTTTGTGCTATTGCATATGTTCTTAGAGGAGACTCTGCCCAAGTGGAGATTCTGCTCAAGAACATATTCATATATTCACATATTCGTATTTTATATATATGCTTCTTAGAGGAAACTCTGCTCAAGTGGAGATTCAACCTAAGAACATATCTATAAATGTCAAATCTGTGTTTATATTGATATGTTTCTTAGAGGAGATTCTGCCCAAGGGGAGATTCTGCCAAGAACATGTTTGTATATTCACAATTTGTATTTTTATATGCATGTTCCTAGAGGAAACTCTGCCCAAGTGGAGATTCCGCCTAAGAACATATCTATAAAATTCAAATTGTGCCTATACACATGTGTTTCTTGAAAGGAAGCTCTGCCCATGTCAGAATTTCCCTCTAAAAACATATCAATATAATCACAAACTTTGTATTCATATACATGTGTTCCCAAGAGGAAACTCCGCCACGGACATGTCTATATAATCATAAATTCGCAATTATATGCGTATGCCTCTCAAAAAGGATTCTGCATTTGCAGATGGTACCTTTTGCTGGATACTCCATTCAAATAGGAATACCGGTGAGAAAATATGCGTAAACTGCAAATTTATGATCATACACACATACTTTCTTAAGGGCAAAATCCCTCCGGACAAAGATCCTCTGAGGACATATGGATATAAATACATGTTCATATGAATATATCTCCGTGAGGACATTCCGCATAGGCAGAAACTCTGCCAAAATAAATTATGAAAATTGTGATGATATACACACATCCAAAGAAAAAGGGGATAGAACTCGAACTGTGACAGGACCGAACTGTGCTCAGCTACTCCAAAGAGCAGCATGAATGCATACTCACAAGAACTGTGTTCGTATGGACAGTTTCCAGAAAGGAACTTCAAATTGACAAGAACGTCCATGGAGATATATGCATACGTTCTTCGAAAATCATACTCATACAAGTAAAAAAATGAATGATGAATGAATGAAATGATGAACGAGGAGGAAGGAAACTCTGCCTCAATTCGGACTTCTTTTAAAAAAAAAAAAGAGATGTTGTAAAAGAATATCACGTCATAAAAAAGGGGGGGTTGATGCAGCAACTCTTCTAAATGCTACTTCTAATCACGACTTCCCCAAGTTCGGAATCAAATGCACGGGTTATGCCCGTCTGCAATAATAATCCTCAGGTTTTCCAAAATAAAACCTTCAAACAACATCTTCTCAAAAAAGGAGAGGAGGGAGACCCAAATGGGTTCACGGAAATATATCTGTTCCCTTCTTAAAAGTCATATCTCGGACTCCGCAAAGGGCAGTCTTTTCAAAAATGAAACACTCAAAGCAAAAGTATTTCAAAAATAACCAAAAGAAAAATGATACATCACGACCAGGATTTTCTAAAAAAGTGTGTATTTTCTCATCCCCTTTGCTATGAATTGAATGTATTCGGGTTAAAACTGGTGTTAAATAACACCAAGAGTCTTAACTCGATGTAAATGTAACATCGACTCCGGTCGATGGAGACAGAGGTCCAGCACACGCTACCTCAATCACCTGATGAGTATAGATACGGGACTCAAGGAGTTCAGATTAAAATACGGCGCACCGTCCGTCCCTCGGACATCATACCCGTCCGTTCCACGGACATCATACCCGTCCGTTCACGGACACCATACCCGTCCGTTCACGGACACCACACCCGTCCGTTCCATGGACACCCAAAAATACCTTCTCCGCATTACGCGGACTCTTTCTTCTGTCTGTTAGACAGACTGGCACGGCCCCGCAAATCACGATAACAAATCAAAGCATGTGAAATAAATGAATACCCAAATGAAATGGATACATGAACCAGATAAAATGAAATGAGCAAACAAAACCAAACGATATGTTAAAGTGATATAAATCCCGTGTCAACAGTAGGCTGCATATCAAAAACACTAGGAGCATCAATCTAGCCCTTTTGTGCAAAAGACTTTGGAGACTTGGGACAGAGGAAGGGGTGTTGTGGCAGCAAATCATCATCCACAAATACTACTGTTGGCACATACAAAAAAAACCTATAACCGGAGGGACCTCCCTCCGGTTAAGGAAAATTCCCTTATTCTTCCATAACCCGGGGGACCTCCCCCCGGTTAAGGCCATAACTGGGGGGACCTCCCCCCGGTTACCTTTCTCTCTTCGTATGTAAAGGGAAAAAACCCCTATAAATATCCATGTAGCCCGATGGCAACGGGGACTCTCTTTTTGGAGGGGCTTCCTTTGAAAGAAAAGGGGTCGGCAAATTGAAAGATCAAAAAGGAAACTTGTTGGGGAAGATTCTACTCGTGCTCAGCGTGAAGGTGCTCGCCCCCGACAAGTCAAGGTCGTCCCCCTCCGACCACCAAATCTCTTGTAAATCCCCCCTCATGTTGAGTTAGTCTCCATGGGGGGTTTTAAAATTTAAATATACATGTTTATATCTTCATATCGATTTAGTCTCTATGGAGATAAAATTGTAAAATGATCGTATTCATGTGTTCCATCGTTTAAATATTTTCCATGTCGAGTTAGTCTCCATAGATACAAAATATTTAAACATGTTCATGTGCTTCGATGTTTAAATATCTTTCATGTTGAGTTAGTCTCCATGGGCATAAGATATTTAAATATCACTATGTTCTCGTGTTCAAATGTTTCCGTGTCGAGTTAGTCTCCATGGATATAAACATTTAAACACGTCTATGTTATTTCCCTCATGTTGAGCGAGACTCCATGAGGGTAAAATGCGTTTGTATTCATATGCGTATGTCTTTATAAGGAGACTCTACCCAAGCAGGGACTCTGCTCAAAAGCATACTCATATGTTCACAAAATATATGTTCATATGTGCGTATTTTATAGGGAAACTCTGTCGATACGGAGACTCTGCCATGTTCATCAAATATGTTTGTGTGTGTCCTTGAGCGGAAACTCTACCCATGCGGGAGCTCTGCCCAAAAACATCACTCGTTCAAATAATAAACTCCTAGGAATATCCCCTTTTGATCAAATTGCATGTCAAACTTACAAATAGAGTCCATGCTCCCTTTTAAAAATCTATTTAGTCCGATAAAAAAACATCATGTTATTGTTTTCTAGAAAAATGTAAACCTCGACTCTACTATCAAGGGTGTTCGGGTTTAATCTGATTAAATCCGATGTAAATTAACATCGATTCCGGTAGAGGGGAGAGGGGTCCAGTACACGCAACCCTAATCGTCTGATAAAATAAAACATGCGGAACAAATGTTTTGAAAAAAAAAAAAGGCGCACTCGTCCAATGGACATAAAATTTTCTCTTCCGCATTGAGCGGATTGCAACTTCTATCTGGTAGACAGACTGGCACGCCCCGCAAGGCAAAATAAAAAAGTCAAATCAAATCTCATAAAAAATTTCCGCATTCCACAACTACCTTTTGGCTAGAGTCTGGGAACTTGAACTGCCTCGGCTGTACAATATCTCCCCCATTTGGAGGGGAATTCTGCAATCTGCAGATTATCTCAGAGCTAGTTTGAGGGTTAACCTGGGTGATCGGGCGGGCACTCTGCACTGTTCTGGCAGGACAAGTGGTGTGGAGATCTCACTCTGGAGAAGGCCTTCCCCTCCTTGGCCACTCTATCCAGGTTTCCTTCCCCTACTATGGATCAGGGTGTTTGATTTTGACCTATCTGGTGCATGGATGGCAGGGTCGGGTCGGCTGGGTGAGTCGGACCCAGCCGACCCCGACTCGGGTCGGGTCGGGTCGGTGGAGCCGGCCGACTCCAATGGAGTCTGGCCGACCCTGGGTCGGCCAGAGTAAAAAATTATTTAAAAATGAAAAAAATCAGAAAAATCAGAAAAAAAAAAGGAAAAATCCCTAAAATTTACAGAGAAAATTACCTAGACACATACAACATTCATTGAAATCAAACACATTGAAATTTAAATCTTATCATGTTCATGTACCATGAAGAACAATAACAATGACTAAAGACATAATCATTAATGTTCATACATTGCAAAAATTAAAATATGTACAAGTTGATAACATGAAATAAATAAAAATACCTTCTCAATTTGACATTTCTGAACCCTCATCCTCTACCTCATGAGATTGAATAGGTGGCACATACTCATGTCCTCCATACTGTGTATATCCAAAGCCAAACAAAGAATTTGCAATATCTTGGAATCCTCTTGGATGCCTCGCGGTGTTGTTGCTTGTTGACTTGAACTTTCTCCTGAGTGTCCCGGAGGGGAAGAAACTACCATATCCAGTAGTTTGAATATTGCCCAAATAACTAGGCCCACTACTAGAGCTGATGTCTGAATATGGCAATTTTGGGGGACTAAAAAAGGGGGATATGAAGCCCCGTATCCCCAATCATGCCTGCTTGCCTTTGTTGGCCTTCATATCCCCCGTGCTGCTGTTGTGCTTCCCCTTGGCTTCCTTGTTGTTGTTGGGGTGGTTGTGAATAATCTTCATATCCTGACATAATACCCCAAGCCCATAACCTCCCGTGGCTCCAATACCTGCAGCAGCACCATCATCATCATCAGGTGATTGGGTGGAGTCATCACTCCCACTGTTTTTTCTTTTCTTTGTACTCTTCTTTTTGCGACGTTCATAATGTAATTCTCTGCCTCATATAATCTAGCCAAATGAGATGGCAGGGGTGGAGCCTCAGAAAATGGCTGCCCAATATGTGTCTCTGCCTCAGGAGAGTCCTCTTCACCTTCTTGTGATTTTCTTCTTGGTTCTTCTGTTCTTCTTTCTTTGTTTGGCTTTGCTTTCTTCTTGCCTTTGTCTTTCTTTCTTTTGGGCTCTAACTGGGAGGTAGATCTTCTCAATTCTGGCTGAGATGAAGAAATACTAGTATCATGTACGGTGGAAGATCTTCTCAATTCTGGCCTCTCAGCTCTCTCAGGTACATGCTCTTCTAATAAAACATCTCCTTCACATGCTTGAACTAGCCGATCATCAGGATGAAAATCAGCTAGCTCTCCCTCAGCTCTCGTCTCACCCAAGCATGTAAAGGGTGTTCCTCATTTAGCAACTCATCAACATCTATCTCAGGAACCACCTCCTCAAATGGTCTACCAGCTAGCTGCATGAATCTCTGTCTTTCTATCTTTTGCCTTTCTTCTTTTTGCTTCACCCTTAAACGCATATTATAATGACAGTAAACCAACTTCTCTAGCCTATCCACACCCAGCCTATTGCGGATTTTGTGTGAATAAGGCTGAATGTACTCCAATTCCTTTCACATGGGCTAGAAGAAGTGGTTTGACTTAATACTCTCACTGCAACATACGCTAAGGGATTTGTCCCAGCTTGGTGATAATTGACTTGGATCCACCATTCAGCTGTTACAATAAAATAACCGAACATTAATCATTATAAGGATGGTGAAAGATATATTTATGATTTTAGGCAAACACCCAAACATGTAAAACCACCTGGACTGAGTCTTCCAGCTGCATATTTCATGTCATATGCTCCGTATATGCCAACTTTCATCTTATATCTCTCCACCTAGAAAATGGAAGACATGAGTCACATGACATATGTCATGTCAAATGATAAAAATACATACATATGCAAAGTAAAATATACTATCCTACCTCTGCCACTGCGTCTAATCTCTCATTCATGCTCCTTGCAATGCGAGTGATGACATTCATGGTGCCTCTCATCACTTCTCCGTCATTGTGCACATCATCTTTATATTGAATCTTAGGGTTGAAAAAATACCCTGCATATGATAAAAGAGGTTTAAGTATGGTATCATAAAATATTCAGCAAGTAATTACAATAAAATAATTACCTGCTGCATGAAGATCATGGTGGAGAGTCATCTCCCATCGCTTGTCTATGATGGCCCACCATTTTCTGTATGCTTTAGGATTCCTTTCCCTCAACTTTTCCTTTGCCTTGTCCATTGCCTCGTACAAATATCCCATATCATTTTTGTCGTCACCATCAACCATTCTAAGGATAAGTACCAAAGGCTCTATTACTTTGAGGTAGTAGGAAACCTTCTCCCAAAACCGTGCATTGCTAATCAAGTCTTGGACATGAGTGCAACATCTTTACTATCAGGCCGTAGAGTGTCTACATGCTGCAAAAATTCTGCAGAATTAATCAATTGGGCCAATTGATGCCTATATTTCATTAGGCTCTCCAAAGAAAAAAAATTGGATGCAAATCTGGTGGGACCAGCACGAAGGAGATCTCTCCCATCTGTGTACTTCCTCATCATATTCAAAATCCTGTTGTGACTATAAATAAAGGAAGTTATCATCTGAGCATCATCAATGATACCATGAATATGAGAATCTTTGCCTATGTCCTCCATCATTAAATCAATGCAATGTGCTGCACATGGAACCCAATAGAGATGGTGTCTCTTTTCCATTAACAACCTACCCGCAGCCTTGTAGCTCGGTTCATTATCAGTCACAACCTGTACAACGTGCTCTTCACCCACTTCCTCCACAACTGCATCCATAAGTTTAAACAAATATTCTGCATTCTTGATTTTGTTAGATGCATCAACAGATTTAAAGAAAATAGACCCTTCGCAGCAATACACAAGAAAATTTATCATGGATTTTCTTGTGGTCCCTGTCAAACCATCACACATAATGGTGCAACCACGTTCTTTCCAAATATTTTTGAAGCTACTCACCCATGTTTTCAACTCCTCATATTCATCATCAAGCCCAGCATCATAAATATACTTCCTTGTAGGAGCCTTAATACCAGGCCCAGCTTCCGCAATTGCATCCAACATACTCTGAAAATATGGGCTCTCTGCCGTATGTGCGGACACCTGCATGTAAAAACCATTTGACAATGCCTTTGATTGCACCCTTCGCTGCCTTTGCAGTGGATTTCACTCCTTTCAATGCCTGCTTGATTCCTGGTTGTTTTACAGACCTTGATCTATACAAATATGCATCCATAGGACCCTGTGTACTCCTAGGAAGAGATGTCCTAGAGTCATCTCTAGACACATGTGCACCTGATGTGCCTAAACCCCTTCGTCTCTCATCTTCCTCCGCATAAGAACGGCGACTAGCACGTGCCGCTGCAGTAAACTCAGGATCATCATCATCATCATCATCATCATCCACAGGAATTGGTAGATCATAATCTCTACGAATCTGTCTCCCAGAAAGCTCATCTTGAAGTTCTTGTTGCTGCTGAGTTGTCAATATTTTTCTGCTTTCTTCCCCTTCAGATATGCTATTATTCATTTCTCACTTCCATTGGACAATTCGGACATTTTGAAACATTCCCAGCAATCCCAGCAAGATGTTGTTTAAGGCGATAAATGCCTCCAAACATCTCCTTTCTACACCAATTACATTTCACTTTTCTTAGATGCATCAAGGAGAGTACCATGAGCCCAACCAGGATCAATGGCCTGCTCCACCTCTTGCTCTTCATGTTCATGATGTGCCATATTCCTGTGTAAGAATGCAATTAAATTGCACGTTAATACACATAATCCCTAATTTTTAAACCCTATTTAGGGTTTAATTTGGGAATTTATGGAAAAAAAATATCATAGACTATAAATTGTACATACAAAACTCTAATCAACTCAAATGACCACATTGAACACTCAATTACACATTTATTATATTAATGACCTACAATTCTTATTTTTTAAACCCTAATTAAGGTTTAAGTTGAGAATTAAAAAAAAAACAGATCATGCAATGTTCATACAAAACTCTAATCAAGTAAAATAACTATATTGGACACTCAATTACATAATAATTACATTAAGACCTAAAAATCCCTAAATTTTAAACCCTAATTAGGGTCATTTGGGGATTTTCAGGAAAACAGTTAATGTAATGCAATTAAGTCTACCAACAAACTCTAATCAACTAAAATAGTTCTATTAATCACTCAATTGCACATTAATTTCATTCATGACACAAATCCCTAATTTTTATACCCTAATTAGGGCTAAATTTGGAGATTTAAGAGAATGAAGTCATAAACATGTTAAATATGCTATAGATCTACAGATCTATAGCCTATTTACCATTTCCTTTTTTCAGATTTTTTAAAAAAAAATAAAAATCTCACCTCACAGAAGAGAGAGAAGAGAACAGAGAGAGAGGAAGGGCGCCGGCGGGCTTGCAGTGCGCCGGCGGCGGCGGCCGACGGCGAGCCTCCCGGAGCTCCGGCGACGGCGGCGGCGGCGAGGGAGGCGCTCCGGCGGGGGAGGGGGGCAGGGGGTGGGAAGGGAGGTGCTCGGGACTGCGCAGACTGCGCAGTCCCGGGACGGGATCCCTCCTTAAAGGGGGATCCGCGGGGTCGGCGGGTCGGGGTAGTCGGGACGCGGAGTCGCCCGACCCCGGCGGATCCGGCCCGACTACCGGGAATCGCGGATCCCGGCCACTTCCCGCGCCAACTCGGGTCGCCGGGCGCCGACCCGACCCCGACCCGCCCGACCCCGACCCGACCGCCCGTTTTTGCCATCCATGAATCTGGTGCTGGGGGTACTGGGCACCTACCTTAAAAGGGCATATACACGCCCGTGAAAGAGACAGATCATCTTGAGAGCTTCTTTCCCGCATCCTGGCCTATCAGCTCGGCCAAGGGTAGGGGGATCTGTGGACTTGGAGATGGAGGAACTTTATTTCTTTTCTTCGAGGAAAAGAACAATAGGTGTGGGACCGAAAGAAACATAGCTTTTCAAGGAGGGAAGCAAGGACGAAGGATACTTATTTCTTTCTCAAGGAAAAAAAAATCCAGTTCTGGGCTAAACATTCATTACAGAGGAGGCTCTAACTCCGCGATCTTTTGCTTTTGGGAGTTAGGGGGGCACACCGCTGGTGTGGAGTTTCTTTTTGTAAGGGGGTTTTGTGACATGTCAGTCTACATATTTACATCCCTTTCTCGTCTAATATAATCAGTGGTACTATCCACGTTTCAAAAAAAAACATGGATTAAAACTTGGACTGGATCCAGCATAACATCACTACAATGTCTACAACTAAATAGAACCAACATACAAAAATCAGTCAGATCATCATCAGATAGAGTTGACCAATCCAATGAAGATTAAATGGCTACAATCTAACCATAGGGGTTAGCCAATAGCAAGTGGTTTAAAATTATACAGATTGCTCTGATTAGCCAATAGCCAGTGGTTCAGAATACCACCAAATTCCAGTTCCACGAACCATAGTAACTCTTGTAGGAAGATTTCATGGCCAAGAAGTACAAGGGCGGGAGTGTCGGTTTTGGTATCAGTTTCGGACTGGTTTCGTTTCACCCAGTATCAACCATATCGGAGAAAGGTGTCTATATGTGCCAAAGGAAGTTTGCACTGGAGTTACTTACAGAAACAGGGAAGTTGGGTTACAAACCAGCAGCAATTCCGATTGAGTTAAATCATAGTTTGTCAAGTCTTGATGGTGAACTCCTATCTACAGAGACATAAGTCTATATCAGAAACTAATTGGTAAACTTTTGTACCCCTCCTTAACACGACCTAACTTGTCCTATGTTGTTGGTGTTGTAAGTCAGTTCATGCATGCTCCTCGAACAACACATATGAAGGTTGTTGAACACATTTTGAGGTACTTGAAATCATGTCCTGGAAAAGGGATTTGTTCAGAAAATCTGTTCATTAAGAGTTGAAGGATACACAGATGCTGATTGGGAGAGATAATAGTGGTCAACTACAGGGTATTGCACATTTCTTGGAGGCAACTTAGTCACCTGGAGAAGTAAAAAACAAACAGTTTGTGCTAGATCTAGTGCTGAGGCAGAATACGGGGCAATGCACATGGTGTTACTGAATTGTTGTGGCTAAGACTTCCTCTCAAAGACCTAAATGTTGAGATGATTTACCTTTAAGACTATACTGTGATAATAAAGCAGCCATCAGCATTGCAAACAATCCAGTGCAACATGACTGAACAAAATACATTGAAATTGATAGACACTTTGTAAGAGAAAAGCTAGACTCCGGTGAATTGTGTTTACCTTATGTGAAATCTGAAGATCAGGTTGCTGATGTTTTTACTAAAGCTCTAACAGAAGCTCAGTTTATTTCTACTTTAAGCAAGTTGAGCATGTGTGACATATATGCTCAACTTGAGGGGGAGTGTTAAGAAGGATAGATTTATAATTCTGTATAGTTTGAGACTGTTTATTCTTTCTTTCTTGAGTCAGTTACTCCAACTTATTGAGGGTACCCTTGAACTTTGATGGCCCTCTGTGGCCCTGTCAGTTGTGCAGTTACAACCATTTCTCTGATCTCCCTCGTGCTTTCTATCACTCCCCTTCAATGAAAGGATGACAATTCATCTTATAAGTGCACAACCATCTTCTCAACAATCAACGTGGTCTTGTTTGAATCCTCATTTTATATGCCTTCACAGTAGTCAACTAGGCCAAAAGAATAGCAAAATACAGTTAACTTTATCAAGATTATAGAGATTAACCTGTGCAAGGGTAATATTGCATATAATAGCTGTATTTGCATTTCCACCTAATGCAGGCTGCAAAATGCGGGTGAGTTTGCTATCCCGATATGGCACATGACCCCTACACCATAAAAAGAAATGCATGAAAAATGAACTTGTTTTAACAAAAACAGGAAAGATGGTCTTAAAGGATTGAGAATCACCCTTGGCTCTCAGCGCCTTCACTAAGCTTCTTAATGACAGTTCCAAGTGTCATCAAGCTTTTATTTATATGGGAGCCCTCTTTCAACCGTACACCTTCAGCACCTGTCTTAGCAGCACGCTCAGAACCAGCTAGATCCACCAAATTCTAGAAGCCATGAAACATGATCAGCACTAGGGAAGGAAAAAACTGTCTACAGCAATCAAGAGATGACAGGAGCCAAAAGAAACTACTAAGCAAAACAGAAATAAAAAGACTTTGTATGAACTAATCATCTTATTTTCATTACATACAAGAACAGACACGCGAACAGCATCACATAATTGATCCAGACAGTGGCTGTCATCAGTTTTCTCCCGACTCTCGACTGTCTGGTTGCCAATGGTCATCATGTTAGCAGTTAAGTAGTGATTTCTTGAATACTAGAAGGATGCTTGGTGGGTAGAGTAGACTTACCATGCGAAAAATTGTATGAGATCTACTGCTATGAAGATTCATATTTGTTTCCCCAATGTGGCGAAGAGCTAAGCAAATCAGAAATAACAATAGAAATATGACTATTTTGCATCTGATGCCATGAGGGATTATATCACAGGTGCCCAATACTCACCTTCACCCTTCTCCATTAAGTCAAGAACTTGTTCAGGGGAGGAAACTATTTCTTCCTTCAATCCAGCAACAAATATACCTCTCTTTCTCATATAATAAAAATAATAATTAGAAAAAACATAAGGTTTTTGTTAATTATATCACATCATTAACAATACCTCAAGACTCTCATGAATCTGCAACCTTCGATGCTCTGGTGACAACAAATCATTGATCTCCTCGTTATATATTTCCATGTAGGCAATGCGAACAAGAAACTCCCTGTCAATGTTCTGCAAAGAAGAAGATTTCATAATTATTTTGACATAGCCCACTTGCATAAATCATTCTAGACAAAATTCAGTCCTTTGTAAACTTTGACACCTTCATTTTTTTCCCCTTTTTGAAGGTAACTTTGACACCTCCAGTTTAGTGAATATCGCGTAATCTATAGATAAAGATGGAAAATGGAATGTAATGTTGCCGTGTTCACCTACAGAACTCAAAGTAAACAAAATACAACTATTAACAGATGACACTACTGAAGAGAACTACAACGAGCCACCATTATCAAGCAAAACTGTAACAACCCTGGATATTTATGCCCAATAAGACTCCATATCCAGACCCGCCTCCGCGAACAACCGAAATCTCACAAGGAATAACTCACACACGTGTCTAGCAAGAATATAAAAAATAACCATAGGTACAAGAGACAAAAAGTACATGTTCTCATACTCATCATCATCAGAGCCTTATCCCATTATTTGGGGTCGGCTACATGAATTCTTTTCCGCCAAAAATTTCTATCAAGTGCTATAGTAGTGTTTAAAACTCAAGAAGTCCCAGTCTTCCTAATAAATCACACCATCTCATTTTAGGCCTTCCCCTAGCTCTTTTACTGATATCCACTAAGATTTTGTCACATCTTTTAACCGGTGCCGAGTTAGGGCAACGGTGTCCAAACCACCTAAGTCTATTTTCTCTTATTTTTCTATCAATTGGAGCTATCCTCAAATCCTCATGGAAACGCTCATTCTTAATCTTATCTTTCTTAGTCTTACCACACATCCATCTCAACATCTTCACCTCCGCCACACACACATTTTGTTAATGTATTCCTTTCGTACTACCCAACACTCGGTACCATATAATAAAGCAGGTCTCACTGCCGTTCTATAAAACTTTCCTTTAAGTTTCACTGGTATACGACGAACGCAGAGGACTCCTAATGCACTTCTCCATTTTTTGCCAACTCCTTAATCATGTGTGCCACATCATCATAAATCTCCCCATTCTCTTTGATGATAGAGCCTAAGTACCGAAAACTACTACTCTTAGGTATGTCTTGTCCATCAATTTGAATAATATCTTCCTGTAACACCCTCTTATTATTATAATTACAATGCATAAACTCTGACTTACTCCTATTGATTTTAAAAGCTTTAGATTCCAAGGCATGCCTCCAACTTTCAAGCTTAGCATTTAAACCCATCAATACTATCATCAATTAAGACAATATCATCCGCAAATAACATACACTGAGGGATATCATCATGCAATTGCTTAGTTATCTCGTCTATAACCAGAGCAAAGAGATACATGCTTAGAGCAGAACCTTGATGCAAAGCTATTGTGACCGAAAATTCACACGTCTCTCTCGCAATAGTTCTCACACTAGTAGTGGCCACCCTCGTACAATATCCTGATCAAGTCAACATATCCTTGAGAAACTCCCTTCTTTGTTAATGTCCATCAAATCAAATCTATTGGTACTCGATCATATGTCTTCTCAAATCAAGAAAAACCATATATAAATCTCTTCTCATCTCTCTATACTTCTCCATTAACTGTCGTAATAAGAAAACAACTCTATAGTAGAGCTACTTGACATAAAACAAAACTGATTTTCTAATACCGTAGTCATACATCGCATTCATTTCTCGATTACTCTTTCCCAAAGTTTAATAGTGTGACTAATAAGCTTAATTCCACGGTAATTATTACAATTTTGAATATCCCCTTTGTTTTTATAGAAAGGAAGCACGATATTTTTTCTCCATTCTTCTGGCATTCTCCATTCCTTCAAAATTTTATTGAAAAATTTAGTTAACCACTTAATACCAATGTCTCTCAAGGCTTTCCACACTTCAATAGATATGTCATCCAGTCCTAAGGCCTTGTCCAATTTCATTTTTCCTAAAGCATCACTCACTTCTGACATCTTAATACGCCTGAAATATTGATATTTATCATATTTTGTTGACTCGTGATTCTCTTCTAAGAGACATCCTTAAAACAATCTCTATTAAATAATTTCTAAAAATAACTACATCATCTCTCTTTAACCTCTAGATCTTTAACTAAAACATTTTGATCTTCATCCTTATGCAACGAACATGATCTAGATCTCTACTTTTCTTTTCTCTTAATTTAACAAGTTTAAATATATCTTTTTCACCCTCTCAGGTTCCTAGTTTATTATATAATTCTTCAAACGCCTTTAATTTAGCTTCACTAACTATTATTTTAGCCCTCTTTTTGACTGTTTTATAAGCTTCTAAAGTTTGACTATTTTTGTTACTTGCCAAGCCTTAAAACAATATCTTTTAACTCTAATAGTATTTTGAATTTCTTCACTCCACCACTAAATCACTCTTTCTACATTCATTTTTTGCCTTTAGATTCACCTAAGAATTATTTTGCTACATTCTTTATACAATTTGCAACATTATTCCACATTACATTAACTTCTTTGTCTAAATTTCAAATATTTTCTTTTACTAAATGATTTTAAATGTTTCCAAATGTTTACTTTTTAATTCCACCACTTAATCTTAGAGCAATTATTTATGATGGTTTTTCTTTTAAATTTTGAGATAAGGACATCTCTTACAAGTAACCTATGTTGTGGAGTTAAACTCTCTCCAGGAATAACTTTGCAATTTTTACACAAAAATCTATCAGTCTTTCTAATAAGAAAATAATCAATTTGACTCTTCTATGTACCACTCTTATATGTTATTAGATGTTCATCTCTCTTCTTCTAAAGAAGGTATTAGCAATTACTAGATCATAGGCCATAACAAAATCAAGAATACTAGTGCCCATGTCATTTCTCTCGCCAAAGCCAAATCCTCCAAAATCCTCCATATCCTCTATTATTTTTACCCACATGGCCATAATCCCCACCCAAGGTTCAAGAACCCGGGGATCGGGATCGGATCGGCCAGCCCCAAACGGTCCGACCGGCCGATCCCGACCCCGGCTCGACCGAGCCGAGCCGAGCCCGGCCGAGTCTGGCCGAGGTAAAGGGGGCTGGATCGCCCCCTTAAAAAAATTGAAAACAAATTAGAAAAAATATGAAAAAATAGGAATATATGAACATTGTATTTATGAACTGATATACATGAAAAAATAGGACATAATACATCATTGGTACTGAGGAAAAGTAATATAATTATATTTATTGGAATCGCACATTATATTGTGTGGACATAAGATTTACAAACTGTCCAAGACATATAATGTTGGTAATATGCCTCATATTGAGTCAAATATTGACTATAGGCATCCATGTTCGCATATATGATAGTAATTGGTGTGTAGCCAGGTATTTCAGGCACTTGATATGAGTCATATGACTCATATGAGTCATGTGAATGCGAATCGGACTTAGTGGATTGTGCATATGCTCCGCCTCCGTGTAATACGATGCATCCAGTATTGAGGATATCCCAAGTAGCCTCCCTGCCCTTGGTAATATCCTTCAGTGGAAGCATAAGATGATGTATCTGACGCTTGCTCCATGGTCTCAAACTCCATCCGTAGCTTTTCTTAACGCTCTCAATCCTCTTGCATCTTCTTCTTCTTCATTAACCAATTCCGTCTATGCAGAATGAAGTTGGGATTGTATCCCGAATCTTCGGATGCTCCTTGGCCTTGCCCTTGCCCTTGCAATTGAGATGCCACTTTCTTCCCCTTTCGTGCATATTGTTGACTTGAGGTTTGTGCTTCCCTCCCTTACCTACTCCCATAATGTTAATCTTGAGTAGCATGGGTGAAGTCTTCCTCTCCGGTGAATACAATAGGGTCGGGTGGCGGTGCCGGTGGCGGTACACTGTTGACAACTAGGACATCTCCTCCATGATCGGATCCCTCACTAGGAGTACTTGTCTTCGATATGGAGTCATTAGAAGTTTCGTATACAATATTATCGCTTGGCTCCGGTGTTTCATCATCTATATCTTCCTCGATTGTCTCCAAGTCTGCAATGCTAATGCCATGTTTCTTGCTCCTTCCTCTTGCACCCACTGTCTCCTTTTAGTGTTTAGGGGCTGGGGGAGTTTCAAACTCCGGAAGCAAAGGCACATCATCATCAAGCTCACCTAAATGAGACATAAACATGTTAACATGAGAAATAAATAATTTATAAATGATAATGCCATGTTGCATGTACATTGTAAAGGTCATCTACCTTCAGCCCATGCACGATCATGCGGGTCGAACTCTGGTTCAACCGAAGTGGTTGCATTTACCCATGCATGTAGTGGATGTTCCTCCTCAAAAACTTCTTCTATATCTATTGTCTCGGATGGAGTTGCTTCAGCTTGTTGTTGGCTCGAGGATCTATATTTTTCTCTATCTTGAACTTGTTTGATTAATTGGAGATTTTTAGCTTCAATCTCATGTTGTAGTGGCAAAATACCAACTTCTCAAGACGTGCAGACTTCAAGCGGTTTCTTTGCTTTGTGTGGATCAAGCCAAATGTGCTCCAGTTTCTCTCACACCCTGTGGCGGACGTTGTTTGGCTTAACACCCGAATAGCTACATATGCTAAGTCTTCATATCCATAAGTTCTTCCATGATCCAACCACCAATCCGCTGTAAAAGAAGCATGTATAGTGTTTTAGAAAATAGAAGTAGAACTAACTCATTCTAGAGGCAAATAAATATGATGAGTAACTCTAACCTGGACTCAAAATCTGAGCAGCTCTTTGTGCCGTGCTAGTACCAAAGTGGTAGAGTTAAAGTCTATAATCATACATTTGTTTGCATGCTATGATTGCCCTATCCTCATTGTCTAGCATGCGTTTGATTACATTTTTTGCCCCAATCAACACTTCGGAGGCATTGTCATAGTTCTCATTCCTCCCATCAGTCCTATACATGTATTGGGGGTTGAAGAAATGCCCTACATATAGAAGAAAATGTTAAAACATGAGTTATAAATAATATGTAATCACAATTCACAAGAGTTGAAGTGTTATGCTTACCTGCAGCATGAAGATCATGATGCAATGTGTGCTCCCATCGTCGATCTATAATTTCCCACCACTTGGCATACGTTGTTTTGTTGTTCATTTGGATAAGCTCCTTTGCTCATCCATAGCCTCGTACAAGTAACCCATCTCGGATCTCCTCTCCCCATCTACCGCCCTTAAGACTCGAACAAGCGGTTCTACTACATTCAAAACATTTTGAACCCCCTTCCAAAATGGCTTTGATTGGATAATGTCGGTCACCTTCTTTCCCTTCTCCCTCACCCGTGTAGGAGCATGTCGGGACATATAGTTCTCCCACTCTTCAGATGCTACCATCCTAATAAGGTTGCTACGTTGCCCATTTATGCTATCCAATGCAATATATTGGGATGCAAACTTGTAGGTGCTGGCCGAAGCAACTCCCGTCCATGTGTATGCGTCCTCATGATGTCCAATATGTTTTGTGATTGTAGATGAATGTGGTTACGAATCTTGCACTGTTGACCACATTTTCCACCATTGGATCTTCACAAATGTCTTCTAGCATTAGGTCAATGCAGTGCGCGGAGCAAGGAACCCAATACAAGTGTTCCCTTTTCTCCATTAGTTTTGGTCCGCCAACTTGAAAGCCGCTGCATTGTCAGTTACCACTTGGACTATTCTTTTCTCTCCAATCTCCTCCACCATCACATCCATCAACTGAAATAGGTAGTCCGCATTCTTCACCTTGCCAGAAGCGTCTACCGACTTCCAAAAAACAGTCCCTGCTTTGCAGTAGATTAAGAAGTTTATCATACTTCTTCGTGTAATGCCTGCACAATTCCATAAGAAAAATTAAACCTATGTGTTATTAATGAATAACAATTAACTGACCAAACACTTGTACATACCTGTCCATCCATCGCACATTAACGTGCAACCATATTCATCCCATATGCGTTCAAAAGTGGAAACATATGCCTTCATATCTTCAACCTCCATGTCCAAGTACTTGTTGTAGATTTCATAAGAAGTAGGGCCTTCTACCCCTTTGCCCACTTCACCAATAGTCTCGATCATTGACTCATAATATGGTCCTTTTGCTGCATTAGCCGGTATGCTGTTGAAGAAGAACCATCTTGACGTCGCTCTCCCTATCTTCTCCTTGCATATTTTCAAATTCTTGAAGGCTGCAGAAATGGATGGTTGCTTCTCCCTCCGCCTGGTGAGAAATGGTCCATGGTCCCTCTAGGATCTCCGTCTCTAGGGATATCTACTGGAACCTCAGGTATATTTGTACTCTTCCAGCACTTGAACTCCCTTGTCCGCTACCCCCATGGCCACTACCTTGACCTAGGTCATGACCAGTACGTCGGAGATAGTCCTCTTCCGCAAAAGACCTTCGACTTGCTTGCGATGCCCGACGAAATTGTTCTATAGTATGAGATAGAAATAGAATGATATAATTTTAAAAAACTTGTTGATGATGTTATACATTGAAATGTATAAATTATAATGAGGGTGCTTGAACTAAAATAAATGTTCCAAACTAAGTTAACTAATTACTAACCTTCTTCATCATCATCAAGATCAATTGTTTGTCTCCCTCTTGGTAAATCCACGGACCTTGAGGGGCAGACAATTCTTCCCGGATTTCTTGCCGTCTTCTACTAATGTTTGCTTTGGATGTCTCTTTCTCCTTCATATATTGGCAAAATTGTATTCGAACTTCAGCAGAAACTCTCGAACATGGTGCCACCTCACCTTTAATTCCCGCTAGATGTTGTTTCAAACGAAATACGCCGCCTGATAAGACCCGGTTACAATACTTGCATTGGACCTTCCTTCGAGCCATGTCCACAACGATACCATGAGCCCAAGCGGGATCGGCGCTGGGAGGGTTGCTTGAAGATGGGGAGCCGGAGCAGCACCACCTTCGGCGGCCATCACTTAGAACACAAAAAAGAAGTTAAATAATAAAAAAATAGAAAATAAATAATTTTTTTTGCGGCTGAGAGAGAGGGAGATGAATCGCAGCCAAGAGTTCCGGCCGAGAGTGTGTGTGAGAGAGCCCGAAGAGTCGAAGACGAAGCGCAAGAGCGTGAAGATGAGATCGCCTCCCAAATAGTGCAAAATAGCGCCCGAGAGAGGAGAGAGAATGCCCAAAATATTGAGGAGGGAGGAGAACTCAACACTTGAGTTTAGAACATATTGGGGGCCTTTGGGGGGTTTATATAGACCCCCAAGGCCTCCAAAGGCTCCAAAGAGCCATTTCTGGCCGTTGGGGAGCGCCCCCCAACGGCTAGAAAACGGCTAGTTCAAAACTAGCCGTTGACAGGCATCGCCGCGGTCCGGCCCGGTCCGCGGCGGATCGGCCGGGCTCAGCGATCCCGCCGAGCCCGACGATCCGCGCGCACGGGACCGGCTGGGTTACCCCGGCTCGGATCGGCAGGGCCAAAACCGAGCCGACTCGGGCGATCCGATCCCGAGCCGGCAGAGTTTTGATTCCTTGTCCCCACCGATAAAATTTTCTCTTCACAGGGATATTTTGGATCAATCTATCAATAGCCTCCAAAATTGCTTCTTAATGCCCTCTTCTAAACCACTTGTGGTGCATATGCACACCTCACCTACAATAAGTTTTATCAAATAAGTCTATCCCCCAGTCTATTGACTTCTACCGCTTTCTCTTTTAAGTCTTTGTCTATTATTATAGCCACACCATTTCTAGAGGTACTAGTTCCTGTATACCAAATTTTATAATCATCAATATCTTTAACTTTAGATCATTTCCACTAGTTTCTTGTAGACATGCTATGCGAACCCCCCTATCCTTCATTAACTTAACCAACTCTAAACTCTTGCCCGTTAAGGTTCCTATATTCCAAGTAGCTAGATGGATCCTATGTTTCTAGACTAACTTCTTTACCCGTGTTCGCCCACCCCACACGGAACCCTTGCCTACTTGACAGCGCAATCGGGCGCCATTGCGGCGCGTCGCTTTTGGGGAACGCCCTAGCCAACCCTTGCTCACTTATCATTCCATCCGGGTTCTGATAACGCGTCGCTTCCAGGAACACCCTAGCATTAACGCAAATATTTAGATCAGAATTTATGTAAAGATTTGACATTATTTTTACTACTGGCAGTCAACCTAATGCAAACCCTCCTCCTTTCTCACCGGGCTTGGGATCGACAATGGCGAAGTTTACATGTTCTCATACTCATTTACATAAATTACTCTGTCTCAATACATTATCACATATCCAAGAGAAAATGTACAACTACCTGGGGCATATCTCGAGGGAGCAAAAGCTCACACAAAAA
>CM024756.1:149552090-149704595 GCA_014218235.1 Colocasia esculenta
AATATAAATACAGAGTAGCGGAAGTAAAAGAACAAGGTCTTTCATTTCATCATCCACATTAACATACATGTTCAAATGACAATTAAAGATAACTAAAGTCCACATAAGAAGTACTAAATTCAATACATAGTTGTCCACGAATTACATAGCGTTTCTATTACAATGCCTCATTTACATACGATGGAAGTCAAAATGTCACAATTACAACTCCGCCAAGCTACTCCCCGCGCTCGGAGTCGCTCTCCACGGTCTCCTCCAAAGGTGTATCACCTACTAAACCTGTACGCCGAAGCAAGTAATGAGTCTAAAAGACTCAGCAAATAACACCACACATATCATACATGCATATATCATAGCAGGTTTTCATCCAAAGTCACAAGACAAAACATGTAGCATGCTTGACATCAATAAGAGACAACCTATCATGGTAATTCTACCAAATTAAACACATGGTTCATGATTTCAGATTTTCCAAAATAAAACGTCCTATCACATGCTTTCTACTTATTCCATCACATAAAGGTTTTACCTCCAATTAAGCAAAACATGAGAGCAACCAAACATGGTGTGCTTACATACATGAAAGGAGACATTCCTATCAGATTTCTACACATTCTTGCACATGCACATTGTCATTTTATACACTTTTAGCTTGCTGTTTTGACATGAATTAGAAATTCACAACCAATCACATGAGAGCTACAATCTCAATTAACTATATCATGGTGGCGCTTAAACATGGAAACGTTTACACATAAGCAAGAATGCTACTAGCATGGATTCTACGCATTTGTACACATGTAAAACATTTTCATAACTACAATTAGGTTGCTGTTATGACACGAGTTTAACATTAACATATCATGGATCACCATTTCATCATCTAACACATTAGTTTCACATGTTTGCACAATTTCCTCATTCACATAGTTCACTTTTTACACATTGCACATTTACACATGTTCACATTACACAACTTACACATGTACACATTCACATTTTCACACTTTAGTGCCGTGACACATAGTCCAAACCACCATTAGAAGGACACATCACATACACATACACATAGACGCCACCTAGGCAATACAGTGACGACTCTTGGACTGCGCAGACCGGGAGAACAAGTCTCCACCCTAACCAGTGGTACTTGTCCACCTCCAGGATTTCATCCTAATGCCTATAGGATTTAACACATTGAACCTTCTCATGGGGACTTTTCCATGATACGGTTCCACGGCCCTCTATGGAAGCAGTGTCACACTTGGCACAGTCTTACACATTACACATACCGATTTTAGTACACATTTACACAAGACATCCTCATACCTTTACATTCTTTTTCCTAGCATGATGCTACTGATAACAGGGATTAACATTCACTAACTTGCATTAATCAGGTTGGAAAAACACATCATTAAGTCATATTCATGATAACATGCATTTATCACATTTTCACATGAAATTTTCATAACACACTTTGCAGTCATCAGAATAGCATGAAAATTTAACCACATACTCATTTCAGGATTATAATCTTACATGAAATTTTCAGATTTTTCAGAGTTAACATATATTTTCAGAAATTGAAACATTCAGCCTCATATTATCCATAATTCAATTCCACACCGAACACAACATGAATAGCAGATTCAACAGACCTCAACCCTGAACCCAACATATACCTTATCACAGGAATTTCCCCCAGATTTATTTCACAACACACAATTTACTGGAGATTTCACAAACCCTATGCATTTTTCTATTTTCAGAACAAAATTTTACAGTAAATCATACGAGCATGGAGAAATTTCAGAAATTGCAGGGCACAGACTGACCCCTACACACATGGTTCATAAAATTTAGGGCACCCAAATTCCTCACGAGTTGCACAAACAGAAACTAACATGATCTAGGATTTTTATCATACATGCATTTTTCATAAATGACACCCTTCATACCAATTTCAGAAATTGTAAGGACCTCACCACACATACCACCATTCATAATACATATCATAGTACGGTTACCATATATCCTCATGTGAGAACCTCGAAAAATTATCATATAGAAGGAGAGAACAGCTCACTGTTCTGTCTGACGATCTTAACGGCATAGTCTGGCCGTTAATGGAGATCAACGGCAACATCGTTGGCCGTTAATGAAGATCTTGACGGCAAGATCTTGCCGTCAAGTTCAGGTCTGTGCAGAAATACAGACCCGAGCTCCAAATGCAAGAAGAATGGGGGATCCAGGACTCGATTTAAAAGCTGTAAAAATAACAAAACCCTACTAGACATCTACATGGACGAAATGTGAGGGTTACTTGCCTTTAAACAAGTCTCCAAAGGGATTAAGATGGTGGTGAAGCTCTCCTTGGGCAGTCCCAAGAAGCCTCCACAAATGCTCTCCTCCGGGTTCTAGGCTGGTGTAGAAGCTAAACCGCGGTTGGGGAAGTCTTCCCCGATGTTCCAGCTACCCTCCTGATGCAGTAGGTCGCCGGATGAAGCCTTGAATCGCCGGATTGAAGCCTCCAAAGTTTAGTCTTTATGCAGTTCCGAGCTAGGGTTTTTCTCAATCTCTTGAAAGAGGTCCAGAGAGAGTCTTGGGGGTTGCAAGGAGAGGTTGGTTTATAGGAAAATGGCCTCTCACTCACGCAGATGGTGATGGGAAAGGCTCAGAGCCGTTGGGACAGCTCCCCAATGGCTGAGCTTCCTTCTTCCAGGATTTCGAGGTCTGCAACGCATGCAGGTCAGAGATCTTAACGTCCACATCCATGGACGTTGGCTTAAGTATTGGCGTCCATCGACGTGGACGCTGACTCAGCATGGACGTCCATTCATGTGGACGCTAATTGGGTCCTTCGGCTAGAACTCAAAACATGCAGAAACCATGCCTAACTTATACCTATGTACATGCCATACATATGTATTATCATGTACACACTACCATCATGCAATTCATACATTATTTACAACTAATTATACACATGCACACATAAGTATAACTAACTAACACATACGTAGATATGTACATCTATGCATACACAACATGAATTATTTACACGAAATAAAATAATGCAACAAAATTCGAGGGCCTTACATACATTGTGGGGCCAGCGGCCACATACAAACATAAGCACTCAAATCACGATGATGACGTCGTCAGAAGCGACGACCTGAGTCTCTATTAGGTTGTGTAAGAGTCCTCCTTCCTTAAACTCCTCTTTCCCTTCAAACTCTTAATTTTCCACATTTATCACCCAATTTCTTGCGTTTATCTACCTAATCGGCTTGGGAGAAGTCTAAATTTGTGGGTAATAGTTTAGGATAGGATTAGGACTATTTTAAGGATATTTATAACCCTTTTTAATATTTATCTTATCCATTTTTAATTTATTTATTAATTAACTCCGAATTTTCACATTTATCTCTCCTATTCTAGCATTTATCTACTAATTGGGTTGGGGAGAGATCTAATTTCGTGGCTAATGTGTTAGGATGGGATTAAGACTCTTTTAGGGATATATATGTCATTTATTATTTATCTAATCCCTTTTTCTAATTATTACTATATTTAATCCGAATTTCACTTAATTAACTCCCATCTCATGGTGGGCTCTTCTTATTTGGGCCCAACAATCCATGTTAGGACCATTAATAAAACCCATTACTAATTTGACTTAATGGGTATTGATTTAATTCCAATTATTCACCCTTTATCCTTATGTAAATCTATTTATCACATTTATTCAAATAATTTCATATTTTTACTTCAATTAAATATTATTCATGTCAATATTCTAACCTTCATCATTTGGGCTCTTACCCTTGGCCCAATAACTCGTGTGAGCTTAATTGTACAACCCATGTACTTATTTTACTTAATGATTTTTTTAATTATCTTTTTATTAGAGAATTAATTCATGGGCCAAGATTGTCTGTTGGTCCATATATCATAATGGGCTATCGAACCATATTATTTAAAGTCTACCCACATGTTTATTTAATTTATAATTCACTTTGGCTCATAAAATAATGGGTTCTCCAACATATTCCTTAATTACGATAATAAGTCGCGTAAATTCTTAAACTTGGTCTAAATGATTTTTTCTATGCCCAAATTTCATGATGGGTCATTAGAGAATATTATTTAAAGTATAACTATTATTTTTACCAATTTTTATAGGGTTTATACACATGCAATAATGATGCGTACCTTTTTAACTAATTGAATTTATAATTGATAAAATTTCAATTTATCCATAATTTTTAATTAATGGATTTTCCGAGATACTACATCGGGGGGCCAGTGATACGGGGGTTTCCAAGCAGGTCGGTTGACCCGAAGACAGCTGACCACATCTGAAGATAAGGTCCGACATTCCACTTAGCAAGCATTAGCCGACCGACAGAATCGCCTTAGCTCCTCTGTCAGCTTGGCTAGGAACTCGGATGAGGCCGACCTGGTGACTAAAACTCTTCTTGGAAGAGCTCACGTGATTGACGAAAGATACGAGGTATCTGAACCAATCGATGAGGTATTCCCAGTAGGTCGGATGGGACCTTGGATCAACTGACCTCGTTAAGGCCACTGGCCGACACCTTATCTATAGGTGATATCAGCATCTCACCCAGCAATGCGTCAGCAACTCTATGCACCTCGGGCTTCTCTATAGCTCGGCCTAGGTGGTCTCTTGTGAGTCCGACCTCAAACCAGAGCTTGGCCAGTCTCCGTTGAGCACCTTGGTTCATCTTTGAAGCTCGGGCAACGCCGACCTGGTGCTCGGCACACTCACGTGCTCCAAAACAACCCTCACGTGGTCAACGGGCGAATGAGGTGAGGTCCGAGAATCACGGAACCGTAAATCACAGCCAGTAAGACCGCGATCTCAGCGATCCGACATACCGATGACAGCCACGATCGCCATAACTAGGCAGGGAAATAGCGGCGCCCAATCCGGCGGGAATCTCGGTAACCCCCAGCGAGATTGGCGGCTCGTTCAGCTCACAAGTACGTATCCTGACACTATATAAAGGGTAGATGCTCCACTGGTAAAGCTACGCTGTTCTCCCCCTAAGCTAGGCCATTCTGCTCGGCTAGCGATTGACTTGAGCGTCGGAGTGTCTCCCCGCCGAGCCCACTCGGCGGGTTTTACAGGTCAGGTCGGAAGCTCGGGGGCAACGTCGCGCGTCGGCCAAGCACGCCTTAGATAGGATTCACCGACTTGATCGTATCGGCTCACTCTGGCGAGGAGCGCCTCAGCAGTCACCTCGGTAGGAGCCGACCTATGTTACCATAGCAGTAACAGGTTGTATTAATACTTATGGTTGTATGTATGTCTTATAGTTGTTATTGATGCTTTGCATATATGTTTTATGGTTGGATATTAATGTTTATTTGGTTGTACATATGTGTTTATAATTACATATTGGAGCTTATGATTACATGTTTATGCTTGCGGTCGTATATCGTTACTTATGGTCTTATGATTGCATATTAGAGTTCATAGATATATGTGATTTTTTTGTATGTTGGTGCTTACTGTTGTTTATGCGCGTTTACGGTTTATATTGGTGCTTATGGTTGTGTGTTGGAGTATGATTATATGTTGGAATTTATGGCTTATGGATATATATGCAAGAGGAAATATTTGTTTCACAAATTCACAGAAGCTGAATGTTCCTTGTTACAAATGATGATGTATGTGATATTATTCTATTGGGTTTCTTTCAGTCTTTAGTCGGTATAAGTTTCTGTAATTAGTTTTGTGTGTTGGGCTAGTTACTAAAGATCACAGAGAATAAGAACCCAAAAAACAAACTCTTGAACCTGGGAATTTCACTTTAAAATGATGAAATCATCTCATTTTTTTAAGAAAAAAGAATAATCCACAAAAATTAAAACATAAAATTTTCATTAGAACTTAATAAGTATTTAACTGACTGAACTATTTAAAAATAGAGAAAGATTTATTACATGCCACTATAATTTTACATGGCAATATGTGTGACACTATGTTAGATGTCACGTGGACTTAAAGATAGTAATGAATAGCGGTATGGCGGCGAACAATGATGATCGGTGGAAGGTGGCGGCGACATGTTCCAAAGTTATTATTTTGGAGATCAAAATCATTAATTTAGTTGAATTGCATTTGCAGTAAATTTTTTCCCTAAATATAATATAGAGACTTGTATATTTTAATTTTCTAGCAGTATTTTTAATTTTCTAGCAAGTTGACGCTTGTTCTTCTTCAAGGTTGCAGGCCGCCAGCCACTTCCCCAGGTTGGGTTGGCGACACACAACAAAGCGACAGAAGTGCACCACGTACCCCTTTTCCCCTTCGGGCGTTATCTTTGAAGGCGAGTGGTGAGTGGACTCGGGGACGGCGAGTGGACACGAGCCCGCCGCGCCGTAGAAGAACGGGCTGTCTGGCTCGGAGCCATGCGTTATCAGTTCATATCAAAAACCTGGGACTCCGCACCGCCCTCAAAGCTACTGAGACCTTGCTGCTGCTGCTACGTTGCGTCTCTCCCATGGCGACGGCAGGGTCGATGTCGGTGGGGGCGGCGACCCGGTTGGCTAGAAGCCGCCGTGCTGAGGGCCGGGGAAGGGTGGTCGTCCGTTCTTCTGTGCGAGCCAGCCAGTCGTTGGAGGACAAGAAGAACAGGGTCTTCAAGGAGCTCGGTTGGTCTCTCTCTCCCCCGGAGTTGTTGTTGCTTGGATTTCCTATCTGTTCTTTTTTGTAGAGCTAGAAGATAGTAAGTAAAACTTGTTGGGCATGCGAATGTGTTATAGTTGAATGTTGTTCCTGAATGGAGCTGTTGGGTACTCGTTTTAGCTCTGTGATTTCTTGTTCAAAAAAAAAATTAAGTGCAATAGTAGAAGTTGAAACCTCAGTGGGGGGGCCACTGCCCCTTTAAGGGAAGTCTTGAATCTTATGTCATCAAAAGTAGGCAAGTTCTGAACAACCAGATGAGATTGGTTACTGAATTTGAGACTTGGAGTCATAGCATTTGAGGAGGGGAAGGGGGGATCCTGATTGTATGATTTGGAAGTAGTCAATCGTTTCCTGTATAATATTGCCAGTTTTTCCACCTTTCAAATGGGCAAAATTGTAACATCCTCCTACTTGTGTTCTGACAGGCTATTTTTCCTTGAAGAAGAAGATCGAAGATGCAGTTGTCCGTGCTCAAGTGATTGCATCAACAGCACTAAAAGTTGAAGAAGCTAGGCGAATTGCTCTGGAAGATGGTTTCCAACAATACAACTTGTGGGACGACATTAAAAAGTCTACAGATTCTCTTAGACGATTATCTACTGCTACGAAAGTTGTCGATGCTCTCAGAGACTTACAATATAAGGTGCTGTGACACGAGAATCACATAACGTGAGTCTATCTAACAAGTGGATACTTAATGAATGGGCTTCCTTTCCTTTCCATTATATTACAGATTTATCTCCTCACTTACTTCAAAACTATCTCCAGTAGGCTAGTACAGTGACCAGGCTATCCCACTGTACCGCATTCACAGCTTTGGATCGGGCTGTTCAGCAACTCTGGGACTTGGATTAGAATATATCTTAATCAAATAACATATGGTGTGTGATATTTATAATATAAGCCCACCAAATTTGGTTCTGATTTTTTTTCCCCATGTTTTGTTTGGTTTCAAAGATTTTTGAAACCAAACTGAACTAAATGTCCTTGCAAACTGAACCAACTTGAATGGTTTGATTTGGTTTTTCCAATCTGAGCTGAATAATGCACAACACTAGTTTTGGTGGCCCATTCACCACTTTAGTGTCTAGGCTTCTTTATGGCGCTTTAGCATAATGTAGTGCATACACATCCCTGTTCAATGTGGTTGATTATCTTTCTGTTTATATTCTTTCTCCCTTATTTAACATTTTCTCATGGGCCATAGAATACTGAAAAGTTGATATTTCATAGAGCTTTATGTCTTTTTTGTTCTTAATTGTTTCTGTAGCTTCTTTGGATTTCCTTCTTAATGTCACTGTGACCAATTTTATCCAACTGTCATTTTCATATACAGGCTGAAGAAGCAAAGCTAATAACAGAGCTGGCAGATATGGACATCATAAATCATCAGCTTTTCAAGCAGGCCTATAATGCTTCTCTAGATATGAGCAAGTTCTTGGATTGGTATGAAATGTCCAAGTTACTTACGGGTCGATATGATAAGGAGGGAGCCTGTGTGACTATCAGAGCTGAGGCAGAAGATATCAGTTCTCAGGTATCCATGCATGTCTTCTATCATGAGCACATATGTTTCCATCTCTTGAGGAATCAAATTGATTGAAATTAAAGTCGTTATATGATGATGATATGTAGGTTAAGTATTCTAGTCTTGGTGGATGTGTTTTAAGTTTTCAAAATGGTGTTGTCTACCATGGAGGATGTTTTACCTTGTAATTACGTATGGTCATGTCTAACGTATTTCCACAAAGATAGGTTTCTCTGTTTTTGGTGATCACATTTTGGCAGTCCTCTTGGTACATTGCATACTTGTTATTGTTTCTCTCTGGTTTTAGTTTATTCAACTGTTAACATCACTAGCAATACCTGTGGTACCATCCACGTTTTCTAAAAAAAAAAAATCGCTAGCAATAACTTATTAACTTATTTTCTCTGGAATTTGATTGTTCAGGTCTGGGCAGAAAAAATTTTCAGAATGTATACTAGATGGTCTGAAAAGCATGGCTATAAAGCAAGGGTCGTGGAGAAGATTCCGTTGGAGGGTGTTGGTATAAAGTATGCACCATTGAGTTTGAGTCGGAGTATGTATATGGGTATCTGTCAGGAGAGGCAGGTGTGCACCGCATGATTCGCAGTTCCCGTGATGGATCAATAATTCGTGAGGTATTACCTTCATATTGGGGTATAAATAAAAAGCAATTTGTTATATCCATGACAAATTGTCAACAATTAGCACAATATAATTGTCAAGGCTTGATCTAATCCTTGTGAGATTTGTCTGCTTGGAGCCAAGACTGCACAATTTTGTCACCAAAAGTTGTTTCATAAATTATAATGTGGACCTTACATGTATAGCTTAGGAACATTTTCCCGTTTTCTGATGATTCATTCCACCCCAGCCTTATTCACAGTGATAATTCTACAGTGTGATGGCTCCAAACCAGCTTGCATTCAACCCTTCACTTTCAGGTAGCCTTTCCTACATATAGGCCTCTCCTGCACAGCTAGTAATTGAGTCCCTACAATACTGATACCATTGTGCCATCTTACAAAAAAGAATAGGATCTAGGAGTCCTGAACCACGAATTCTGAATGCTTAGTATAATGTAGTGATTCCTTATAACTTTGCCAGCATTGTCCTCCATTATAGAGTTCTAGATTATGTTACGAAACCCTGTTTACTTTGTCTGTTTTTACGTATTGATTTCTCTGTCAAAACTTTTGGGAAATTTCATGACATTTTAACCTAATATCAAAAACTTGTAACTGGAGTTGTTCATATTTCACATGATTCTTCTCTTGAATTACTGCTGCTCTTCTCACACAAAAGCTTGCAGACTTGCTCAGCTGTTGTGGACGTTATCCCCATCTTTCTTGAGTCAACTGCTGATGTGCACATAGAGGAGAGCGACTTGGAGATATCTTCTACTTCATCACGTGGAAGAAAGGAATCTGGTTATGAAGTGAGATCTGCTGTTAGCATTCGTCATACTCAAACTGACATCATTGTTCATTGCTCAGGTAGAAAATCATTTGTCACCTTGTTGCAAGCAATGCTCTCATCTCCTAGCTACATTGAAAATGCCCTTCTAGCTACCTTAACTTTGTGTTGCTGGAGAAGTCTTGTCTTCATTTGCTTTATGCATCATGTGCACTGATATGATTATGCTGATCGTACTGGGGTTGTTCTAGTTGTCAGCATGTATAACTTATTATCAAAAAGTTACAATGAAAGTCACCAATCTTCTTTACCAAGGCAACATCCAGAAGGTCCGGCAAATCTTATGCACTATTTTGATCAGGGAATTTTTATACTAGCATTTATAGAGTCTAGCGACCAAGAGAAGAGAGTTCATAAGTGGAGGAGGAAGAGGAGAGTCTCGAGGCTCTCACAATCTCTGAATTCCAACATCTTTAATACGAATTCAGGACTGTATTAGTGAAAACTTGTCACAACCATGGATTGCATCATATTTGATTGAAAACTGAGCAGTATCTGAGACGCATACATTCTGAATGCAGATGAAAGGAGTCACTTTGCAAATAAGATGAAGGCTCTCAATCGCCTGAAAGCAAAGCTTCTTGTGATTGCGAGGGAGCAGGGAGTAGCCCATCTGAATGAGATCAAGAAAGCTGATATTATCAATGTGTCGGAGCAGGAGGATCGGATATACGCGTTTCGCCCGCACAGATTAGTACAAGATATGAAGACTGGTGTCCAGTTGCCCAACCTTCACTCCGCCTTGGATGGCAACATTGATCCACTTATAAGAGCAAATATTTGCATGAGGCGAGGAAGATATCCGGAGTGAAGTCTCAAGTTTCCTGGTTCTGTCTGTGTTTTCTCAAATGATAGCAGAGGTTCCTTCTCCTCATTCTTTGTTTACATCCGGCTAACATGGAAAGGTCGGCCATTCTTGCCAAGCAATGTCAAACAGAGATGTTGAGATGTGAAGTGTATATTGGTTTCATGCCTCTGCGCTTTACTATCATCGTCATTAGAACCTTATCCTATTATTTAGGGTTGGCTACATGAATTTTGTTTTGTCAAAATTTCTATCAAGTGCTATATTCTAGTTTAAACCCAATCAACTAATGTCATTCCTAATAATATCGCACCATCTCATTACTATGTGTAGTCTCTCCCTTACTATGTGTGTTGTTTATATTTCGGCATCTTATTTGCCCCAAATATTAATTGAACAGAAGTTCAATGAAAACTTATTCATGTCTGCATATGAACTCAATTTTGAGAACAAATTTTGTGGAGACGTGATAGAATGTCGTGAGGGCTACAGCCAGAGTCTAAAATCGGAGGGTTCTGCCCTTGACATTTGAAGGTAAGTGAATTATGAGGCCCTCTGGGGATGCAAATGATTGAAAGAGTGGGTGAGGAATTATCATAATTGTGAAAACAGTGTAAAATATTAATTAATCGATCAACATAAACAAAAGTGAGTTTATGACAGATTGTTTCTAGATAAAGATGACAGATATGAAAAGCTTGTCATCATCATGATCATGATAAGGTTACCACATCGTTCTTTCTCCTGTTATGATTACTGATCTCTTTCCATTTTGCCTTCATTTCCTTAAGGCACTTTGTCAAAAAGAAAAAAAAACATGAAAAATTTTGTTTGATAGGGAACATGAGAATGTGAACTTTGGTCACTTGGGTTTTCAGGGGGTCCTAAAACTACACGATAGTGAAGATGGGAGGAATTTATAAAACAATGGCTACTAGCAGTAAGAGTACTTAACGCACTTTATATATATATATATATTGAAAAGTGGATAGTACCACTGATATATTAAAAGAAAAAGGATGCGCTAGTAACAAGGGGGCTCCCCAAAACTCCCCCAAGACAAAAGAGAGGAAGCTGAGACATGTTAAAAGAAAACCAACACCCGCAGCTAATCACAACCAACAGCCCCACAAGACAAAGAACACCCCAACAGTCTCAAGACAAACTCAACTCCTCCTCTATGAGGCCCATCCACAGCATACAACTTTCAGAAAGCCCAAACAAACACAAAAAGTAAAGGTCAAATATCCCTCCAAAATGATTCTTGGCTAACTTCTCAGTTCTTCAGAAATCCTTTCTTGCCGGCTGCATCAGATTTTGACTTTCTAACAGTATCTGTCATCCACTTATACTTGATCAGAAATAGTGTTGGATTTCAAATCTTTGTCCACACTTTCGTCTAAAAACGTTAATCAATCTAGCAATTTCACTCGCCTATGTTTTCCTAAAATTCCCAACTTTGGCTAATATATTCATTACTTCTCCATTGGAAAGCTTCCCATTCTCCATTGGAATAAATTCCTCCCTCTAAAAAGCTTCCTCTATTTGTTCCATCACCGCTCGTAAATCCTCTGACACCAGAGGCGGGGCAGGTGAGGCCTAAAGCCACGGCAGCGACTCCTCTTCAAACCCGACAACCCTCTCTGACACCGGGGTAAGAAGACAAGAGATAGTCCTCACACAGAAATGCAAAGGGATCGAAGAAAGGCATCCACCTCCCTTCTGAAGCCATGATCCAAGTCGATAAGGATAGCTGCTGCTGGTTTACACCCAAGTTTACCTATTTCAATGATAAAATGAGAGCATTACTTCCTTCGGCAATGTACATTCCTTCTTGGGATCTTTCTAGTTCAATCCCACACAAGTATTTCAAATATCTCCCATCTCTTATTTCAAACTCAGCAGCTAAGTTTAGTTTCAAGGTTTGACGTTTATTATCGTCGTCACATATAACAATCATATCATCAACATAACTAACAGGATATTCACATGTCCACCTTAGTCTCGTAACAAACAAAATACAGCCAGCATCTGATTTATTCAAATCTGAAAATATAGCAAGTCAAATTCTATGAGACCAGGCTTGGGTGATTGCTACCTAAACCCTTTTGGAGACTACAGACTTTTCCCTTTGTATCAACCTTGGTGGTACGTGGCAGCATATAACTTCCTCTTGTAGATGATAGATTGCCATGCATTCAAAAGGGTATTTCTAACGTCTAACTAGTAGAGAGCCCAGGCATATTACATTAGCTAAGGAAAGAACCACTCTAACAATTCATGGAAAAGATTCGGATCGGTGCCCAATCCAGATCGGATTGGATTGGCCAGATTGGCTGATCCATCGGAAGTCCTGAATCGGCCAGATTAAAAAAATATTTTTTTTGGAAAAATCAGGGAAAAAACCAGAAAAAAAACCATGAAAGTTTTAAAAAAAATGTCAGGAAAATATCCTCATATATAATATATATATATTTATTTATGATATATGTAATCATAAATATAAATTTACACATTCATATATCTATATACACACAATATATATATATATATATATATATATATATATATATATATATATATATATATATTGTAATCATATACATCATGGTTTGACGAAGCGGGGCGAATCGGCCCGATTCAGCCGAATCGGTGCGAATCACGGAAAAGTCGATCCGTGATTTGCTTTATTCAGTCGGTTCACATGCAAACTGAACGAATCGAACAACATCAAGCAAATCGGGCCCGATCGCCCAATGCGTGTTTGATTCGGCCGACACGTTTAAGTGTCGGCAGAAAGCCTGCAAAACTCACACCTTATTTACATTTCATATCATTTAAGTAAATATTTATTTACTTAAGATATTATATGTAATAAGTAAGTACCCCCTATTTGAATCCAATAAAATATCAAAGAATCATATCTCTTACCAATAAAAAATCAACTTACAGTCAGTAGGAGAGTCACTCCCTTGGAGAAGTCATATGTATGTTTAATTGACTTTTTCCACTGGACTTTGGATTTTTAGTGTTATATTAGGTTTATTTGAAATATAAAATTTTTAAATAGACCAAATTATGAGAGATAAAAAGTTGCTAGTTTAATGGAATCACTAAAATTGTGATTTTCTTCTTGGATGAGAAAGTTGACTTTTTATTGGTAAGAGATATAATTTTTTTGATATTTTTATTAGATTCAAATGGGGGGTCCTTCTTTATTTACATATAATACGTTAAATGATATGAAATGTAAATAAGATATGAGTTCCATATAATCCCATGTGAATCCCTAAGCCCATTCTCATATCTGGCATACATATGTTACATATATGCAAGCATATGTCTTACATATATACACACATATATATATATATGTATATATATGCATTATATACATATATAATATATATTATATTATATATATACATGCGAATAGGATCGAATCTGATTCACCAGAATCGGATTGAGTCAGGACAAACCTGGTTCAGTTCGAATCGGCGATCCAACAAACCTTGACATATATACATATTAATATACAAACAAAATTAATATGTATATCCTTATAAATGTATACATTATACATATGTCACAATCATTAGATTGTGAACTATGTTAGAATACGAAGCTTGACGTCATGAATTCTCCAATGTGTGGATACACACACATGGATTGACCTGAGCGGTCACGTCACAAGGGTCAAGGGGCAGCACCCCTTGAGGGGGTTTAAAGAATGTTAAGTTGCAAAGCAAAGGGACATGCCTCATTTTTTTATGCATATGTGGTTATGATATACATAATCATATAATAAATTTACACATTCGTATATGTATATAGTTCAGTATATACGTAATCACATCATGTCTCTTAAATGTACAACCATAATAAATATTATATCTATATAGTATATATATCATATTAATAAACACTTCATACATATATATGTATGTTAATGTACCTACAATCCTATATTAATGCAAATAAATAATAATATGTACATATATAGTTAATATGTATATATGACAACGAATGTAAATGGTTGTACATACATTAATGTAAATATAATAATAACATATACATATATATAGTTAATGTAAACATATGACACTATATATATAAAATTTGTGTGGCAGAATCAGCCGGATCTACTTGGGATCGGCCGATCTAGATCTATTCAGATTGATTCTGGAAGATTTGGCCAGGATTGGATCAACTAATCTCGATCCAGATCGGCCGATTCTATATTCCATGAACAAACTTCAAGTTTGCTACCAATTTAAAGTCACTTGATAGTCAATCCCGTAGGTCTGAGTGAGCCCTGGAACATTTGTGTCTATTCTCATGGCATCCAATAAGGAGGCCCACTGGCCTCTCCTAGTATTGACTAGGTTCCAACCTTCATCATCCAATCTCCACCTTTCATCAATAGGCCAAAATATCCTTCAGCAACCAGGTCTCCCTCTTCTACACTTGCCTTTGTTCTTGTTATCCAGGTCAGCTCCAATCTCCACTGGCTTGATGGGAGCTGAATCCTCCTTTCTTCTCCAGCTGGATATATACATGCTGAGAAAGATTTGTGCACTTTCAAAAGTGCACAAAGTGCAATCTACATGGGCAACTAATTCATGTGACACTATTTTTTTGGGTGTCACATGAGTTACCAACCCATGTGGATGGTACCACATGAGTTAGTTGCCCATGTGGATTGCACTTTATGCACTTTTGAAAGTGCACAAAGTCTTTCTCATACATGCTACAAAAAAGGATTGTGGAACATGATCATTAGTTCACTATTATTACATTGTTGTTCAGTATAGTATTGGTCCCTTTCGTTGCTGCTGTTAATTATATATGCAGCCACTTTGAACTCCATGAACATTATGATCGCGCAGTCTCCATTGCATCATTCACACTGTCGTCATATACTCCTAATGTCATCGCCAATATTGTTTCCATTTTTTTTTCTACAGTAGTGACCTTTTTTAGCAATGAAAAACCCAATTCCTGCCACCAGCAGTGCAAATTCTCAAGCTCAATTGTCAGATAACTGTTACATCTTCTATGTCTGCTTCCAGCCGCGCGCTGCTCCTTCTGTTACCATGATGCTGATAAGTTAGCATATAGTAGTCTTCAGGTATCGCCACAGATCCACAGCTCTCAAGGATGCCTTACACTGGTATATATGGCGTCACCAATCTGTCCTTCCAAGCTCTAGTGAAGACCCAAGGCTCTAGTCAGAGTGGAAATTGTTTCCCTTTTGGATGGACTCTCTCCCAGAGTGGCAATCTTTTCCTTATGGATAAATCTCTAACAATGCAGAGCAATAACATTAATAGGCTGACAATGCATAGCCATAAGATCATTAGTAGGCACAACCTTGAACGCAAATAACCACATTCATACTTGTTCTACACAAGCCCAAATATTTGTCTACTTGTTGCAATAGCCATTCAAAAAATTCTTTCCCGAGAAATGGAGAGAAAGCTAAACACCAACATACAAAAAGGGTGCTCAAGATATATGAGAAGTAGATAAGGCATAACAGGCAGGTAAAGCTAATAATAGCATGAGAACAACATGTTGATCTATTTGAAAGGACAAATACAATGACCAATACCAGTACCTTTAATGCTATATTTTTCCTGCCACGATCTCGATTGCCAATAATTTTAATGAGCCTATTTGGGTTAGACATACTACTCATCTGAGAAGCAGCTGGTGAAGGTATTGAACCAGTGGGGGGCCTCAGTTAGCTGTTTCAAGAGCTTAGGCTTCTTCATAGCATGTTGTCCATTAAGGGCTAGCTGCATCGAAAACTGGAATATGCCAATGTCTCTTGAACTTAAAACATGAGTCAAATACATTTGGGAAGATACAAAACAAAATATACCGGGGTTTCCATTAGCAACAAAGTAGTGACTCTCCAATCTCTTCTTCACATGGTCCTGCTGCTGCAATTCAAGACTAACAGGAGATGAAGCCAAAAACTGACAAAACCTAGACTACGAGTTCTTGGTTAGTCAGAAAATGGGATGATTGCCCCTAGTTATACATTCCCAGGAAATATCATGAGAGAAACCTAGCATAAATCCAACAAGTCATTAACGTGATACAATTTTTCAACCAACAAAGACAAGCAACTACATACACTAGTATATCAACTGTGTGGATAACAAATATAACTGTGTGAAGGTTCAGAAATTTATAATCCAAGAGATACGGTTCTTCTGCACAAGGTCGAGTTATGTCATCATAATGTTCACATGTATTAACTGCTCGACATATTTAGAAGTTTTTCCATCATGTACCTCACTGGTCAATTATACACTCCAGACTAAACAAGAAAGTGTTGAAATCTCAATTTAATGCATGTGCAAGAGCCATAAAAAACCATCTCTATTTCCCCAAAGAAAAGAGCAAAAAAAGAAGGAGAAAAACTCTCTGGTGTCACTGTCGACGCGGAAAAATAATAATCGATAGGATATTTTATTTGATTTTGATTGATTTTTTTAGCAGGGCATGACAGCATGTCGAACAAATAGAATTTAAAATCCGCGTGATGCGGAGAAGAATTTTATGTCCAAAGAATGGACAAGTGTGCCAATTTTGTTTTGAACTTATTTGTTTTGCGATTTTATTTTATCAGACGATTAGGGTTGCGTATACTGGACCCCTTCTCTATCGACCGGATCGATGTTCATTTACATCGGATTAAAATCTTTGATGTTGATTTACATCAATTTGACCCAAACACTATTAATAGTAAAGTCGAGGTTTACATTTGTCTAAAAAACAATATTACATGTTTTAGTTTTTTATCGAACGAATAGATTTTGTTTTGAAAAGAGCATGAATTTCATTTATGAGTTTAATCATGCATTTTGAATAAGTGGGTATGAACCCAGGGAATTATTTGATTTTTGAATATGTTGTGTATTTGAGCAAAGCTTCCGCATGAGCAGAATTTCCCGCACAAACACATGAACATATATTTGATGAATATATTGCTGTATTTATTTTGGGGCAGAGTCTGCGTATAGACAGAGTCTTCTCATAAAATACACACATATGAACACATATTTTGTAAACATATGAGTACGCTTTAGGGCAGAACCTCCGCTTGGGCAGAGTCCCCTTTAAAAGACATACACATATGAGCACAAATGATTTACCCTCATGGAGTCTCACTCAACATGAGGAAAATAGCATAGATGTGTTTAAATGTTTATATCCATGGAGACTAACTCGACATGAAAATATTTAGAACATAAGAACATTTGATATTTATATATCTTATGTCCATGGAGACTAACTCAACATGGAAGATATCTAAACATTGGAGCACTTGAACATGTTTAAATATTTGTATCTATAGAGACTACTCGACATGGAAAATATTTAAACAACGGAGTACATGAGCATAATTATTTTGATTTTATCTGCATAAAGACTAACTCGATGTGGAGATATGAACATATATTTGAATTTTAAAATCCTCCCATGGAGACTAACTCAACATGGAGGGGTTTACAAAGATTCGTGGTCGGAGGAGGACGACCTTTTGACTTGCCGGGGGTGAGTACCTTCAAGCCGAGCATGAGCAGAGTCTTCCCCCACAAGCTATTTTCTTCTTTCCAAAATCTGACCTCCTTCCAAATTTCAGAAAAAAAAAGAGGTCCCCTCGTTGCCATCGAGCTACATGCCATATTATAGGGGTTAATTTTGCCTCTTTACATTGATGGAGGAGAGAGAGGTAACCGATGGGGGAGTCCCATCAGTTAAGGAGTTGTTCCTTAACCGATGGGACAGTCCCATCGATTAAGGGAGCTTTCCTTAACCGATGCGGAAGTCCCATCGGTTAAGGGAGCTTCTTCCTTAACTGATGGGACAGTAACCGATGGGAAATCCCTTTGGTTAGGGGTTTTAAACGAGGGTTTCTTCCCCTCGGCTTCTATAAATATACACCCTCATGTTTTACGAGGGGTGTTGATGCGCCATAAAGACCCTCGTATTTTCTTGGAGATCTCTGACGAAGTATTGCTTAAATTTGGACTTTGCAAGTGCTTGGTGCTTCTCCTTGCACGTGCTTTTGGAGCTGTAATTTCCTTCGAACTTGGTCTTGTTGACCTTGTGCTGCCAAAGTTCTTTCGTAACTCATATTCTTGGAAGCGTTGTGCTTCCCGAACTTGTGTTTCATTGAAGGGGTTTGGTGTTGACTTCATTAATACGTCTCCTCCTTTAATTTAAAAGGGACTTGAATCTAATATTACCTAAGTAACCATGATATTACTTAAGTAACCATTGGATCAAAATGGCTTCTGACATCTTTTTGTAGATATCCAATATTACCTAAGTAACCATGACATTACCTAATTATCGGTATCATTTTTCAATTCTAAAATTGATAATTTTTATCAAAATAGGATCGAAATTTCAGAATTTCGAACTCAATTTGCAGCCCTACAAACAAGGTAATATGTCATTCCCAAATTCCTCTTAATAATTTAGTAGGTGATATGGTTTGAACTGCATGTATAATTCTAATAAGCATCTTTTATTACACAAAGCTATTATCCAATGAAAGCAACTCTAATATAGATCTCAAAAACGTTGTGCAATGTAGTTTCAAGAACAGTTAGGGTCTATTTGGTTGCATGTAAAATATTTTCATTGAAAACAGTTTTCCATGAAATAACTTTTACATGAAAATGAAATCGTAATTGTCCATTTGGTTCTTACGTAAATGTTTTCACTAGTTATTTATGTAAATAGAAGATTTAAAAAATGTGAAAAGTAAATAATATTAAATGTAAATTTTTATTAAAGAGTTGCATTGGAGCACATGGGATTTATGGTCCATTCCAATGAGAGGGGACCACATACCCCTAGCACATTATTCATCAAATTTTTATTTTTTATTTTTGATATTTTTAAAATAAAAAATAAAAAAATTAGTGGATAATAAATAACTTTGACAAAGACAATTTAAATTAGGATAAATAAAATAAAAATATAACTTGAATGAATAGTGTTCTACGGATATTTTAATAAAAAATAAAATTAAAAACAAATAAAATAATTAGATTTGACAAAGATGACTTAAATGAAGGAAAAAAATAAAAAATAACTTAATGAATAGTGTCAAAACAAATTATCGCTGTAGCTAATAGAGATGAATAGTGGCACATGCGTGAAATCTGGAAAATGGCATTCCGACTTTTACCGCAGATACTGAAATCAGAAGTTTTTCGAATAAAATTATCTCGATTTTATTTTCAAAGATATCAAATGACCCAAAAATAAAGTTTTCCTTAGAAAACCTTTTCCTAATGAGGTTTTCCGTTCAAACAAACGGATCCATGTGCCTTTTTCTTGACAGAAAACTGTCAGCAAATACTGGTAAACCGTCGATATCCACTAATAAATTCGTCACGCATGCAAGAAGTAGAAAGTGATCTAATTGAACCTCGATGAAATCATCATCAAACTCCAAAACTCCACGAAAAAAAATGAAGGCCAGCGAAAGTTATCACTGAGTTTTTTTTTTTTTTGAACCGCAATAAAAATAAGATTAAACTTTGACTTCTTGTTCTTGATTTTAAAATCCGTAGCGTAGCTAATACAAATTCAAAAACAGAAGTTGCGCCTGAGGATTATAAATGAACTTATCTTACTTCCAAAAATCTCAAAAGAAGAAGAAGGAAAAAAAAAGATCTAACTAAGAGGAGAAATGCTTGTTGCCAATCTTGATTGGTAACAAAATCTAGTTAGATTGCTAGTCAAACATTTTATTAACTAAAGATTTTGTCAGACATTTTTCTCTCTCTCTCTTCTTTAGTCAATAAAATTATTTAACTAGCAATCTAACTAAGACATTGTTTGGTAATATTTTTGAAGTGTAGATTTGTGGACACCCAAAAAGAAAACTCTGCCATGGCCTTCTTGGCCCAGTCCCATTCCCAGGGCAAAGACCCCTTAAAACCCCACTAAAAGGTCCCTTAAATAGGCCCAAGAGAACCCACTACCAAATGGCCCATCTACCCCATGCAAGGGGGTCATCTTAAGCCAACTCAACACCTCCCCACTACAGGGAAAAGGTGCTGCCATAGCAGAGGTGAAGGGCAGGATTTTCCCCTTTGGGTAGGGCTCCTCCTCTCTGCACTCCTTCCATTGTGTGGCTGGTTACGGGACAGAAAAAAGGGCACTAGAACATTCTTCTAAAAGGGAGGAGAGGAAGAAAAAGGCCAAGTGTGGTTCCTCCTCTTCCCCATTCTTCTGGGCTGTCTACGCACAGAGAAGCAAGAGGGGGAGTCTTCCAGTTTTCAGAGGAGGGGGATCCGGTGGCTTGAGGAAGAGGAGTGGAAGAGAGTGGCTGGTCTTCCCGGAGGAGGTCTGTTTGAGGAGAGCAGCAGTGCAAGAGGTCTTCATCGGCTGGGCTGCTTCCCTCCTTCCTCCCTTGGCTGCTAACTGCTAGTTGGGCTGAGGAAAGGAGGGGGGCTGCTGGCTGCTTGAAAGGAGCCGGGACGGCTGGGAACCTGCAAGAAAAGGGAAGGGAAGAGCTGAAGAGAGGTAAGGAAGAGGAGGAGGAGGACAAACCCCTCTCAACCAGGTCCTCCACTGGCTACACAAAAAAAAAGAGACCAGAAAAAGAGAAGAAGAAGGGTGAGAAGGGGGAAGAGGAGGAGAAGGGACTGCTACGGCAGTCCCCATGATGTTTTTTTTTTTCCTCTCTTGTTCTTTCTGTCCCTCTCTATGTAATTTCCACTTCCCAAACAGTGAAAGAATGCCTTCTTAAGTTCTCCTTGTTTTCTTTGTGCAACACCGGTCTTGATGATTGTTAGGATGTATGCAAGTGTTTTAAAAATGCTCTTTTGCTTCCATTTGTTCACTCATATTGTGTGAGAACCGATGTGTTTCTTTCTCCTGTTTTGTGCTTCCCTTTCTTTTTAAACTTCAGTTGCTTTGAACCGCTGGAAGCCATGGTATTTTGCCCCATCCTAGGTGGTGAGGGTGGCTCACTGGTGCCTCCCCTCACTCCTAAAGAGGGCCATCGTTTGAAGCTTGGGTGCCCCTTTGTCCATCCAGGAACACCCCGTGAAAGGCTCATTTATATCCATTTTCGCACTCCGAACCAAATGAAACCGGATGGAGAAGGTGGGGCTCGCTATTCCTGTGCGTGGCTCTCCATTCCCTTCCCCTTTGCTCAGCTTCAAGAGACCAGAACACCCATTCCCTGCGTTTTTCCTCCCTCAATTGAAGCTCCCCGGTTCTTATTTATTCACGGTTTGGAGAGCATGGGAAGGGCAATTTGATGCCCGGGCCCCATTCTCATCCCTGGGGTGTTCTCCCCATCGTAGAAGACTCCCACAAGAGAGTTTCCTTCCCTTATTCCTGACCAGGGTCTGCTGCAAATGGCCTCCTCGGGACTGCACCAAGTCCTGCCGTATCGTTTCTCTCTCATGAGCTTCGAACATGACGTTTTGAACCACTGGAATCTGGGCTCAATCCGAGTTCATGGGACTGTTCTCTATACCTGAAGGATGTTGTCCCCCAAATTTGAGGCTCAACCCCTTCACGGATTTCGAGAACGAGACCGCGGAAGTCCTGCCGTATCGTTTTCTCGTACGGCATTGAAAAGAAAGTACCGACCACAGTTGGCTGGGCTCGATCTGAGTTCATGGGCCTGTTCTCTATACTTGAAGGATGTTGTCCCCCAAATTTGAGGCTCAACCCCTTCACGGATTTCGAGAACGAGACCGCGGAAGTCCTGCCGTATCGTTTTCCCCGTACGGCATTGAAAAGAAAGTACCGGACCGCCGCCGACTGGGCTCGATCTGAGTTCATGGGACTGTTCTCTATACCTGAAGGATGTTGTCCCCCCAAATTTGAGGCTCAACCCCTTCACGGATTTCGAGAATGAGACCGCGGAAGTCCAGCCGTATCGTTTTCCCGTACGGCATTGAAAAGAAGTACCGGACCGCCTTGGCTGGCTCGATCTGAGTTCATGGGCCTGTTCTCTATACCTGAAGGATGTTGTCCCCAAATTTGAGGCTCAACCCCTTCACGGATTTCGAGAACGAGACCGCGGAAGTCCTGCCGTATCGCTTTCCCGTACGGCATTGAAAAGAAAGTACCGGACCGCCGTAGGATGGGCTCGATCTGAGTTCATGAGCCTATTCTCTATGCCTGAAGGATGTTGTCCCCCAAATTTGAGGATCAACCCCTTCACGGATTTCGAGAACGAGACCGCGGAAGTCCTGCCGTATCATTTTCCCGTACGGCGTTGAAAAGAAAGTACCGGACCGCCATCGGTTGGGCCTGATCCGTGTTCATGGAATTGTTCCTCATATCCCAAGGACTCTGTCCCCCAAATTTGAGGCTCAGCCCCTTCACGGATTTTGAGAACCAAGTCCCCAAAAGCTTGCCGTATCGCTTTTTCCGCACGGCTTTGAACATGAAGTGCTGGATTGCCATTGTTTGGGCCTGATACGAGTTCATGGGCTTGTTCATCATATCCCAAGGATGCTGTCCCCCAAATTTGAGGCCCAGTCCCTTCACGGATTTTGAGAACCAAGTCCCCAAAAGCTTGCCGTATCGCTTTTTCCGCACGGCTTTGAACATGAGGTGCCGAATCGCCACTGATTGGGCCTGATCCGAGTTCATGGATTGGTTCTCTATATCCTAAGGGTTCTGTCCCCAAGATTTGAGGCTCAGCCCCTTTACGGATTTCGAGGATCAAGTCCCCAAAGGCTTGCCGTATCGCTTTTCCGTACGGCTTTGGACAGGAAGTACCGGACTGCCGCCATCTGGGCTTGATCCGAGTTCATGGATTGGTTCTTTATATCCTAAGGGTTCTGTCCCCAAGATTTGAGGCTCAGCCCCTTCACGGATTTCGAGGATTAAGTCCCTAAAGGCTTGCCGTATCGCTTTTCTGCGGGCTTTGAACATGAGGTGCCGGATCGCCACTGATTGGGCCTGATCCGAGTTCATGGATTGGTTCTCTATATCCTAAGGGTTCTGTCCCCAAGATTTGAGGCTCAGCCCCTTTACGGATTTCGAGGATCAAGTCCCCAAAGGCTTGCCGTATCACTTTTCTGCACGGCTTTGAACATCAAGTGTCGGATAATCAATACCCAGACCCCGTTTGAGTTCATGAGTGTTGTCTATATGGGTTAAATATCCCATCCTCCTGATTGCACGCTCAGATTCCCTGCGGATTTCGAAAATTATGCATAAATGGGGTTGCCGTATCACTTATGCCTGAAAAGTGGACTGATACGGCAGGACCGATCCGGCAGGGCCCTTGCCGTATCACTGCTACAGTACCCTTTCCGTTTCACCCTGGCAGATTGGCCCTTGCCGATTCGCCCTTGCCGTATCGTTCTGCCTACCGAATCGCTTTGTTTGCCGAATCAAATGGGTTTTGCATAATGATGCTTGAGCATTTAAGTGACCAAATGACTTCAGATCATGAAAAATTAATGACAATCAAAGCATGTCAATTTCTTGCATTACCCAAATAGAAAAAATTATGTAATAAATAAGAGAACAAATAAATGAATAAGCATGCAAATTGGCCCTTAAAAGATGAAGAGCACACATAAAAAAAAACCTCTTTCAAAATTAACTGCAATCTTGTAGTTTTATTTTGCGCCTTTTATCGGATGTCCCGACTTAGGCCATAAGACCTTCTATTCTGGCGATTAATCAGGGTTTTTCTCTTTCTAAAAGAGATGTAATTAACGTCGTTGCGCTCAGGCAACGACGAGATCTTGGTTCAGGACCCGACACTCACTTTCGTTTGACGAAGTCAAACGGCGTGCACAACAGACTTAAAGTCCTTCGACTCTCGAGGCAGAACACTTTGTTGTCACTTCGGTGATTGGCACGCCCGCACTGTGCAAATTGCCGATTCATCTCACGTCGCCATTGCTCACGTAGCATTCGATGAGATTTGGATTTGCAATGTGCATTCATCAATGAGAACATGAGACAACATGATAAATAGATTTTTAAATTGATTAAATTTTCCATTTCCACAGCGTGGCACGCCCGGTGGGACCAAACTTCCCTTCATCTCTTCGCCAGAATAGAAAAGCCATGTGGCCTTACATAATTGATACTGACCATCATTTTGAATTGACTAACAGGGTACTAAAGACAATGGCGGGAGTATGCTTCGGACCTCTAGTCGTCCAGGACCATGCGAGGTATGGCTACCTCGCCGTCCCAACCCGCTTTGGAAGCTTTCCTCCAGTGGTGGAGTTCCCCAACTTCTTGGGGGTCGCATTCGTCGACATCCTCCACCCAGAAGCTGAAGCAGAAGCAAAAGCCAAGGTTAAAGCGGCATCAGAAGCTGAAGTCAAGCAGGTCGCCAAGAAGCTGAGCTGCCACGTTCATCACGTGGAACATGGGAACCACATCAAGAGCAAAGGAAAGAAAATCAATGAATGTCCTCAACGGATAATAGAGGCTGAGAACATTGTTACTCTCGCCGTGCACGTGTGTCTGCCTCGGGGAAAAGTGTGCGGATTGGGGACCTCAGAATCCATCTGCATGCTAAAAAGATTGAAGCCATACCGGAGCGGTCACAGCGGCAGTGCCCTTGAAAAACTCATTTCAAGCTTTGGCAGGGAAAAGAGAAATGGCCAACACCTTTAAGGGCAAAATGGCCCCCAAGCCTGTCAAGTTCAAGCAAGTTTGGAGGCCAAAAAGGGCTCAAAGAACAGGATGGAAAAAGCTGAACCAAGAGAAGAAGAGGCACCAAAAGAAGCGGTTGCGGTAGGAACCACAAATCGCCAGAGGTCACCTAGAGGCTTCAAAACAAGAGTCCAACAAGGGGGGGCTTGTGCTTATGCCCGCTTCCATAACAAGAAGGCAGAGCTTCGAAAGTCTGTCTATACTCCACCTATTCGGAAAGGTCTCCCGTGCCGGTGCTCTCAGTCACATATGATCGCAGGGGCAACACATGTCAAGTACAACCGCATCCCCCATCTCGTAAATGCCCCGCTGCGGAAAGCGAGAATGCAAAGAGGTAAAGGAGCTCCTCAAGCAGAAGCTGAGAGCAATACTGACGAGAACAATGTTCCATGCGAACACGATCATGAACAGACCGGGAGAGCCAAACCCCGGGTATCAGTTTTTGAAAGGTTATCCTTTCGTCCTCAACTTCCCGAAGGGTCGAAAGAGACCGAAACGGGAACATTAAAATCTTTGCATGTCACATGGCTGGCATAGGAAGCCGTTATGGAGCCTTGTCGACCGATGATGAAGAGCTGGCAGAACTGGCTGAGAGGCCCGGTGCCGTTACAAGAAGAAAAGCAGTTGCGGCAGCTCTAATAGCAGCATACGGAGGAGTTAGCACCTCCCCAACCCAAATGACGACAATTACTACCAATGTGGTCACCGCCCAAGGTAGTAGGGGCAACGATGAAATTCCCCCGCCGCCACCGCCGCCGGAAATGACGCCTGGGGGCATAGCACAAGAGATTCCTCTTGCCACACCCCCAGATCCAGCCGTCCTGGAGCTGCTACAGCAATATCGAGCTGAAATTGAGGCACTTAAACGACAAATAAAAGGTAAAGAGACTGAAGAGCATGTAGCTCGAGAGGCCGAAGGTCCGGGAGAAACCCCTCAAGCGACCTCAGGGTCAGTGAGGATTTCGGCCCAGCCAGTAAGTGAGCAGCCCCAACAGACGCCCGTGGTTACAGCTCAGCAGCAGCATCCATAAACTCAATATCAGCTCCTGCAGCCGCAGTTCTTCCAGCAGCAGCAACACCAACAGCAGTCATTGCCTGCTCATGCTCCTGAGCAGCATTTTAAAATCAAGAGCCGCCCCCGGTGGCCATTATAAATACTTCAAACAATCAGCCGGCCCGCTTTTATCCTCAACAAGTGGACCCTGTCACCATCAGCAAGTTAATGGTGGAGCAAATGATCGAGATGAAGCTCGCCGAGCGGGGTGATGGAGAACATGCTCCTTTTGATGTGTATAGGGTACCCTACCCTGCACATCATGCTGTGAAAAAGCTACCTCCGGGGATTACTAAGCCTCCAAAGTTCGACAAATTCAACGGGCAAGGATCCCCAAAGGAGCATATAGCCTACTATATCAATATAATGGGCGACTTGGCCGCTGATGAGTCCTATCTGCTGAAGTTCTTTGGCTCCTCTTTGACGGGCCTAGCATTTGAATGGTACTCTAGCCTGCCAGCAGGGTCTGTATTAGACTGGGCAGATATGCAAAAGAAAATGAGAGAAAGGTTCTACATTGCAGAAAGGGAGGTCACAGCTGTCGAACTCTATGCAACAAAACAAAAAGGCAATGAGTCTGCCCTGGATTACATCCAGCGGTGGAGGAACCTTAGTATGAGATGCAAGCGCCCTCCTCACCAAGAAGATGCGGTGGAAATTTGCAAACAGAACCTGAAGAGAGAGTTATTAGAAAAAATGATCGGGATGGAAATTCGTTCATTCGACAGACTGAACAATGTGGCGGCAGAAATTGAAGCCTTCATGACAAGATATCCCAACAATACATCAATGGAACAAAAGGACAAGCCAACCAATAAAAAGTCTATTGGAAAAGAGGCGAACACTATCGATCTAAAGAACGCCGAACAACAGAGGGGTGTTGGGTCTTCTAGCACCAAGCCTAAGACTCCAAGGCAGAATATGCTTCTCCAAGACAAATTTAGGAAGCCATACTCTTTCCCCAAGGAGAAAACAAAAACATTGTTCGAATGGGCCACTCACTACAATAAGGTTACATTTCCAACACCCAAAAGACCCGAGAAAGCGGAAAAGAAAGATGATCCTCTATTTTGCCCATATCATCAAGTCTTGGGACATAACATAGAGGATTGTTATGTGTTCAAAGACATCATGGAGTCTTTGATCAAGAAGGGGGAGCTGCAGATGGGAGAATATAAGGTGAATCCACCTCAACCACATGAAGCCCCTGTTCGACAGCCAACAGCTAACATGGTATCACTATACCAGCAACGGTCGGAAGAGATTTCTGAAGCTAGTACACAGATGAGTTATGAACATTACATCCTGGCCTCTGCTAGAAATCAAGAGAATTGGAAGAAGGTGCCTCAGAGGGGAATGAGGGAGCCATCTAAACAGCCTACTCCACAGAGGCATGCTCCGGGGATGATGCCTCAGCCATCTCCGCCAGCTGTCACTCCAATATGGCATCTGGCAAAGCCCCAAGTGATCTCCATGAGAAATACTAGCAACAGAAGACGGCGGACACCTCTACCATTGTACAGAGGGGGCAGCCCATCACTCGAACAGTTGCAAGCATTAATAGATGAGTTGGATAAATATGAGCAACCCAAAAGGCGTCTTGTCCAACTACAAGGATATGTACCATGGGAGGAGCTAGAAATGATGAAGCTAGAAGAGGCAACTGAACAAGAAATGTCTCAACCCCGAGAAGAGCTGCTCTGGGGGCAAGTACCAATAGAGCATGAAAGGAAAAATAGAAGATCCAAGAGGAAGGAGGAGAAAATGCTTGTTACTCTTTCCTGCAACACTATATCATCCTTGCCAGATATGAACAAACCTGATGAAGGAGAAGAGATCAACCATAATTCCAATGGGGCGAATCAGACAGGATCGTCAAACCCTGAGTCTCTTACAAGATCCAGAAGAAGGTGGGAGAAACTACCTCTGACGAATCGCACCATTATTCTCAGGGGAGAAGCATCTTATAAGATTCCAGAGCATGAGATCCAAGAGATGCAGGCTCCACCTCCACTGAAGGTGTACGAGGATCAAGAAGCTGGGGGCAAAATACCATCTTTTGTTGAGTTCCTGGCATTAAGGGAGCATTCTGAGTCATCCTATGCTCCTCAAATGGTACGAGAAAGAAATGACCTTGACACAAGTAATCCCATCAGTGAGGTTCCAAACAGGACCTGCTCAAATATCAAAAGGGAATGCGGCTCTAAGCCTTTGGCTAATATTCCCCGCATACCTGCAGATAATCCTGTCATGGTAGTTCGGTCGCAAAAATATCAAATGGAGATTGAAATGCTGAGAAAGCAGATTCAAGAAAAAGAGGCATACATGTTGGCAGCAAAAGAAATGGGAGGCTTGGTCGAAGAATTGCAAAGTAACTTCAGCCCATCCCAAATTCTGCCAATAGTGTCGCAGTCGATGCCAACCCACACTGGGGGCATCTCGCTCACACATCCATATCAAATGACTCCGAACAGCCGGAGGTCTATTCAACAAAAGGCCAAGAGTTTACCCTAAAGCCGCAAGTCGAGAGGGTGTCCATGCAACCGGCCCATACCCGCCCAAGCTTGGCGGATCCAGCACTGGTGAGTAGCTTGATGAAGCTGACGGGGATGAGTGGTAGCATTAATGCCACACCCTGCGACAGTGCAGCTCCATGCCCTGGGGTTCATGATATACACCATACAAAGGCAATGAGAAATGTGACCCGTGGGCCGACAACTTGTAGGTCCTTATCAAGTAGGTGCACATATTCAAATCGTCCTGTCAAGCCCATGGCAGACAGACTAGGCAAGTAAAAGATATCTGAAGCGTGCCCCAATATAGCTGAGGAAGCAATCTCGGCGACTAAATTACATGCCATTTCTCAAGGAGGTGGAGAACCAGCCCGAGACTATATCCGACGGTGGATGAACGTCTGCAGGAAATACAAGCAGCCACTATCTGAAGAAGAGGCTGTCAATATATGCAAGAACAACCTGCAAAAGGAGATTCTAAATAGAATGGGTGGCATCGACATCAAAACGTTCGATCGACTGAATAATGTTGCCACTGATATTGAGGCATTCCTCGCCAAGTACTCTTCTGCTGATACTACTGGACAAAGGAAGAGGCGTGTCCAGACTCTAGAAGTTACCGAAGGGGAAGCCAGTTCCTCACTTGACAAATTGTCAAGGCGAAGGAAAATTCCACTACAAGAGAAGTTGCAGAAGCCTTACTCCTTCCCAAAGATAAGACACAGGTTCTTTTTGAATGGGCACAACGACATAACAAAATTGTCCCACTCGAGCCTAAAAAGCCAGAAGATATCAAGAAGAAAAACGATCCCCGATTCTGCTTATATCATCAACTGCCGGGGCATATTACAGAGGACTGCTACATCCTTAAAGATCAAATTGAGTCCTTGATAAAAAAAGGAGAACTGCAAGTGGGCGAGTACCTGTGTATCCGCCGCGATCTCATGGGCTCCAATGCAGTAGAAAAGAAAAGCATACGATAGCTTATACTAGCCAATGTGGGGGCATATGCATGCCATAATATACGACTAGAAAGTATAAGAAATTCAAGATGCTCAGTGCACAGATGAAGCTTATGCCCCTAGAGAACTTCAAGATCTTCAGCTCATCACAAGCAAGTGGGCAAGGATCACCTCACTGAAAATGAGTTACTCTAGGGACGTGTGTTGATCACATATGTAACGTCCATGTATGTAAATGTTCATTCCAAAGAGAGAAAAAAAGAATGACAAAAAATAGTTACAAAAAAGAATGGTAAAAAAAAAACAAAAAAACAAAGAAAAGAAAAAGGAAGCAGCTTGCTGAGGTGGTCACACCGACCACCCAGCATGAGACCCGATCATTGAGGCGGTCTCAATTGGCTCTTTTAGGGCCACCTGAGGTAATATTGTCGATGACGAGCAACAAAAAAATAAAGAGGCCAGCCATACCGCTAGTCGGACTATGGTTCTGAGATAAATAATACCTCAACAGAATTGCACATTTTCTGCAGGGCGATGATATGAGCCCGCATGATCATGTCGCACCGGGCTTTCACCGCTTATGTCCATATTCATACATGGGTTTTCTTACCGGATTTTGAATGCATATTCTTTTTTCCGGATCCCTAATAAAGTTGACGGAGGATTTATCCTTATTCCGATGTCATCTGCATTTAAAAAAAAACTGGCAAATTGTCAATCATGTTCCAAAACTCATGTTTTGAAATTGACAAACTTGCCACTCATAATTTCAAAAGAACTCATATTTTAAAAAGTGGCGTATCGCCAACCATGTTTTCAAGAGTCATATTTTAAAATTGACAAGCTTGTCATTCATGATCTCAAAAGAACTCATTTTTCAAAAGTGGCGATTCGCCAACCATGTTTTCAAAAGTCATGTTTTAAAATTGGCAAGCTTGCCATTCATGATTTCAAAAGAACTCATATTTTAAAAAAAGTGGCGTCTCGCCAACCATGTTTCCAAAAGTTATATTTTAAAATTGGCAAGTTTGCCACTCACGATTTCAAAAGAACTCATATTTCAAAAGCGGCAATTTGCCGATCATATTTCAAAACTCATATTTCAAAAGCGGCAATTTGCCGATCATATTTCAAAACTCATATTTCAAAAGCGGCAATTTGCCGACCATGTTTCAAAAGACATATTTCAAAAGTGACAATTTGCCAGTTAAATTACAAAATCGACGTTTTTGAAGTAACGATGCGTCAGTCATATTTGAAAATTCATGTTTCAAAACTCAAAATCATGTTTTTCAAACGGGACCTTAGCTCCCACATGTTTAATAAAAATATCGAGGCCTCTACGCCCTCACAAATTTCAAATCGGGCTTCTTCGCCCCCATGATTTCAAACTGGGCCTTTATGCCCACATCTTTCAAAATCGGGCTTCCACGCCCTCATGATTTCAAATCGGACTCTCATGTCCTCACAATTTAAATCGAGCTTCTTTGCCCCCATGATTTCAAACTGGGCCTTTGTGCCCACATCTTTCAAAAAAAAAAAAAAAATCGGGCTCCACGCCCTCATGATTTCAAATCGGACTTTCACGTCCTCACAATTTTAAATCGGGCTTCCATGCCTTCATGAGTTCAAACTCATTTTTCAAATCGGCATTTGCCAACCATTAAAAGAAAGGTTTCCGACCTTATACCTCCAAATAGATCGCCCCTGATTGTTGGCCACTCCAATTCATTGCAGGTCACCAATTCCAACACCAGATGATGAAACCAGACCGACGAAGTTTCCCGTAGGTCTTGAAGCTGATGGCGTCAACATAAACGGCGTCACCTGATTATGAAGCCAGGCCGACGAAGTCATTCGTGGGTCTTGAAGCTGATGGCGTCAACATAATCGACGTCCCCAGATGATGAAACCAGACCGACGGAGTTTTCCGTAGGTTTTGAAGCTGATGGCGTCAACATAAACATCGTCACCTGATTATGAAACCAGGCCAACGAAGTCATTCGTGGGTCTTGAAGCTGTCGACGTCAATATAACCGACGTCCCCAGATGATGAAACCAGACCGACGGAGTTTTCCGTAGGTTTTGAAGCTGGTGGCGTCAACATAAACGGCGTCACCTGATTATGAAACCAGGCCAACGAAGTCATTCGTGGGTCTTGAAGCTGTCGACGTCAATATAATCGACGTCCCCAGATGATGAAACCAGACCGACGAAGTTTTCCGTAGGTTTTGAAGCTGATGGCGTCAATATAAACGGTGTCACCTGATTATGAAACCAGGCCAACGAAGTCATTCGTGGGTCTTGAAGCTGTCGACGTCAATATAATCGACGTCCCCAGATGATGAAACCAGACCGACGGAGTTTTCCGTAGGTTTTGAAGCTGATGGCATCAACATAAACGGCGTCACCTGATGATGAAACCAGGCCAGTGAAGTCATTCGTGGGTCTTGAAGCTGATGGCGTCAACACAACCGACGTCCCCAGGTGATGAAACCAGGCCGATGGAGTTTCCCGTAGGTCTTGAAGTTGTTGACGTCGACATAACCGACGTCCCCAGATGATGAAACCAGGCCGACAGAGTTTCCCGTAGGTCTTGAAGCTGATGGCGTCAACATAACTGACGTCCCCAGATGATGAAACCAGGCCGACGGAGTTTCCCGTAGGTCTTGAAGCTGATGGCGTCAACATAACTGACGTCCCCAGAAGATGAAACCAGGCCAACGGAGTTTTCCGTAGGTCTTGAAGCTGATGGCGTCGACATAACCGACATCCCCAGATGATGAAACCAGGCCGACGGAGTTTCCCGTAGGTCTTGAAGCTGATGGCGTCCACATAACCGACGCCCCCAGATGATGAAACCAGACCGACGGAGTTTCCCGTAGGTCTTGAAGCCGATGGCGTCGACATAACCGACGTCCCCAGATGATGAAACCAGGCCAACAAAGTCGTTCGTGGGTCTTGAGGCTGATGGCACAAATACAACTGATGTCACTTGAAGATAAAACCAGGCCAACGGAGTAGTCCGCAGGTCATGAAGCAGGTGTCAACAACTTTGACACTCATGTCAAAAGTCTCAAAAAAAAAAAACATGAATGAAAGGGCTAAAATAGAGATGCCTGTCGGACTTACTCGTATTGCACTACCGAGTAGGGGTAAAAAGGACAAAAAAAAAAAACCCGGCCACGATGAAACTCGAAAGGGCGTCGTGGGCAAAATTGGGAACCCTGCCACGTGAAAACCCGAAAGGGCGCGTGGGCAAAAGCAAAAAGGGCTGACTCCGGTGAAAACCCGAAAGGGCGCTTGGGTCAGTAATGTGGTTAAAAAAAATGTGTTAAAAAAAGAGTTGCAAGAAGAAGGAGTTCTATCTCTGCTCCCCCAAATGGACCTTCTTTTGTTATGTTTTCCCTAAACCTAGAAAGGCACTTTCTTGTCAAGCTATCTTTTGTCATTTATGCCTCTCTAGAACCCTAGGTTTAGATACCATGGCCTTTTCAAATTCTAAATAAAGTCCAGCCTTGACTTCTTGCCTTGGCTGGCCATTAGATGTCACCTTCAGAAATCTTGTTGAAGCCAACATGTAGGTTTTCCCAGGTTACCATTTTGCAATCAACCCAAATAACCTCACACCATCTACCAACATCATGGTATGATTGGCGGTCGAGTCATTTCACTCATGAATCTCTCTCTATAATATATATATATATATATATATATATATATATATGTAAAAAAAAAAAAAAAAGAGGCTTAAAATAGAGGTGCCTCGCTGGACTTGTCTAGGTTTCCCCTAGACAAGGGTAAAAAGAGCTAGAACCCGATCATGGCGAAAACCCGAAAGGGCACTATGGGTAAAATTGGGTACCCCGCTACGTGAAAACCCGAAAGGCGCGTAGGCAAAAGCAAGAGGGGGTCGGATTGGGTGAAAACCCGAAGGGCGCTCAATTCGATAATGTGAAAATAAAAAAATCAATCAATCAAAGACAGATACCAAAGGCAAACAGGCTTCAAGTCTCTAGAAAGAAAATCCTGACAAAAGTGGTACTCGATAGTCAAGGCTCATCTTCATGTCAGTGCCGGCTGAAGCTAGTCGTCATCACCATCCGAGGCTCATCTTCATGTCAGTGCTAGCCAAAGCTCGTCTTCATGCTAGTTGAAGTTTATCTCAATGGCAATCAGAACTTATCTTCAAGCCAATTGAAACTTATCCTCGTACTAATCGAAGCACGCCTTCATGCCAGTTGAAAGCTTATCTTCTGGCCAGCCGAAGTTTTCTCAATGCCAATCAAAAGTTATCTTCGGGCCAGTTGAAACTTGTCATCATGCTAGTCAAAGCCCATCTCCATACCAGCCGAAAGTTGGTCGACACCAATAGAAAACAAAAGTCAAGAAGGTAGACAAGGACTCGTTAATCCAACTGCAAGTGAAGCGGCACTGATAAGGGCTACAGGACCCCCAAGGCGACGATTTGGTCACCACAGTCAACGACGACGACGTGGAAGCAGTCTACTTCTTCCTGCTAAGACCTCAGCGCTACTACATGCTCAGATTGTTGTGCATTCAATGTGACCAGTCAGTAAGACAGTTCAAGAGAAAGGAAGCTGCAGGGCCACTTACTGAGTCTAGAAGGAGCTACCAACTCACAAATCAGGCCAACATGCCCCAACGACTCATACAACAGGCCAACACAATACAACACAACCCCATGGATGACTGACCCATAAAGGCCGCCAGCTCACACGGCCTCTCCAACAAAGGAGGCCACTGATTTAGGACTTTCGTTGGTGCAAGGAGGCTTCCGATTCAAAATTCTCGTCTTCAAAACGCCCCACCAGGTCAGAAATTTCGGCATTTTAAAGGAGCTACCAGTCTAGGGCTTCCACCTAATCAAGAAGGCTATCAGTGCAGTGCTTCCACCAGCTCAAGATTGCCATCAGTTCAATACTTACAATAGTTAAAGAGCCTCCAGCCTAGCAATCTTCACCGACTCAGAGGCTGTTGATACAGTGAACTCACCAACTTAGCAAGATGTGGTCACAGTGGTTCTTGTTGACTGCCAATCCCGAGATCACAATGTCAACTAAAAAAAAATAGAGACCGCCAATCCGTCAATGAGACTATTAAAAGCTACAAAGTTCACCTACGAACACTGCGCCGCTCGTCTCTCACTTACACTGTTCGCAGGTGGGGGGCATTTGTGGACACCCAAAAAGAAAACTCTGCCATGGCCTTCTTGGCCCAGTCCCATTCCCAAGGGCAAAGACCCCTTAAAACCCCACTAAAAGGTCCCTTAAATAGGCCCAAGAGAACCCACTACCAAATGGCCCATCTACCCCATGCAAGGGGGTCATCTTAAGCCAACTCAACACCTCCCCACTACAGGAAAAGGTGCTGCCACAGCAGAGGTGAAGGGGCAGGGATTTTCCCCTTTGGGTAGGGCTCCTCCTCTCTGCACTCCTTCCATTGTGTGGCTGGTTACGGGAGAGAAAAAAGGGCACTAGAACATTCTTCTAAAAGGGAGGAGAGGAAGAAAAAGGCCAAGTGTGGTTCCTCCTCTTCCCCATTCTTCTGGGCTGTCTACGCACAAGAGAAGCAAGAGGGGGAGTTTTCCAGTTTTCAGAGGAGGGGGGATCCGGTGGCTTGAGGAAGAGGAGTGGAAGAGAGTGGCTGGTCTTCCCGGAGGAGGTCTGTTTGAGGAGAGCAGTAGTGCAAGAGGTCTTCATCGGCTGGGCTGCTTCCCTCCTTCCTCCCTTGGCTGCTAACTGCTAGTTGGGCTGAGGAAAGGAGGGGGGCTGCTGGCTGCTTGAAAGGAGCCGGGACGCCTGGGAACCTGCAAGAAAAGGGAAGGGAAGAGCTGAAGAGAGGTAAGGAAGAGGAGGAGGAGGACAAACCCCTCTCAACCAGGTCCTCCACTGGCTACACAAAAAAAAAGAGACCAGAAAAAGAGAAGAAGAAGGGTGAGAAGGGGGGAAGAGGAGGAGAAGGGGACTGCTACGGTAGTCCCCATGATGTGTTTTTCCTCTCTTGTTCTTTCTGTCCCTCTCTATGTAATTTCCACTTCCCAAACAGTGAAAAGAATGCCTTCTTAAGTTCTCCTTGTTTTCTTTGTGCAACACCGGTCATGATGATTGTTAGGATGTATGCAAGTGTTTTAAAAATGCTCTTTTGCTTCCATTTGTTCACTCATATTGTGTGAGAACCGATGTGTTTCTTTCTCCTGTTTTGTGCTTCCCTTTCTTTTTAAACTTCAGTTGCTTTGAACCGCTGGAAGCCATGGTATTTTGCCCCATCCTAGGTGGTGAGGGTGGATAACTGGTGCCTCCCCTCACTCCTAAAGAGGGCCATCGTTTGAAGCTTGGGTGCCCCTTTGTCCATCCAGGAACACCCCGTGAAAGGCTCATTTATATCCATTTTCGCACTCCGAACCAAATGAAACCGGATGGAGAAGGTGGGGGCTCGCTATTCCTGTGCGTGGCTCTCCATTCCCTTCCCCTTTGCTCAGCTTCAAGAGACCAGAACACCCATTCCCTGCGTTTTTCTCCCTCTATTGAAGCTCCCCGATTCTTATTTATTCACGGGTTTGGAGAGCATGGGAAGGGCAATTTGATGCCCGGGCCCCATTCTCATCCCTGGGGTGTTCTCCCCATCGTAGAAGACTCCCACAAGAGAGTTTCCTTCCCTTATTCCTGACCAGGGTCTGCTGCAAATGGCCTCCTCGGGACTGCACCAAGTCCTGCCGTATCGTTTCTCTCTCATGAGGCTTCGAACATGACGTTTTGAACCACTGGAATCTGTGCTCAATCCGAGTTCATGGGACTATTCTCTATACCTGAAGGATGTTGTCCCCCAAATTTGAGGCTCAACCCCTTCACGGATTTCGAGAACGAGACCGCGGAAGTCCTGCCGTATCGTTTTCCCCGTACGACATTGAAAAGAAAGTACCGGACCGCCGTTGGCTGGGCTCGATCTGAGTTCATGGGCCTGTTCTCTATACTTGAAGGATGTTGTCCCCCAAATTTGAGGCTCAACCCCTTCACGGATTTCGAGAACGAGACCGCGGAAGTCCTGCCGTATCGTTTTCCCGTACGGCATTGAAAAGAAAGTACCGGACCGCCGCCGGCTGGGCTCAATCTGAGTTCATGGGACTGTTCTATATACCTGAAGGATGTTGTCCCCCAAATTTGAGGCTCAACCCCTTCACGGATTTCGAGAATGAGACCGCGGAAGTCCTGCCGTATCGTTTTCCCGTACGGCATTGAAAAGAAAGTACCGGATCGCCATTGGCTGGGCTCGATCTGAGTTCATGGGCCTGTTCTCTATACCTGAAGGATGTTGTCCCCCAAATTTGAGGCTCAACCCCTTCACAGATTTCGAGAACGAGACCGCGGAAGTCCTGCCGTATCGCTTTCCCGTACGGCATTGAAAAGAAAGTACTGGACCGCCGTCGGATGGGCTCGATCTGAGTTCATGGGCCTGTTCTCTATACCTGAAGGATGTTGTCCCCCAAATTTGAGGATCAACCCCTTCACGGATTTCGAGAACGAAACCGCGGAAGTCATGCCGTATCATTTTCCCGTACGGCGTTGAAAAGAAAGTACCGGACCGCCGTCGGTTGGGCCTGATCCGTGTTCATGGACTTGTTCCTCATATCCCAAGGACTTTGTCCCCCAAATTTGAGGCTCAGCCCCTTCACGGATTTTGAGAACCAAGTCCCCAAAAGCTTGCCGTATCGCTTTTTTCCGCACGGCTTTGAACATGAAGTGCTGGATCGCCGTTGTTTGGGCCTGATACGAGTTCATGGGCTTGTTCATCATATCCCAAGGATGCTGTCCCCCAAATTTGAGGCCCAGCCCCTTCACGGATTTTGAGAACCAAGTCCCCAAAAGCTTGCCGTATCGCTTTTCCGCACGGCTTTGAACATGAGGTGCCGAATCGCCACTGATTGGGCCTGATCCGAGTTCATGGATTGGTTCTCTATATCCTAAGGGTTCTGTCCCCAATATTTGAGGCTCAGCCCCTTTACAGATTTCGAGGATCAAGTCCCCAAAGGCTTGCCGTATCGCTTTTCCGCACGGCTTTGGACAGGAAGTACCGGACTGCCGCCATCTGGGCTTGATCCGAGTTCATGGATTGGTTCTTTATATCCTAAGTGTTCTGTCCCCAAGATTTGAGGCTCAGCCCCTTCACGGATTTCGAGGATTAAGTCCCCAAAGACTTGCCGTATCGCTTTTCCGCGCGGCTTTGAACATGAGGTGCCGGATCGCCACTGATTGGGCCTGATCCGAGTTCATGGATTGGTTCTCTATATCCTAAGGGTTCTGTCCCCAAGATTTGAGGCTCAGCCCCTTTACGGATTTCGAGGATCAAGTCCCCAAAGGCTTGCCGTATCGCTTTTCTGCACGGCTTTGAACATCAAGTGTCGGATAATCAATACCCAAACCCCGTTTGAGTTCATGAGTGTTGTCTATATGGGTTAAATATCCCATCCTCCTGATTGCACGCTCAGATTCCCCGCGGATTTCGAAAATTATGCATAAATGGGGCTGTCGTATCACTTATGCCTGAAAAGTGGACTGATACGGCAGGACCGATCCGGCAGGACCGATCCGGCAGGGCCCTTGCCGTATCACTGCTACAGTACCCTTTCCGTTTCACCCTGGCAGATTGGCCCTTGCCGATTCGCCCTTGCCGTATCGTTCTGCCTACCGAATCGCTTTGTTTGCTGAATCAAATGGGTTTTGCATAATGATGCTTGAGCATTTAAGTGACCAAATGACTTCAGATCATGAAAAATTAATGACAATCAAAGCATGTCAAATTTCTTGCATTACCCAAATAGAAAAAATTATGTAATAAATAAGAGAACAAATAAATGAATAAGCATGCAAATTGGCCCTTAAAAGATGAAGAGCACACATAAAAAAAAAACCTCTTTCAAAATTAACTGCAATCTTGTAGTTTTATTTTGCGCCTTTTATCGGATGTCCCGACTTAGGCCATAAGACCTTCTATTCTGGCAATTAATCAATGGTTTTCTCTTTCTAAAAGAGATGTAATTAACGTCGTTGCGCTCAGGCAACGACGGGATCTTGGTTCAGGACCCGACACTCACTTTCGTTTGACGAAGTCAAACGGCGTGCACAACAGACTTAAAGTCCTTCGACTCTCGGAGGCAGAACACTTTGTTGTCACTTCGGTGACTGGCACGCCCGCGCTGTGCAAATTGCCGATTCATCTCACGTCGCCATTGCTCACGTAGCATTCGATGGGATTTGGATTTGCAATGTGCATTCATCAATGAGAACATGAGACAACATGATAAATAGATTTTTAAATTGATTAAATTTTCCATTTCCACAAGATTTCAATCATTTAATGATTAAAAATCTACTCTTTCTCCATCTAATTGTCAAACAAGTAAAATAGATTTTGAATTGTGCGAAGTAGATTTTAAGAGAGAGGAGAGAGATAGAGAGAAAAAAAATGTAATGATGATATATTAAATTTTAAGTTTTAAAAACTGGTGCAAGTGAATTTTTTAAAGAGATTTAAGATTTCAAAAATGTGAAATCCCTAAAATATTACCAAACGATGCCTTAAGTTTTGTTGCCAATCAATTTGACAAGGAGAAAGACTTAGTACACTTTTTTATTACACTTAAGTATAATATGACTAGGCACTAAACCCATGTGGCACCACTCATATGGGGAGTGATAAAATGACAACCCAATTATTGGGTGCCACATGGACATAATGCCTAGTCATATTGCACTTAAGTGCAATATGGAAGTGTACTAAGCCTTTCTCTTTGGCAAGAAGCATTTCTCAACTAAGAGATGAAGAACCATCAAACCTCATCCAAGATCCACATCCCCCGATCCAGCACTCAAGAGCTCCCTAGTGAGCACCTTTTCCAGCTTCAATCCTCTAAAACTGATCCCACAATACATAAAGAAAGTGTCCCCTTGAGTTGTTTCCATAGGTAAATATAACATATCAACACTTAGTTTTTATTGTATTGTGCAATAATGATATGACGCCGGTAGATTCCACCCGTATGTGGTACTGCCCACTTCAGTGCAAGTAGAAAGCTTTTTCTTAATTTTCCTATTTATCTCCCTTTTGTTATTCTCTTCTCCAATGAGGTGCCACTCATAAGCACCTTATATTCTATATTCATGTAACTAGATCTGAAGGAGATGCCATCCCACATGGAACCAAAAGCCACTTGTCTTCGTAACTTATTTAGTTTCCCTAATGGTGGTACAACAATCTTAATGAAATTTGTGATTGTAATTAGTAAAAATGGGCACCAATTCAATAGTATTAGGTACATTTTTCATCCAATAGTTCTTCGTTTCATCTAATTTTAAGTAACTGAGCGAGCTAACTAGGCAAAATAAGATTGGCATACTATTTTTATTTTCGTTTAATTTTCATGTTAAGTGAGCTCTCCTGCTAAAAATTGCGACGAATTGAAGTTGTGAGTTCATTCAAATTTAAGGTTTTTTCCCGTTTAATGGGCCAACTTCTGGTTTGGGCTACACTTTTGGGCCACAAACTGTGACAAGCGAAGAACAAGTGGGCTAAGTTAGCATGGAATGATTCCAATGGGCTTAACCCCAAAGTCATCTAAATATTTTTTTAATTTTTGACGGATATTTTTTTAATTGTAGTCACATCCTGGGCTACATGCCCATATGATAAGACTATCAATTGGGGGGTTCAAGAAAATGAAAGGAAATAAATAATATATCTTTCAAGTTATACCGTCATATGATCTTGACAAATTAATTAAAAGTTTTTATTAGATATTTGACTTATTTTCTAGTCCCTGATAGAGTTGTAACTCATTACAGTAAATGTTATCCTCTGTTATAATATACGTTAAGTTCTGTTACAGTAAGAACCTCTCCTATGACAGTCAGATACTTTTAATTAATTTACTTTATAATCTAAGAAGAATGCTCTACTGAGATGTAGACAAAACAGTCAAATAAAGTTGAAGGGGGCGAAAATACCATTATTCAATTATATGAATAGAGAGAAATCAACATGCAAAGTGTATTGTTTTGATGAGATTTTTAAAACGAAGGATAAACTATTCGTTTCACCCCAATAACCAAACTTTGGCCAGGCATATTAATGAAAACCACAGGCGCATATATAATGAAATACGGAATATAAATGATCAGGTAACATTTTTTAAGAGTATAAACGGGAATTTAATGTATTATACATATATTTTTCTCAAAATAAGATGTTAACTTTTGAAAGTGGAAATAATAATAATAATAATAAAATATTATTTTGACAAAGGGGTGATGATCGCATCAAGTGTCGGGTCGGACGGGTGAAGATATGTAGCAGTCTCTTTCTTTATATATATAAAGAAAAATATTTATTACTCGTGTAGAGCGAGCCGTATAGTGTCTATGTCAGACACAATTTAAGAGGAGTCGTTCGATCGATGTCTGTTCAAGATGAACAACAAATCTTATTCGTATACAAATAATGTTACATCAAAGATAGATCGAAGAGAAAAAATTTAGTACATTTGATTAGACAGTAAATCTATATAACACTCCTCATATGGAGAGTGATAAAGTGACAATCTAATTATTGAGTGTCACATAAATTTAGTACTAATCATATTACACTTAGTATAATATAAAAATATACTAAACTTATCTCTGGATCGAAATAAAACATATGCATGAAAGAATGGGGGGGGGGGGGGGGCAGAGACGGCACGAGAGAGCCGGCAGAACATGCAGAGCTTTTGATGGTCATGTAAGGTCGGATGATATGAGGTGGGGGGAAGGAACGAGGAAGCCCCCAATCCATTCTATAAGGTTTCTTTTGGGGCTAATCACCAGTACTAACTGATCACTAGCAGCAGCAGGGGTATGATTGATAGATGGCAAAGTGGCAAACATATGTTATGTGAATAAAATGATTGCTCATGATTTCATCAATCAAATGGAAGGGTCGAAGCCAGCCACCTTTTAATAGTAGAGCCATGTGATGTGGTTAGATCTGCCCTCCCTTCGCCTTTGTTTGCTTTCGGCCACACCCGTGAACCTTTTAGAATACATCGCTTTATTCTAGCTACCCTGCGGGGGCGGAGGGGTGAGGGGGAAGGCCGAGCAAGAGAACTGCACATGTCCATCTGATAATAATGTGTACACGAGGTAGAGAAGCATTAATTAGAAGAGTGCCATAGGTGCACGAAACGTCTTGGTTGGCTAGCGCGTATCTACGAGGACGATCAGTGCTTGTGCGTGCATGCCACACAAGAGAGAGCGGGGTGTGCCCTGCCCCTCCTATTCTAATTTCTAAAATTATGTTTGGTATTTGGATAGATTAAAAATAGAATGAGGATAATATCAAACATAGCCTAACTGTTTCTCTACGATGTACAAATATCCAGGGTATGGCAGATAAAAGGCGCCTATTTGAGGCTTCTATCTACGGATGTAAGAAAAAGTATAGTTAAATAATTTAGGAGAAGTTTTTGTTGTTTGCCTATGACGGGTTGTTCGCTATCTATCCCAAATGTATAATAGAAGTGGGGTCTACAACTTCTAATATAATGTGGATCCCACCCTATTATACTTGGAGTGGACGACGGATGGCCCACCTCTGGTTAAACAACAACAAATCCTCGTAACTTAGGTAGTCTTTGACTCCACGCGTGAAAAAAGAGATTTTGACAAAATTGACTTTCCTCTGACAGGTTCGATAGGTTGTCGATTTCGCAAGAGAAGCTTCGTATCCTGTGCTAACGGGGAGGGCCTCGTCGCCCGTGCAAGTAAAAAGCCTTCTTTACACATTTTAACTGTACAAAAAAAAAACAAAAAAAAAAACTCTCCATCGTCGTCATTTGTTACACAGATGAAAAGCATTCAGCCTTGTGAAAATTTAGTAAAAAATTACCTCTGGCTGGCTTTTGAGATGAAGGAGAGAGATTTTTTTTTTCTCTCTATCTCTTTCCTACTCCCAAAAATCGGCTAGCATGGAAGCCCATGCAACTGCGAAACATTTGGTTTTGCTTTTCCCTTGTCAGAGATTTGTCGACTCTGAAATCGTCCCAAAAGTGATATCAAACGTTGCTTTAGATAGATTAACCCTCCATCAAGTAGAATTTTAAAGTCAGAGGTTAATTTTTCATATACACCTGGTTGTAAGGTCAAATGCTTAAATTTTATTTGAAGCAAGATTATAAAGAATTTCTAAAATATAATATAATAAGCTATTTTCTTAAGAAAAATCAGATTGGGTAGATCGATGGATCATGTGATAGCTTACATCTTGTCGGGTGGGTGGGAGGCGGACATGGAACCAAATAAGGTAGGAAGTGCGGGTAGAGTCTTATTCATTTGTGTAGTGGTTGGAAAGTGGTTGTCAAGCTTCCAAGTCTGATCTTTGCTTGCTCTAATTTTATTCATGGGAAACTGTCACTCACGTTTGCAGACTACCAGAACGGTTAAGGGGGCTTCGGGAGTGATCCTGAGGGAGAACCCTCTGACGTTTAAGTTAGGTAATCAGTTGAGATGTGGGAAGATAAAGATGCGGGGAATGAGGCCAAGTGCTCATGTGTGTGGGCGTGCTAATCTAGAGCTTTTTCCTTACTTGGACCTCTTTTGGGCCTCCCCTGCCTTGTCTGACATTGATCCTCCTTTAAGTGCACATCAGGGGCCCTCTGTGCCCATTTCCCCTCCTTAGGTCATGTAGTCTAACTGTACGAGGTAGTTGGGGGTGCACGTTAGTTCAACATGATTTTAGGCGAGGGATGAAGTACCATCCCATTCTACTCGTAAGGCATGGTTGGAGCCATGCTACCATCGGTGGTCCCTAAAAAGGAGTGAGAAGGAGTGCTGAGTAGGTGGAGAGGTAGTCTTTTGGCAAGGCAAAGGTGCTGGGCAGTAGGTGAGACCTTACCTTTTCATTGTAGAGCGTGCTTGGTTGTGGGCATGGCCATACTATTGACGCCGAAGTGGGGAGCTTTATTGTGACTCAGGGGGTCAAGGATTTGGCCTTGGTGAGAATGCGGTCATTTAAGGACAAGAAGACTAGGGATGCTTCCGTTTGTTTTTGGGATGGATGTTCATGGCTCGATGGGCCAAGAGGAATGGACTTCGGTGGGTCGAATCCTCGTCCATTGGTCTTCATGGGATGCCAATAGGTTGTGGAGGGGACTACAAAGCATTGCCCCTCTTCTTTAACCATGATGGGTAAGGTGAGTGAGCCTTAATGAGCTAGATCGGTTCTACCCCTCCACTCTTTCCTCCCTACTTTTGAGCACGAGGGACTCAGGAGAAAGTGGAGAGAGAAAATAATGATTGCTACTCTAGGGCCGGGTGTTGATTGGTTGATGTTGTCTCTTAGTGCAGTCCATTACTAATCAACAGTATGGAGCCTCTAGTGCTTCTCTTCCTTCTTGGAAAATCTGCAATGATAGAAAGCCGTTGCAGGGAAGCAGATCATCAATCAACTTTTGACTAAGGGCCAAGATGATAGCTCAATGTGGATCACCACATATGTAGGGAATCAAAGGATTGAGATGACACATTGGCAGATAGATGTGTACCTCTCCTCAAATTATGATGGCAAGGTGGTTTGAGGGTAAGAAGTGATAGGGAATGTGTCGTTAGTGTAACAATCTTGAGATGTGTACCCAAGAGGGATCCAAATCCAACATCATCACCCATGAGTCTGGAGACTTGGAAGGGTTCCAAACAATCTAAAGAGATAAACAAGTAGCTAGAGTAACTATAATGGGAAGCAAAGTTTTATTATTAATGGCATAATGTCCCAATTTACAATACAAATCTAGAAATAAAGTTTATTTCCTTAAGGGACATATCTTGAGAAAGTACAAAAGATGGAAACTAACTACCAGTACATGGAACACCTCCATGCCAAGTGATTGGGGCCAAGGTCAAAACTACACTCGCGAGCTCACACCTGCAAAAGGTAGGGGATGAGCCTCACAAAGATATTGGCTTAGTAGGGATCCTCTGATCCCACACTTGACCAAATAGCAACAAAGCCCATTACATAAATAAGAAAGAGCATAGTAACTACCACATCAAAAGTTAAAAAGAACACAAGTGACGCTATTAAGAAGTTACAAAAAATCTATCAGGTCACTGCCAACTAATAAATAGTATTAGCTACAACAGGACCAGAAGTGGGAATTACCATTGTTGCCATGTTTGACAACAAGTTGCCAACATGGTTGGAACCACACACGACATACAAGCAAAAATCGTGAAGGACGGATGACTTGGTGCCTCACACATGGAGCCGATCGGGTCAATCTATATAAGTTGACTTTGATTCTGGGTACAACACACAAGCAATAGTGACGACAGTAGAGACACACACGTTAGGGTTGGCTTCTCACTCTAGAATTTCTAGAGTGAGAAGCTCTGGGTTTTCCAGTCCCCACGTATCCTCGCCGCCGTTCCATCTCTCGTTTCAGTTGTTTGGGGGGGGGGGGTATCTCGGCGGTGCCAAGATGCCCCCTCCCTCCCCTCCGTGGTGGCTTTGTTCCCTCTTCTGGGGGAGTTTTGGTTTGGGCACTCCGGTTCCCAAGAATCTTTCTCCTTCCATAGGAGATTTTGTACTCCCTGTAGCTTGGGAGAGTTCCCCAACAGGGACTTCGGCTCTCGGCGTAAGTACTCTGTTGTTTCCATGGTTATCTGTCCTTTTTGTTTTAAGTTATCCCTCTGAAGGAGAATGGAAAAATACTACTGTTGTTGGTAGAAGTGCTGGCCATCGTTATCAAGGTTTCTTCAATCTTCATCTTGGCGATCAGTTGAGCCCTATGGGGCCTCAGATGTGCTCTTATATGTGCAAGTTAAACTGGCCTCTGCAACTCTGTTCGTGGCCGTTCAAGCTTTGGCGGTTATTCTGCGCGCTCGGCAGCCCATTTCGGCATCTCCGCCACCCACTTTTGTCGGCTCTGTTGAGCTCTTTCTCGACCCTCTTGTTGGTTGAGGTCGTGCATATCCCCGTCGGCCCGTCGTCGACTTCGTTCGGCGACTCTTCCCGGCGTTTCTGTGCAACATCCGACCCCTCGCCTTGGGTGGGGGTTCTCCAGCGACCCTCCGGTTGCTCTATTGGGATGGAGGTTATTTGCCTTGTTTGGACCTTTGGTCCCTTGAGCACTCTATGGAGCAAATTAATTGTTGTATCCCGTGTATGGACCTTTGGTTTGAAGGGTGCCTTAGGTCATGTTTGGTATCAGGTTAAATGTCGGGCAGAATAGGTGTAAGTCCCAGAATAAGTTATGCTTATTCTCTAACCTTATATCGTTTGGTATATGCCAAGTTAAATCGATTTTTGATTGTGTTCTCCGTTTGGTGGAAACATGGATGGCAACAGGAATAAATCATTTTTTGGGACCATATTACCCTCACTATCCCCACTTCCAAGGGCATCCACCATTCTATGTTTGGTAACGGTCAAGTGAATAATGAGAATAGTTTTTCAATAAACGTAATAAAGGATTTCTAGGCAGATTAAATAAATATAAAATATAATATTTATGTACATGATGACATGTAAAGAAACAATTTGTGGAGTTGGAAAAATTCTGGAGGTCCTAGGGCGGATTAAACTAACATAAAAAAAATTTATGTATATGATAGAAATGGAATAATAACTATGTGGACTTCGCTTTTATGTTGAAACTCTTGCGATGGATTAAACAAACATAAGTAGAAATATTTGTGTATACAGTGAAAAGTAAAATAAAAGTTTGTGGACTTAAGAAATTTATGAGTCCCCTACTACGGAACAAATTAAACAAATATAAAAAACACAATTTATGTACATGGTGATAATTAAATAATAATTTTAAGTTGGAATTATTTTAAAGCCCTTGAGCAGATGAAACAAACAAAAAATAACATTTGTTATATACATAATGAAGAGTTAACAAAGGTTTTGTGGAGTTTGACAATATTTGAAATCAGATGATATCATTCTTTCATTATGAACATTATGACTTACATTTCACATTATAAAAATTCATATATTTTGATTCGGACTTCATCTTCTTTAACACTCATACATATCTATGTATATATTTTCTTTACATAACTGTAGTAATATATGTATATGTGTATACCTTTATCTTACACAGAAAATATGTTAACGTAGTAGTAAGTGATGCATGTAAAAAAAAAAATTCAAATTTGATGTACATAGATGATAGTAGTAGTAAGTAATGCATGTAAAAAAATAGTTTCAAATTTGATGTACACATTTCATAACAAGACATCACAGCATATTAGGTTGTCCATTTACGCAACAATAGCTGTAATTATTTTCACATACAAACAACAATAATGAACACCCACTTGTTCTTCTCATTGCACATATAGCAGAAGACATCATGTTTGACATAATACAGAAAGGAAACTGAAAACTCAGCCAACTGTCACACATAGTTAAGTCAAGTTCCGACATACTACTACAACTAAAAAGTGATAGTTGTACAAACATGGCATGTCCATTGATTACATCTTTAACTTTTTGAATGAATCTAACAGACGTTCGCACAATTCCTTCTTACTGTCGGCTGCAAACATCTCTTTTTCAAGCAAAGTCTGAATCTCATGGGCGGAATGCTTGCCTCTTTCTTCTCCGCCAACTTGGGGACCCCAACTTTTGTCCGATACCCATTGAAAGAAGCCACATCCTAACCCATGATCATCAGCCTACCAAGTAAATAAATTATTCATTGTTTAAAATGTATAGAAAAATTCAGATATATAAAAAAATTTAGGCATATGAAATACTTACCGTAGATTGAGGGCAAACGTAAAAACTCCTACCATAAGACTTGGAAGTCTTGGAAGTGCGCTTCCGACAATGTCCCTTCCCACAAGGACATTGTAACACCTCATCAACCCACATAAAAAATTTACAAGGATTGCCAGATTTTGCCTGAAACGAGTCATAAGTTATGTATGCCCACAACCGAGTAGTAGTAAATTGGGTGATGACTGAACACACCAACAGTGGACAACAGTAGTACGTACATCCTCATCTCCTTCCACCAGTTCATCGCATTATCCTCGACGAAATATATAGTCAAGACCTCCTTCCATGCGTATGAAATTATGGAGGACACAACAGGCCATAGCAATTCTCGCTTGTGTCTTAATTGGGTAGTTCCGATGTTTTACCAAAATGGTAAAACGTGCTTTCAGAACTCCAAATGCACGCTCAACACATTACGAAGTTGTGCATGTCTGTGGTTGAATAGGTCTTTCTTACTCCTATATCGAATTCGGGTGCGCCTAGTGGAGTTGTACTCTGAGAGATGGTACCTGATGCCACAATGTGGTGCTAGGAATTGGGGAGTGTTTGCATAACCAGCATCCACCAAGAAATATTTACCTACCCAACCAAGTGGTATTTTGGATTCAGAAAATGAAGTCATGCATTTCATATATGAACAATTTAAGTATGTAGATATTACCTTCGGGTACCTTGAAACCTCCACTCTCAAGTGCCCACCTCAACACTCGCATATCAGCTGCAGAGCCCTCCCATCCAACCACCACACTTCTGAATATCATATCAAAATCAACACATCCCATCACATTTTGTGATGTTTCACCTTTTCGATTTCGGTATCGAGGTTGGTCAACCAAAGGAACTTTAGCGGAGATATGAGTCCCATCAATTGCACCAAGAGCATTCTACGCATCACAAAACAAATGTGATCCCACACAGGTATAACATTGCATTGTGTTGTAAATGTCAATGAATCATGCCATCACCTTGAAGAAAGGGTAGAACTTTGGATCATGCCGAATCTTCCGATGCACAAGTCTATCTTCGGTGGGCATCTTTATGTAATCACGTCGTATTGCTAGCACTCCCATGAGGACATTATTAAAATGCCTACTGATGGTCTCACAAGAATGTTGAAACCATTCCCTCAACAACCTATTACCAATCCCATGGCCGACCTCTAACAAGAAGATGGCCAACTGTTCGGTGGAAGACATATTTTTGGTGTCTTGTAAGACACCCTTTTCAATTAGTTTGTCCCTCAATTTCACAAACATGCTTGGATGGATGCGGAAAGATGAGTATGATCTACCTACATGCCTAGACATAACTCTTTAACCCATCTATGACCTTGTCCCTCATTAGTATGCATTGGCCTACCTGGTGCAGGACTAGATATCGGGGTGCTATGCAAAAGGATTAATGTCTCATCCACCTCCTGCCAGTAGTCTTCCTCGTCCATGACAATTTGTAGAAATTGATCAGTGGGAGCAGTATTAAGATCCATTAAACTGAGGGAAACCTACTATTAAAACATGCATACAATGAACAATGAGTACATCTAAAATGTAACCACAGAAATTGAAGAAAATTCCAATTAACATGATTGCAGAAATGACAGATCACACCATCATATAGGAGAAATAAGCATGTTATATATGCACAAGAATTAATGAACTTGCAGACATGACATTACCTGTATTAAATTGAATTTACATGACAGATCACACCATCATATAACAGAAATAAGCATGTTATATATGCACAAGAATTAATGAACTTACTAACATGACATTACCTGTATTAAATTGAATTTACATGACAGATCACACCATCATATAAGAGAAATAAGCATGTTATATATGCACAAGAATTAATGAACTTACTAACATGACATTACCTGTATTAAATTGAATTTACATGACAGATCACACCATCATATAACAGAAATAAGCATGTTATATATGCACAAAAATTAATGAACTTACTAACATATAGTGCAATTTCAAAAAATGGATATGAAGAAAAGGATATGGTGGGCATCACATGTAACCAAGGCGGCCTAGAATCCAACCAAGCCGAAGATGTACTGGAAGGCCAAGGAAGATGCATCGGTCATCCAACCCCTTCATTACATCTATGGCCTTGTATAACAGGTGATCCGGTATGCCATCCACTTTCATTAATTGGTCCAATGCAGAAGAAACTGGGGGAGCAACACTCTTCTAGAGGGGCCTCTTTTTAAAGGGCTAGCCTCTCCTCTCCTAACTTGGCAATCTTTTCAAGTGAATCATTGCATGAATTTGAGAAACGTCTTTTTTTTCTACTTGATGTCTGCGGAACAGTAGCAGTGTTGTGTGGTGTGCTGTTGGGGGTGGGGGCATGATCAGTAGTCTGTGGTGGTATGTCTTCAGTCAAAGTGGACTGCTAGTTGTCAGGAGGATTAGGGTCACCATCATTTTCATTCATGTCTAAGAATAGGTCGTCATCATCCATGTTAGGTTCATCACGTTGGTCCAAGTAAGAGTTGCCAAGGTCCCCTGCACCTAGGTCACCCCTTGCCATTGAAGTGGTAGTAATAATGTGCATTTGGTCCATAAAATTAAAGGACCTTCCTTTCAGAGTCTTGTAATCTTTATTAATCTGAAAAATCACAATTTCTAACTTGTCAATGGTATAGGCATTTGAAATATGACCAAACTTATGTATTGTATACATATACCGCGATCATTTCATCCCAAGCATCTTCCGAAGGTGGCACTGGCATGTTTCTTTCGTCATCCCAACCCCAACCAGACCTACTCTTAAGATTAACGTACATAGCATACCATTTTTTCAGGTTCTTAAACCTATTTTTCAAGTTCGACAATGTGTAAGACAAATGTGTTTTGTCATTGAACTGCCGCAGTGCCAACCTCCAAGCCTCTTTTGTAAATGTCCCATCTACAAACCCATCATGCTGGACTTTGTGCTCAACTAAGATGTCGACGAGTACTTGATCACCATCCTCCCTCCAATTAAGGACTCGTCCCTTTGTTTGTGTGGCCATTCTTTTGTGACGAAAAAATAAGTGAGGGAACACCCACCATGATTAAACTAAAAAGGGAATATGTAATATCTAACACTGAACAGTAAAAATAAGCAAAGATGTCAAAAGATGACACATTACTTTAAAATTAAAAATAAGTGAGCCAACACCCACCATGATTCAACTAAAAGGGGAATATGTAATATCTAACACTGAACAGTGACAATAAGCAAAGAAATCATTAGTTTACACATTACTATACAACAAAATATGTGAGCCAACACACAGTATCTTTATACTAAAAAGGGAATACGTAATATGTAACACTGAACAATAAAAATCAGCAAAGAAATGAATAGTTTGCACCTTACTTTACAACAGAATTCAGTGAGGCAACACCCGTATGTTTAAACTAAAAAGGGAATATGCAATAGACAAGTTGAAGAAGGGAAAAAGCAGAAGACAAATGTGTTTACATAGGACAGTACAACAAATGTAAGTGAGCCAACACAGTATTGATTAAAGTAAAAAAAGACCCAGTAATATACAATCTCATTGCAAAAATAACATAAGATATCATTACCTTACATATGACACTACAACAAATATAAGTGAGCGAACACAGTATGATTAAACTAGAAAAAGATCCAACAATATACAAGTTCATCAGTGAATATAACAGAAGACATCATTAGTTTACATATGACACTACTACAGCCTACTAATGTATATGTATTTAAACATGTACACACGCAACAGTCGAAATAGAAAAACTAGGGAACACAGTCGAATTGTGAGTATATTAAGGAAGAAATTTCAATAAAACCACAAAATGCGTACTGCAAGTAGGGTACCACATTTAAACATGAAACCGTAGATAAAGTAGATGCACATACATGGTTGGAATATGAAGTTCTTACGGAACAATACTTTCACAACCAACAATACACAGTCATGTCTGTGCCCTGTAAGACAATGGCCAAACCACTCCAAGTAAAGGGGAAGGAGTTAAAACAACCTTCGACGACAAGAAGCCATTGAAGGGTTTTTGTACACACAGAGGAAGAAGATGATGGAAGAGGAAACGAAAGGCGAAGACTAAAAAGACCTTGTGTGTGCCCTAGTACAGGAACAGAATGGCCGGGAAGGAGCGAATGTAGCATGTCACGATGAGAACTATGGAAGGGTTTTTGTACATAGAAAGGAAGAAGCAGATGGAAGAGGGAAGGAGCTGACGATGACGATCCGTCTAAAGGTTTTTGAACAGAGCAAGGAAGAAGCAGATGGAAGAGGAAAGGAGCTCACAACATCTGCTGATGATGCGTTCGAAAACGACTTGGAGGAGGCGCTCGCCGTGGTACACGAGAGCGACCAGAGGCGTCAAACTATTTCCGACGCCGACGAGCAGTCGCTATGATGTGGAGATCGCCGGGGATCATCCACTTTCGCCGTCGTTCAGCAGAGCAATCGCCCCGGGGAGGAAGACTCCAATCTTGTCGAGTGGAAATGGGAGAAGGCGGAGAGCCAAGGCACGAGGGCGAAAGAAATGGGTGGGGTGTGATAAGACATTGCCTCGGGAAGGCAATTTCGGGGTTGGGAAATTGGGGATACGCCATTCCAGGGGTCCCCATGGAATGGCTTATCCCCAGTATTATCCAGGGTTTAAGAGATAATCCCATTCCCCGTATCCCCTCTTATCCCTGTGAATAGTAACCATAACAAACCAATAATAGGGATATCACCACACTATTCTCACCCTGTCCCGATACCAAACATGACCTTAGTGTTTTGTACTCTGTTTGAAGGTAGCGTGAGCTGCTCCTTCTCCCAGACCTTGTACTCTCTCACTTTTAATTAATGGCAACATCTTTTCAAGTCCAAAAAAAAAACACACAAGTAATAGTGACATACTAAAACTAGTAGTCTCATAATTAGGGTACGTCCACTTGCATCTCAACTCTTGAACACTATTTCGCACCTAACCACCTTTTACATAGTGAGGCATGTGAAACTATACCATACACTAGCAAATCGTAACTCGCCACGTCACGTCTCTCTCCCCTCCAACCCCTACTCACCTCCGGAATCTCATAAGGTGAAGTAAGCAAGAAAGAATGGGACTAGCTGGAGATCAAAATACAAGACAAATTTACAAGGTGTCCACACCTCTAGCCACAAATGCACTCAAGTAGTGATAGAAAGAATGCTATCTCTAGTCATCTTTTCCCTGCTTGGATGTAGGCTCAACAAAGAGGGTCATGAAGATTGTTCTAGACATTTGCCACGCCCCCAACATATAAGGACCAAGCCTTGACATCACGCACAAGCATGGAGTGCTCACCACGCCAGGGTAATTGATTAGGGGAATGTTGCATCGCTTGTTGTCTCTTTATCTTTTTTGGAACAAGCCCTTGTTGTCTCTTTGCTGATCAACTGACCAATAAGTTTGATGCTCATGAAGGGATTATTAACAACATTTATTTCTAACCCATGAGTACTAGTGAGTGCCACCTCCTGGCTGAGCGCCCCTATTATTGTTGGCAGTGTCTATCATATCATCGTCCAGTGATCATCTATCATCAATTACCAAGTAATCTGTACATAGTAACCATAAAAGTAAATTTTTACATAAATTTTCATGATTCAAAATGTGCATAAAAAGTATTAGTATTGTCTGTGAACTAGTCCTACCTAAGAAAACATGATGTAGAATCAAATGTGTGAATTAGGGTTTCATCTACATGAACAAGTGATATTTTTCGCATAGGAAAATGTCCCGGATATCTCCCTTATTGGGAATTAATCCTAATTGCTTATAATCATTAAGTACACCCATAAATGTAGGCTATTCTACTTAAGACCATCAAGATAGAAAAAATAAAAAACTTAGGTTTTGCTATTCGAGATCATCCCTATTATAAGCCGTCACTACAAGCTTAATTTGAACATGGATATCTTATATATATACTTGAACACGACAGGTACGAAGTGCCAAAACACAAATAAGTGATACAAAATCACTTCCCCTTCGACAACATTTGGATGTCTTGAACTTTACTTTTTATGTAAGATAATAATATTTGATCGTGAATTATTTAAAAATAATTTTATTAGTTAAGAGTCTAATCTTTCTTTCTTTCTTTTTTAACTAATAATTAAAATTATTATCAAATAATCTACGTATCCGAATCTCTACATATATAGAACACAATAAATATTTCTTTCATACAAAAAAAACAACGTAGGAGTACGACTTCAGACAAAGTTTGACAATGTGCAAGTTGGCTATTAAAGTAAGATTCGCCGTATCGTTCGGATCAACCGTACCGTATTCTCCGTAGTATATCGTATCGTACCGCTGAGATACGGTGATGAAATGACTTGTTTGATTTTTTTTTTTTTAGTTTTGTGACTTAATGAATATTTAAAATGAGCAAACTTCAAAAGAAGACTCTCCATCCAAACTCAAGATAGACTTTCCATCTCTTCTCATGCATGCATCCTTTCTCTCTCCCTTTTCTCTCTCATATCCTCCAGAACTATCAGAGATATCACGCATTCTACAGTCTAAAAAGGGGCTGATATGCTCACGAGGTCTTCATCAAAGTTGTTCTATTCTTCTTTAGAATCGTCCTCGAAGTGGAATCACCTCAATTGATGGTATGTGTCCAAAGTTATAGCAGATTATTCTTCACATTCTCTTTCATATCATGATCTACATATATATGATTATCATGCCTTCCACATCTCAAACGAGGGCATATCTCTTTGAGACTTCTTCATGAAAGTTGTTCCTCATGACTTCCTCTACGAGCTCCAACTAGAATCATATCAAATGAAGGTCTATGCTTAAAGATATAGTGAATTATTCTTGACATTCTCTTTCATAGCGCGATCCAAATTAGCAGTGAGTGCGGCCTCTCTACAGCCTGAATGAGGGTGATCCAGTCTTTGGGCTCTTCATGAAAGTTGTTCATGATATGACCAATGTATTCCATTAGATCAACACCAAGAATTCGAAAACAGAAACAAAACTGTAACACCTTAAAATTTATAATAAAATATTAATATGACACTAAGAAATTAAAAGAGATAGTAAATTATACGTAAGACATGATCACTTATATAATATATAATTATTTTTAATTTTAGATTATTTGTATATTATTAATATAATTCTGGTACTATCTTTGATTGTGTGCACTTCAACGGGATGACATTTGGTTTTAAAAATAAAGTTAAATCTGAAGTCATCATAATTACTAGAAAAATATATTGATTCTAAAAATATAAAATATCAGGAATTATTGATGCAATAAATGTTGAGATTACCTAATGATTTTTGGGATAATTTTTACTTGACAAAAAATTAATTTAAAAAATTAAACTATAATTACTATAATTTGCACCATCCCTTAATTAGCTTATGTTTGAAATTCATCTTAATTAGACATAGTTTAGACCCCTTAAGTGCACACAGGGTTTGCCACGGTATGACGAATCGTTTGTGCACTTCAACAAGACGACATTTGGTTCCGAAAATAAAGTCAAATCTGAACTCATCATAATTACTAGAAAAATGTATTGATTCTAAAAATATAAATATCAAGAGTTATTGATACATAGATATTGAGATTAAGTCGACCTAATAATTTTTGAGATAATTTTTACTTGACAATTAATTAATTTAAAAAATTAAACTAAAATTACTATAATTTGTATCATCTCTTAATTTACTTATATTTGAAATTTCATCTCAATTAGACACAATTTAGATCCCTTAGATGTTGAGATTAAGTCGTTCTAATGATTTTTGAGATAATTTTTACTTGACTAAAAATTAATTTAAAAAATTAAATTAAAAATATTATAATTTGTATCATTTCTTAATTAACTTATGTTTAAAATTTTATTTCAATTGGACACCATTTAGATCTCTTAAATACACCGAATGTGAGAGAAAAAGTTAAAAAAAAATACCGACCTGCCACGGATCGGACCGGTACTCGTGATATACCGCGGCGTGCCACTGCAGCACGTCTAGGTCACCCCAATGAAATGACCTGATGAACTAAGGCACAGTGCAATTTGACCAAACTACACCGGTTGACAACAGTGTATTAAAGCAGGGATAACTCATGCATGGGAACACCCGGGCGACTTATTCGCCAGCTCTTGCGCTCTCAAAAGTCTTGAACTCTTTATCTTACCCACGCCGCACTTGTCAGGGGCTGGGGGGACATGGACCTAACGCCTGAAAGCTCACTTTTTAACTTCCGAAACACAAAAAATGGAAGTCGTCCATTGTTTCAATGAATAATAATTAGTTAATAATGTATATGTATATATATAATTTACTCAATTTTTACGTGATTGCTCTCAACGAAAATTATATATATATATATATATATATATATGGAATGAGGTAGGTTTTATACTTGAATAGCGAGTCGAGTGTATTGTTATATGCAAAAGTTTGCTCTTCAGCAACCGGTCGATATATCTTTGCAAGCATACCTAGTTTGTTGCCCTTGGCATACGAATGATGCAATATGTGATCTGTGGCAATTTGTAAGACCCTTTCTTTTTTTTTTTTAAACCAGAAGACTTAATTGGGTCAATTTATTAATGAAAGAAGTTGACAATAGAAGGCAAAAGTCATATACAAATTTAATGGCCTAAGCCAACTATGAAGACCATCACAAAGAAATTAAATCTCTTCTGATCAAGGAGGGGAGAGGGTCTTAGAACTTCGTAGATGACCGATCTCAAGAATATGCACGTCGAAAGACAATTCGAAGACAAAGATCTGTTCAAACGTTCATCATCATCCTCTTCTGTATTTTTATCACATACCTTAAATTGAAATCCAAATATGAAGATATTTTTAACTTTTAAAAGTTCATCAACTGAATTATAACTTGCATCATCATGAGCAGATTGTAGGTTCCGCTTAGCTACTATATTATCTAGGGGATCTTGAGCTGGAGAGGGCACAACAACTGGAGGAGGGATTTGATGCAAAAGATTAGGAGATCAAACACGTGATGTAGGTAGATATATAGATTCAGACTTGAGATAAATTTTTGACTTGGAGAGGATGAGCTAATGACATCCTTATTAGTTGCATCAAGAGTGGAGGAAGACAGACTTCGCTCATCTTGCTTTAAGACCCTTGCTTGTAATAAGTTTTTCCCACATTTTATCTATTCCCATATATCTAGAAGCTAAAGTGATGGACTGACATTAGAAAACATTTATTTGCAGAAAAAAGATTGGAAATTGGAGCCTTTTCGTCGGATAAATTGGAATAATGGAGGTGAGAAATTAATCCGCCACGAATAGTCAATAAATTAATTGCAATATTCGGAATCATCATCTCATTTGGATGCAAAAGTCGTTTATATATTTTTAATTTTGTGGATTTTTATCCAAAGTATAGCTTTAAAATAGTTTCTTTCAAACTTTCAGGTTTAAATCGCCAAATTAATACAGGTGATTACTGATTTCTTCTGGTTAAAGGAGGTTTTAACAGCAACTATTAATATTTTAAAAAGCTTTCTGATAATGTCATGGTATCCACATTGATGATGGCCATATCTTATTCCCATATTTAATTAAGTTCAAAGATAACATTTCACTAATAATAAAAGGTAAACATATATGAAATATAAATTCTACCTTTTTATACTTTAAATAATCCCTATTGAGTGTAAATAGAGTTGTGCTAACATGACCTTTCAAAGCATTCACTTACTACTTGACCGTCAAGATTTTGGCGATGAACCAATCTTGCAACACACTAGTGTACAAACACACCCCTAAGAGATTGGGTGGCTTATCAATGTGATAGCAACCATACAAGCGTATTTTCATGTGGAGTTTCGTTGCACGTGTTTATTTGCAGAAAAATTGAAAATCACAAAAAATATTTTCATGTGGAGTTTCGTTGCACGTGTCATTTTCTTCTTCTCTTCACCCATACAAGTGTGCAAACATACTATGTCTTATTAAAATATTAAAAAAACCATTCTTATCGCGTACAAGACACATGGACGACTTCGTCTCGTCGCTCATCTCAGTTTCGCCCAAAAACGACATTCGACCCACATCTGCGAAAGGAGACAAGTGCAAACAAACGGACACTCAACTACACATAGGAAAATATTTAGTACATATTAATAATATATACTAACTTAGACACATCTATTAAAAATATATCATTTATCTTTTGAATTAAAAAAATAAGATGAGAAAAATATTTTTTAGACAATAAGATGAGAAAAATATTATAATCCTCAAACACACACTTAATAGATGTGCCATACTTAATAATATGAGAAACTCGTCCAACACCGCACACGTTATCGCCCACGCCCGTCCAAGGCGCTGGCACTGCTCCCCCGCCGGCGGCCACGGGCTTCTCTGCAATCTCGATTCGTCGGGCGGTGGCGCCGGCCGGCCCGACGAGAACTGCTCCCACTCGGTACCCTCCCGTTCACATCCCAGACGTTATGTGGGCGCTGCAGCCAGAGGATAAGCACAGGCGCCGCCGCCGCTGCCACCACCGTGGCCAAGATAACCACCACGAAATGGTGGTGGCGATTGGAGTGGTCCCTTCCATGAAGCAGAACGAACAGGGACCTGCACTCCACGACCCAATCATCAGCTAGCGCAGCATTTTGGCCTCTCTCTCTCTCTCTCTCTCTCTCTCTCTCTCTCTAGAATGCGTCATGATTCCGGTCCTTCCGAAGGACAAGGCATGTCTCATCAGGACGACGGGAAGTTTTGGCGAGAAGCCACCGCCAGCGCATCTGTGGAGAGAAGTGTCGATCGTCTCCTCCTGTTCATGCTTGCTCACTGCTGTTTTTCTTAGATTTTTAGGGGAAATACATCATATAATTGGGATAATATATATATATATATATATATATATATATTCCCTTTTATCTATAGACAAGCATCTCACACATAATTTGTATAAATTTTCTTCAAAATTTTATATATACTTATACATGAGTAATCTTTATTATAAGTATAATCTTGTAATATTAATGATGATGTAGATTACAAAAAAATTATTAGTAAAAATAAGTATTTCTCTCTCTTTCTCAACAAATAAAATTACTTTCTTATTATCCACTAAATTAAATTGATCCTCCAATAATATTTCTCTTTATTGATATACCTCACACATAATTTGTCAAGTATATATATATATATATATATATATATATATATATCTCAAAAGGTAGTTATATCATTATCATAATTTCTCTGTATTGAAAGAGGTGAACTATAGTTTGAGGAAGAAAATGGGTAATTTATTCAAAGATTACTTGGTATAATCCATGAATGCAAGGTGGTATATCTAATACACAATTTTTGCATAATTTGCCCGAGCGGTGGGGAGTGGTGGTGGGTGCTCCATGGAGCAGCGCCCGCGCGGTTGGTCGTTGTCGCGTGCCGCGGTGGTTAATGGAGGTGACCTTGCGAACTGTTGCTCTCAGACAGGTACGCTGTCCTCGTCCCACGCGACAACGGTCCCTGTCGGGCCAGTGAGCGTGTCCGGAGTCGTCCACGCGCGGGAGGTTTCATCCACGGACGTCACAGCACACGCTATCCAATTTTATTTTGTTAACATTCCGAATTGGAGGCCAGGTCATTGCATTAAAGATAAATTAATTAAATTTTTATTAGATATAATATTAGCTATTTTAATATTTAATAAAATTATAATTTATTACAGTAAATATTATATCTTATTACAATAAATCTTATTATAACAAAGATCTCTCTATTACAGTAAAAAATTAGATATTTTATCCGAAGATCGAGTAAAAAATATGAGATGAATTATTCGGCCATTTATTTGATTGGTCGAATTGGTTGAGATCTATACGTCAACAACATGTAGATCTCGGTCATCTAATCAATTAGCTGGCCAACTAAACAATTTACCTCACATTTTTTACCCAGTCAATAAAAACATGTGTCTTTTGGATGACTAGTTCAATCATTCAGGTAATCTGATTAATAAAGTCCTTATACATATATTTCTCTTCTCACCCGGTGATCTTGTCAAGTCTAAGCTCCAAGCCTCCAAGATACAATGCAATTAAAAGGTTCATCCATTACTATTAAGAAGGTTTCACATATCGTTGGTTATAAACAATTAAGAGTACATTGGGTGGGATATTTGGAGGCTCCCTGCAGCTACCTTGAACCCTAGTCAATGATGCATGCATGCATAGATATTTAGCTAGATAGTGAGCTAGCAGATCAATGACTACCCGGGAGAAAATTGAAGCAAATGTTGATGTCTGGACATGTACACAGCAAGCAATTAAATTTCTGCAATCATCCACAGTTGTGCTGCACCTCCAAATAGTGCTACTGGAGTCATGAGTAATTATCTGGACAACATCTCATGCAGCTGTCCATTTGCACGCATCCGATACATGTATAATTATTAAGAGTTCGATTCCTCTCAGTACATAAGAAGAGCGAACCCAATAATTATTAGTGGAAAAAGTGATAGGATCATCTGTATTTTACATAAAAATTTAAATCGAAACTTGAAAAAATTTTGGTGGAATTTTTTGTTGTACTTTTTCCACTAATATGTATTGAATCCAATCCTCTCATGTACTACGATGAATCAAACTCAATTATTAATATTTCGCTAACCAAAGCTTTGGTGTGCATGCTCATTATCGTATACATAATAGAACTAGCTAGCTAGCTAGCTAGTGTCTCATCACCAACTATTGGACCATCATCTAGCCAACTATTGGACCCAAGATTTTTTTTTTTTTTTTTTGGTAACGAGGAAACCTCGCCCCGTGTGGCTTTGTGAGCTCAGAGATTGGTGTTCGTGAACCCCAAGGTCAGGACTTGGCAGCTCCTACTTTCCGTGTACCCGTATTGCCCTTATCCCACTTGACCAGAAAAACCCCGGATTTACACACCTCGAGAATTGCATGTAAATCAGGTAAACCCCCCCCCCCCAGGAATCGAACTCGGGACCTCTTACTTTTAAGCAAGAGTTCTAACCGATCGACCCAACCGGAGTCCTCTTGGACCCAAGATTCTTCCTTTCTTTCGGACGGTCTCAATGGAATCTGCATCATTGCCGGCATATATAGCATCGAATGCAACATTAAAATTTGTCGTCCGTGATCTCTTCAGATCTTACCCGGTTTGTTCGGATCCCTGGCAACATCCCTTGTACTGTGTGTGGTGTCCCTCCTCCCTCCTCGTGCATGGTATGGGCCGGTGGCTTCGCGTGCGTTCGCCCCGCGGGGTGGCGTCCGCCGATCACCTTCGGATGTTACAAGTCTGTAGTTTTATTTTATATCGTGACAAATAATAAAAATATCCATCCGAAACAACAAAAATGAAATTGGATAAATATTTTTACTAACTATTCAGATGAAAAGTAAATATTTTTTCTAAAGTTATATGCCAAACTTAGCTGTCGAAGGGCGGAGCACCACGGTGTACGTCTAATTATTTAAAGAAGGCTGACGGGGCTCCGGAGAGAACATTATTCGGTGGATGGCTAGGCTTTGACATTGGTAGAGCTGAAAAATCTTAAATATGAATGAATTTGCAAATTAAGAACAGTCACAAAGAATCGGCCTAATGAGATGATCGCGCGCGGAATTCTACTTATTTGACGGTTTATGATCTTCTCTTTCTATGTGGGAGAGATCACGCTTTGAGTTAATTAAAATATATCTCATTTTGCGGTTGTGTTAAAAATAATGAGATGATAGTTGACATCAAATAGCAATAATAATGTACGTACATGATCTCCCACTGAGCTAGAAGGCCTAGAGATCACTGGAGGGTAGGACCTCGAAAAGTTTTTAGAATTTTTTAGAGCCTTTGTTTTTTTTTTTTTTCTTTTTTTGGCCATAAATAGTCTTAGAAAGGTTATGAGTCAATATGCTCGCAAGCTGCTTGAGTTCAGCTCGACTATACCTTGACTCGGCCAAACTCAAGCAGCTCGAGAGCCATGCTTCAGTTGCAGATAATGCACCCTAACTAAACCAATTTTTGAGCTTCACCAAACTTGACTTCAGTAGCTCACCATCCAACTTAAAATAAGGTAGCAAATTGTGAGGGTTCTTGGCAGTGATTCGAGCTCAAGTTAGATTTTATTAGAGAAATATTTACTACATGTTTAACTTAATAAGACCGTAGTTCAACAAAATATCACATCACCTCCATTGAACATGATATAATGTAGCTCCTTGACTTTGACATTATTGTTACCGGAGTCCCCACCCTAGTCACCCATTGTCGACAATCGGAATCGTCGATCGCCGTAGTTGGTGCCTAGCTACCACCTTATGAAACATCATATTCGGTAGACATGATGTGGTGCAAAGGCCGTTCAACAAATAAACATTTCTTTTTTTTTGAAAAGGCCAAGGAAGGCTGAAATTTTATTAGTAAGAGGAGATTGTAACAACCAAAGGGAAGCCAAGTACAGAAAACCAACAAAATTAAGTTAATCTAAAACTCCATGGAAGATCTATCCCATGAGTGAGTGCACTGAAGAACTGCCCGAGGCCGTAGATCTAGTCGTCGCGAACAACGCTCCATAATATCTTCATTCGATTCTATTTCAGATAACTCTTGATCGAATCGAAAGTCAGACATAAAGATATTTTTCGCTTTAGCAAGGTCGGCAACGACCAACGCCTTCATCTGCATATTTGAAGTTGGAGAGAGAATTGGCATATTAATAGCATCTACCGGGCGCAGTGGGCTCGAAGAGCGTTCTCGGGTATTCGGGAGGCAAATCCTAACACCCCCTTTGCGAGATGGACGTGAAATATGTCGACCGGAAGAAGAAGACCCATTGAACGGGGAATTTGAGGACACTCCAATAGTAGCCTTCCCCTGGGTAACTGGGGACTGACGCACCACTTGAGCAAAAGTCATGGGAGCATTAACTTGAGCAGTAATAGGATCCACAACATCAGCCATACTAGAAGATATGTTCGCCCGTTGCACTTCTTCCTGAGCCTGTAACCCATTTTCATTATGGACTGCCTCATAGGTGAAGGCAATCTCGTGAGCCATCGTGGATGGGCCCTGCGTTGGGCTATGGGCTGTAGCAGTGTCAATCATCAGAGGTGGCCCATCAGCAACAGGGAACGACAGAGATGACGCTATGACCGCCATAGAGCTGGCATCGCCAGTAGGGTTCCCTGCAACAATAGCCTCTCCAGTTACCTTGTTTGGGAGCAGAGATCTCCCACTTTCAAGAGGTTGCGCAGAAATCTCCAAGATACTGACACGGCCAGCAGAAGCTACCCCATTTTGCAGAATCTCGCGTTGGGTTGGAGGCGAAATTGTCGCCAACGCAGCATCCTCCACGGGACCACGGTGCCATGGCGGTTGAGGGATCTCCGCTGTGTTGAATGGCGAAGTAGTCGCCTGCACACCATCGCGAACAGGCGTCGGGATCCTTGGCGGGTTTGGCGGGGGAACAACGGGGAGGGGAACCGGAGAAAGCCCAGAATCTCCACAGATTGTAGGAATTACCGATGGTAGCAGTTGAATAGCTGGCACCACGGCCAGCTCTACCATGGACACGGATTGCTCATGCGGGATTTCCGTAGGAGAGATGCGTGACTGAAGGGGATTCGAATCAACCACTTGAACTTGGTCTTGCGTGGTTGTGGATACTTGCATCGGATTTACCGACGCAACATTAGGCAACAAAGCCCCTACGATAGTCTCTGCCGTGGGCGGGGAGTCCTCTACCGAACCAGGCCGGCGAACTTCCAGCGGTGCTCCCGTAGCAGTAGAATCTCTCCGAACAGGACGCCATTGAAAGGTGGACTTAGAAGCATGATGGTCTTCAACTACTGTGGGAGGATCAACTGGTAAGGTACCAGGTGTAATCACGAGATTGGTATCCCCTTTTGAATTGATTGTGAATATGTAGGGATTAGGAACTGACCGTGATCGCCACCAATGCAGTCGCCTCTTGATGTTCAGGTGGAGGGCTGACTACCTTGGAAAGGAAAAGTGAAGGGGAAGGCGTACCTGATAATGCGATAGGACGGGCGTCGCGATGCTTTCATGTGAATGCGACGTGGGCCATGGCGCCTTCTTGATCGTGACAGAGCAGTTGTCGCCTTCCGCTTCAGTGGATGGAGACTTGGGTTCTTCGTCTTCCTGCTCCTCAGCCGGCCGAGGGGCAAGAGCCTCACCTTGCTCTGACCTTTAAACACCTGCCAAAGTGATTTAATTAAACAAACAAGAAACCCATTAGAATTTGTGTATAGATGATCTATTCAATGAAAAGCATGAAAACATGAACTATAATGGAGGGAACTCACAAGATTGGGGCTTTTAACCCCTGTGGGTGTTAAGGATAGGTGTGTGTGTCGTGATCTAATGCTAAGCTAGAAAGAAAACGAAGCTATGCATGCATGAAATCAGTGAAATAAAGAGGAGAGGGAAGAAGAGATTGTGTAGCCGCTGGGAAAATGCCCTCGAGAGCTCTTGCTGATCGTCTGGAGGGAGAACTCTCTTCGTGGAAGATGAAGCTCTCTTGCTCAGCCAACTAATGAATCCGGCCTTGCCCAAAAAGATGCAGAGACGAGGTACTTATGGGTGATTATTCCCAACTCGGGTCTGAGAGGAATAATGGGCAAGAATCCGATTTTGGGTAAGTATGGTTGTGCAAGGGCTATTGGAACTTGGAAAGGTACATGTTAGGAAGGTCTCCTCCGAATTTGAGAGGATTTGGACGTGATTTGGACGTCCAAACGAAGCAATTACCATCAATAGCATGTGTCCAAGTTGGCTTCGGATTGAGTTTCCTGTTTAAGGTCCAGAATGCGACGGTCTAAGTGTCGCCTTCCTGAATGCGACGGCTCGATATGTCGCCTTCCTCATATGGAAGGTGACTTAAGTCATTTTTTGATTTTTTGAGGATTTTAAAATATGGAATTATTATCGCGACATAGGGCATGTCGTTTTCAGGAAGGCGACCTAGGGCCTGTCGCCTTCTGGTCTTTTCTGCATTTTGACTATGTAATGTGTCCAATCAACCATGCACGGCCTTCGAGATGAAATATTGGATTTTATACTTAGAGAGCTATAGTGAAAGAGATTGATTTGACCAGGAAGGGTCCTCCAGGGCGATGAATTAATGGAAATGGTATCATGATCGGAGAAAACCAGCTTGATGATGATGAGCCAACGTGGGGCATCAAGGATACGACAAGGGATTTTGCTCGACTTATGGGTCAGAAATGGGTGTCTACACCAGTTTCCTTCAAATTACAAGAGGTAGTATCATGGCCCAAACGCTGGCACGAAGAGCAGAACAAAGGCATGTTGCAGAAGGAAATAGTCTGCCAACCACTGCCACCAGGCCACCCAATCCAAATCCATTTAGGATGAGGCTTGGTGACATCAAATTCAACACAAACTCTAGCCGCCGTGGTATTGGACATGTTCAGAGAGCTGCTGTCAACTTTGAGAACTGGCCCGACGTTCTCAGCAATAGTACGAAGAAGAGATTCTTGATAAAAGTTTGCAGGTATACCTGAAAATTCAATCCATAGAGGGACAAGTGGAGAATCCACAGCAGGGGAGAAGTCAATCGTCCATTTAGAGATTTTAAATAAACGACCTTGAACATATAATGATTTGCATAGTAGTAGCATCAGGTAGTCCTCGTGCGCAGGGAACTTCAAGTGGAGGTGTCTTGAATCCAACGCACTAATCATGAAATCCTTCTTAAAGTTGAATCGTTGCGAAAGATGGGTCTTGATGTCTTGGAAAGCTGGACGACCACGCAGAGTGCGGGTGACTAGGGCGAACTCCAGCAGCGCACATGAACCATGAATCTCCTCTAAGGAGAAGAAAGCAGCCGGTTCGCCACTATCCGTGAAAGCAGGTTGGTGAACAGGAAGATCTAACTTGGGAAGATCCAGAGAAGAAAGAAGTGCTTGGGCAAAGGATTTAGGAGGGACCGAGGAAGAAGAGTCAGAGAGAAGACCAGAAGTCGAAACAGAAGCACTCCACTAGGTGGGGGAGGAGGAAGCACCCCACCTCCCCCAGGGCCGGCCATAGCCGGCGGCTGCTAGGAACCCAGCAGGCCGCACAGAAGGCCTTCGCCTAGGAACCCAGCAGTCGGTCCATTTTCCTGTTGGTGCTTATCTCCTGTCGTCAGTGGGTGGCGTTGTCAGCCACAAATAAACATTTCTCGCTTTACTAAGTTAGACTTTAATTAACTCATTTAGAAATATTAATGAAGTCTGATCTTGAGTCAACCTCGAGCCTACTTCGTAGATTTAATCTGACTTGACGACACTTTTACCAACTTGAGTCAAACTTGAGCCTTACCTCTCTGAGTTAGTTAAACTGGCAACGTGACATAGAAATATTGTATTGAGTGGAGAAATTTGGAACGGTAAAATTTATCTCCTCTTAAAATCGTGACTCGATGATATTGAATATTTTCTATTTAATATTCCTATCAAATAGTTAAAAGGGAGCAACATGTCACATCGAAATTGGTATGCTAACTATTGATATTCTTATTAGATATCAAGCAGCAGTATACACCAAAAAGCGCCACATCTCATGAGCTTTTCTATCATGTTGGTCTTAGTACCATCTGTGAGGATCTACAGCGACCCGAGATCAAGAAAACGCAGCAGAAAAAGAGATTTAAAATTTGATCTCGATCCGTTTTGGAATTCGCAAACCTGACTATCGGATAGTCGAAATCACCTTGCGCGAAATCAGATCCGCGTTCGTATGATTCCATGGAGGTGACGCCACAAGCCGTTCAACCGTCCGGCCTCCAGCGGTGTCCACGCGGTCTTCCTCGCGATGATCCACGCCCGCTCCCTCGCGACGGACCACGCTCGCTCCCTCGGGTTCCGCAACGCTCGAAGACTGAGCTTGGATCCGTGTCGATCTCCACGACATGTGACGCAAGAGAGAGGGAGAGAGAGGGGGAGAGAGGGGGGCGACCAAGAGAAAACCCTGATGCTTGGCCAGGGTTGTCCCATCACATCATTATATAAAGATTATAGTTTTTCATAAAAACCCCTGATCTTAATATAATTAGACCGTCGCCTGAAAACCTATTGCGTGTAACCCTCTAGGCCCAAGAACCAATCCAATTAATGGCCTAATAAATTAGTAACACTTACTAACATGATTAATTAGTTAATATCTCATATTATCTAATTAATAATCCGAATCAACTTTATCTAGTCGACTCAGCTGGACCTCCGAACACGTTGGGTGCCAAGCAACACCATGTGAACCCAGAAGGTATTGGGGTTCTGCAACCCTCACAAGGAACCTTTCCGTCATCAGTTACCGTGCAGATATAATCTCTCATTTGCACAATACTCTTGGAACAACTTAGGATATGGTATATTGTCAAATCCTAACTTATTGTTCCATTGGAATTCGATGCTTTAGATTAATATCAAAAACTCCCTTTTTGATATTTTGTCTGCCCTGGCCAGGGACTTCATTACATCGTTCCCTTGAGTATTCTCCCTCTGTGTATTGAGGACAAATGATCCCTTGTTGACCACTCAATCCCCTTCAAAGGTCTTCCGCTGTGCCCGAACATTGACTATTTAGAATCTCTTGGATAGAGATTCTTAGGCCAAGCTTAAAACACAGGAAGTCCACCAGGTGTCTTTGGCGTCTCAGGTCTAAAGACCATCTACACAACTGTGACAACCGAATCTTTCTGGTTGACAGTTAGGTACAATTCCATCTAGTGATTCTATCGGATCAGTTCAGTGAACTCTTTCTCTAAAGAGCACCTATTGTTTCTCCTTAGTGTCTCCACACATATGACTATGAGATCAGTCATCCTCATCACATGAGCAGGAGTAAACAATACTATTCTATCCGGATATCTGATGTCCTTCTCAGATATCCACCGAATAGGAACATTTAGAATATGTGTTTATTAAGTGAGTAGTCTCATTAGTATGATCACACATCATAGTCTACTCACTATTGCACATGTTCATGGACTTTATTATAATATCAACATAGTAAAATAATAAACAAAAGCCATTTTATTAATAACTGAACAAAATGATACAATATCAGATTGGCTTGTTGTCCACCTAAGACTAACAATCTCCCACTTGGACTAAAGCCAATCACCTTTATGCACTAATCCCATAGCTGTCAGGTGACGCTCAAACACAATTTGAGGTAAAGGCTTTATCAGTGGATCTGCTACATTGTCAGCTGATGGAACCTTTTCCACCACAACATCTCCTCTGGCAATTATTTCTCTAATCAGATGAAAGCGTCTCAGAATGTGCTTAGACTTCTGATGAGACCGTGGCTCTTTAGCTTGTGCAATAGCCCCATTGTTGTCACACAACAGTGGGATGGGATCTGAAATAGAAGGAACGACACCAAGATCGGTGATGAATTTCTTCAACCACACTGCTTCCTTGGCGGCTTCAGCTGCAGCAATGTACTCAGCTTCAGTCGTCGAATCTGCAGTTGTTTCTTGCTTAGAACTTTTCCAGCAAACTGCACCTCTGTTTAGGGTAAAAATAAATCGAGATGTAGACTTGCTATCATCTGGATCTGACTGAAAACTCGAGTCTGTGAAGCCTCGGAGTTTCAGTTCACCTCCTCCATAAACCAGAAATGTATCCTTAGTCCTTCTCAAGTATATTAGGATACACTTCACAGCCTTCCAGTGCTCCTGACCTGGATTAGCCTAAAATCTGCTCGAAACACTTTGAGCATAGGTGTAACGCCCCGACGCGGAATATCGGAGTGGGATTACAGTTATTAAAAAGTACAGAGCGAAAAATAAATGACAAACCATTGCACGAATGGTATAATACCAAATAAACTCCAATTTCATTAATAATCCACCAACTATCTATTACATTAACGTATCAGAGCCAAAACTAGGGCCCAGAGTACTTTATTCAAAATCAAACTATTACATTATGACTAACTGACTCACTAACTCATAACTATACTAACTACTACTAGATAGCACTGGTGGCTGAAATGGTCACTCCTGAGCATCTCCCTCAATCCCGTCCTCGTAAGTGTGGTCGTCTCCATCCGACTCACCTGAACACATTAAATAAACACGTATGATGAGCGAATAACGCCTAGTAGGACTTAATATCTCATGAACACAAGCATGCTTTAAATAGTTAATGTCTTAAAGGCAGGTTAACTAGAGAGTAAAGTCATGTAGAGCATGTCACGATAACGAGAGAACAATTGCAACTGGCACAGGGAAAATAGTACAACGAGAACGATAATAGAATGACCATGTAACATTATATCATGTGAATTGCACAATGGTGCACTAGTAACGATCATGCTTGCACTTGTAGAAATAGTACTTTGATTGTCATAGATTAATCTAGATAGTAAACTGGCACTGGATGCATGCCGTAACACATCCTTGATCATTTTAACTCCCATGGGCACTGGCACTTTTCGGGCGCTCCTCCCAGGACCTGATCGGGCCCTATTGCGCTGACATTAGTCATTTCTTTTATCTTAGACAATCACATGAATGACCAATAGAGTACCAAGAAGAGATAAGAGAGTACTAGACGAGATAGATGAGAGTGTAGAGAGAATGTGAACAGATAAGAGGATATAGAGATTAGATGAGATTGGGACATTCCGTAAAACAACGTGAAATTCTGATAGTGACGGTTGCACAACACCAGGTTGGGTGCCGACAGTCTGGTAGAAGTCACAACCACCCACTTAGTCGTGTCATGAACACGGCCAAATGGTTCGGAGTGATCCCGAGACGAGAAGGAAAAACACTAAGGCATGGATCGTACTGATCCCTAATGTGTATCGGGATTTGGGGTACAACCAGCTCGTTGACTAAGGACGTACGCCAAAGCCAAGAAGACTTATGGAGGTCTTGACAAGGAGTCCCTGGTCCAGTTGAGAGTATTCCCAGTGGAGAGGTGGTCCAAGTCAAGAGAAAGTGTGTAGAAAATGGGTCTGTCATGCCTCGAGTGCTCGAAGCCGAGGGAAAACGATAACGGTATTTAAAATGTGCGTATAAAACGAAGACAATTGTATTTAATAAAATAGGGTAATTTAGTCATTTATTTTGCTAATTTACCGAATACATTCTTGCATAATTTATCAGGGTCAAATGGCATTTAATAATGTTATGTGTGTGTAAGTGTAAAGAAATCTTGAGGATATGACAAGTCGTGCAAATGTCATTTTAAATAATTAAATTTATTAATGCCATTTATTAATTCACCAAGTCGAATTAACTACAACATGATTTAATCATGGCTAATTAAAGGGTATAAAACCTAAACATCAGGGCATATGCACAAATTTCAATTCTGGTCGGATTCATGAAAACGCGGCGGACTTACCCGTCGCGATTCAAGTCGCGACGGGGCGGCCGGGCGCGACAAGTGGACTGGCTGGTCTGGCCCAGTCCAAAGCGGAATTGCGGCGGCTTATGCCGCTGCATTCTTGACGTGACGCCATTAGCCGGCGCGACCCACTGATATCGCGGCGGATCGCGCCGACGCGATACCAGGTGGGATTGCCCATTTTCCCTTTTTCCCAGGGCGATTCCTGTTTGATACATAGACGTTCTAAATTCCATATAAAATAGCATGGTGATCTAAAAAGTACGAAACTAGTTTTAAACGAAAGTAGACATATAGATCTATCAATATACACGATTAATTTGAAAATAAACAAGGTTTGGGCATGATTTGATCGGGTTACTTTTTAGTGATCTAAACCTACGCAGTCAGGGTTCAATGAATTAATTAATGATGGATACATCATAAAAAATTCTGAAACTAGGGGAGTTCAAAAGCTAACAAGATGTAGTATTTATGATAATTTTATCATGATATGAAGTCAAGTATGAACGAGGTTCACAAATAAACATGAAGGGTCGGGTGCATGGATCTGACAGAGATTCAAAGAATTAATTCTCCCTCATGGGAGATTTAAATAGAGTGAAACTAGGGGCTTTTGAAAACTAGTACGATGCAGTATATATGAGAATTTTATCATGGCTTGAGAACAAGTACATGCAGGGGTATAGAGCAAACAAGAAGTTTCAGGTTCATGGTAATAGCAGGGATTCAAACAATTAATTCGCCCAAATGGATGAACGAAATGCAACGAGACAAGAGGGCTTTTGAAGAGGTTCATGAAAGCTACCTAGGGTAATTTTTACACGATTTTTACTTGAGAGATTGCCTATCTTTTTTGTGGAGTAAGAAAGCCCTAGTTTGATGATGAAAAAGAAGAGAAAATCCAAGCTCCAAGCCTCCTCCTCTCCTTGCTCTTCGTCCAGAACTTCTCCTCTTCATCTCCAAAGAGCTTAGACACGAACTAAGGTTGCTAGGGTCAAAATTTGAGGGTATATGGCTAACTATAGGAGTCCTAGCCATTATAAGAGTCCTCCCTTCCATTAAACTCCGAATTTCCTTCTTTATCTCCCACTTTCTCTTATTTATCCACCTAATAGAGTTGGGAAGGGATCCAATTTCGTGGGTAAAGGTTTAGGGTAAGTGTAGGACTCTTTTTAGGATAGATATGACTTGTTTTAATAGTTAATTTGACCCTTTTCCATTTATTAATTAATTAGATACGAATTTCTCTTAATTACTTCTCCTCTCATAATGGGTTATCCCTAATTGGGCCCAACCAACCACGTTAGGACCATTAGTACATCCCATTACTAATTTAGCCTAATGGGCTTTGATTTAAATCATTCTAATTATATTTATTTCCCTTTTTTATTCAATAATTTCTATTTTCCCTTATTTATAAAATAGAAATTTTATTTTATTTGGGTTTTAAAAATCAAGGGTGCTATAATAGGCTACATCAGGTCTTGTACATAGCATGGCATACATGATAGATCCTATGGCAGAAGCATAAGGAACTCTATTAATGACTGCCCTCTCTTCAGGAGTCTTAGGAGACTGTTCTTTAGAGAGATGAATTCCATGTCTCACAGGTATGAGTCCTCTTTTGGAATTCTCCATGCCAAACCTTTGACAATGGTATCTATGTACATAGATTGGGTTAAACCTAGCATCCTCTTTGATCTATCCCTATAGATCCATATTCCTAACACGTAGGATGCTTCTCCCAAATCTTTTATGGAGAAGTTCTTTGACAGCTAGATCTTTACAGAGGATAACATTGCCACATCATTCCCAATGAGTAGAATGTCATCTACGTAAAGAAGTAGAAAGGTGACAGCACTCCCACTTATTTTCTTGTACACACATGGTTCATCCTCATTCTTAATGAAGTCATAAGATTTAATGGCCTCATCAAATCTTATGTTCCAGCTCCTGGAGGCTTGTTTTAGTCCATATATGGATCTCTGTAGCTTGCACACTTTGTCTGGAAACTCCTTAGATGTGTAACCCTCTGATTGTATCATATACACCTCTTCCTCAAGGTTCCTATTAAGGAAGGCAGTTTTCACATCCATTTGCCAAATTTCATAATCATAGTGTGCAGCTATAGCAAGAAGAACTCTAATTGATTTTACCATGGCAACTGGGGAAAAAGTTTCGTCATAGTCAACTCCTTGTCTTTGACGATAACCTTTCGCCACTAGTCTTGCCTTGTATGTATCAATTTGTCCATCAGCACCGATCTTTCTCTTAAAGATCCACTTGCACCCTATGGGTACAATACCCTCAGGTACATCAACTAAGTTCCAAACTTGGTTAGTGTACATGGACTGTATCTCAGAGTTCATAGCCTCCTGCCATTTCTCAGCTTCTGGGCCTTCAATGGCCTCCAGGTAAGTCATAGGGTCATCATCCTCATGGTAGGGTACTTTCGAGTCACCTCCATCAATATGTCCCACATATCGTGCTGGTAACATAGTCACTCTACCTGACTTGCGTGGTTCATTAGTGTGTATATCAATAGGATCACGAACCAACACCTCACTCTCAGAGGTAGTGTTGACTTGTGGATCTGGAACCTCTTCCAGTACTACTTTACTCCCACTATCTTCTTGGAGAAGATATTCCTCCTCCAGAAAAATAGCTCTCCTGGCAACAATCACTTTTTGTTCCTCAGGACAGTAAAAGTAATATCCAAATGTCTCCTTTGGATATCCAACAAATCTACACTTACGTGTCCTTGATTCTAGTTTCTCTGGATCGTGCCTCTTTACATGGGCTGGACAACCCCAGACTTTAACATGTTTAAAATCTGGTTTTCTACCCTTCCATATCTCATATGGTGTAGAGGACACAGACTTACTAGGCAACTTGTTCAACAAGTAAGCAGCTGTCTCAAGTGCACATCCCCAGAGAGAGACTGGTAATTCTAAAAAGCTCATCATTGATCGTACCATGTCCAACAAAGTGCGATTTCTCCTTTCTGACACCCCATTCATCTGTGGTGTATAAGGAGGGGTAAGCTGAGATAGGATACCATTATCCTTCATGAACTGTGTGAATTTTGTACTTAAGTATTCTCCTCCTCGATCTGATCGAAGAGTCTTAATACTCTTTCCAGTTTGCTTCTCTACTTCATTTTTAAATTCTTTGAACTTCTCAAAAGCTTCTGATTTGTACTTCATTAAGTACACATATCCGAATCTAGAGAAGTCATCAATGAATGTAATGAAGTATGAGAAGCCACCCTTGGCCTGGGTAGACATTGGGCCACATACGTCTGAATGTATAAGCCCTAATAACTCTTTGGCACGTTCTCCATGTCCAGTAAATGGAGATTTAGCCATCTAACCCATGAGGCAAGACTCACAAGTTGCATATGATTCATAATCGAATGGACTTAAATACCCATTATTATGCAACTTTTGGAGTCTAGCTTCACCAATATGTCCAAGCCTACAATGCCACAAGTAGGATTGATTCACACTGTTCTTGCTCTTCTTAAGAGCCACATCAAGATGGAGATCATGATAAGAAACATCCAAAAGATATAAACCATTGACCATATTCGCAGTAGCAATCAAATTATTACTGAGATAAACGGAACAACATTTGTTCTTAATTGTCAACGTATATCCAACTCTGTCTAAACATGAGACAGAAATGATGTTCTTTATTATGCTAGGAACATAATAACAGTCTTCTAAAGATAGAACACCTCCAGATGGGAGCTTAAGGTTCACTGTCCCCACAGAGTTTGCCGCAACCTTTGCGCCATTTCCTAGCCCTAGCTCCACCTCATTCTTGGTCAGCTTTCTTCTACTTGTCAGCACCTGCACATTATTGCAAATATGAGAAGCACATCCAGTATCTAATACCCATGATGTAGAATCTCTAACTGACAAGTGTAATTCTATCATATAGATACCTGAAGCTTCACCTTGCTTCACAGCGCCCTGAGCTTTGTCCTTGAGGTATTGTTTGCAATTCCTCTTCCAGTGACCTTTCTGGTGACAATAGAAGCACTCGTCCTTTTCATCTCCTGTGTCCTTCTTTTTCTTCTGAGCTGGGTTTGTCTTAACATGCTTCTTTTAATTTCCTTTCTTAAAGGATTGAACTGCCCTCCTCTTCCTGTTGGTCTTACCAACTAAAAGGACTTGAGGTTTTTCCTTCTGAAGGTTTCCCTCAGCAGTCTTAAGCTTGTTAAGCAACTCAGCTAATGTGACCTGAATCTTGTTCATGTTAAAGTTAACAATGAACTGAGAGTATGAGTCTGGAAGTGATTGCAAGATGAGGTCTGTGCTCATTTCCTTAAGGAGTTCAATCCCAAGCACAGCTAACCTCTCAATCCACTCTATCATCTTCAATACATGAGTCTGTACTGAAGATCCCTCAGCCATCCTTGCTCTAAACAGACTTTTAGATATCTCATATCTTTCAGTTCTGCTCTGCTCAGCAAATAGCTCCTTCAAATGGAGCAAGATGGCTTTGGCATCCATGTCTTCATGCTGCCTCTGCAACTCATTGCTCATTGAGGCAAGCATGAAACATTGTGCCATGGTGGAATCCTGCTTCCACTTCTCATACTTAAGCACCTCTCCTTCAGGGGCATCTGATGCCGGCTCAGTAGGGGCCTCACTATCCAGGACATAGGCAATTTGCTCAGACCTAAGGACAATCTTCAGGTTTCTGAGCCAATCGGTGTAGTTTGGGCCTGTCAAACGGTTGGCATCCAATATGCCACGTAACGGATTTCCTGACGACATTTTAGCCTATAGGAGATAAAAGAAATATAATTAGCAGATGTTTAGTTATTATTTAAAACAAGATATGGTCTTTAATCTAGTTTAAAACTCCCACTATTTTTTTCGACGAACTGCACATCCCTCAAATATGCAGAACGGAAGATGCCGACAATCTCCTAGTGGGGATCAGAATCTCAATGACTCATACCATGATTTGTGTATAGCACAACAAGTCATGACATGAACAAAGAGCACCCATCTCATGGGACTTGCAACCCTTTGCAATATCTGATCATAATTCAGTCCCTGCATTTTAATGGCCTTGTGGATAGCACAACAAGCCATAAAGTGCAGTCTAAGCATTACCATCGTTACTTAACGCAGATAGATTAGGATGTAGCCCTTGTGGATAGCACAACAAAACTACACCGTGCCTCTACCTCGTTTTCATGCATCCATATGCAATAGTTTAAGACTTATTTCACAATTAAGTGGGCCTTGTGGATAACACAACAAACCCACCCAAATGTAATTTAAGTCATTAAACTATAACGATGGAGGACCACGCAACAATATCAAAATATATGCGTTACGGCTTAGAATTTTGAAAGAGGATTTTGAAATATTTTATCTTGGTATCATCCTAGATGGTAGCATATATGAATATTCCATAATATTACATAATACTATAATCTAGGATATCTTAAAAGAATTTGCATCCCATACAAATAAAAGTGGTAATGGATATTGCTTAAGTTTGACTGGAGCCATAACAGTCAAACTACCGCTACACTACCAATATAACACATATATTGGTAAACCTGCAAACATATAAGCATTAGAGAACTTCTTCCAATGCCATCTCTTTTTGCAGTAGCGGATCATCCTTGCCATCAATTATTCCTCACGAACAAAATTACATCAAATAAAATTGCATGTACATTTTGTATAAGGAGAAGCCTTATGGCGAGTACATCATGAGAGGGAGATAGAAATACATTGGAATGTGAGAGAGAGAGGAGGTTCGCAGACCTCAAATTAACCATTAATTTACAAATCCCACATTCACAAATAAATTAAAATCAATCACTTCATCCCATGATAAGAAAAAGCAAATATCCATGACCTTATAAACTTTTACTCATTCCACACATGGAAGTGCACATCACATGGCTAAGTAAAAGTTTTGAAAATATATATATTTGGTTTCAGAAATCTAGGTTCAACCAAAAATTGGGTATTCGATCATTTCAAAAAAATTAACCTTTTAACATGCTTTAATGTCCATTACTAAACTGTAACATCAAAAGCATGCACATACAATCTAAAATCATTTAATGAAGGATTATTCCATGCAAAATAATTTCTAAAATAAATAATTTTAACATTTAAATTATTATTTTCAAAAATATTTAACTCCCATAATTTTAATTAAAAAAATGGGACCCTGCTGGAGCGCCTGGCTCAGCCAGCAGGCCCACGGCCTACAAAGGGCCCCCCGGCCCAGGCGGACCTGGTCCGCCTGGCGGCCCGGCCTGGCCCGCGCATGGCCCGCAGGCGCAGCCCGTGCTGGGGCCGTGGGGCCCTGCTGCAGTCGCCGCCCTAGCCGCGGGGTGCGCAGGGCGCCGCCCTTCCGCGTAGGAAAGGCCTACCCCGAAGGGGGCCACCACCGCGCAGGCGGCGGTGCGGCGCCCGCGGTGGCGACCCCGCCCCCCAGCCCCTTTTTTTTTCCAGCCATCAAATGGTCGCGGAAACCAGTACAAAAAATTGGAAAAATTTGGGGCGGGGGGGGGGGGGGGGCTTCCGGCGCTCTAACCTTGGTCGATTTTGCATGGAATAAAACAAAAAAATGATCTTAGATTCATAAACGGATGTAGATCGCTGTGGAACCTGGCTCTGATACCACTGTGAGGATCTACAGTGATCCAGATCAAGAAAATGCAGCGGAAAAAGAGATTTAAAATTTGATCTCGATCCGTTTTGGGATTCGCAAACCTGACTATCGGATAGTCGAAATCACCTTGCGCGGAATCGGATCCGCGTTCGTACGATTCCGTGGAGGTGACGCCACAAGCCGTTCAACCGTCCAGCCTCCAGTGGTGTCCACGCGGTCTTCCTCACGACGATCCACGCCCGCTCCCTCACGACTGACCACGCTTGCTCCCTCGGGTTCCGCAACGCTCGAAGACTGAGCTTGGATCCGTGCCGATCTCCGCGACATGTGACGCAAGAGAGAGGGAGAGAGAGGGGGAGAGAGGGGGGCGGCCAAGAGAAAACCTTGATGGTTGGCCAGGGTTGTCCCATCACATCATTATATAAAGATTACTATTTTTCATAAAAACCCCTGATCTTAATATAATTAGACCGTCGCCTGAAAACCTATTGCGTGTGACCCTCTAGGCCCAAGTACCAATCCAGTTAATGGCCCAATAAATTAGTAACACTTACTAACTTGATTAATTAGTTAATATCTCACACTTACTAACTTGATTAATTAGTTAATATCTCATATTATCTAATTAATAATCCGAATCAACTTTATCTAGTCGACTCAGCTGGACCTCCGAACACGTTGGGTGCCAAGCAACACCATGTGAACCCGGAAGGTATTGGGGTTCTGCAACCCTCACAAGGAACCTTTCCGTCATCAGTTACCATGTAGATATAATCTCTCATTTGCACAATACTCTTGGAACAACTTAGGATATGGTATATTGTCAAATCCTAACTTATTGTTCCATTCGAATTCGATGCTTTAGATTAATATCAAAAACTCCCTTTTTGATATTTTGTCTGCCCTGGCCAGGGACTCCATTACATCGTTCCCTTGAGTATTCTCCCTCTATGTACCAAGGACAAATGATCCCTTGTTGACCACTCAATCCCCTTCGAAGGTCTTCTGCTGTGTCTGAACATTGACTATTTAGAATCTCTTGGATAGAGATTCTTAGGCCAAGCTTAAAACATAGAAGTCCACCAACAAGGTGTCTTTGGTATCTCAGGCCTAAAGACCATCTACACAACTGTGACAATCGAATCTTTCTGGTTGACAGTTAGGTGCAATTCCATCCAGTGATTCTATCGGATCAGTTCAGTGAACTCTTTCTCTAAAGAGCACCTATTGTTTCTCCTTAGTGTCTCCACACATATGACTATGAGATCAGTCATCCTCATCACATGAGCAGGAGTAAACAATACTATTCTATCCGGATATCTGATGTCCTTCTCAGATATCCACCGAATAGGAACATTTAGAATATGTGTTTATTAAGTGAGCAGTCTCATTAGTATGATCACACATCATAGTCTACTCACTATTGCACATGTTCATGGACTTTATTATAATATCAACATAGTAAAATAATAAACAAAAGCCATTTTATTAATAACTGAACAAAACGATACAATATCAGATTGGCTTGTTGTCCACCTAAGACTAACACCATCAATGATCAGTCAACGAACAGTGGTATATTATAATTTACAAAGGATACTCCATCCAAACTCATTTTGTTTCAAACCATTCTCATTGGTTCACATCAATGTGTTCTTATGCTGAGCAATACTTGCTTAATTATGAATGCTCATCGTGCCAATAGTGGTTGTATATTATTTGATAGGCCGTCTCCAGTCCATTAGAGGAAAGAAAGCAAAGAGGAGAAGGAAAAGGGTATCAGGGGAACTTAGTCCTATATTGGATATTATTTTTGTAAGAAAATTCCATGTAGAAGAAAACACATTAGAATTTAATTTTTTTTCATAAAATTAAGATTCCTTTCACTAATCATTGCATGGTATAACATACTTAATCTAAACTTTGAAGATCATATCTTCATCTTTGCGGAGACCTTATATCTCCTTAGAATTCCTTGCAAATTGAAATCGCTCAATCATGCGACCTTTAGCGGTGTTCATATTATTAGATTGCATGGTGCGAAGTCACTCGGGGGGGGGGGGGGGGGGGTGAGGGGGGTTGAATAGGGTGTTTAAAAATTCTTGATCTAAGTTTCGATCACCAGTCTGTTAAACACAAGAATAATCACATAGAAATATCGTAGTTAGTGGTTAGTGATGTGCAAATAAGTTGAAGCTGGAAGCAAACACACACACTATGAACAATAAGATTATCATACTTCGGACCTCCTCTCTAACGGGAGTCCTATACGTTAAGTTCCTAAGAGTACTTGAGATTTCCGCTAATTTGTAGCCAATAGGTAACAACCACCGATTCCAATCAGCCTTCCCTTATCCAATGGGAAAGAATACACCACTTGCTCCCAAGCAAGTTTTTCCTTCTATAAAGAGGGATAAAACCACTTGCACGCAAACAAGTCTTCCCTTTTACCAAAGGATACTCACACACAGGGTACAAACCCCCTATAGGTTCTTTCTAAGATTTACTTGACCAGGGAAGTGTCTAAGACAAACATGTGATCAAGCTCAAACAGATATACAAGTAGACTTTAGACATGATCACGTAAGGCACTTAAAGAAAGAGGAAGAAAGAAAGAGATTGAAGCTGTTCTCTACCTCTTTATAATTGTGGACTTCAAATGAGAAGCTTGGGAAATTCGTCCATATGCTTAGGATGCTCGAGGAAGCTTTTGAAGTGAAGGTGCAGAACTCTTTCCAAAGATTAGGAGTCGAAGTCCTCTCTGTTTGTGTATCCTTCTCTGTATCTCTATATGTGATTCCCGTTCAAACTTGATCTCTTTATATGGCCTTCGAGCATTGATCTATCTGTTAGACACATTTGAGACCGTTGGATTTGAACATTAGACAAGTAGACTTTGAAAGTGATAGCCTCAACAACGCATTCTTCAACTTAAACAGTCATCGTCGTGCATGGTGTTGTAGTAGTTGCAATAAATGATCTGCATGCAAGTATAGACACAAGCAAGATTTTCTCTAGGAGGATTCTATGCTATCTTCCTAGGTTGGAGAGATATAAAATATTTCAAATCTTATATGCACGAAAAGGTAGTCGACTTTTAGAGAAAGAAGGTAAGCCTTTACGTATATGTGAAAAGATAGGTAGCTAAAGTCGTAAGCTATTGGTTCCGAGGTGCTCTCACAGTCAAAAAGTATACAGAGATATGATTGTATGAAAGTAATGTGTGTATATAAAATAATAGGTACTTTGGTTTTTAAGAAACAATACGTCAGTCGAAGATGGGTTCGACTCCTGAAGAGTTCTTCAGTCGCAGTTGACCTTCAGTTGATGAAGAACCTGCTTCAATCGAAGTTGGACTTCGAATACTGAAGACTTCAACTATTCAAGTCTCATCTCCAGTTGGAGTTTGTAAGTTGTAACACCCCAATTTATTAATAATAGTAAAAAAAATTAAAATCACCATAAATGGTAAAATCTTCCATTAGCCTATGATTGAAATTGTACCTTATTAGATAATGTTTAGATGCTAAGTTCAAGGTCCAAACTGATAAATAGATACTTATATGACGTAGCTAGGATTACGTAAGTTGCTATTTACCAATCTTAGGTAACTGGATACGTGTTGGTGTTGGAAAAATTTACCCCAACATGGCTAGGCGTCGAGTCCGGAGGAAGGGGAGAAGCCACCTTTCTGTGTACAGGAGGTACCTATAAAAAACCCCATTCCTTACTTCCCAAGTACGTTCTGGCTTATCACCTCTCTCTTGTGTTTTTGTGTTGTTGCTGCTGCCCTTCCTACAACAAAAGCTTTGCTTGGACAAAAGGAAAATTAAGTTATCCACATGTAGGATTTTTTTGTCTTCTTCTTTCTCCTATTCTTCTTGTCATAAACAAACCCATGATGAGCGAGCTTGTGTCCAGTTTGGGTAGTTATTTCTCATTTTTTCTTTTCTATCACCCGAATGTAACCTTTTGTGTTAAGTTTGGAACCCTAAAACTCCTCATTTTCAAGACTACATTTAGCTTCTGTCTAATAGATCTTGAGTACAAAACTGCACTAAGGATTCCCCATTAGTTATAACCTTCAAGAGAAAGTTGAAACCCACTGGACATACTCAGAGTGTCATAAACGGTCAACCGAACCCTGACAAATGGTCAACCAATATATTCCCTTGAATTCCCTAGTCGAAGTTCTTCACTAATTGGAACCCCCAATCGAAGTTCTTCACCAATTGGAACCCTGCTTCTTCACCAATCAGAACCCTTCTTCACCATTGGAACCCTGCTTCTTTGCCAATCAGAAGTTGTTCTTTAATGGAAATGCTTATGAACACACATTGATTGATGATAAACTCCTATTGATTGATGATAAACCCCTATCGATTGGTGTTATAACATATCGATTGATGATAAACTCCTAATGATTGATTTTAAAATGGTGTTATAACATATCTATTGATGTTAAAACCTATCGATGGTGTTAAGACCTATTGATTGGTGTTAAAACCTATCAATTGAGGTTCAATCCTACCGATTAGTTTTCGAAACCTCAGTTCTGTATCGATTAGTGTTCAAGTTTCATCCTTTATAGTAACTATTAGTGTAGTCACTCACACTTGTTTAACTTAACTCTTAAGAACTCCTAACATTTGGTTTATAAATTATTCCTTGAATAAGCTCAAAAGTTTCTCCCTTTTAATGAGATTATCTAATGAGTGCCCATTACCATATTTACATGATTAATGAAAAATGGAAATGGTTGGCATATCTTTGTTCTTCGGACCCCCCTTGGATCTAATGCCTGTGCAAATGGGGCAATCTAGTATCGGGAGAAGCACTCAAAGTCATCTTGTTTTCCGTATGGCACAATAATAGATCTTTTTTTTCTGATGTTTTGGCATGACACCACTATAAACTGAATTGGGTCAATATTTTCAGAAATATATTATGACTTGAAGCAATACTGCTTGCTTAATGGTATCGAGCAACTCTGTTTATACATTTTCTCTTAATCCATTTCCTCTTGAAATGCTATAGGCATACCTTTGCTTTTCGGCTACACTTGTTGCAAATCAAATGGATAAGTAGTATACTTGCTAATTCATTTTGATTTTTTGCTACTAGTTTGTCTTCCTTGTAAGAGGGAAGTGAATCCTACTGGACATGATTACTCACTTAAATCCTACTTTATTCTAGGTGATCAAGAAGGGGAAAGCTCGTGAAAGGCTGTGTGTTGAGCATATAGATATGTACCATTCTTATAACAGGGTTATGGTTAATCATATACCCCCAACTTCCTGTGGCTTATGCGCCCAATTTTGCTACAATTATGAATGAATGTAAATAAACATGATTTTACTTTCTAGTTTAATTTTTCTACATTTCTTGATAAATTGAGATTTATTGGGACGTGACAAAGTTAGTCTCGACTGTCAAAGTATGTTTTATAGTCATTGTGATACTTGACCATTTTTCACTCGAAGTATGTGTATACAATCAGAGTTCAACTTAAAGTGCATATACATATAATTCAATATTCTTTTTATCATATAAGTATAAAGTAATGAAAAACATATATCACTAATATAGAATTATTTGTCATTATCAAAACTATTTGTCATCATCAAACTAGAGTAATTAAGCATGAGTTAATTAGAGTGATTAATGCTAGTTATGAGTGCCCTGCAACCAATTCACATTAGTGATGGCACTTGTATTAATCTTGTACTGATCTCTTTTGGTAATTATATTAATGACATTTTTCTCACTATATATTACATGCATGTGATGATGTATATATGATGTGATGTCCATGGATCTGTGTAATGGGAATTGGATCATGATGAGATCATGATAATGAGACCAATTCCATTTAACACTGATCCTTAATATTCCTGGTCATAGGTTGCTCGAGAAGGACATCGAGATAACCGAATAGACTAGTGTACTATATACCCGTCCATATGTTGGAGGTAGCAGGTCTCATAGCTACTTGTGTGGAAACACTAGGGGTATGATACAAGAGCTCATTGTGGAATGAGTTCATTGAATGATTTGCTCTCAGAACTCTGGAGGTTAATGATACCTGATTGTCAAACAACGATTTCGTGGTTCCAGTTATGTAACTAGTCTTTGGACTTGAAACACCAAGGATGTCTTGCTTGAGTACTCCATTCTTTGATACTGGACTTATAGGTCTGGTTGTTCTAGATCTAGTACAGCCAGTCATTGGGAATGGTAGCCAACCCTGCGAAGGAAATTGAGTGTCACAAATCATCCACTCTCAGTATCATGAGAGGACTATCTCGTGTCTTCTTACTTAGGTAATTTCTTGGCCAGGGTCGATCGAATTGAGAGAGAAAGAGTTCTCCAAGAGATCTGATATGAGTAAGACCAAGTTGGATTCCATATGGGTTTGACTCGACCATGCCTTACATACGGTCTCTGGGATATTAGTTGGATGAGAGACTATATCTACACAGTAACTGAGGGTAGAAAGGTCGAATGGATTTGATCCCCCTGTACTGTCTAGGGACTATGGCTTGGTAGCTTGGCATGTCCATAGTCGATGACTTGGGTAGATTATTATGGAGATAATAATCCACTTAATCTGAAGGAGTTCTGGGTTAGAAGGGTTCTGACAAGTACAACTCACGGCTAGCCCGATATTAAGCCTAGATGGTCACACATAAAAGGTGGATGATGCGATGGCAATGGAGTATTGGATAAGAGTTATCCAATAGGCTTCTTTTACAACCTAGGATGGAAAGAGGATAGTTTATTGTCAGGATGGTCTTGGTGACCGGGATCACTATCTCCAGGATGGTTATGACAACATGGTCGATTGTCGCCAGAACATCCTAGTCACATAGTCGATTGCCACCAAGAGTGTCTTGGAGGCAGTGACCATTGTCGCCAGTAATGACTAGAGGTAGTCTGCATGGTCAACTGTGACGGACCACGTCGTTCAAACCCGTTAACCTAATAACGAGCTTAATCTGACTCCGCCTCCTGTGAACAAGCCGAAGCCTCGCTAGGGATATCACACACATGTCCATGAAAACACAAAGGAACACATTGATATATATATAAGATTCGTCATCACACACATATTTACAATGGATTTACATAGCCAAATTTCAACAAAAGTCAAACTCAAGTACATAGGCCTGGGGCATACCCTTGGGCACAACAGAAAAGTAAATTACACTGCTGGAGGCGTCAACCCAACACCGCTACGATGCGGCTCCGGACTAGAAGACGGGCGTGAAACCTCCTTGCTCTCCCTCACCTGAAAGCAATAAGGAGTGAGCCTCATGAGTCACTAGCTTAGTAGGGAAATTCCCTCAAAAGCCATAAACCACAAAACACAAGAGAAACAGGAGTAGAACATAGTTATTTATAGCTAACAGTCTAACTGGCATGGAATAATAATCACTTTACTTAAATAATTTAAGCTAATAACAACAACTCAACTTTAAATAAATAAACAGCAAACCACGCTCAGAAGTACAAGCTAAGGAAGGGTAATGCCAAACATGAGTCACGAAGACTGGTTCGCGACATTAGCTACAGACCCAGACAAGCAACATAGGTCTACCTCTCAGCCTTGTAGCCAATGACGAAAGGTCCAGCTACCGCTCCACTACACAGAACCCAACGATTTGTGGAGACCAACACTCACCACACTGCAGGTCACACGGCTACAACTCCATGCCTGGCACCTTTAAGGTCTCTGGCCCGAGCACCCTAAAGTGAGGCACTGGAAACAAGGACTAGCCGGGGACCAGTACGTCTACCGGTGTCCGTCCCCCAACCAAGAGCGCGCTACAAGTGACTAAGTACAACCACAACACACAAGCCGTTGTCCCATTGTCGTCTTTCCCTCAGCCAGACGTACTACTCAAGCTACGGAGTGAGGGTGTCCAGGAAGACGACACAGACCGAAGCGATACACAAGTACTGAGACAAGACCCCGAGCACTACGTGCCTGGCTCACAGAGAACCTAGGGTACCCGACTCGAGAGGTAACCGTGGGCGGCGTCGTATACCCGACTTGCCTCGCACACACAACTACACAAACTCGGTAATGCCACTTACCACAAGTGCCAATGCACCGCTTATATCCATAATATGCGAACCATCATCCAAACGGGTCCACACATGAAAACACAACATATCACTGTGTAGACACTCAAGGCTCAGGTAGCAGTCAACTAAATCGCATCATACACAGATGACACCATTTGATGACTGAATCGCGACGGGCCAAGCCGTCGCGATACAGACTGAATCGCAATGTATGACTCCGTCGCGATTCAACTGCAGAACCCTACCCAAAAAATCCCCTCCGGGGAAGCCCAAATCACCCCTGTATGGCCCATTCACATGCATATTTACAATAAAATAAATCCCTATACATGCCATCTATCCTCCTTAACCCATTAAACCTGTTTCAATCATTACACATGATTCATTTAAATCGAAAGGAGAAGGATCCCCTACCACATGAAGAACGTAAAAGACGCGTAAACCGGCACTGCCCTGGCGTTTTCCGCACTCCACACATTGTCCTCGGCGCCGAAAACCGCCAATCCGAACGCCGGGATCGCCAAATCGCCAAAATCCCCACACAAAACTTCACACTGGCTTCCCTCTCGACTGAGCAGTGCCCCCTACGCTGCTCGGCCTGGGGTGGCCGACTATAAACTCGAAACAGAATCGTGACGGCTCGACGCGTGATTAATCGCGACGACCCGTCGCAATTAAACCACGCGGCGCGCATGCAGATGCGCACTCCGGGAAATGACGTTAGAAATGCGGCGACTAGGGTAGTCGCGATTATCGAATCACGTCGCCTGATCTGGTCACATTTCTAAAAATGCCAACAGAAGCTGGTTTAGCCTGGTTCCAGGCCTCCAGCCCACATCACCTGTACATATCTATTAAAAACTTTCATACACGCTATTCTGGGCCACACACCGGCCACCAAACCCACTAAGCGAGGATCCGAAAACGTGCGACGTTATGTTACTATCATCTAAAAAGAAATTTCGACTTCAAATCTAAAGAAAAATCTAGATACATAAAGCATTAAACACAACACCATCTACTATCATCTAAAAAGAATTAAAAGCTTACTCAAACAGGTAAGGATATGCTTTAAACATTTCCTCTGCCAATTCCCATGTATCTTCTCCTCCTTGCATTTTCTCCGATCTGACTTTTACCAATTCAATTTCTTTATTCCTCAATTTCTGTGTTCTGCGGCCTGTGATCTGCACTGGATATTCTGGCATCGACATGTCGGGCATCAAATCATCATGCTGATTACTCGATAATGCCGCTTACCATAAGTGCCAATGCACCGTTTAATATCCATAATACGCGAACCATCACCCAAATGGGTCCACACATGAAAATACAACATATCACTGTGTAGATACTCAAGGGCTCGGTAGCAGTCAACTAAATCATGTCATACACAAATGATGCCATTTGATTACTGAATTGCGACGGGCCAAGTCGTCGCGATACAGACTGAATCGCGGCGTCTGACTCCATCGTGATTCAACTGCGGAACCCTACCCAAAAAATCCCCTCTGGAGAAGCCCAAATCACCCCTGTATGGCCCATTCACATGCATATTTACAATAAAATAAATCCCTATACATGCCATCTATCCTCCTTAACCCATTAAACCTATTTAAATCATTACACATGATTCATTTAAATCGGAAGGAGAAGGATCCCCCTACCACACGAAGAACGCAAAAGATGCATAAAACGGTGCTGCCCTAGCGTTTCCCGTGCTCCACACAATGTCCTTGCGCCGAAAACTCGCCAATCTGCACGCCGGGATCGCCAAATCGCCGAAAATCCCCACATAAAACTTCACACTGGCTGCCTCACGGCTGAGTAGTGCTCCCTGCATTGCTTGGCTTGGGGTGGCCGACTATAAACTCAAAACAGAATAGCGACGGGGCTCGACGATGAGATTTAATTACGATGGATAAACTCGTCGCAATTAAATGCGACGCCTCTGCATGCCCACGCGGAGCGCATGCAAACGCGCACCCCGGGAAACGGCGTTAGAAACACGTCGACCAGGGCGGTCGCGATTCTCAGAATCATGTTGCCTGATCTGGTCACATTTCTAAAAATGCCAACAAAAGTTGGTTTAGACTGGTTCTAGGCCTCCAGCCCACATCACATGTACATAACCTGTTAAAAATATTTCATGCACGCTATTCTGGGCCGCACACCGACCACCAAACCCACTAAGCGAGGATCCGCGAGGATCTAAAAACGCGCGACGTTACTTACTATCATCTAAAAAGAATTTCGACCTCGAAATCTAAAGAAAAATCTAGATACATAAAGCATTAAACACAACAACATCTACTATCATCTAAAAAGAATTAAAAGCTTACTCAAACAGGTAAGGATACGCTTTAAACATTTTCCTCTGCCAATTCCCATGTATCTTCTCCTCCTTGCCTGTTCTCCCATCTGACTTTTACCAATTCAATTTCTTAATTCCTCAATTTCTTTGATCTGCATTGGATATTCTGGCATAGACATGTCGGGCTTCAAATCATCACGTTGATAGCTGACTACTAGTGACGGATCTTTAATGTATTTTCTCAACATAGAGACATGAAAGACATCATGAGCATCTGTGAAATCTACTGGCAAATCAATTCTGTATGCTGTCTCTCCAATTCTTTCCAAAACATGGAAAGGGCCCACAAACCTTGGACTTAATTTACCTTTCTTACTGAACCTCAAAACACCTTTAGTAGGAGAAACTCTCAGAAAAACATAATCTCCAACTTCAAATTGAAGTGGCCTACGTCGGGTGTCTACATAACTCTTTTGTCAGCTTTGAGCTGTCTGCAACTTTTCTTTAATAAATCTGACCATCTCTGTAGTCTGCTGAATTAATTCAGGACCCATTACCTGCCTCTCTCCAACTTCATGCCAGTTTAATGGTGTTCTGCATGGCCTGCCATACAAGGCTTCATAAGGTGCCATCCCGATGCTGGTATGATAACTGTTATTATAGGCAAATTCCACCATTCCAAGATGGTGTTCCAACCTACCTCCCCACACTAAACAACAAGCTCGTAACATATCTTCAATTGTCTGAATAGTTCTTTCTGTCTGGCCATCTATTTGTGGGTGATAAGCTGAACTGTACCTCAGTTCTGTGCCAACAACTCTCTGTAGACTCCTCCAGAAATCAGAAGTAAATCTTGGATTCCTATCAGAAACAATTGTCTTCGGAATACCATGCAATGGTACAATTCTGTCAACATAAATTCTTGCTAATCTGTCTACAGTCCAAGACATACTCACTGCTAACATTCTGCATACCTTGGTCAATCTGTCAACAATACCCATATACCATTGTGCCATGTAGTTGTCCTCGGTAGTCCTGCCACAAAGTCCATAGCAATATCATCCCACTTCCACTGCAAAATTGGTAATGGCTGAAGTTGCCCTCCTGGTTCTGATGTTCTGCTTTTATCTGCTGGCAAACTGAACACCTTGCAATATATTCTGCTATTTCTCTTTTCATATGTGGCCACCAAAAATGCTTTTTCAAATCTTCATACATTTTAGTACTGCTTGGGTGAATGGTGTTGTAACACCCCAAAAATTTAAAGTGTTAGGAAAATATGAATAATGTGATTATTATACATTATTTTTGTCATTAAATTGAAATAATTAGGATCTGGCTTTAACTAAGGATGACGTACGTTACCCCAGTGTCGTACGCCGAGGTGCGCACTCCGACAGGGCGACACCGAAAAACGATAACAAAAAATAAATCTGAGAACACCATAATTCTCTGAAAAATGTGGAGATAATATAAACGTGAATATCTGGATTTATTGACATGCAGACTTCGAGGATAAGCTGTCGCGACTATTTTTCGGGCGAATTTTCACCCTGTGTAAAATAAATTCTAAGAATTAAATAAAAATCACCATAATTTGTAAAACCATTGCATTAGCTTATGGTTGAAATTTCAATACAAATGGACATCATTTGAATGGGTTTACAAAAGGATATTTGGACCAGTTGATTTATGGACTAATTACGGAAAGATTTTTCTGGAAATTCTTGTATGCTTACGTATCATGGGTAACGTAACCTATGTCATGGTGGGTTAGATCTCTTACACGTTTTTACCCATGTGCTAATCGTAGGGTGATGCTTGGACCAGGTGGCTGTGGGTGATTAATTGGGGGTTTTACCCCAACACCTGTAAGCCTGCGTGCCTTGCACCTGAAGCTTTGGGTGATAAAAATCTTCCTGTACGCATCATTCCGACCTTCCCAGGAGAGCTTCTCCTAGATGTTCTCCATGTCTATCACCTTCTTCAATTTTTTTTCCTAGTGTTTCCTGCTGCTACTTCTGAGCAAAAGGGGCTGCAGATCTTGGGGTTGGAGCTACTTGCAGTGTGCTACTCTTACTTCGGTTGATATAGATCAGATCTCTCCGACTGCTGCAAGCTTTCTCTTCTTTTCCTATTTTCTGGGGAGTTCTGTGTTGAGGGAAACTTACTCCAAATCAGTAAGGTAGAATTCTTCTCCTTTCTCTCTCAATCTTACTCACTTGACTTGCTATGAAACCCCCTGTGTAGGATTCAACTTCTTTTTCTTCTCTTATCTAATTCTTGTTTTGACTATCGAGTTGCTGTTGGACTATTCATGACATACAGGTGTTTTACACCACATTGGAAATCCTGCTGTAGAAGTAAAGCATTTCAAGAGTCATATTATTATTTTTCTAACTTAACATGGTTAGAATCATCCTTACAATCCTAGAGTGCACATCCTGTACACATATATGATCATACTAGTTACTGTGAGATTATCCAACACTCTGTTAAAAAGTTATCAGACTATGAGTTTACATGTAATTCAACTGCATGATTCGACTGCCAACTATACATATTCGACTGTCATTTTACACATGATTCGACTGCCAGTTTTATACATAATTCGACTGTCAGTTTTATACATGATTCGACTACTACAGTCGAATGCCACACTTCGACTGCCACAGTCGAATTATACATTCGACTACCATACATTCGACTGCCATACCGTGGAGTTAGCCAGATTTCTGTATGTTCTGTCAGGACTGTTTCCTTCCTGAAGTGTCAGCAGAACCCTGCAAGATTGCAAACTCATACCTTATTTACATTCCATATCATTTAAGTAAATGTTATAATTTACATTTACTAAGATATTACATGTAAATAAGGAAGTACCCCCATTTGAATCCAATAAAAATGTCGGAAAAATCATATCTCTTACCAATAAAAAGTCAACTCTCCCTCCGAAGAAGAAAAACACGATTTTGGCGATTCTATCAAAATAGCGTCTTTCTAATCTCTCACAATTTGGCCTACCTAAAAATCTCATAATTCAAGTAAACCTAGTAGAATGATAAAATCCAAGTTCCGGTGAGATATTATAAGCACACATATGACTTCTCCAAGGGAGCCCTCTCCTACTGAAGGAAAAGTCAAACCTGCTCATCCCTTAATTTACATCAATATGGCTTTCGCATTGATATGTTATTATCTCCAACTCTAAATGAGAATTAGTAAATGAATGGTTCAATCCATCATATAGATTTCATGACTATCCTCGTGATGTATTCTTCCGTTGACTTTTCTATTTTCTTGGATTCTAAAATATTATACCACTTGATGAGTCATTTAAATATCATTTCTATCCATCTTTGGATCATTCTTGGACCTTCTAAACTAATTTGATTCTTGTACCTATTGAATATCTCTGAACTTGAACTTTCCAACTACCTTTGATCTGTGTAAAGATATCAATTGTGAAATCAGTGAAAGTAACCCCAAATCCTTGTTGTGTGAGACATGTTGAGTACATGTGTACCCTTGAGCCATTACCAGAGTGAGTGTGTTATGATGACAAGTTGTGAGTCTTTGGACTCGTTTGATAATCATGCCTGTGCAAATAGGGCTGGTTCAGTCCTGGAGGAGCACCCGAATTTGTCAGTGGCCGCGCGGGGACAATGAGGACACCTGGATGTGGCATACATCATTTCCTGCTTGATTAGTCATCATCTCATACATATGTGTGTGAATACCTGACTGATACTGAACTTAAGTATCTTCCTGAGTTATTGATCATGTTCTATACTGTTTTGTTCTACATGTGTTATTGGTTTGACTTAGTGTTCATTGTCTTGACCACTCAGTGTTTACCGTAGACATGTTCCTATTCTTGATAGTATACATGTGAATCCTTTCTATTTCAAGGAATTGAATTCTACTGGGCTAGTTAGCTCATTCTTCCTATCTTTTCAGGTTGTCAATTGAAAATGAAGGTTAAGGGAGGGATGTGTGTGCTGAGGGGACCGTCCATCATCCTATGAGTCATCAACTTTTATTTCTTTTTGAGTAGTTGGAATGTAATAATACTACAGTTTTCTTTTGTTTATTCCTCATTTAGACTGAAATGAGGGATGTTATGTAATAAGCTTCCGCTAAACAAGTGTTTACGTTTATGTAAATTTCTCGTGTATTTAGTTTCTAGCAAGCTAGTTGTTTTACATAAACGTTTATGTTAGTTCTTGCTATTAATATCTGTCATATTCAATAAATGAAATTCTGCTAGGACATGACAGATAAAGAAATTTTCTACTCAACTAGTTTAAGTTATACTCTTGATTCCTCGTTCGCTCACGTTCCTGCATTTATAGTTATATTAAATGACGGGACGTGACATGTGTACCTGGATTTATGTGCTTCCTCTAGAACTTTTTGCTTTACTTCCACTTCTGCTGGTACATATAACCTGCCTCTGAGCCTGACTATGCAGTTATCATCAATTGTGACACCTTCCATCTTAATAATTTTTGCTAAATTTACATATGTTCTCTGAGCTTCAACAATTTGCCAATACAAGGATGGCTCAATAGCACTACTAGCTAGCACTGCTCGCCGCTGACTGCTTGGAACATACAATGAATTTTATGCTATTGCTTCATATAGTTTCCATTCCTTAATCATCATGTGACTCACATATGCTTTTCTGCTTAATGCATCTACTACAACATTTGCTTTACCTGGATGGTAAGCAAAACTAAAGTCATAATCTTTCAAATATTCTACCCACCTGCGCTGACGAAGATTCAAATCTTTCTAAGAAAAATATATTTCAAACTTTTGTGATCTGTGAAAATTTCAAACCTCTCTCCATAAAGGTAATATCTCCACATCTTCAAAGTAAAAACAACTGCTGCTAGTTCCAGATCATGCGTTGGGTAGTTCTTTTCTGCTGGCTTCAACTGCCTAGATGCATAAGCTATAACCTTACCATGTTGCATTAACACTGCTCCAAGCCTCTTCTAGACGCATCTGTATATACCACAAAGCCTCCACTGCCAACTGGTAATGCTAATACTGGCGCTGCTATAAGCCTTTTCTTCAATTCCATAAAACTTTTCTGGCAATCACTTGACCATACAAAAGGTACATCTTTCCTAGTTAATCTGGTCATTGGTGCTGCAATTTTAGAAAAATCTTGTATGAAATGTGTAACATCTCGGGCTTTCGGTTTTCCCCTGTTGTGTTTTGGATGACTGGCCGCTAACGCGTCCTGAATGGCCGATGCATTAGTGTCGCGACTTGCGTCTATCTAATAATCGATTGTCTGTCTGTCAATCGATTATTAGAAGAGTGGTGGTTTCTGTTCTGTCTATGGTGTTATGGTTTCTCGAGCTGTGCCGCGTGTGCCGGCGTTGGCCAACGGCCCTTCTGGGGGTTTCCGGAGGGGGTGTCGTGCGTGCCTGTGCCTGCTGGGCTTGTCTTGGTTACAAGCCAGCTGTGCCGTTTCTGTGGTGGTTGCCCCTCCAGTTCTCTCTTCGCCCAATGCTAGGCACTTGAGGGCTTGTCCGTGAGATAGGTTGTTACCGTTACCTGGGACCCCCAGCCCCGCGCGTCTGTTAGAGGGAGTTCTCCGGGCGGCGGGCGTGCTCAAGTCACGGACTTGGAGCAGAAGGGAAAACGGTGGGGGGCAGCGGCGTTGAGTCATTTGTGGAGGTCTCTTAGATAGTCTGAGTCTCCGAGGTGGTTTAGGAGCTCTTCCGGTGCGGACCAGCTAGTCCTTCTCACTACCTCGCTCTGTGTTGGTTCCGGAGCCACGTAGGGAGGTCAGGCGTGGGGCCGCAACTCGGTCGGGCTACGATGGTTTGTGGTTGTGCTCTTTGCTGTGACTCGCTAGCCTCACTCTACCTAGGGAGGTTGTAGGCAGGAGTTAGCGGCTGGCGAGCGAGAAGGGTGGACCATGTGTCCCTGTCTAAGCTGCCTTTGGCGGTGGCTTGGTTGCTCTTGTTGTGACGGTGTTTCTCACGTTGTTTCCGAGAATGTGTTCTCATTGCCCTAGCCTATACGGTGGTTGTAGCCTAGCCATGTCTAGTGCCGTGGGTTTGGTAGGTTTGGCCATGTGGGCCGTGCTTAGTGGTTTCTACTTTGCAGGTTCTCTCGGGGTGTCGTGTGCAGGCACCCGACTACTGTTTCGGTAACCCGTTCCTTGGTGTCGTCTGTGGTGGCACTGTAGGGTGTAGTTCCGTGACCTCATGGCGTGTCCGAGGTGCAGGTGGTTCTGCTTGTGGGCCCTCGACCTTGTGGAGGTCTGAGGTGGCCGTGCCTGTGGTGGGACAGTGCTTCTCACATGGTTGCTTGGTGTCTCTCGTGGTGACACCTGGTTGTTCCTTCCTGACTCATGGAGGTCTGGGACCTTGGTGCTTGTGTCATGAGACTTTGGTCTCACGTGGTTGCTCTGGTGTTCCGTGAGCTTCTTTGTCTCGGCGGGTGTGTGTTCCGAGGGTTGCTTCCGCATTGTGTTGCTCTGGCCCGACCCTGGTTGCTGGTCGTGGGATTACTCTAGTTGCTTCCGCATGTGTTTGACTCCAATGGTTCTGCGAGAGTCATCTTTGGCCTGACTCGGGTTGTGGTCGAGGCATTTTCTCCGTTCCGCTGCTTTGTAGTACTCTGTGGTAGGCGTTTCTCGCTTTACTACTTTGTATAGTAGTTTTGCTTCCTTTTGTTAGAGTTCCTGCTACTCTGGCTGGTAAGGGACTTGTTATCCCTACTGGGCCCTGTTCGCGAGGCTCACCCCCCTACTCTCTTCAGGTAGGGACTCGCTATCGCAGGAGTTCGTTGCCGGACGGTCGTGGTGGGTGGCTTGCTCGTCGTGCGTTGCCAGTAGTGTGAGTTGTGAGCGTGAGCGCTTGTACTGTGAGTTGAGAGTGGCCTTTTTGCAAGTCCTCGGGGTATACCCCTTAAGGACTGCACCTTTCTTTTGTACATGTACTTTTATTTGGGACATGTTGTACATAATTTCCTTATTAATGTACGAACTTTCTTGTTATAGTTATTTGAATTCATTGCTTATCTCACTGGACTAAATTCTAACCCTTCTAGGCTTCGGATCCGTGGGGTGGCGGCGCGACCTTCGGGGGTCCCTAGCGGGGGTCCGGGAGGTCGGGTCTTTACAAAATGCCTGTAATAACCTGCTAGACCCAGGAAACTTCTGATCTCTATAATTGCATTGTCTTCGGTGCTTCCCATCTCATAACTGCCTCAACTTTGGTGGATCAACTGCAACTCCCTCTGCTGAAATAACATGACCCAAAAGCTGAATTTCCTTCAACCAAAATGCACACTTATTAAACTTAGCATACAACTTATTGTCTCGCAAAGTCTGTAAAGTGATTCTTAGGTGCACTGCATGCTCCTCCTCTGATGCTGAATATATCAATATATCATCTATGAAAACTACTATAAACTGATCCAGATATGGATGAAAAATTCTATTCATCAAATTCATGAACGCTGCTGGTGCATTGGTTAGCCCAAATGGCATTACCACAAACTCATAGTGCCCATACCTGGTCCTGAATGCTGTTTTGTCGATGTCTTCTCTTTAATCCTTAACTGATGGTACCAAGTCAATCTTGGAAACACCTTAGTTGATTGAAGCTGATCAAACAGATCATCAATTCTTGGCAGTGGATACTTATTCTTTATAGTCACATCATTCAGCTTCCGATAGTCAATACACATTCTGAAACTTCCATCTTTCTTTCTTACAAATAACACAGGAGCTCCCATGGTGAATGACTCGGCCTGATGAAACCTTTTTTAAGTAGTTCCTGTAATTGTTTCTTCAATTCCTTGAGCTCTTCTGGTGCCATTCTGTATGGTGCTTTAGAAATTGGCATAGATCCTGGCTGCAATTCCACTGTAAAATCTACTTTTCTATGTGGAGCTAAACCTGGTAAATCCTCTGGAAATACATCTGCAAATTCCCTGACCACTAGAACTGCTTCTACTAACTTACCAGATTCAACCAAACTTACTGAAGCTAAGTAAGCTACACAACCTGCATTCAACAACTTTCTAGCTCTAAGTGCTGAGATTATAAACTTGGAAGTGTAGAACGGCATACCTTGAAATTCAAATACTTCTCCATTAGGGTGACAGAACTTGACTCTCTTCTTTCTACAGTCAACCATTGCTCCATAGGCTTCCATCCAATCCATACCCAAAATGATATCCATAATCTGTTAACTGTACAGCATATAATCTAGCAGGCAACTGGTTCCCTTGAATCTCAATAGGAACCTCATCGATATAGCAAGAAGTGAGCATAAACTCACCTGAGGGAACTTCTACAACTAACTCACACAACTTTTCTTCTAATGGTGCACCATATTATCCAAAAATTCTTCAGAAATAAAAGAATGTGAAGCACCTAGATCAATTAAAACTCTTTCTGAAAATTCATAAATAGGCAATATACCTTCTATCATATTAGAAGCCTCTGCCTGTGCCCGGGTGATAGCCATAACCCAGCCTTTACCACGCTGATGTGGTGCTCCTCTACCTCGTGCTGCTGATGGCTGCTGGGGCTGTTGTTGCTGCTGCTATTGCTGCACACCTCTTCCATACTCCCTTAGGTAGGGACAATTGTAAATCAAATGTCCCGGCTGATCACAGTTATAACACCTATAGCCCGGTGGAATTATTGGCTGCCTTGCTGTACTCTGCTGTGATTCTTCAACCTCTGGCCTGCATCCTCGTCCCTGCTGGAACATCTGCTGGTGACCTCCTCCTCGTCTTATAAATATCTTTTTCAATTTTGAACCCCAGTTGCTGAAGCCTGAGGAAGATGACCCCGTCGGTGCTTTCCCTTTACTAATCCCCGAAGACTGCTGTGGTAGCCGAAAACTACCTGAACCTGTTTCCCCTGACTGATGAGTCCGAACGGACCTCTCTAAAATAGCTGCCCTCTGTGCCACCTCTTCTACAGTCTTGCACATAAGTGGTATCACCGCATTCTGCAACTCTATCCTTAATCCACGAATGAAATATTCAACCATCATTGCATTATTGTTACAACATATGGTGCATACCTACTAAGTGTCATAAATCTCATCTGGTATTCTCAAACAGAAGAATTTCCTTGTTGCAAAGTCCAGAATTGTTCCCTTTTAGCTTGTTGAACTTGTACTGGGAAAAATGTATCATTAAACGTTTCCAGAAATTTCGACCATAAAATAGCATCTTCTGCTCTACCTGCAAAGGTAGTTTGCATCTTCAATCTCCATCATTTCTGTGCAAAACCCCGTAATTGATAGGTAGCCAAAACTACCCTATCTTCTGGTAGAGACCTCATAATCACAAAGACTCTTTCTATTTCATGGATCTAATGCTTAGTTGTGTCTGGATTGGGTCCCCCTGTATAAGTAGGTGGCTGCAATCTCAAAAATCTTTCAATGTGCATGGTTGGTTCCTCTGCTGCCCTCACTGGTGGTGCTGGTGGCACAGGTACCGCAAAAGGTACCTCCACTCCTAGTGGTGAAGGGGGTGGTACAACTAGTACCGATCCTGCCTCCTCAACAACTAAAGGCCCTGCTACTGCTGGTTATGATGGACCATGCTGGTCCAACCTTGTTCATATCTGAGTTATACTTTCCCATAGCTGCTCAATCAACTGATGAGTGGTTTCCTCCGGATCATCTCCCCCACCTCCCCAATCTCTCCTATCAGCCATCTCAAATTCCTGCACAAACAACATTCCAACCACATACAATCCAACAAATCAATACAAAACCAGGGTCAACTACTGGCAGTGGACTAATGTAAAAATTAGGCTATGTAATCTCCCAGTTCCTACATATTACATGGACCTTGCTCTGATACCAACTATGACGGACCACGTCGTTCAAACCCGTTAACCTAATAACGAGCTTAATCCGACGCTGCCTCCCGTGAACAAGCCGAAGCCTCGCTAGGGATATCACACACATGTCTGTGAAAACACAAAGGAACACACTGATATATATATATATATATATATATATATATATATATATATATATATATATATATAAAATATTCGTCATCCCACACATATTTACAATGGATTTACATAGCTAAATTTCAACAAAAGTCAAACTCAAGTACACAAGCCTGGGGAGTACCCCTGGGCACAACAGAAAAGTAAATTACACTGCTGGAGGCGTGAACCCAACACCGCTACGATGCGGCTCCGGACTAGAAGACGGGTATGAAACTTCCTGCTCTCCCTCACCTGAAAGAAATAAGGAGTGAGCCTCACGAGTCACTGGCTCAGTAGGGAAATTCCCTCAAAAGCCGCAAACCACAAAACACAAGAGAAGCAGGAGTAGAACACAGTTATTTATAGCTAACAAGTCTAACTGAGCATGGAATAATAATCACTTTGCTTAAATAAATTTAAGCTAATAACAACAACTCAACTTTAAATAAATAAACGTCAAAGCACGCTCAGAAGTACGAGATAAGGAAGGGTAACGCCAAACACGAGTCATGAAGACTGATTTGCGACACCAGCTATAGACCCGGACAAGCAACACAGGTCTACCTCTCAGCTTCGTAGCCAAGGACGAAAGGTCCAGCTACCGCTCCACTACATAGAACAACAAGCTGTGGAGACCAACACTCACCACACTGCAACTCACACGGCTACAGCTCTATACTTGGCACCTTTAAGGCCTCTGGCTCGAGCACCCTAAAGTGAGGCACTAGAAACAAGGACTAGCTGGGGACCAGTACATCTATCGGTGTCCGTCCCCCAACAAGAGCGCGCTACAAGCGACTAAGTACACCCACAACACACAAGCCGCTGTCCCATTGTCGTCTTTCCCTCAGCTGGACGTACTAATCAAGCTACAGAGTGAGGGTATCCAGGAAGATGACACAGACCGAAGTGGTACACAAGTACCGGGACAAGACCCCAAGCACTACGTGCCTGGCTCACAGAGAACCTGGGGTACCCGACTCGAGAGGTAACCACGGGCGGCATCGTATACTCGACTTGCCTCGCACACACAACCACACAAACTCGGTAATGCCACTTACCACAAGTGCCAATGCACCGCTTAATATCCATAATACGTGAACCATCACCCAAACGGGTCCACACATGAAAACACAGCATATCGTTGTATAGACACTCAAGGGCTCGGGTAGCAGTAAACTAAATCGCGTCATACACAGATGACGCCATTTGATGACTGAATCGCGATGGGCCAAGCCGTCGCGATACAGACTGAATCGCGACGTCTGACTTCGTCGTGATTCAACTGCGGAACCCTACCCGAAAAATCCCCTCCAAGGAAGCCCAAATCACCCCTATATGGCCCATCACATGCATATTTACAATAAAATAAATCCCTATACATGCCATCTATCCTCCTTAACCCATTAAACCTGTTTAAATCATTACACATGATTCATTTAAATCGGAAAAGAGAAGGATCCCCTACCACATGAAAAACGCAAAAGACGTGTAAACCGGCGCTGCCCTGGCATTTCCCGCGCTCCACACAATGTCCTCGCGCTGAAAACCCACCAATCCGCACGCCGAGATTGCCAAATCGCCGAAAATCCCCACATAAAACTTCACACTGGCTGCCCTCACGGCTGAGCAGTGCTCCCTGCGCTGCTCGGCCTGGGGTGGCCGACTATAAACTCGAAACAGAATCGCGACGGGGCTCAACCATGCAATTTAATCGCAACGGATAAACCCGTCGTAATTAAACGCGACGCCTCGGCATGCGCCATGTGGCGCGCATGCAGATGCGCACCCCGGGAAACGACGTTAGAAACACGTCGACCAGGGTGGTTGCGATTCTCAGAATCGCGTCGCTTGATCTGGTCACATTTCTAAAAACACCAACAGAAGCTGGTTTAGCCTGGTTCCAGGCCTCCAGCCCACATCACCTGTACATAACCTGTTAAAACATTTCATACACGCTATTCTAGGCCGCACATCGGCCACCAAACCCATTAAGCGAGGATCCGCGAGGATCCGAAAATGCGCGACATTACAGTCACCAACACATGTATGGTTGCATGTCTTTTAAGTCGTACCATGCACGTCTGCACAACATGGAGGTCATGCAGAGGGTTGAATTTGGTTCCCTCCATCATGATGGAGTTGATGGGAGAGCCCTACAAGCTGAGGGCTCTCCCATACCACCCCAACACTTCTCCTTCAATGACTCTCTCACTCTCCTCCAACCCCACAACCGCAACCCTCTCCTAGCCTTGAAGAAGAGAAGAAGAGGAAGCAAGGGGCTTCCCCTTTTGCCCCTGCACCCGACATCATCTCAGTCCGATGACAATGTGCGAGAATCGTAGTTTTAAAATTTTATATATCGTTTCCACTGCGCATATGATGCCCACCATGCATTCCTACAATTAACACATGAGTACTCATGCTCCCAACATACATGAGCAGTTGGTATAAACCCTCACCTAGTTCTTCTCCAGTTCTCAGCTTCTTATGTTCATTGGAGAAGAGAAGAACTAGGTTTTCCACCTTCAAACACAGGAGGAAGAGTGGCAAGAGGGAAAGAAGATGGCGACCCAACCTTTGATGCTTGGCCATGGGTTTTGGAGTGAGCCCTCTATTTATAGTGTTGGCTGATTTCTAATCAGAACCAAATTATCTTGATTTCTATTCACACTCAATTTCTTAAGCCAATCCTATTCCAACTAGGATTGGACTCTTCCTTCCTAATGAATTAGGCCTAACAATCCAAAACCGAATTGGATTGGTCAGACAATCTAACCACATGCATGTGCGATAGCCTAGAATCTCATACTCAGAAATAAAGGGCAAAGAAATTTCTCATAATTACTCCATTCCATCTAATCAACCACTCTAATGTGTGTGACTCTCTAGGCCCAATATCAAGTTAGATGCAAACCATCTAACTTCATAACGCCTTATGACTTGGTGACATAATCAATTCACATTAGTCCATCAACCTTGGGTCACACCAAGCAATGCACTATGACCCCCAAACTAAACCCTAAACCCTAGAACCTGCAAGTCCACATTTACCATGCGGCTATAATCCTTCATTTATCTAATGTCCTAGGCTTCTTCGCTAATGGGTATGGTATATTGTCAAGTCTTAATGTGAGGTCAAGTCTAAGTCCTACTTTTATTCGGATTTTTCAAAAACTCATTTCTACTAAATTGAGTAACCTAGCCAGGGATTTCGTGATTTTGACTATGAGAGACATTCCCTCTCATGATACCAAGAGTGAATAATTCCATGTTGACCACTTAATTGCATTTGCATGACCTTAACATGATTGTAGGACTATGTTAGACTTGCGAAGAGTGGATCCATAAATTCAACATCAAAGCACAAAAATGTTGCCCATGCTAAGACTTACCCGGGGGGGGGGGTGATGAATGGATTATTTTATTTTAAACTTAAAATCTGATAATAAAAGAATGATCTAAATGAAATGAATGACTTCATTGAGTGTGGACTGTGAGCTATATCTTAGATGCTAAGCGTCCTCTATGTGTATGTGTCTATAATAGTAGAAGTATGCATCCTATGACTATTATTGCATGCAATGCTAAGTGTGAAGGACACAAATAAAAAACAAGTGGCATTGTTTTTATCCTGGTTTGGTGCTGATCTACTCAACCCTATGTCCAGTCTCCAAGAACAACCCGTTTTGGGCTTTCACTCACTAGCGACAACTATTGGTTCTTCTTTTACGAGCAACATGATGAACTCTCGGAACACCCTTCTGGTGGGTACTTCTCTTTACGATAAAAAAGATGAGCTCACTGGTATACACCCTGGCAAATCCTCCTATTATGAGCTAGACGATTCTCACTAGTACACATCCCAGCAAGTCACTCTACAAGCTAGAGAATGCTCATTAATATAGACCCTAGTAGATCACTCGACGGATTTGAATGCCAACTTTTAAGATGCATCTACCCAGGCAGATGGTGGCTACAATGAATGTGTAACACAAAAATAAATGAAAAGATGTAAGCTTTATTGATCTCATGTGGCTTCAATTGATGATTGAAGCTAGCTCATGACACTAAGGACTTGTTCCCCCTCTTTAATGCTCTTCAGACTTTAGCGAGAGGATGAGGAGATTGAGAGGAGCTTTGAACACCAATGAAGAATGAATTTTTTCCTTTTTTATGCTCAATAGCTCTCTCTTTTTCTTTCTATTTTTCTCAGAGTAGTTCTGCTCAACTCTTTCTAATCGTGTTGAATGATCTATCTATTAGCTTCATCTATTTTGTTCACTGAAGCTACAACTTATATACTCTTCATTTTTCTTGTCTCATGAGTGGTAGAGATAATATATCCATTAAGACTCAACTTGCCATCTATTAGATACAACTTCAGCTCTATTGTGACTTGGCTGCCATCCATTAGATACAATCATGTTCTTCGTCATCTTTGTCACATCCTAATAAAAGGCTATTTATCGGAGTGACAGAAAACTAGGGTGTCAATAGGCCGGGCCTGGACCGGGCCTTGCTAGGCCCGGCCCAGGCCCGATTTTTTAAAAGCCGGCCCGGGCCCGGCCCAGGCCCGAGGGTAGGCGCGGCCCAGAAAAAGCCCAGAAAAGCCCGGCCTGGCCCGAAAAAATAAGAAAAGTATTATTTTTATTTATATAATATATAATTTTAATATATCTACTATAATATTTCCATAAAAAATAATATATATTTTACTTATATCTATATTAACATTTAACTTGTAAAAGATTATGTTTTTGAGTAGATTATTGTAGAAAAATACATATAATTCTTTTTCTATATATAAAATTTATATTTAATATAAATTATATTTATATTTTTCGGGCCGGCGGGCCGACCGGGTCGGGCCTCACAAAGCCCAAGCCCGGCCCTATTTTTTTCCGGGCCGGGCCTAAAAAAATTTAACGGGCTCATTTTTCTGGCCCAAGCCCGGTTAAAATTGGGCCGGGCTTCCGGGCCTCCGGGCCGGTCCGGTCCAATTGACACCCCTACAGAAAACAGGCACAAAAGGTAATAATTATTTATCCATTCATAACGTCATAAACAGAAGTTTTATTACACAGATACTCCTCATAATAACTAAGAGAGGAGTAGATCAAAACAACTTAATTTATACATCTCATTTCACACTACTAAACAGAAACAGAAACGGGTTAGCTTTGCTTGACACGGCCGGTCCACTCAGCACACATACCCTTAAACTTCACCCCCATCTGAATTACCTGAAAAGAGTAGGAAATAGTGAGCTAACTAGCTCAGTAGAATTCAAATCCATAATTCAAGGGTGATTACACGATAGCCAAGGCAAGGATAAATCAGATATCAAAGAGACAATACCAGATTTCAGAACAATAACTTGATACAATGACAGTAAAACTCAGGTCATGCACAGGTATATAGCTCAAGAATTGGTTCATATGTCAGTTACATAATACAGTGATCATGATGACCATAGTCAAAAAGTATTTGATGCAATTCCAGACATCCCGACGCCCTTTATCATTCCACGTGGTCCGAAAATAAATTTGGGTGCTCCTCCCAGGACTGGGCCAGCCCTATTTGCACAAGCATATTAATCAAGGGGGTCCAAGGACCCAATAAATGTCATCATCATCAATTAATCATATCTCACATGGTGTTCAAGCATTTGAACTCTCAAGACATCAGGTTATATGAACTCAATTACCGAATACAGGAGAATGGACTCAACGGAGTACCATTCGTAGTTGACGACTTCAAGGATAATTCAATGGTGAGTAAGGTACTTCAAGTGGATAATCTTTACAGTAGAATGACAGCAAATACCCAAGTAATTAAGGGGGTAACTTGGTAGGCTATTAGGATGAAGTTTAAGCAAGAGTTCTATCATGAAAAGTTACTGAAATACAAGGCAGGACAGGTGTTGTCGATAGCCAGGAAGGGGCTGTCGATAGATGGCAACAGACAGAGCTCAGGTTTGCTGGCTCTGTGGGTATCTGTTGACAGCAACAAGAGGGTTGTCGACAGATACACACAGTCCAAAAATCTGGAGTTCTGGAAGACATGCGCCTGTCGACAGCTTTGGGCTGGCTGTCGACAGGTAGCAGTAGAACTTCCAGAAATGATGTTTAAATCCGTTCTAAACACCCTAATTATAGAACTTATAAACCAAGGCATGGTTTATATCAAATGTAAGAGTCTAATTGGAGTTCTCATAGTGGTTTATAAGCTAAACAATCGAGATGAAACAAGAGACTTATAATTCAAACTTGGCTAGCTAGAAACTAACATAATGTAGTGATGAAAGCAAAGTCTTAACAACGATGGTTTATTGGAAAAATCCTACAATATGAACACTACATTACATTGTTTTTCATAGTTCTAAATCAAGACTGGAAGTATCTAAAAACTAAACAGAAGTCTCTACATAGTTCTAAAGATATTAAGGCTTCTACACAACTCCATAAAATGAACAAGTATCAAAGGTGGAAGAAAAATCTTGATCTCCCAGTGGGACAAGGATCTTCTCCTTTCTAATATGAAGGTGTTTATCACAACTGAGGTAGGAACATGGGAGTTACTGGTATACAACTTGTTCCTTTATCAAGACCTCCTTGCCATGAACGAAAGGTAGAACAGAATTAGAGGGAGATGAATCCTACCTTACTTAAATGATGAACTTGCAAGTATCCTTGATGAAAAATCCCACACCCAGCAAGAGAAGTGTTTCCCCCTTAAGGTTGATGGCATGCTTGCAATGTCCACACCAAGTACAACAGCTACAGTGGCACACAGGAGTAGAAGTGAAAGCAGTTGCAGGTGCAACGGAGCTAGCAACTCCAACAACTCCCCAGCAGTAGTTCTAGGAGCTCCTCCACAACACTTCTAGCAGCCAAGAGAAGGGAAAGCAAGAACAGAGACAGGAGCCAAGGTGTAGAAAGGTTCGAACTCAGGAGAGGGAGTGGCTTTTATAGCCAAGCCAGGTTCCCATGCAAGGGAACACGTCCACGCATAGGTGTAACAGTAAAACCCATTGGGTTTTTACTACTTACACCTGGTTCATGCTTCCTCTTACTCCCTTACACCTCAATCCTCACGTGTAAAAGGTTTAATTCATGTTTCATCCTTATCCTAATGTGTGCTGGCCTCCTCAAGGCTTCACACGTAAGCACTCAAATAAACACAAAAATTAGTTACCGTAAATACTCCATAATTCAACTGGTCCATTAGACTTGATGTAAACATGTCCAAACAAAGTCCGTTTGTACTAAATTTCAACCATAGACAATATGATGGTTTTACAAATTATGGTGATTTTAGTTTAATTTTTAGAATTTATTTTACAGTAGGTGAAAAATCACCCAGAAAATGGTCGCGTCGACTTAATCTCAAAATCCGAATGTCAAAAATTCAGATATTTATATTTCTGAGATCTCCACATTTTTCTGAAAATTATAGTGTTCTCGAATTTCGTTTTCGTTATAGTTTTTAGTGTCGCCCTGTGGGAGCGCGCACGTCCGAGTACGACACTGGGGTAACGTTAGTTAATATTAATCATACCCAAATATCAATTATTTCAATTTAAGACTAATGTTTAAGTCTAATAACTTTATTATTCATGTTTTTCAACAAATAAAAATTTTCTGGGGTGTTACATCTTGGCTTGCCATTTGTTAGGTTCATCTTGAGCTTTGTTGTAACTTGGCTTGCCATTTGTTATATGATGGGACTTTGGATCGAGCACTCTTCTCACATTGGCGCAGTGAAGGGAATAGATACAGACTGATCAAAGACCAACAGGGGTTCTAGTGAGGACACGAGGAGCAGGGTCCGCTTCGACCCAAACCTAGTTTACCAATGTCGTCGAGTTGCCCGTGCACCACAAGCTAATTTTTGGATGGATGAAGAATGGTAGTAAGCTTTATTGTATTATCATGTTATTCTGAGTTGGGCTTTTACAGTTTGGCCCATTAGGTCCAAAGTGAGAATCTATCCTTTTATGAATTTTCATTTTTTTATTTTGGGAGGTGAATAAACCCATTTAATGTGAGGTTGGGAGGCACAACTGTGTTAAAGGTGAGGTGGCACTACTTTTGGGGAAGTGAATATCCGTTTGGGGAATGTCAAGAGCCTTTTACGCAATGGAAATATGATGGGTTATAAATGGGCAAGGTGTTGTAACAGAGAAGGGAAGTGGAAGAAAATATTTTGAAACAAGTTTCCGTTTAAAGAAAAATCTTAGCTCTCTGATCTTTCTTTCTCTCATTCTTTCTCTATATATCCCCGTCGTGTCTCCCATCTCTATAGGTTTTCCCCTTCCCCGAAGCCATCACTGCGGGTCTCCCTCTCTTGCCCCGCACCACCGCGACAAGCCCCAACTGAGTCCCAGTGCAGGATAAGGACGCTCTCTCTTTTTCTCTAGTGTCTCTCTTAGGAAGATGAGTAGGGATCCTCCGCGCCATACAATGACACCCCTGGCGAGCGAGGACAGCCATTCGACACTGACGCCCTCCCCTCAGCGCACTGATGTCGACCGCCTCCTTCCTACCTCCGCTTACGACCCCACAGCCTGCGCGATAGCCAACGTTTTCTCTCCTTTCCCACCGCCTCCTACTGCCAGCACAACCACTAGTAACATCACCAACGACTCTGCCATTCTGACACAACTATTGTCTTTGCCACCACATTGTCCTTTGCCTCCTACCACTGCTGGCATCGCCCATTCTACTACCCGTGACATTGCCACTAACCTCCTGCATAGTCGGCAATGCCACCTCTGCCACTGACCCACTACCACAGGCTGCCAGTATCACCAGCTCCCCATGCCTATGCCTCTGGCATCGCCAAAGCCACCCCGCCACCACTAGCACCTTTCCCTTGTTCAGCACCCTGTGACAACATAGCCAAACACCGCCCAACAACGATCGTAACTACCAACTAGAACTGCAACATTCAGGCTGATGGATTATAAATGGGCAAGGTGTTGTAACAGAGAAGGGAAGTGGAAGAAAACATTTTGAAGAAGGTTTCCATTAAAGAAAAACCCTTTCCTCTCTTGGCTCTTCGATCTCTCTTTCTCTATATCTCTGTCATCTCTCCCATCTCTCTCAGTTTTCCCCTCCCCCCTCCCACATAGTGAAGCCACTGTTGCGGCTCTCCCTCTCTCTCCCCACATCATCGCGACAAGCCCCGGCCCCATCCCAGTGCAGGATGCTCTCACTTTCTCCCTAGTGTCTCTCTTAGAAAGATGAGTAGGGATCCCCCTGTGCCATACCACAACACCCCTGGCGAGCGAGGACCACCGTTCGACACTGACACCCTTCCCGCAGCGTGCTAACGTCGACCACCTCCTCCTACCTGTGCCTGTGACCCCACATTGCGCATGATTGCTAGTGTTTTCTCTCCTCCCCCATTTCCTCCTGCTTCCAACACCACCAACACCGGCCGCCAATAACGTTGCCAATGGCTCCGCCATTCCGACACAATCGCTGCCCTCGCCACTGCCATCCTTTGCCTCCTGCCACCATCGGCATCGCCCATTCTACTACTTGTGACATTGCCACTGGCCTTCTGCATAGTCGGCAACGCCATCTCTGCCACCAACCCACCACTAACAGCCACCGGTATCACCAGCTCCCCATGCCTACACCGCTACCCGTGCTGCCGCCAACACCTTTCCCTTCTTCAGCACCTTGTGACATTATCGCCAAACACCGTCCAGCAATGGTCGTGACTATCGACCAGAACCACATCACTTGGGCTAATTTGAAAGTTCTAAGTGAGCACCCCTCACTGAGTTCCACCTCTTGCAAGAGTTAGTTATTGTGCTTCCCCTCCCTAAGTCCACCCTCACTGTGTGGAGATTTTACTTTGGTTGTATCTGGGGTCTTCGGCTCAACTCCTCACTGACGCAACGTGTAGGTGTGTTGCACACTTCCCTGCTCGCCCACATCTTCGATTGAAACTAGATTCTTCGATCCAGCAAGGTATAACAACCTCATCCCTTCCTCACATTTCTGTTTGTTCAATATTCCTCATCGCTCACATAGGTCGAAAGTGAGAGCCCGATCCATATTCCACTAAATTGAGTGCAAATTACTTTGCCCCTAGGTGTTAGAGCTTACACTTGTGTTCTGACCTACCAGATTCTTGGGTAAGTTGGATCTCTTCTATGGCACTTGTTGAATTTGGACTACAAGCTTTCCATCTAAGTCATTACCATTCTTATGTCCCTTGGAATTAAAATCAATCAATCAACGTTCATTAGAAGTTGTGAGGTCAATGTGCTTGCCACAACATAACGCTCTAAGTTGGGTCTGTCCACATCAAATTGGTATCAGAGCAAGTTATTGACTTGTTCTAACCAAGCCAAGGTCCTAGGTGTGTATCATCTTCATCTAGCAAGTCCAAGTGCTAGGTTTATTGCATTTGTACCCGTAGTGGTAATCACTACCCATCAGACTCAAACTCCCTCAACACCATGGAACTTCCAACCTTAGAGACCCTTATGGCTGGTATCAATCACTTAATTGACCAACTCAACACTCTCAATGGCATTGTACCAAAAAATTGGGCAACAGATAGGGAATCTAGAAGCCTCTCTAGGAGGGGCCACCAAGGAGGGAACAAGAACCTCACCAAAACCTTGGACCAAGATGTAACACCCCAAAATTTAATACCAAAATAATAATATGATATCAAAAATCAGAGAAGATTCTAATTTTCATAAAAGACATAAATACTTACAAGAAACCTAATTATCTTTATTTTAGAGATATTTCTACATTATTAAAGTAATCCTGGTCGTACTGTCTTCAGATGTGCGCACTCCGATAGGGCACCATCAGAATTCGGTAACAGAATTGAAATCTGAAAATACCATAATTCTCAGAAAAACATGTTGATTCTATAAACGTAAATATCCTGAATTATTGACGCCCGGATATCAAGATTAAGTCGACACAATGATTTTCTGGGTAATTTTTGTGGGATAAAAAATTAATTCTAAAAATTAAACTAAAATCACCATAATTTGTAAAACCTTTCAATTAACTTATATTTGAAATTTCAACTTAATTGGATATCGTTTAAATACATAAATATAAGGACAAAGGAACCAGATGAATTATCTTCCATTTACGTAACTCATTTTTTTTTATTTCTTTGCTTACGTAGGCTTGGCTACATAGGACATCCAACTTGTGTATAAAGGCTACACGTTCCTATACTACACGTTGGGAAGTAAAAACTCTCATGTTAACGTGGCTATGTGGTAGGAAAATGAGTATTGCGGCAACATGTGTATGGCTACGTGCCATACATGCATGAAGCCTGGGCAATTATAAAAACTCCCCCTTAACCATCTTGGTGAGTTTTTACTCACTTGCTCATCATCGTGTTCCTCCTTCCCCACTACTGTTGTTATTGCCTCTGCTGAAGCTACCGCTGCTCCTGTCGTAGTTGTCACTACTACAACTCTTCCAGCTGCTACTGCTACAACTCCTACTGCTACTGCCATCGTTGTTGCTACTATTACAACTACTGCTACGGCTACTGCTATTATTGTTGTTGCTGCTGCTGCTACCACTTTGGCTATTGTGCTACCACTACTATCCTTGCATCTTTTACCTAGAGTGTAGGAGGATTTGCATTCCTCTTTGGCTAAGTAGGTTCCTCCCTACGACTCTTCTTCCATTCCTTGTTTTCATACTTATGCTCTCCATTTGTACAACCCATATTTCTTTTGTTCCATGTTATGTAGGATTTCTTTCCTTCTTGTTTCTTTCTTTCATTAAGAACCTTGTGTTCATGTTTTACTATGTTCTTATCTCGACTTGTGATCAGTAGAAGCCACTAGGAATAGTTTTCTTTTCTGATTATCATGTTTCTTTTAGTTATGTCCATGTTTATGGTTGAAGTTCATGTACTCTTCACATGAACTTTTCACTAGATGCAAGGAAGAAGCCCATAGAAGAGTTGTTCATACCAGGATCTTCCTTTCATAAGTTTTCATGTTATCCATGTTGTAAAGATTATACTCCTATTGTTCTACTTCTTTCCTTCATGTAAGTGGTGTTTAGAAATGTAAGTAAGACCCATGAGGTGTTGTTAACCATGCATAGAATCATAGGAACACTTAGAAGAGTCTCCTGAGGTGATGTTAAACCATTCCTGGAAGAATAGCCTGCGTCTGTCGACAGACAAAACCTAGCTGTTGATAGATATCATACTTCTAGAACCCAAAAATTCGGAACCACCAGTAGATGTTGACAGATAGAACTCATCTGTCGACAGATGACAACCATCTGTCGACAACCATCTATGGCCTATCGACAGCTAGGGGCCAAATCCCAGAATCCGGTTCTAGATGACCAGTAGCTATCGACAGCCACCTTATGGCTATCGACATACACCAGTCTGTGATGTTAACCTGAACCATTCTTTTTCCAGTCAGAGGTGTCAGCAGGAACCTTGTAAAACTGAAACTCATACCTTATTTACATTCCATATCATTTAAGTAAATGTTATAATTTGATGTTTAATGATATGGAATGTAAATAAGGAAGTACCATCCATTTGAATCCAATAAAAATATCAAAAAAATCATATCTCTTACCAATAAAAAGTCAACTCTCCCACTGAAGAAGAAAAACACAATTTTGACGATTCCATTAAATTAGCGTCTTTCTAATCTCTCACAAATTAGCCTACCTGAGAGTCTCATAATTCAAATAAACCTAGTAGAATGCTAAAAAAAATCCAAAGTTCGGTGAAACCACCAGTTTATGTTGACAAATAGGACCATTTCATCCTCAATCCAAGTTGTCACACTCTTGTATTGTCCAAACAAGTTACCTTTCTTATTTTCTTGGATTCTAAACTATTATACCACTGAGAGGAATCATGTAATCATCATCAACGTCCACCTTTGGATTATTCTTGGACATCCTAAAATATTTTGATTCATATACCTTCTGGATATCTTTGAGCATTAACTTCTAGAACCCCACTTCCTGTAAAAATGCTTAACTCTTGATGAGTGCCCAAGTACCATGTATGTATATCAGAAATGGAAATGGGATGACATATTTTGGGTCTTTGGACTCTCTCTTGATTTAATGCTAGTGCAAATAGGGGTAGATCCAGTCTCGGGAGGAGCACCCGAATTCGTTTAATCTGCGCAAAGTGGTATGGATCTCCAGGGTGTTTGGCATGACACCACTATATTCTAGATTGATCGACATTTCCATCAACTATGTTGAAACATGAATGTTATTTGCTTGCTTGAGGACTGAACAGGGCATCTCTACACATACACTTTCTTTATTTCCTTCTGAATTATTGATCATAAACACTCGTGCTTTGCTATTTCATTTATGGTCACATTATGTCAATTCTTTGGCATATTATTTCATGCTTGTTACTATTTGATAATCGTGATTCACTTTATCTATGATCTGATTTGTATCATTTTCCATTACTTATATTCAGTACTTATTACCTTCTTGTACATCAATTATCCTTGACTCATGTAAACTTTATATTCCTTGATTTTGGAGGATAAATCCTGTTGCCCAGCTAGTAAGCCCAGAGGGGGGGTGAATGGGATTCTTAAAATTTTGATCACTTTAAAACCTGTCCAGAAAAACAATCACACAACACACTTCGATGACTGTTAGTGTTAGTAAAAAGGATAGCAAACACAAGGCAATCAAGCACACGACACACGGAATTTATCCTGGTTCGGACCTCCTCTCTACAGGAGTCCTACGTCCAGTCCCTGAGCAACAACTCAGGATTTCAATACCCAAGGGTACAGTCCCCTCAAGGACACTTACACACCGAGCAGCAGCTGGTCTTCTCTTCTCCAGCCGAAGAGGAATTACAACACCCTGGATCCCACCAGGTCTTCCTTCTACACGAAGGGAAACAACCACCCTGCAACCCCAAGGTCTTCCTTCAACACGAAGGGAAGAAAACACAAGAATGTGGAAATGAAAACATGCCCCTAGATCAAGCTTATGGATCAATGCTCGATCTGAAGCAACGAGTGAGAGGAAGAGTTCTACAATGAGGAACACTCTCAGTTTACAGAAGCTCTCAAGACTAACACAATGAATGCAGAGAGCTAAGAGCTAGACAATAAGAGGAGTGAGGCTTTTTGCTCTTTTAGATGCTCACAGAAAAGGTTGTAAAAGATTGTTGTAAGTGTTGTTCTCCTTCTAGAGCTTCAGTCTTCTATATATGTCATCCATTTGAAAATTGAACGTTGAAGTGTCTGTTGTCTCTAAACTTTTGTTTACGTTAGACTGCATGTCACTGTAGAGCTTCTTGTTCAGCAGTCTTTAGCTTTCCATGCATGCAACAAGAGAAAGGATCTTCTCTGATATCCGTTATCTTCCATATTGTCCAACGTTGTATTGAGATGCGCTGTCAGAGATCTGCACGCATTAAATCCTAAAACAACAGACAGCTAGGCTGTCTCTTATTGCCAATCAACGTTAGATTGATTTTATATCAAAGAGGAAGTGAAAGGTTGCGGAATTCTCTATATGGTAATCTAGAAGGGGGGTTGAATAGATTACCGTTGATTAACAATTATTATCACCTTCTTTTTGCGAAAACACAGACTGTAGAACCTGTAACAGATTTTGAACTCAACTTTGATGTGTGTGAATTGACAATAGATGAAGAAACAATCTATCATACGTGTGTAGAGACAACGGGCCTACCAAACATCTACCGTAGAAACGTGCAAACTATAGGACACAGAGTTTTAACGTGGTTCGGAGTACACAACTTGTGTATCCTACATCCACGGTCCACACACACACGCAGAACAGACTGCTTGTCAACTAGTTCGCGACAACAACAACACACACACGAGATGTCTGATGTGCAACCACGATCAGAACAACTCAAAACCACGTGATTCAAGCACAAGGCCGCTTGAAACACAATCACACACACATAGATAATAGAAAAGTGAAAACTGGAAGAGTTCTGAGTGAAAAGAATGAATCCTGATTGAGAACTCTTCTGGAGAACGTCTAGATGGAGTTCAAACTTCGTCTTGATAGCCTTGGGTAGATGGAGAAGCTTGAATCCACGACGTACTGTCTTCAACTCTACTAGAACAATGGTTCTTTCTCTCTCTGAACAGCAGGGTGAAGCAGAGCAGCATCAACACCTCTTCTCCTTAGGTTTTCTTTAGGGTTGATGATGGTGGCTGCTTCTGTACGAAAATATCTCCAAAAAGTTCCTTTTATATGGGTGTTCAAGTATGGAGAGTCGTGGTTTAAAGGAACACCCACACTGGGAGCACACGGAGATCTTGTATCTAGATTCTCTCTTCGTCTGTCAACAGGTCTCATATCATCTGTCGACAGGAACTTGTTTTCCAGAAGGCCTATTTGCTGACTGCATGGATCTGTCGACAGGTACAGCTGGGTCTGTCGACAGGTGCTCTCTTTTTATGCTTTTCTTATTCTTTTTCTCTTGTTGTGGTACAAGGTCTTGAATGCAGTCTCACCTACATTAGAGAACATGATTAGTGAGACATAATCAACATATTTATCATCAATCAAAGTATGTGTATCATTTGCATCCACTTGTCATTGTCATTATGGTTTACACATTTGTCATGCATCAATCTTGGTCCATGATTTTGTCATAATCAAAAACAAGGATATGTCATTTAGCTTAGCATTCTCATAAGGATTCTTCATATGAGAATTCAACAGGAAGTTCCATTCTGTTCTTCTAAAAAGATGTTTACAATATAAATATAGAAATAGAAGATATCGTTTGCATGCACTGCAGTGATACGTTCAGTCATAATAAATGCATGGTTGTCAGAAAGATATACGTGAAGACTTTGACTTTTCAACATACTCAGAAATGAGTTCAAACATCAAATCATTATATTCCATGAAATCTTTACATGCATGACTTATGAAATCGTTAGTCGTTATCCATGTAAATCGTTGTGCACTCATAAGCAAACCGATGCACATACGAATCATTATATAGACAAATCGTTATGACTCTATAAGCAAATCGTTATAAGCAAGTTGTCAGAGATAAAACGATGTGAGCAAATCGTTGTTTGTTGTATCGAATCGTTACGGAGACTAAGTCGTTATGTAACTAAACGAATCGTTACAGTGACAGAGTCGTTGTGTAACATATCGAATCGTTGCAAGGATCAAGTCCTTATGAGACTTAACGAATCGTTGTGAAACCGAAATCGTTGTGCTCACTTAAGAAATCGTTGTGAGAGCAAATCGTTGTTCTCACTTATCAAATCGATGTGATGACCAAATCGTTGTGAGAGCAAATCGTTATTCTCACTTAAGAAATCGATGCGAAGACCAAGTCGATGTGAGAGCAAATCGTTGTTCTCACTTATCAAATCGATGCGAAGACCAAATTATTGTGAGAGCAAATCGTTGTTCTCACTTGAGAAATCGATGCGAAGACCAAGTCGTTGTGAGAGCAAATCGTTGTTCTCACTTATCAAATCGTTGTGAGATCGATGCGATCACTTAGCGAATCGTTATGGAAGCAAATCGTTAAGCTTTCTTAGCGAATCGTTGTGAGATCGATGCGATCACTTAGCGAATCGTTATGGAAGCAAATCGTTATGCGAGAGAGGGAAGTCGTTACAGCATACAGAAAATCGATGTGTACTTAGAGAAATTTCATGCTTGAACTTACATTGCTATAGAGTAAATAATACTTACCCATTTAGCTTGTTATTCCTTGTTTCATTTTCTGTACTCAAATCTCATAGAAAATATGTTAGATTAAACTTTATTATAGCTTTTTTAATCACCAAAATAAATATGTAATTAATTTAAATTACATGGGGATAAACTGATCATCAATCTCCCCCTTTTTGGTGATGACAAAACTTAACAATAAGCATAGATGATCTGAAATGAATCTAAATGAAATTGCTGAAATATAAGAGATATATTTCAGAAGTACTATATTTCTCCCCCTTTTGTCATTAAGCAAAAAGATACCACAAGGTGATAAAGACAGAGAGAAAAGATATTGAGAAAACAAGAGAGATAGATTTAGTTGCCCTGAGGAGGTACATCGATGTAGAAAGTAGGAGACAAGAGAGAGGCGTGCCGTCGAATAATTGGCAAGGCCTGGCGTTCCTGCTCCTCAAAATAAGCCTGAAAAGCCCCAGAAGATATGGAGTAAGATGGTCCCATGTCAGGTAACATCCTTTGAATATGAAGCTGCCGCTGAGTACGCAGAAAAATGCCATATTCATCGGTGCCAAGAGAAAGTTTGTAGGTACTGAATGAACCAAAGCTGGCGAACCGAAGAAATTGGTTGATCTTGATAGGATAGTGTAACTGATGCTGCAGAAGATCTTTCTTCAAGGCCAAAAATGGCTTGTACCGCTCAACCCACTGAAGGTAAGGGTCCTGAACTAAATTGATAGAATTCAGGTCCAAGAAGGCTTCAGCTGAGAGAGCTGGCTTGCCTGACCTGACCAATGAAGAATTTAATGATTCCAACTGAAGAGCAGATTGATTGTAATACTTTTCCCAATCTGTGGGAGAAAGTCGTTCATATTCAGAAATGAGTGGAGCAAGAACTTCAGAAGAGATGTGGCCCATATGAAATTCTCTGAAAATAAACCTTTGAAAGGAGGGGAGGCGACCCTGCTGAGCTGATATTCTTCCCATTACTCGAGCAAATCTCTCAAAAACATGAGAGCCAGCAGAGGAATCCAAAACCAAGGAGTGTAGCTTGGGAAGAAAAACTATTTCAGGCATTTTCAGGGTTGTGAAGTCCACTGGGAAGGAGCAATTAACAGGATTTTCAGTTCGAAGAGAAGCAATAGCTCCATGGAATTGGCCAAACTGTACTTCAGGTAGCAAGTTGAGATAACGAAAATCATTGTATATCTGGAAGTACCTTGTGATCCTTATTTCTTTAAGAATGAAAGGAGCCCAGAGTGCTTGATGGTGAAACACAAACCACTCAGAGAGGGTGAGTGGGTGATCCCGGGGAGGAGTTCTATCTGACTTGGCAAGAAGATATTTGCTGTAGAGAGTCTTGTGCCTTTTGGCCCACTGATCTTCAGTCTTGCACTCAGCCATTTGGAAGATTTTTGATTGGTCGGCTTTGGAAATATGGCAATAAGGAAGGACAATGTTGAGGTGATCAGTTAGGTTGAGAAAGGGAATGCCAAAAGTGGTGGAAAGAATGCACTTTTGGAGATATTCACAATAAATTGGTCTCCTTCGATTTTCAACAGTGAGGGAGTACCAAAGAGGAGGAAACATAGATTTGGAAGGAAGAGCTAGGGTGGATGAGAGTTTCCTCTTTTCTGAATAGGACTAGAGGAATCAATCCTATGAACATGAGTGGCAACTGCCAGGACTGAGATGAGTGTGGTGCGCTCCAACTCATCCTCACAGTTGTTTAGAAAAGCACTGGCAAGTTGTGGATTTTCAGGAATGAATGTGATAGAGGAAGGTGGAGCAGGAGGATGAAGGAAGGAACTTGTAGAAAAATTGGTGGGTGATCTGGCTGATGAGGGGCCAGAAGAAGATGATGCTCTAGCTGATGATGAGGCTGGAGGGTCTTCAGGAACAGGAGGAGGTGGATGAATGGATGTAGAGGAGGTAGGAGATGAAGTGGATTGAGATGGAAAAGGAGTTGGGGAAGAGATGGTGCGAGGCATAGGTTGTTTGAAGGTGATAGGTGCTGGTGTTGCAAGAGATGAAGACTCAGGGGCTTCGGGAGCAACTGCAGGCTCTTCTACTCTTGGATTCACAACACCCTCAGAGATCATTGGCCCTGGTGGCCCAACCACAACCTCAGATGGCCCTGGTGGCCCAGACTTCACGGCTTCAGCAACAGGTGCTTCCTTCTCAACAGTTTGAGGCCCGGATGGCCCTGCTGGTTCTACTACAATTAGCCCTGATGGCCCTGCATTTTCTTCTGCTGGCCTTGGCCCTGATGGCCCTGAACTACTAACTGGTTCAGCAGGAGAGTGAGCTGGAGGGGCAGAGGTGGATTGCACAGTAGAAGAAATAAGCTTCTTGACACTGTCAAACTCACCTTTCATCCATCTGCATAATTGCTTGAACATTTTAAAATCATCTTTCAAGTTATGTACCTCAGTGGACAAGGCTCCAATCTCGTTTGCTCCTGAGGTCTGGCTGATAAGGATAGACTGAATATCAGACTGCAGAGATGTGAGAGTCTTGCCTTGCTCATCCAGCCTTTTAATAATGGGCTTCAACTGAATTATCAGCTGCTTCTCCTTGGGCCTCCTATGAGCTACTCTTTTCCTTTTGCTATGTGCCCTTGCAATGGGCTCCTCGAATTCAACATGCTCTTCATTATTCATAGGGACACTTTCAATGTGCTCCCCCTGAGGAGCTGCCTCCTCATCAATAGATTGCTCCCCTCAATAGGAGCATCTTCCACTGTTACATTTTCATGAGCAACTACTTGCTCCCCCTGACTGGGAGCTTCCTCCATCACCATTTCTGCAGTGTGGCCTGATGCCACAGCTTCTGCTACTTGATCATCACTAATTACTGGCTCCCCTAGAGTGCTTTGGATGGAGTCCAATACATCCCTGAGTACTGAGGCTACTCGGGAAGAAGGAGGAACAATTTCTGAACATTGCCCAACGGGCTCAATCAATTCTTGGGGAATGCCCTCTATCCTGCTGCTAAAATCTATTGCTGCTGGCTCCTCTTGAGCTACTAGGACTGCTGCTATTGCTGCTGGTACTTCTACTTCTACTGCTAGACCTTGTTCTTCTATTGCTGGTGCTGTTGCTGGTGCTTCTTAAACCAAAGAAACTGCTCCTGCTGCTGCTTCTTCTGCTGGTGCTGTGCTGCTGCTTCGTCCTGGACTTCTTGGGCTTCGCCAATAATGGCTTCACCTTTCGCCACAGAAGTCTTTGTCCATACACCATTTACAACTCAAAATCCGCTCTTCCTTAAATTTCTACTGCGGATTTGCTGCCTACTGAACCACTGCCTATTATAGTCCCTTTTCCATTATCTCCATAGGTGACTGTACCTTCTTCAGCTTTATGGGAAAATAGCTTCCTGTTCCCTGACATGTGCCTTGAGCAACCGCTGTCTAAATACCATTTGGATGCTCGAAGGTTTCCCTGCATTGAAATCATTAAGCTTTAGGTACCCAAGTTCTTTGGGTCCTGGTTGGTTAGTGTCATCATTTTTCTTTTTGATTATCTATATTTTATGTTTAGTAGGACATGATACTTTAATATGACCTAGCTTATTGCAATGACTGCAGCAAGACATCTTAGTTACTTTTTCAGTTGGTGTGTATTTAAGATTTGCCTTGTATGCTGTGTCTTATTCAGGTACAAATTTAGGTGTAGGATATATTTTAGGATAAACTTTAGTTTCTTCGTTATCGGGAGGTGTATAACCTAATCCATGTTTCTTTTTACCTGACCGTCTAGCACCTTTCAATATTAATCTAGTTTTACCGTTTTTAAATTTTTCTAGTGTGCTTGATAATTTTTCATTTTCTGTGGTTAACGTGTTGACTTCTTGTTTTAAATTATTTACAGTTTCTTGATTTTCCAAATTTGCTAATTGTTCATTTTTATTTTTCAAGTCGTCGCACAGTAATTCATTTCTCCTTTTTAGTTCGTTAATTTATTTTTCCATTTGCTCATTTTCAGATTTTAAATCTGAATTAGTATTTTCTAGGCATGTGAGATTTTTCTTACTGGCCCTTAGTGATTTACATACTTCTCTATATTTACAGTATAATTCACTAAACGCTTCTTCTAAGTTATCTGAATCAGTATCATTACAAGAAGAGAAGGATGAGTCAGATGTTACCTTATCTTATGTGTTGGCCATGAACGCCAAGTTAGCTTTTTCTTCTTCTTCACTGCATGAGCTTGACTGGCTGTCCGAGTTACTACTGTTGTCCCAAGTTGCTGCCATGGCTTTCTTCTTGAATCTTCTCGGTTTTCTTGAACTGTCCTTCTTTCTTAATTCAGATTTCTTGAGCTTTGGACACTCTGCCTTGATATGTCCGGGCTGCTTACATTCATAGCAAATTGGCTCACCTTTCTTGATGTCATTTGCTTCAGTTTTCTTGAAATCTTTGCCCTTTTTGAAGTAACGTCTTCTAGATTGATACTTTTTCTTCTTGGCTAAGATGCGTTGTAGTCTTCTTGATAACAATGCTTCTTCATCTTCACTGTTTTCACTACTATCTTCGTTCTCAGATTCTTCCTCAGAGTTATCTTCTACTGCTTTGAGGGCATTGGTGTGCTTCTTTCTATTTGATGATTCTCCCAATCTTTCCATGCTTATCTCATGGGCCATGAGGGACCCAATGAGTTTCTCCAATGACATCCTTTTCAAGTCATTGGCTTCTTCTATAGTTGTTACCTTGGGAGTCCAAGAAGATGGTAGAGATCTAAGGATTTTCCTTACCATGTCTCTTTTTCCTAATCCTGCTAACCTGTTGGTGATGTCTGTAAATCTGCTGAACATCTGTGTAATGCATCTGAACCTCTAACCAGAATGTCTGGTGTCAGTACCCGTATGTGATTCTTAGCTTCTCCCACATCTCCATCGTTGATTTGCAGGCTGAAACTCGATTAAATTCTTTCTTTCTAAGTGCACAGCATAAATGCTCTTAGCTTTGCAGTTGAGAGAAATCTTCTTTCTATCATCTTCTGTCCATTTGTCCTTCTCGTTAGTGACTAGAAGGTTTCTTCTTCTACAATTGACCAGATTTGAAAGTCGAAACCTTGTAGGAAGTACTCCATTCTTGTTTTCCAATAGGTGTAATCTTCACCATCGAATAGCGGTGGCATGTTGACTGACTGACCTTCGGAGTGACCTTGGGCTGCCATTTGATCTTTTCTCTTCAGATCGTTGGATCTTCTTCTTTGTCGAAGAGACTAGCTCTGATACCACTTATTGCCCAGCTAGCAAGCCTAGAGGGGGGGAGGGGTGAATGGGATTCTTAAAGTTATTGAGAACCTAAAATCTATTCACAAAACAGTCACACAAAACACACTTCGATAGTTGTTAGTGTTAGTAAAGATAAACAGCAAACACACAAAGACAATCACACTACACAAGGATTTATCCTGGTTCGGATCTCCACTCCTTAGGAGTCCTACGTCCAGTCCCTGAGTAATATCTCAGGATTTCACTACCCAAGGGTACAGTCCCCCTTATGGACTCTTACACACCCAGTCGTAGCTGGTCTTCTCTTCACAACCTGAAGAGGAATTACAACACCCTGGATACCACCAGGTCTTCCTTCTACATGAAGGGAACACACACCCTGGAACCCCTAGGTCTTCCTTTAACACGAAGGGAAAGATCACAGGAATGAAAAATGAAAACAAGCCCCTAGATCAAGCTTATACAAATGCTAGATCTGAAGCTAAGACTGAGAAAGAAAGGATCTGCAGAATTGATCTCTCTCAGTGCAAGAAGCTCTCTCAAGGATCTACACTAATCTCAGAGAGCAAGAGCTAGAACAGATGTGAGTGAAAAACTTGGCTCTTCAGTTTTCTCACAAAGACTTGAAAAAATCGTTGAAGCATTGTCTCTCTTCAAGGTGTCTTCTTCTTCTATTTGAAATTTGAACATTGAAGTGCCCGTTGTCTCTAAGCTTTTGTTTACGTTAGACTGCATGTCACTATAGAACAGTCTTTCGCTTTCCATGCACGCAACAGGATCTTCTTTGATATTCGTTATCTCTATATTGTCCAACATTGTATTGAGGTGCGCTGTCAGAGATCTGCACGCATTAAATGCTAAAACAATAGACAGCTAGGATGTCTCTTGTTGTCAGTCAACGTTAGAATGATTTTATACAAGAATAGAAGTTCCATTCTGTTCTTCTAAAAAGATGTTTACAGAATAACCACAAAAATAGAAGATATCATTTGCATGTACTGCAGTGATACATTTAGTCGTAATAAATGCATGGATGTCAAAAAGATATACGTGAGGATTTTGACTTTTCAACGAACTCAGAAATGAGTTCAAATATCAAATCGTTATATTCCATGAAATCATTACATGCATGACTTATGAAATCATTATGCAAATGAGTTGATATCCATGTAAATCATTGTGCACTTATAAACAAACCGATGCACATACAAATCGTTATAACTCTATAATCAAATCGTTATGAGTAAGTTGTCAGAGACAAAACGATGTGAGCAAATCGTTGTTTGTTGTATCGAATCGTTACGGCGACTGAGTCGTTATGTAACTAAGCGAATCGTTACAGTGATAGAGTCATTGTGTAACTTATCGAATCGTTACAAGGATCAAATCGTTATGACGGTATATGCAAATCGTTGTTTCACTTAAGAAATCGATGTGAGAGCAAATCGTTGTTCTCACATAAGAAATCATTGTAAGAGCAAATCGTTGTTCGCACTTAAGAAATCGATGTGAGAGCAAATCGTTGTTCTCACTTAAGAAATCGTTGTGAGAGCAATAGTTGTTCTCACTTAAGAAATCGATGTGAGAGTAAATCGTTGTTCTCACTTAAGAAATCGATGAGAGAGCAAATCGTTATGAACCAAGTCGTTATGCTTTCTTAGCGAATCGTTGTGAGATCGATGTGATCACTTAGCGAATCGTTATGGAAGCAAATCGTTATACTTTCTTAGCGAATCGTTGTGAGATTGATGTGATCACTTAGAGAATCGTTATGCTTTCTCGAAATGACCAGACACTTATGAAATCGTTATGATACCCAAAACGATAGAACATATAGCGAATCCTTATGTGTATGAAATCGTTATGATAGTAAGGAAATCGTTATGAATCTATTGAAATCGTTATGATACAAGAGGAAGTCATTACAACATACAGAAAATCGATGTGTACTTAGAGAAATTTCATGCTTTGAACTTACATTGCTACAGAGTAAATGATACTTACCCATTTAGCTTGATATTTCTTGTTTCATTTCCTGTACTCAAATCTCATAGAAAATATGTTAGATTAAACTTTATTATAGTTTTGTAATCACCAAATAAATATGTAATTAATTTAAATTACATGGGGATAAACTGATCATCAGATAACATTCTTAAACATGTAAAAGTAGTAGCACCAACTTTTGAGAGAAGCCATGACCCCAAGATTTACCTAGATTGGGAAGTTGCTATGGACCAATATTTTAATATAGGTACCAAATGTTCGAAACTAGGAAAGTTTGATTTGCTAAAATGAAACTTCTTGAGCAAGCCAAGGTTTATTGGATTAACACGTATGCCTTCAAGAGATGAGGAGGAGAGAGCCCATAGACATTTGGGAAGAAATGAAACTCAAGCTTAGGGAGAAATACCTTCCCCCATCATATAATCATCGAGCTTCTTGATGAATGGAAAAAAATTAACTCAAGAAGAAAAATATGTCACATAATACATGGAAAAGTTTGATGAGTACCTTTTGAGATGTGGAATTCATGAAGATGCTAGGTCACTTTCTCTAGGTTTAGGACTGGACTTAATGAAAACATTCAAAGGGAACTTTACTTAGGGAGGTTGATACTCTCGAGCAAGCCTATTAGGTGGCCCGAGACATGGAAAATTTTCAAAGACCATTTAAAACTCCAAATCCAAGAGGGCAAGAATCCAAGAACTACACCCTCAAATAGGGCTCAAACCTTTCACTCCTTGTAAAAACAATCCACCCGTCCTACCTCCTCCAACCCCAAAACCAACAACACCATCAATAAACAAACCCAACAAAGGAAAAGAAATAGTGGTAGTAGAACCCTCAAAAACTCAAAAAATCTAGTGCTATAGATGTCAAGGGTATTGTCATGTTGCAAACCAATGTCCCACCAAACCTACAATAGGCTTATATCTTGGAGATCGAGAAAAACCTCTTTTAGTAGCACCTATTCCTGAGGAAGAGTACAATCCAGATCCTACTCTTCTAGAATACTTTGCTGAGGAAGACTTGGAAGGAGACCAAAAGTAAGCTCCAAATGACCAAGTGGAAATGGGAGTAGTTAGATGTGCTCTAACCAAATCCCTAGAAGAGGATTGGCAGCGATTCACAATCTTTCAAACATACATCAATGTGGTTAGACAACCTTGTAGAATCATTGTGGACAGTGGAAGTTGCATCAATGCCATCCCTGTAGACTTTGCATCCAAGGTTGGGCTTCCCATAGTCAAGCACCCTCAGCCCTACCAAGTTCGATGGGTAAATAAGACATCTATCCGAGTAGAATCCACTTGCCAAGTCCCCATTCATTTCAATTCTTATCATGGCAAGTTTTGGTGTGATGTGATACCTATGGACATAATTGATAGCATCCTTGGGAGACCTTGGATGTATGATGTTGACTTGACCCTCCATGGGAGAGCAAAACAATGTTCTTTCATCCATGAGGGCAAAAAGATCTAACTTAGTTGTGTACCCCCAAGATACATCCAAATTAAATAGAATGACACACAAGAGCCTAAGAAAACACCATTCTTCCTACACCCATCCCCAAGTTTGACATTTTGGTCCCAAAGCAACCTGATATGACTCATCCAACACACACAAAGAAACTAGACTTAATTAGTTACCAACAATTTGAAAGGGAGATCACTAGAGAAACTTTTGTGTGTGCCTTGGTTATCAACATTACCTCAATAGGAAAGAAAGAGGGGACCCCATCCATAGAATTCCAACACCTCCTAGAAGAATTCAAGGATGTTTTCCCAAAGACCTCTCGACCAATTGCCCCCAATGCGTGATGTTCAACACACTATTGATCTTATCCCCGGAGCCTCCCTTCCAAACCTCCCACATTATAGGCTCAATCCTACAGAGCATGCTGAATTAAGAAGGAAAATTGAGGAGCTTCAGAATTTATCCTTGTGCTCGGTCCCTGCCCTTATCACACCAAAAAAAGATAGAACATGGAGGATGTGTGTGGATAGCAGAGCTATCAACAAAATTACTATCAAGTATAGGTTTCCTATCCTAGGGTTGATGACATGTTAGATATGCTAGCTGGGCCACTATTTTTCTAAGATAGATCTTAAGAGTAGGTACCATCAAGTTAGGATTCACCCAAGAGATGAGTGAAAATAGCTTTTAAATCTAAGGATGTCTTGTACGAGTGGCTAGTTATGCCTTTGGGCTCACAAATGCGCCCAACACTTTCATGAGGTTAATGGCTGAGGTTTTGAGACCTTATATTGGAAACTTTATAGTGGTCTACTTTGATGACATTCTTATCTATAGTAAGACCAAAGAGAACACCTAACACACTTAAGACAAGTGTTGCCTCACCCAAAGAGAGGAAAACCTCTTTGCCAACCTAAAAAAATGTGAGTTCCTCATTGAAAGGGTCACTTTCCTAGGCTTCATAGTTTTTTTTCTCAAGGAGTGGTTGCAGACCCCAAAAGATCAAATCCATTGTGAAGTGGCTGACTCAAAACCATTCATGATGTCCGTAGTTTCATGGTTTGCCGGCCACCTTTTATAGGAGGTTCATAAAAAATTCTAGCACCATCACTGCCCCAATCACTAGTTGCTTAAAAAGGGAACATTTGAGTGGACTAAGTCTGCTCTAGGAATTTTCAAGAAATCAAAGAAAAGATGACTCAAGCTCCCATCCTTAAACTGCCCGACTTTTCAAAGGTTTTTGAAGCATTTTGTGATGCCTCAGGAGTAGAAATAGGGGGAGTTCTTAATCAAGAAGGACATCCAGTGGCCTACTTTAGTGAAAAACTAAATGATGCTCAACTTAAGTACTCCACCTATGATAAAGAGCTTTATGTTGTGGTGAAAACTCTCAAACATTAGAGGCACTATCTCTTACCTAAGAAGTTTGTCTTGTTCTCTGACTATGAGGCCCTAAAATTAGGTTTGAAAGGCTTAAAGAAGAATATCCAAATTGCCCAGACTTTGGGAAAGTCAATTCCCTCCTCAACACCCACATCACCAAAGAACACAATGGGTATCTTTTAGAGAATGGGTTCTCTTCAAAGGAACGAGGTTATGCATTCCCCAAACTTCAGTTAGGGACTTTCTTATTTGGGAGTTACATGCAGGAGGGTTAGTGACCTGGGCGCAACAAAACCATAGCCTAGTGGAGGATAGATTCTTTTGGCTACGTCTAAAAAGAGACGTGGCAAAAATTGTTGCTCAATGTCATCTTTGTGCCATAGCCAAGCAAACTAAACAAAATACATACTTGTACAGACCCCTTCCCATCTGTGATCGCCTATGGCAAGACCTAAGCATGGATTTTGTCTTAGGATTACCTAAAACTCCTCGGAAACATGATTCTGTCCTTGTGGTAGTGCATCATTTCTCTAAAATGGCTCATTTCCTTCCATGCCCCAAAACCGTAGATGCTTCCAAGAAGTACGTCTCCATTAGGGCTGCAAATGGGTCGGGTTCGAAACCGGAAACACAGATTCCGATTCTGATTCCGATAACTGAAATATGGTTCCGATTCTGATTCTGATTCTGATAAAATCAGAATGGTTAATTTTGATTCCGTTCCGATTCCGATAACATTACCGGAACCAAAATTCCGATAAGTTAAGGTGTTTACCATAGTTTTACCTTTTGAGTTTATGATAATTTATCAGAATAACTGATACCGATTCCGATTCAGATTCTGATAGCTTATCGGAATATCCGATACCGATTCCGATAAGCTATCGGTATCATTTTCCGATTACAAAACCGATAATTTTTATCGGAATCGGGTCGGAATATCAGAATATCGGATTCCGTTTACACCCTAGTCTCCATGGATTACCTAAAACCATTGTGACTGACTGGGATGTCAAATGGATTACCTAAAAACAGTGTGACTGACCGGGATGTCAAATTCACTAGCTACTTCTAGAAACTATGTGGCATCTTATGGGAACCCTTCTTAAATTCTCCACAGCCTACCACCCACAAACGGATGGTCAAACTGAAGTGGCTAACAGGAGTCTAGGGAATCTCCTTAGATGTCTTGTTGGTGAACATCCAAGAAATTGGGATCTCATCGTGTTTAGAGCTAAGTTTGCATATAACAATTCTATCAATAGGTCCATAGGGATGAGCCCATTTGAAGTTGTGAGTGGTTACAAACCTAGAAACCCTTGGATCTCATTCCTTTTCTCGAGTTTGCTAAAGTGTCATAGTCAGCAGAATCATTTGCACAACATATCAGGGACCTTCACTAACAAGGCAGCAAGCAATTGATCTAAGCAATCAAACATACAAGCAGTTGGCCGATGCTCATCGGTGCTTTCAAGAATTTCAAACAGGGGACTTAGTGATGGTAAGGACTGCAAGGGTTTCCCCAGGAATATCCTCTAAGTTAAAAGCTCTGGGGGAAGACCCTTCAAAGTGCTAAGACGAATTGGCTCAAATGCATATGAGATCGACATACCCCAGGACTATGATATTAGTTGAACATTTAAAGTGATGGATCTAACACCTTATCAAGGGCAAGCAGCGATACCTAGTGATCCGTTTGAGCCTCCGCCTCCCATTCTGAGTGAGCCCCTTATCAATCCACCACCAGAGCCACAGAGAGCACCTCGTGAGCAAATCGAGAGAATATTGGATGAACATGTAATCACCACGAGGAATCAGGGGTATCAAAGGTACCTTGTTCGATGGAAGAATCGACCCTAATCAAAAGACACATGGGTGAGTCAGGAAGAGTTGCAACAACTCGACCTTGATCTCTTGGAGCATTACAAGGTGGTGCAGATCCTTACTCGATGAAGTCAAGCTTTCTGCACTTCGGGAGATTTGGTGAGGACACAAGGAGTAGGGTCCGCTTTGACCCAAACTTGGTTTACCGACGTCATCGAGTTGCCCATGCACCGTAGGCTAATTTTGAGATGAATGAAGAATGGTAGTGAGCTTTATTGTATTATCATGTTATTCATAGTTGGGCTCTTATAGTTTGGCCCATTAGGTCCAAAGTGAGAATCTATCTTTTTGTAAATTTTTGATTTTTTATTTTAGGAGGTGAAAAGACCCATTTAATGTGAAGTTGGGAGGCGCAACTGTTTTAAAGGTGAGGTGGCACCACTTTTGGGGAAGGGAATAGCCTTTGGGAATGTCAAGAGCCTTTTACGCAATGGAAAGATGATGGGTTATTAATGGGCAAGGTGTTGTAACTCAGAAGGGAAGTGGACGAAAATGTTTTGAAAAAGTTTTACATTTAAAGAAAAACCCTTTCCTCTCTTGGCTCTTCAATCTCTCTTTCTCTCGTTCTTTCTCTATATCTCTGTCGTCTCTCCATCTCTATCAAATTCCCCCCCCCCTACAGCGTTGCCACCGCTATCGCCCTCCCTCTCTATCCCCACACTGTCGCAACAAGCCTCAGTCGTGTCCCAATGTAGAATGCTCTCTCTTTCTCCTTGGTGTCTCTCTCAGGAAGACGAGTAGGGCTCCCCGTGCCATACCATGACACCCCTAGTGAGCGAGGACCACCGTTCGACACCGACGCCCTCCCCTCAACGTGCCAACGTCGACTGCCTCCTTCCTACCTATTCTTGCGACCCCATAACCCATGCAATCACCAGTGTTTTCTTTCTTGCCCCATCGCCTCTTGCTGCCAACACCACCAACACAAGTCACCAGTAATGTCGCCAACAGCTCTACCATTTGGACACAGCCGCTGCCTCACCATCGCCATCATTTGCCTCTTGCCACCACGGGTGTCACCCATTCTACTACCTGCGACATCGCCACTGGCCTCCTGCATAGTCGACAATGCCACCTCTGCCACCAATCGACTGCCACTGGCCATCGGTATCACCAGCTCCCCATGCCTACGCTGCTATCCGCCGGCATCGCCAACACCCCACGCCACCGCCAGCACCTTTCCCTTCTTCAGCACCTCGTGACAACATCGCCAAACACTACCCAGCAACGATCATGACTGTCGATCAGAACCGCATCACTTAGGCTGGCCCGACAATCCTAAGTGAGCACTCCCTCTTGCAAGAGGTAGTTGTTGTGCTTCCCCTCCCTAAGTCCACCTTCCTGTGTGGAGATTTTACTTCGGTTGTATCTGCGGTCTTCGTCTCAAGTCCTCACCAACACAGTGTATGGGTGTGTTGCACGCTTCCATGCTCACCCACATCTCTGATTGGAACTGGATTCTTCAATCCAGCAAGGTATAACAACCTCATCCCTACCTCACATTTTTGTTCATTCAATATTCCTCGTCGCTCACATAGGTCGAAAGTGAGAGTCTGATCCATATATTCCACTAAATTGAGTGCAAATCACTGCTATAAGTGAGTGAACATTTAGTGTGAATTCCTTCACCCCTCGGTGTTGGAGCTCACACTTATATTATAACCTACCATATTCTTGGGTAAGTTGGATCTCTTTTGTGGCACTTGTTTCGTTCGGACTGCGAGCTCTCTATCTAGGTCATTACCATTCTTAAGTCCCCTTAGCATTAAAATCAATCAATCAACATTCGTTAGAAGTTGAGAGGTCAACATGCTTGCTACAATGTAACACCCTAAGTTGGGTTTGTCCTACATTATGTTCGTTCGTGTACCTTGTTGATTTGAGAGAACACGACGCCGTTCGAAGATGAGGGCAAGCGGGGAAGCTTGATAATGCACCCGCACACTGCAACAGTTGCGACTTGGGATGACGGAGCAATATTGCAACCAAAGGAAATTCCCCATGCAAGGAGAGTGAATGGGAAAGGGAAATAATCACAATGATGAACCTCACACAGGAAGGGAAGCTTGGGATTAGGAGCGTAGTCTACCCTATTGTGTCACTACGGCATGGCGGGGTTGGTGGCGGTGGCATAGGTGTTGTCACTCTAGCATCAGCATACCTCGATTGGTGGGTTGATCAACAGCTCCAGGAGGTCGACAAGAAGGCCATGGTGTTGTTGGAACAGTGATGCATTAGAGAGAGTCATGGTGGTGTCGCAATAGTTGTTGGTGGGATTGTTGGCGGCGACCATTGAAATAGGGAGTAGTGACAAGATGGGGATAGACCAGAGCTCTAGAAGGATCTATAGAGAGATGACATTGTTGCGACTGTGGGGAAGCCGTAGTAGACTCGATGGAGTAGCCAAGGTGGTCACCAAGCTCCTCTAATGTGCTATCCCAAGTGTATCTTTGCAATGGAGTGGTAGAGACTGATCTAAGCTGAGAGAAAGGAGGGGATTAAGATGAGGGAAAGAGTGACTTGATGGTATAAGAACCATGGTTGGGGGGAGGAAGGAGGGTGCTAGGGTGTGTGAAGGGAGGAGGGAATGGGGTTGGAGTGTGAGAGAGGGGAGGAGGGACAAGGGAGGTTGTAGCCAAGGTGTGGGGGAGGGGGGTATTAGGGGCTGTATACATGAATAGGGTAGGGTGATGAGGTATTAAGGTTTGCCTTGGTATTTCAAGGGTTGGTATGTGTAATGCCCCGACGCGGAATATCGAAGCTGAATACAGTTATTAATAGTACAGAGCGAGAAAATAATACAAACCACTGCATAAATGGAATAATACTAAACAAACTCCAATTTTATTAATATTCCTCCAAACTTCATTACATTCACTAATATCTCATCAACTTCATGCACTAACTATTACATCAACGTGTCAGAGCCAAAACTAGGGCCCATAGTACTTTATTGAAAATCAAACTAATATATCAGGACTAACTGACTCATTCTATGCTAACTAACTACTAAAGCAAGGGTTGCTAAAATAGGGTCACTCTTAAGCATCATCCTTAGTCACGTCCTCGTGAGTGTGGTCATCGTCAAATTCACCTGAAACACATTAAATAAAAACGCAGGATGAGCAAATAACGCCCAGTAGGACTTAATATCTCATGAACACAAGCATGGTTTAAATAATTAATGTCTTAATGACAGGTTAACTAGAGAGAAGAGTCATGTAGAACAAGTAATGATAACGAGAGAACAATAGCATCTGGCATAGGGAAAATAACTCGACGAGAATGATAATAGAATGGCCATGTAATGATATATCATGTAATTTGCACAACGTGCTCTAGTAATGATAACGTGTACTGGTATAGATAGTACTTTGATTGTCATAGATTAATCTTGATAGTATGCTGGCACTGGATGCATGTCGTAACACATCCTTGATGATTTTAACTCCATGGGCACTGGCACTTTTCGGGTGCTCCTCCCAGGACCTGATCGGGCCCCATTACGCTGGCATTAGTCATTTCTTTATCTTAGACAATCACAAGAATGGCCAATAGAGTACCAAGAAGAGATAAGAGTGTACTAGACGAGATAGATGAGAGCGTAGAGAGAACGTGAATAGATGAGAGGATATAGAGAGCAGATGAGATAGGGGTATTATCATAAAATCACGTTAAACATCGATAGTAACGGTTGCACAGCACACCATTGCGGGTCGGCAATTTGGTAGAAGTCACCACCGCCCACTAGCCGTGCTGTGTACACAGGCTAGATGGTCCGGTGTGATCAAAAGATAAGGAAAAACACACTAAGGCCATGGATCGTACTGATCCCTAAGGTGTAATGGGTTTTAGGGTACAACCAGCTCACCGGCAATGGACGTACGCCAAAGCCAAGAAGACTTACGGAGGTCGTGACAAGGAGTCCCTGGCCCAGTCGAGAGTATTCCCGATGGAGAGGTGGTCCAAGTCAAGAGGAAGTGTATAGAAAACTGGTCCGTCGTGCCTCGAGTGCTCGAAGCCGAGGGAAAACGATAACGGTAGAGGGAAAATGATAGAAATCCTTGCTCCTCACGTCCAGAACTCCTCCTCTTCGTCCCTCAGAGCTCCAACTACGGTCTAGGGTTTGATTGGGTCGAATTTGGGGGTATATGGCTAGCTATAAGAGTCCTCCTTCCTAAAAACTTCTCCTTTCTATTAATCTCTGAATTTCCTCCTTTCTCTCTTCCTTTCCTAGTATTTATCTTCTAATTAGGATTGGGACAGAGAGCTAATTTCGTGGGTAAGGGTTTAGGGTAAGTGTAGGACTCTTTTTAGGATAGATATGGCTATTTAATATTTAACTTAACCCTCTTTCCAATTATTACCATTTAAAATTCCGAATTTCACTTAATTACTTCCCATCCATGATGGGCTCTCCTCATTTGGGCCCAACCAACCTTGTTAGGACCATTAGTACAATCCGTTGCTAATTTAGCTTAATGAGCTTTGATTTAATTCTCTTTTATTTCCCTTATTCTCTCTTTATTCTAATTAAATTCTATTTATCTCACAATTATACATAAAATTTTATTGATTTAGGATTTTAAAAATCAAGGTTGCTACATCCTCCCCCTCTTAAAAAGAATTTGGTCCCCAAATTCATATGATCATAAGAGGAAGAGTGACTTACTAAATAATTTCGGATAATTCCGACGCATTGTTGCTTCGGGCTCCCACATGGCTTCTTCGACTTCGTGATTTCTCCACAATACCTTTACCACGGGTATGGATCGATTGCGAAGCTGTTGCATCTTCTTGTCCAAAATCTTCACTAGCCTTTCTTCATAGGTCATGTCCTTGTTCAGAATGATATCATCATAGCTGATTACATGTGACGGATCATACACGTACTTCCTCAGCATTGATACATGAAAAATGTTATGTACTGTTGAGAACTGGGGAGGTAGAGCCAGCCGATATGCTACCTCACCAACTCGATCCAACACTTCAAATGGACCTATGAATCTTGGTCTCAATTTGCCTTTCATTCCGAATCTTTGGAATCCTCTGGTCGGGGATACCTTCAGCATCACATGATCTCCGGCTTGAAATTCTAAGTCTCTCCTTCTCTTATCAGCATAGCTTTTCTGCCTAAACTGAGCTATCTTAATCCTATCTCTGATAATCTGTATATCCCTGCTAGTGCTCTGCACCATGTCTGGTCCCAGCCATTCCTATTCACCTACCTCATTCCAACACACCGGTGATCTGCAACTTCTTCTGTATAGTGCTTCAAACGGTGCCATTTTAATGCTGGTCTGATAACTGTTGTTGTAGGCGAATTCAATCAAAGATAGTTGTTCATTCCAATATCCCTCAAAATCTATAGTGCAAGCACGTAACATGTCTTCCACTATTTGATTTGTCCTTTCCGTCTGTCCATCCGTCTGTGGGTGGAAAGCAGTGCTGAAATTGAGTTTAGTACCCAACACTGTCTGAAGTCCCTTCCAAAATCTAGAAGTGAATCTGGGATCACGTTCTGAAACAATGGATACTGGGACTCCATGCAATCTCACAATTTCCTTTACATACAAGGCTGCTAGCACATCAACACTCCAAGTGCTCTTAATAGTGAGGAAATGTGCGGACTTAGTCAAACGGTCCACAATGACCCAAATAGCATCAAGTCCACCACGAGTTCAGGGTAAACCCATGATGAAATCCATTCCAATGCTTTCCCACTTCCATTCAGGTATGTCCAGGGGTCTAAGTCTCCCGCAGGACGACGGTGTTCAGCTTTCACCTGTTGGCATGTGAGGCAGTATGCGGCATGCTCAGCCACCTCACGCTTCATGTTTGGCCACCAAAATGACCTTTTCATGTCTTGGTACATCTTGGTTACGCATGGGTGAATGGTATACTTGGTCTTGTGGGCTTCATCCATCAGGTTTCTCTTCAGTTCTTCATTGTCAGGCATACAAGTCCTGGCTTGGAATAATATCCTTCCATCTTCAGTGATGGAAAAGTCTGGCTTGTCAGCTATAGTCTCCTTTACTCGGATTAGAAATGGATCATTAGCCTGTTGCTTTCTGATCTCGACAAAGATGTCGGGTTGTGCTTTAAGATTAGCCACTATCATCTTATCACTTCTCTTCTTAATATTCAGATCTAGACTGGCAAATTGTTCTAATAATTGCATCTCGCCCATGACTAGATAGGATAAAGAAGCTACTGGCTTCCTACTAAGTGCATTAGCTACTGCATTACCTTTACCGGGGTGGTATTGGATATTGAAATCAAAGTCTTTCAAGTACTCCAGCCATCTCCATTGTCGCATATTGAGCTCCTTCTGAGAAAATAAGTATTTTAAACTCTTGTCATCGGAGTAGACAAAAAATTGCTCCCCATATAGGTAATGCCTCTAGATCTTGAGTGCAAATACCACAACAGCTAGCTCTAGGTCATGGACAGGATAATTGACTTCATGTGGCTTCAATTGTCTTGAAGAATAAGCTATCACCTTTTCATTCTGCATTAACACACAGCCTAGGCCGATACCAGATGCATCAGTGTAGACTAAAAATCCTTCACCCTCGACTGGCAACGCAAGGATAGGTGTAGAAGTCAATAATTGCTTCAGTTTCTGGAAGCTCTTCTTACATTCCTTGCTCCAGACATAAGGGTTCTCTTTCCGCGTAAGACGCGTAAGAGGTACAGCTATTTTGGAGAAGTCTTTTATGAACCATTTGTAATATCTAGCCAGTCCAAGAAAGCTTCTAATCTCTGTGACATTTGTCGACCTTTCCAAGTTGAGTATGGCTTCTACCTTGGAAGGGTCGACAGCGATACCATCCTTGGAAATAACATGGCCTAGGAATGACACCTCCTCGAGCCAGAATTCACACTTGCTCAATTTGGCGTAGAGTTGGTTGTCCCGCAAGATTTACAGAGCGATCCTTAGATGCTCCTTATGCTCTTCCTTTGTCACGTCCTAATAAAAGACTATTTATCGAAAGTGATAGAAAATAGGCACAAAAGATAATAATTATTTATCCATTCATAACGTCATAAGCGAAAGTTTTATTACACAGATACTCCTCATAATAAAAGAGAGGAGTAGATCAAAACAACTTAATTTATACATCTCATTTCACACTACTAAACAGAAACAGAAACGGGTTGGTTTTGCTTGTCACAGACGGTCCACTCAGCACTCATGCCCTTAAATGTCATCCCCATCTGTATTACCTAAAAATGGTAGGAAAGAGTGAGCTAACTAGCCTAGTAGAATTCAAATCCATAATTCAAGGGTGATTACATGATAGCCAAGGCAAGGATAAATCGGATATCAAAGAGACAATCCCAGATTTCAGAACAATAACTTGATAAAATGACAGTAAAACTCAGGTCATGCTCAGGTATATAGCTCAAGAATTGGTTCATATGTCACTTACATAGTATAGGTGTAAGGCCCTCGAATTTTATTGTATTATTGTAATGCATGTAGATAATTCGTGTTGTATATGTACATATGTATGTATCTACGCATGTATTAATTGGTATACTTATGTGAGTATGTGTACAATTTAAGTATAAATAATGTATGTATTGCTTGATGGTAGTGTGTACACAAAACTATATAGATATTACATGATATATACATGATGTGCATGGGTTTCTGCATGTTTTAGACTTCTGGCCGAAGGCCAGATTGGCGTCAATCCCATAGCCGTTAATGTGGTGTCAGTGTCAACCCCATGGACGCCAACACTAATCCCAGCGTCCAACGATGTGGACGCCAACTTCTCTGACCTGCATGCCTTGCAGAGCCAGAAATTCCGGAAGCAAGGCAACTCACCCATTGGGGAGCTATCTCCCAACGGTCTGAGGGCCATCATGTCACCCCATGCGTGCGAGAGGAGCCTCTCCTCTTCAAAAGAGCCTCATTTCGAAACCCTAGGGCCCTCTTCACCCTTTTGCAAGGGAGGAAGAAGAGAGGAGAAGAAACCCTATTTGCTGGCTGAGGAAAACCCCCACTCTGGAACCTAAAATCCAACAACCTGAAGCTTGATCCGGCCATCTTCCACGACAAGGAGCTAGTTGGTGTGAAGGAGGAGACTTCCCCGACCGTACCTTGAAGCCATCTTCATTCAAGAACCCGGAGGGAGGTGATCTTGGAGGGTGTTTCGCAACTTCTTGGGACTGCCCAAGGAGAGCTTCTCCAAGCCCTAGATCCATTGGCGTATTTTTCTAAAGGCAAGTACCCTACTCATAACGTCCCCGTATGTGTCTAGGTTGGTTTTACAAATTTTATGTATTTTCCCTCGTGTCCTAGACCCCCAAATTCACCCCATCTTTGGAGCTCGGGTCTGTGTTCTGCACAGACCTGACATTGACGGCAACACCTATTGCCGCTAAGATCATGCTTAGCGTCCATCGATGATGCCGCTAACATGAAATTAACGGCCATAGCTTGCCGCCAAGTTCATCTGAGCGGAACAGCAAGCTGTTCTGCCCTTCTATACGACTATTTTCGATATGTTTCACGATGAGGATATACTGTAAATCATTTATATGCTATGTATATTGTTGATGTGATGGATGTGGTGTGTGGATGGATTATCACGAATGATAGGACTTAATTATTTCATGAAGATACATGTGTGATGAGTTTTAATCTTGTTAAACCATGTTTGCATGATTTAGGACAAGTCTAAATGCCCTAATTTGTGAGGATTATGCATGTGAGGTTCAGTCCCTGTTCTAAATTTCTGAGATTATTCCCATGCTTGTGTGAATTGTGCAAAATTTGTTTAGGAAAAATAGAGATCATGCTAGGTCATGATAAATCTTCCATAAATTAATGGATTGTCCAATAAATTCGGGAATGATTCCGTATTTCCATGCATGCTAGGGTTTAGACAGTAAGCTGCTAAGATGGTGATTTGTGTACAATTCCATGTTAAGTTGAATGGTGGATGGCATGAGAAATGAATGTTTGAATTTCTGAAATTTCGTTTTAGTGCAGAAAAATCTGAAAATTTGCATGAGGAATCCTAAACTCGAAATTAACATGTGGTTAAAATTTCAGGCCATTTGGACCAGTATTTAATGTAATATGAACTTTCCATGTAAATGTGAATTTATGCATTATGCCAATGTGAAACAATTCGATTTAGGTATAATCCGACCTGATCGGTGATATTTACCTGAATGTAGATTTTGAAATCTGTAGTGTCATGTCAGGAAAACAGAGAAATGTGAATGTGAGTGAGAAAGTGAATGAAATGAGAATGATATGTGTAAACTTATGTGTTAAAAACGGTAAAAACGTGTAATGTGTAAATTGTGCCAAGTGTGACACTGCTTCCACAGAGGGCAGTGGAACCGTATCAGGGAAAAGTCCCCTGAGAAGGTTCAATGTGTAAGTGACCCTAAGGGCATTAGGGGGAAATCCTGGAGGTGGACAAGTACCACTGGTTAGGGTGGAGACTTGTTCTCCCGGTCTGCGCAGTCCAAGAGTCGCCATTGTATTGCCTAGATGGCGTCTATGTGATGTGATGTGTTTGTGTCCTTCTTTGGTGGTTTGGACTATGTGTCACGGCACTAAATGTGAAAGTGTAAATGTGAATGTGTAAATGTGCATGTGTTCATGTGTTAATGTGAAAGTGAACAATGTGTAATGTGTATGTGTAAAGTGCAATTTATGTGAATTGGAAATTTGTGTAAAGAAAATGTGAGACCAAATGTGAGGATATGATATTGTAATCCATGTTGTGACAAATCTGAAACCGTGTTAAATCAGTAGCTTCATTATGTTAGGATCATGTTTATATGTGTAAAATGCCTAGAATCCATGCTAGGGACAATTAACAAGTATGTGCACAAAATTCCATGTTTGGTTGTTCACATGTTGTATTTTAAATAACGTTGTAGCTCTCATGTGTAGGGTTATGGTTGCTAAATCATGTGAAAACCAGCAAGTTAAAGTATGTAAAATGTTCGTGTACATGCACAAGAATGTGTAGATTCCATGCTAGGTGTGTTTTGTTTCATGTACGTAGGATAATCATGCTAAGTGCTTTCATGTTTTAGTTAAAATGCAAAGTAGAATTTCATGAGTAGGAATGATTAGAGAACACGTGTTAGGAATTTATCTTGATAAGAAAATCTGAAACATGCATCATGTGTTTACTTATAGAATTATCATGGTTGGTTATTCATTTCAAACGTTAAGCATGATACATGTTGAGTTTTTGCAATGGTGTGTGTAGAGCCTACTATGACATGTACGTGTATGGTATGAGTGGTGTTACTTGCTGAGTCTTTAGACTCACTACTTGCTTCGGCGTACAGGTGTAGTTGGTGACGTGGCACCGTTGGAGGAGACGGTGGAGACGGACTCCGAGCGCGGAGATTAGTCTTTGGAGTACCTTGTGACTTTTGTTTCATAGTATGTAAATTGAACGTTGTATTAGCGTTATCATGGAAAGAATGTATAATGGTGGACATCTATGTATTAAATTTTCAGCAATTTAAATTATGTGAACTTTTAAGTTCTTTAATGTTATTGCAATTTCATGTATGCTAAATGTGGATGATGAATGAATGAAGACAGTAGTTTTTTACTTCCGCTACTCTGTTCTTATATTCACGTGTATCTCAGCTGAATGTATTGTTGGGTAAATGTCCCACTGTGATGACGCTCGCTATACCGACGTGGGTTGGTATAACCGTACCGGTATAATGAGGGCCGTCACAGAGATTGGTATCAGAGCAACCGGTTGAGATTGCACATGAATATACATAAGTCATCATCTTCATTGCATGCTAAGTATGTCCACATGTGTAGAATTGATTAATAACGAATGAAAAGTAGATAAGAAAATGGTTAGAAAACTTAGTAACCTAGCTCTAATGGTGGCTGAAATTTATTACAGCCATGGCTTCGAGAGGTAGGCGTGGCGGAGCGCCGGCCCGTGAGGACGAGCCGAGACGTGACGAGCGGGCGGAGCAACAGGCCCCGGCACCGCAAGGTCCTGTACTTCCCCCACCGCCGCCTGTGGATTATGGAGTATTCATGCAAGGTCTGGTGCAAGCCATGCAGACGCAGGCTCATACCCAGGCAGCACTCCAAGCTCAGTTGGAGGCTCAGGTTAGACTAATAAAATGATTATAGTCTGTTTTATTTAATTATGTGATATTGTGTTGATTGTGAATTGCTTGTTGTGTACTGTAGCAGGCTCAAGTACCAGCTCAGGACCATGGTGGACCTCTACCATGGAGAGATTCAAGAGGATGCTGCCACCCTCTTTTAAGGGGGAGAGCGATCCGTTGTTGGCTGAAAGCTGGATGAGGGAGATAGAAAAGATCTTCCGAGCCATCAGGTGTGCAGATGAGGATAAGGTCACTTAGCCACCTACATGCTACAGGTATGTGTTAATTTTGTATGATTGTATGTTTGTTAGTTAGAACTGTTAGTTGGAGCTTACGAAGGTGTATTGCAGGAAAGAGCGATGTATGGTGGTCTTCACTACTGCGTACGCGGTTTGAGGACGGAGCTATCGACGTTGCTTGGGACGAGTTCGTGAGGCTCTTTCGGGCCAAGTTCGTCCCCGAGCATGTGCAAGATCGGATGGAGCAGGAATTTCTATCTTGGTTCAAGGCTCCATGACTGTGCTGGAATATGAGGCAAGATTTTCTGAACTTTCTAAGTATGCACCTCATATCGTGGCAGACGAGCGCAGAAAGACGAAGAAGTTCGTGATGGGACTCAAGCCATCACTGCGGACGAGACTCGTGGCGTTCGACCACCGGACTTTGGACGAGGCCCTCAGCGCTGCTTGTAGGCAGGAGGGAGAAATGGAGCAATACCTGGAAGAAAAGAAAGCTTCGCAGAAAAGGCCAGCAGCGACATTCCAGCGGCAAGACAAGAAGAAAACGGTGTACCAGACACCGCAGCGATCCGTGGCAGTCGGCAGTACTCAGGTACCTTCTGTACGTTCCCCTGGTGTGAAGAAAGAGTGTCCCCACTGTGGGAAGACACACGGTGGTACCGAGTGTTGGATGATTGCGGGCAAATGCTTGAAGTGCGGGAGCAGCGACCACAAGATCAAAGATTGCCCAAGACTTCAGCAGGGAGTCCAGCGCGGAGCGCCAGCCCCAGCAGCAGTAGCGGCAGCCGCGCCAGCTACAGGAAGACCAGGAAGGCCTCGAGCCCCAGCTCGAGTGTTTGCTTTAGCTCGCGAGGACGCCGAGCAGGCGGAGCATGTCACCGAAGGTACGGTTTTGCTTTTAGGTGTGCACGCTCGGGTTTTGTTTGATACGGGTGCTACTCACTCGTTCATTTCCGAGCGGTTCGCTAGGCAGTTAGCCCTAGAGTCAGGTGTAGAGTCTGAGGAGTTAGAGGTCCCTTTGTCTGTGCACACCCCTGCGGGTACGGTATCGACTAGGAAGTGCATTCCGTCGTTACCTGTGTGCATTGAGGATAGAATCCTAGATGGGTGTTTCTTCTTGCTAAAGATGAAGGACTATGATGCTATTCTTGGTCTGGATTGGCTAGAGGAGCACTATGCGTTAGTGGATTGTCGTCGGAAGAGGATTGTTTTCCGCATTCCTGGTGAGGACGAGTTCTCTCATCCCTTGCCAAGGAACGTGGCGGGAAAGATGGTCATCTCTGCCATGAAGGCGATGCGCATGGTGAACAAGGGTTGTGACGCTTTCTTGCCAGCGTGGTGTTAGTGCCAGAGGCTGATGAGTCACCTACTCTTGCAGAGATGAGGTAGTGCAGGATTTTCCAGACGTCTTTCCTGATGATTTGTCTGGTTTGCCACCGGATAGAGAGATAGAGTTTACCATAGAGTTGCTTCCGGGCACCTCTCCTATCTCGAAGGCTCCATATCGGATGGCACCTGCGGAGTTAGCCGAGTTGAGGAGGCAGTTGCAAGAGTTGCTTGATAAGGGATTTATTCGCCCTAGTGTTTCCCCTTGGGGCGCACCTGTATTATTCGTCAAGAAGAAAGACGGGTCACTTAGGTTATGCATTGACTACAGGAAGTTGAACCAAGTGACTGTGAAGAACAGGTATCCCTTACCTCGTATTGATGATTTGTTTGACCAGTTGCGAGATGCATCAGTCTTTTCTAAGATTGATTTGCGATCTGGTTATCATCAGTTGAGGATTCGGAGTGAGGATGTGTCCAAGACGGCGTTTAGAACCCGTTATGGACATTATGAGTTTTTGGTCCTTCCTTTCGGATTGACCAATGCCCCTGCAGCGTTCATGGATCTCATGAACAGGGTGTTTAGGCCTTATTTAGATAGCTTTGTCGTAGTGTTTATTGATGATGTGTTGGTCTACTCTCCGGATGAGGCCACGCACCGTCAGCATTTGAGGGTAGTGTTAGAGGTTCTTCGTGAGCACAAGCTGTATGCTAAGTTCAGCAAGTGCGATTTTTGGTTGCGCGAGGTTCATTTCCTCGGGCATGTTATCTCCGGTGCTGGTGTTGCAGTTGATCCAGCAAAGGTCCAGGCAGTTATGGATTGGGAGATTCCCCAGACCCCTTCGGAGATTCGTAGTTTTATTGGGTTAGCTGGTTACTATCGGCGATTCATTGAGGGATTTTCATCCATCGCCGCCCCTTTGACTCAGCTTACCAGAAAGGGAGTGAAGTTTGTTTGGTCCGAGAAGTGTGAGAGTAGTTTTCAATTATTGAAGACTAAGCTCACGTCAGCTCCGGTGTTAGTCTTACCGAGCGGTGTAGAGGGTTTTGCTATCTACACGGATGCGTCTCGGATTGGTTTAGGCTGTGTGCTCATGCAGCAAGAAAGGGTAGTGGCTTATGCTTCTCGTCAGTTGAAGGAGCATGAGAAGAACTATCCGACTCATGACTTGGAGCTCGCAGCAGTGGTTCATGCACTAAAGATCTGGAGGCACTATCTTTATGGTGTCAGATTTGAGGTGTTTACCGACCACAAGAGCTTGAAGTATCTTTTCTCCCAAAAGGAATTAAACCTGAGGCAGAGAAGATGGATTGAGTTCTTGAAGGACTATGACTTCGACCTTCAGTATCACCCTGGAAGGCGAATGTTGTAGCGGATGCCTGAGTAGAAGGAGGCCATCTCTCCAGCAGGATTGGAAGATGTTGGAAGATGCGGCTTGCGCGTTGACTGAGTTAGAGCCATCGCTATGCCAGGCTTTTGTAGCTCAGTTATCCCTTAGGTCCTCAGTTTTGGATGAGGTGATCGAGCAACAGGAAGCCGACCCTAGACTCTTAGAGTTAGTGGGCAAGGCGGGCATTGCTCGTGATGAGGACGGTGTGATTAGATTTCAGCACCGTGTTTGTGTCCCTGATTTGGTAGATGTCCGTGAGCATGTGTTAGCGGAGGCTCATAGATCGCGATTCTCTATTCATCCGGGTAACACTAAGATGTATCAAGATCTGAAGAGATCATTTTGGTGGTCCGGCATGAAGAAGGATGTAGCGGATTATGTGTCTAGATGTTTAGTGTGTCAGCAAGTGAAGGCCGAGCGACAGCGACCATCCGGCCTTATGCAAAGGATGGACATCCCAGTATGGAAGTGGGAAGCTGTCACTATGGACTTTGTTTCGGGTTTGCCTCGATCTAGAAGGGGCAATGACTCGATTTGGGTAGTTGTAGATAGATTCTCGAAGACTGCTCATTTCTTGCCTATGAAGAAGAAGCAGTCAGTAGAGAGTTTAGCTAGATTGTATGTTAGTAGTGTCATTAGATTGCATGGTGTGCCGAAGTCGATCATTTCGGATCGAGATCCGAGATTTACTTCGAGGTTGTGGAAGGGTCTTCAGGATGCTTTAGGTTCGGAACTGAAGCTCAGTTCGGTGTTTCATCCCCAGACCGATGGACAGTCCGAGAGGACTATCCAGACGCTCGAGGATATGTTGAGAGCGTGTGTCCTGGATTGGAAGGATGATTGGGAGCGCCATTTACCTCTTGTGGAGTTCGCATACAACAACAGCTTTCATGCGAGTATTGGTATGGCTCCATTGAGGCGTTGTATGGTAGGCCCTGCAGATCTCCGTTATGTTGGGAGGAGACTGGTGATAGGCAGTTGATCGGACCGGAGTTAGTTCAGGAAACTTCGGATAAGATCCAGCTGATCAGAAAGAGGCTTGTTGCGGCTCAGGATAGGCAGAAGAGCTATGCCGACAACAGGAGAAAGGATTTGGAGTTCGAGGTTGGCGATCATGTCTTCTTGAAGATATCGCCTACTCGTGGTGTCGTCAGATTTGGCCGGCATAGTAAGTTGAGCCCTAGGTTCATTGGCCCATATGAGATTCTCAGACGTTTGGGCAGCGTGGCATATGAGCTAGCATTACCCCCAGCTTTGGCTAGCGTTCACCCTGTATTCCACGTATCTATGCTCAGGAAGTATGTCCGAGATCCGTCTCATGTGATTAGTCATGAGCCAGTGGAGATCCAGCCAGATCTTTCGTATGTCGAGCAACCAGTAGCTATTCTTGACCGGAAGGTTCAGCATCTCCGGAACAAGAGTATTGCGTCGGTGAAAGTTCTATGGCGGAACTTCTCACGAGAGGAGGCTACTTGGGAGCTTGAGGATGCGATGAAGAAGAAGTATCCCCTTTTGTTTGAGTAGTGTCGTTCTAACTTCGAGGACGAAGTTTCTTTTAAGGGGGAGAGGGTGTAAGGCCCTCGAATTTTATTGCATTATTGTAATGCATGTAAATAATTCGTGTTGTATATGTACGTATGTATGTATCTACGCATGTATTAATTGGTATACTTATGTGAGTATGTGTACAATTTAAGTATAAATAATGTATGTATTGCTTGATGGTAGTGTGTACACAAAACTATATAGATATTACATGAATATATACATGATGTGCATGGGTTTCTGCATGTTTTAGACTTCTGGCCGAAGGCCAGATTGGCGTCAATCCCATAGCCGTTGATGTGGTGTCAGCGTCAACCCCATGGACGCCAACACTAATCCCAGCGTCCAACGATGTGGACGCCAACTTCTCTGACCTGCATGCGTTGCAGAGCCAGAAATTCCGGAAGCAAGGCAACTCACCCATTGGGGAGCTGTCTCCCAACGGTCTGAGGGCCATCATGTCACCCCATGCGTGGGAGAGGAGCCTCTCCTCTTCAAAAGAGCCTCATTTCGAAACCCTAGGGCCCTCTTCACCCTTTTGCAAGGGAGGAAGAAGAGAGGAGAAGAAACCCAATTTGTTGGCTGAGGAAAACCCCCACTCTGAAACCTAAAATCCAACAACCTGAAGCTTGATCCGGCCATCTTCCACGACAAGGAGCTAGCTGGTGTGAAGGAGGAGACTTCCCCGACCGTACCTTGAAGCCATCTTCATTCAAGAACCCGGAGGGAGGTGATCTTGGAGGGTGTTTCGCAACTTCTTGGGACTGCCCAAGGAGAGCTTCTCCAAGCCCTAGATCCATTGGCGTATTTTTCTAAAGGCAAGTACCCTACTCATAACGTCCCGTATGTGTCTAGGTTGGTTTTACAAATTTTATGTATTTTCCCTCGTGTCCTAGACCCCCAAATTCACCCCATCTTTGGAGCTCGGGTCTGTGTTCTGCACAGACCTGACATTGACGGCAACACCTATTGCCGCTAAGATCATGCTTAGCGTCCATCGATGATGCCGCTAACATGAAATTAACGGCCATAGCTTGCCGCCAAGTTCATCTGAGCGGAACAGCAAGCTGTTCTGCCCTTCTATACGACTATTTTCGATATGTTTCACGATGAGGATATACTGTAAATCATTTATATGCTATGTATATTGTTGATGTGATGGATGTGGTGTGTGGATGGATTATCACGAATGATAGGACTTAATTATTTCATGAAGATACATGTGTGATGAGTTTTAATCTTGTTAAACCATGTTTGCATGATTTAGGACAAGTCTAAATGCCCTAATTTGTGAGGATTATGCATGTGAGGTTCAGTCCCTGTTCTAAATTTCTGAGATTATTCCCATGCTTGTGTGAATTATTGCAAAATTTGTTTAGGAAAAATAGAGATCATGCTAGGTCATGATAAATCTTCCATAAATTAATGGATTGTCCAATAAATTCGGGAATGATTCATATTTCCATGCATGCTAGGGTTTAGACAGTAAGCTGCTAAGATGGTGATTTGTGTACAATTCCATGTTAAGTTGAATGGTGGATGGCATGAGAAATGATGTTTGAATTTCTGAAATTTCGTTTTAGTTCAGAAAAATCTGAAAATTTGCATGAGGAATCCTAAACCCGAAATTAACATGTGGTTAAATTTCAGGTCATTTGGACCAGTATTTAATGTAATATGAATTTTCCATGTAAATGTGAATTTATGCATGCCAATGTGAAACAATTCGATTTAGTGTAATCCGACCTGATCGGTGATATTTACCTGAATGTAGATTTTGAAATCTGTAGTGTCATGTTAGGAAAACAGAGAAATGTGAATGTGAGTGAGAAATGAATGAAATGAGAATGATATGTGTAAACTTATGTGTTAAAAACGGTAAAAACGTGTAATGTGTAAATTGTGCCAAGTGTGACACTGCTTCCACAGAGGGCAGTGGAACCGTATCAGGGAAAAGTCCCCTGAGAAGGTTCAATGTGTAAGTGACCCTAAGGGCATTAGGGGGAAATCCTGGAGGTGGACAAGTACCACTGGTTAGGGTGGAGACTTGTTCTCCCGGTCTGCGCAGTCCAAGAGTCGCCATTGTATTGCCTAGATGGCGTCTATGTGATGTGATGTGTTGTGTCCTTCTTTGGTGGTTTGGACTATGTGTCACGGCACTAAATGTGAAAGTGTAAATGTGAATGTGTAAATGTGCATGTGTTCATGTGTTAATGTGAAAGTGAACAATGTGTAATGTGTACGTGTAAAGTACAATTTATGTGAATTGGAAATTTGTGTAAAGAAAATGTGAGACCAAATGTGAGGATATGATATTGTAATCCATGTTGTGACAAATCTGAAACCATGTTAAATCAGTAGCTTCATTATGTTAGGATCATGTTTATATGTGTAAAATGCCTAGAATCCATGCTAGGGACAATTAACAAGTATGTGCACAAAATTCCATGTTTGGTTGTTCACCTGTTGTATTTTAAATAACGTTGTAGCTCTCATGTGTAGGGTTATGGTTGCTAAATCATGTGAAAACCAGCAAGTTAAAGTATGTAAAATGTTCGTGTACATGCACAAGAATGTGTAGATTCCATGCTAGGTGTGTTTTGTTTCATGAACGTAGGATAATCATGCTAAGTGCTTTCATGTTTTAGTTAAAATGCAAAGTAGAATTTCATGAGTAGGAATGATTAGAGAACACGTGTTAGGAATTTATCTTGATAAGAAAATCTGAAAACATGCATCATGTGTTTACTTATAGAACTATCATGGTTGGTCATTCATTTCAAACGTTAAGCATGATACATGTTGAGTTTTTGCAATGGTGTGTGTAGAGCCTACTATGACATGTACGTGTATGGTATGAGTGGTGTTACTTGCTGAGTCTTTAGACTCACTACTTGCTTCGGCGTACAGGTGTAGTTGGTGACGTGGCACCGTTGGAGGAGACGGTGGAGACGGACTCCGAGCGCGGAGATTAGTCTTTGGAGTACTTGTGACTTTTGCGTTTCATAGTATGTAAATTGAACGTTGTATTAGCGTTATCATGGAAAGAATGTATAATGGTGGACATCTATGTATTAAATTTTCAGCAATTTAAATTATGTGAACTTTTAAGTTCTTTAATGTTATTGCAATTTCATGTATGCTAAATGTGGATGATGAATGAATGAAGATAGTAGTTCTTTTTACTTCCGCTACTCTGTTCTTATATTCACGTGTATCTCAGCTGAATGTATTGTTGGGTAAATGTCCCACTGTGATGACGCTCGCTATACCGACGTGGGTTGGTATAACCATACCGGTATAATGAGGGCCGTCACAATAGGAATCATGATGACCATAGTCAAAAAGTATTTGATGCAATGCCAGACATCCCGACACCCTTTACCATTCCACGTGGTCCGAAAATGAATTTGGGTGCTCCTCCCAGGACCGGACCAGCCCAATTTGCATAGGCATATTAATCAAGGGGGTCCAAGGACCCAATAAATGTCATCATCGTCAATTAATCATATCTCACATGGTGTTCAAGCATTTGAACTCTCAAGACATCAGGTTATATGAACTCAATTACCGAATACAAGAGAATGGACTCAACGGAGTACCATTCGTAGTTGACAACTTCAAGGATAATTCAATGGTGAGTAAGGTACTTCAAGTGGGTAATCTTTACAGTAGAATGACAACAAATACCCAAGTAATTAATGGGGTAACTTTCTAGGCTATTAGGATGAACTTTTAGCAAGGATTCATACACGGAAAAGTGCAGAAATTCGAATCAGGGTTGTAGCTGTCGACAGCTAGGAAGGGGCTGTTGACAGATTGCAGCAGATAGAGCTCAGCTTTTGCTGGTCTGTGTACATCCGTCGACAGCAACAAGATGGTTGTCGACAGATTCACACAGTCCCAATTATTCCAGAGTTTAGGAAGGCTGGCCTGTCGACAGCTATGGGCTGCCTGTCGACAGCCGCCTGTTCCTCACTCATAATTGACTTTGAATTCACTCTAAACACTCTAACCATGGAACCTATGAATCAAAGCATGATTTATATCAATTGGAAGAGTCTAATTGTAGTTCTCACAGTGGTTTATAAGCTAAACAAATGAGATGAAACAAGAGATTTACAATTCAAACTTGTCTAGATAGAAGCTAACGTAGTGTAGTACTGGAAGCATGATCTTGATAGCAACGGTTTAATGGAAAATTCCTACATGATGGACACTAAACCACAAGGTGTTTCATGTATCTAAATCAAGACTTGAAGTATCAATCATCTACCTTGAAGTCTTCATATTATTCTAAAGATGATTGAGACTTCTACAAAACTCTATAGCATGTACAAGGATCAAGGGTGGAAGAAGAGGATAGGAGTTAGTTTCTAAAATGGAACAAGGTTGTTCCTCCTCCAACATGAGTATTTCTATCATGACTGGAAGAAAAATAGAAGAACCACAGGTTTTGAGTTCACTAACAGTGTACCTTCAATCAATCTGCCCTCCTGCGGGGATTCAGGTTCCATTTCCTGAATGGCTTGCAGTCTTCCTTGCTTTACTTGGGGGTTCTTATTTGTTGGTGCTATCTTAGCCATTGGGCAGTCCGGGATTCGGTGTTGAGTGCTTCCACAATGGAAACAAGCACCCAATTTACGCCAACAATTCTCAACCTTATGCCCGATACGATGGCAATGCTTACAAACATCCTTACTCCTTTCCGGAGCTTTTCCTGCCTTCTTAGCAGTTTGCTGAACCTTCGGGGCATTCCCCGACTCATACTTCCTTTTTCGATCTAAAGATCCTTCTCCAGATTTCCCTCTAATCTTATCCACAGCTTCATTTGCAGCTTCCAGTGCCAAGGCTCTCTTAACCATTTCTGAATAACTAGTGATCAGGTGAGGAGTTAGCTGCGTAATAAAATTGGGATGCAATCCATTCATAAATCTCTTAGCCTTCAATTTCTTTGTGGATACAAGATGTGGCGCATATTTTGACAACCGGGAAAATTGAATCTCATACTCGGATATCGACATTCTTAGCTGCTTTAGACTAGCAAATTCATTTGCTTTCTTCTCCTGAACCACCTCAGAGAAATATTGCTCATTGAACAGTTCTACAAACGCTTCCCAACTAACTTGATTTGAATCCTCCAGAGTAGCTTCCACAGTTCCCACCAAGCACGGGCATCACGATCTAACTGGAATGTAGTCAGACGAACCTTTTCTTCTTCTGTACACTTAATCATTCTGAATATCCTTTCAATGTCTTTTAGCCAATTTTCGGCCTCATCCGGATCCGTACCTCCTGAAAATCTTGAGGGATCCAGGCTTCGAAAATCCTTGAACAAGCTTGTCCCATTGTGGCTACCATTTCTGGCTACCGCCTTCATTACTCGGGTCAGATCATGCATAGAACTCTCCATCTTCCTCCAATTAGCGTCACCTCCGTCCATTACTAAATGGAGAAAGTAGCTGAAACATCTAATAATACACACATTAATTTTCACAATCATTCCAAGCTTACATCCATCACATACACCATTCAAATTCACAGAACACACCATCTCTATAAACAAGTCAAATATTTACATTACAATACATTCCCATGTATCCCCGAAATATCATAACCTTTTCCTTCCAAGTTGTCATACTTACAAAATTCCAACCCCCACTAACCTCTCACTCCACATACACATTGGAGTTAGGTATATACAACCAACATTTACACAAAAGGAGAGGTTTACAAAAAGAAGGACAAGTTGCCTAAGTCCTTTCTAGTTCTGGGTCAGGTCTATAACAGATTCTGCAGGTGGTGGCTGCTGTGCTTCTCCGGCTCCATGGTATAATTCCCTTGCCTCATCGGTTAAAGCTTCCCAATACCCTTCAAACTGGTGAAGCAGCATATCTTGCCCCAGCCTGAGATTGTCCAACCTACACATAACTTGAGTCATGACATCCAGTGAAGCACCAGGATTGCCGGCAAAGAAAGCACCCGCAGTCAAATTAAGCACTTCTTTCTTAATTTGTATATGAGCTTCCTGCTGGGCTTGAGCATACAGCTCAATGTCTTGACGTAACATTTCTAGCGCTGCCACCATCCTATCTTGGGCATTCATATCCTACTGAAACAAATATCAAGTTAAGCATTTATATAATTGCAAAGTCATGCTAACTAATCCCAAATTTCTACCCCAACTCACTGGTTATCCCTAGTTTATCGAACTAATGCTCTGATACCAAATTATCTGTCACATCCTAATAAAAGGCTATTTATTGGAAGTGACAGAAAACAGGCAAAAAAGGTAATAATTATTTTTTCCATTCATAATGTCATAAGCGGAAGTTTTATTACACAGATACTCCTCATAATAACTAAGAAAGGAGTAGATCAAAACAACTTAATTTATACAGCTCATTTCACACTACTAAATAGAAACAGAAACGGGTTGGTTTTGCTTGTCACGGACGGTCCACTCAGCACTCATGACCTTAATGTCATCCCCATTTGTATTACCTGAAAATGGTAGGAAAGAGTCAGCTAACTAGCCCAGTAGAATTCAAATCCATAATTCAAGGGTGATTACACGATAGCCAAGGCAAGGATAAATCGGATATCAAAGAGACAATATCAGATTTCAGAACAATAACTTGATACAATGACGGTAAAACTCAGGTCATGCTCAGGTATATAGCTCAAGAATTGGTTCATATGTCAGTTACATAGTACAGGAATCATGATGACCATAGTCAAAAAGTATTTGATACAATGCCAGACATCTCGACGCCCTTTATCATTCCACGTGGTCCGAAAATGAATTTGGGTGCTCCTCCCAGGACTGGACCAGCCCTATTTGCACAGGCATATTAATCAAGGGGGTCCAAGGACCCAATAAATGCCATCATCATCAATTAATCATATCTCACATGGTGTTCAAGCATTTGAACTCTCAAGACATCAGGTATATGAACTCAATTACCGAATACAGGAGAATGGACTCAACGGAGTACCATTCGTAGTTGACGACTTCAAGGATAATTCAATGGTGAGTAAGGTACTTCAAGTGCATAATCTTTACAGTAGAATGATAGAAAATTCCCAAGTAATTAAGGGGGTAACTTGGTAGGCTATTAGGATGAAGTTTAAGCAAGGATTCATACACGGAAAAGTGCAGAAATTTGAATCAGGGTTGTAGCTGTCGACAGCTAGGAAGGGGCTGTCGACAGATTGCAGCAAAAAGAGCTCAGCTTTTGTTGGTCTGTGTACATCTGTCAACAGCAACAAGATGGCTGTCGACGGATTCACATAGTCCCAGTTATTCCAGAGTTCAGGAAGGCTACCCTGTCGACAGCTATGGGCTACCTGTCGACAGCCGCCTGTTCCTCACTCATAATTGACTTTGAATTCACTCTAAACACTCTAACCATGGAACCTATGAATAAAAGCATGATTTATATCAATTGGAAGAGTCTAATTGTAGTTCTCACAGTGGTTTATAAGCTAAACAAATGAGAAGAAACAAGAGATTTACAATTCAAACTTGTCTAGATAGAAGCTAACGTAGTGTAGTACTGGAAGCATGATCTTGATAGCAATGGTTTAATGGAAAATTCCTACATGATGGACACTAAACCACAAGGTGTTTCATGAATCTAAATCAAAACTTGAAGTATCAATCATCTACACCGAAGTCTTCATATTATTCTAAAGATGATTGAGACTTCTACAAAACTCTATAGCATGTACAAGGATCAAGGGTGGAAGAAGAGGATAGGAGTTAGTTTCTAAAATGGAACAAGGTTGTTTCTCCTCCAACATGAGTATTTCTATCATGACTGGAAGAAAAATAGAAGAACCATAGGTATAGCCTTTTGTCCTCTCATCAAGAACTTCTTGTCAGGTATGGAGGACAGATTTGAATCAGAGGGAGATGAATCCTACCTTGCTTAAATGATGAACTTGCAAGTATCCTTGATGAAAAATCTCACACCCAGCAAGAGAAGTGTTTCCCCCTTAAGGTTGATGGCATGCTTGCAATGTCCACACCAAGTACAACAGCTACAGTGGCACACAGGAGTAGAAGTGAAAGCAGTTGCAGGTGCAACGGAGCTGGCAACTCCAACAACTCCCCAGCAGTAGTTCTAGGAGCTCCTCCACAACACTTCTAGCAGCCAAGAGCAGGGGAAAGCAAGAACAGAGACAGGAGCCAAGGTGTAGAAAGGTTCGAACTCAGGAGAGGGAGTGGCTTTTATAGCCGAGCCAAGTTCCCATGCAAGGGAACACGTCCACGCACATGTGTAACAGTAAAACCCATTGGGTTTTACTGCTTACACCTGGTTCATGCTTCCTCTTACTCCCTTACACCTCAATCCTCACGTGTAAGAGGTTTAACTCAGTTTCATCCTTATCCTAATGTGTGCTGGCCTCCTCAAGGCTTCACACGTAAGCACTCAAATAAACACAAAAATTGGTTACCGTAAATACTCCATAATTCAACTGGTCCATTAGACTGATGTAAACATGTCCAAACAAAGTTTGTTTGTACTAAAATTTCAACCATAGACAAATATGATGGTTTTACAAATTATGGAGATTTTAGTTTAATTTTTAGAATTTATTTTACAGTAGGTGAAAAATCACCCAGAAAATAGTTGCGTCGACTTAATCTCAAAATCCGAATGTCGAAAAATTCGGATATTTATATTTCTGATATCTCCACATTTTTTTGGAAATTATGGTGTTCTCAGATTTCGTTTTCGTTATAGTTTTTCAGTGTCGTCCTGTGGGAGCGCGCACGTCCGAGTACGACACTGGGGTAACGTCAATAATGCTAATCATTATCAAATATCAATTATTTCAATTTAAGACTAATGCTTAACTCCAATAACTTTATTATTCATGTTTTTCAACAAATAAAATTTTCGGGGTGTTACATCCTTGGTCTTGGAGTATATGAGAATATCATCAATAAAGACCACGACGAACTTGTAGAGGTAGGGTCGATAGATGTTGTTCATTAATTGCATAAAAGCTGCAGGAGTATTGGTTAGTCCAAAAGACATGACTACAAATTCGTAATAACCGTACCTGCTCCTGAAAGTCGTCTTGTAAATATCTGCATCTTTAATCCTTATCTGATGATATCCCGATCTAAGGTCAATCTTAGAATAATACTTTGCTCTGATATCTGATCAAATAATTCATCGACACGTTGCAGAGGGTACTTGTTCTTGATAGTGAGATTGTTCAACTGCCTGTAATCGATACATAACCTCATAGATCCGTCCTTCTTCTGACGAACAACACTGGTGCTCCCCAAGGAGAAGTACTCGGCCTGATAAATCCTTTTTCTAGAAGTTCCATCAGTTGCTCTTTCAATTCTTTCAATTCAGCGGGGGACATCCTGTAGGGTTGCGTGAAAACCGGTGCAGCTCCAGGTACAAGATCAATTGAGAAATTCACATCTCTCGGGTGGAATGCCTGGCAGCTCATCGGGAAACACGTCTAGATATTCTTGCACGTATGAACGTCTGATAACTTAGCTGTCTTCTTTTCTACCACAATTGCGGCAAGAAATGCCACACAACCCTTCTTATCATGTTTTGTGCCTTTATAGCAGAGACGAGAGACAAGTGTTCTTGTGTCTACGTCCCGTGAAGGTCAGCTTAGGGAATTTACTAAAAGTGTCATGCCCCGCTAATTAGCAGCGGAATAAATCAGGGAGGCATGAACAACGAGTATAGTAATGTAAATTGCGCATACATTCGCAAATATCAGAGCAACTAATGAACAATAATCACAATAAAACTCACCATTTTATTGATAATTCATCTAAACTATTACAACCACTACTTCAGGGCCAAACCATAGGGCTCAATGACTTTATTACATTTGGAATGATAACTAAGTAACTAACTAAACTAACTCTAGTGTACTGGGAATAATCCATCGCTATGACTCCAGGTCGCTCATCACTCCAGTCCATCCCGTTGTTTGAGTAAGGTCATCATTCGACTTACCTGAAAACACAATAAAACAAAAAAATGAAGGGTGAGCGATAACGCTCAGTAGGACTTAATATCTCGTGTAAACAAGCATACTTTAAGTGATTAATGTCTTGTAACGTAGGTTAATAGAGAGAATGATCAAGTATAGTTTAAGGAGTAATAGGTACAAGATAAACGAGAGATAATGGCATATATATTAAGAGAATGATAGCACGTATAACAAAGTGTGAACGATATACACTTCACAAGAATATGCAAAACTAGAATGATAGAGAAAAGACCATATAACGAGATAGCGTGTAAACGTGTAACGAGATAACGTGTGAAGAGATAGCGTGTAAGGAGATAATGTGTATCGAGATAACATGTAAAGAGATAACGTGTATGGTTGCACCGCAGTGCACTAGACGAGTATGGCAATAGTCACTTTAGGACAGTAGGCCGTTTCATGATAGTACAGTACGTCTGAACTCCTCAGACTAGTATTATAACAATTATATGTCTAGCCAAAATAATATAGTCAGAAACCGATGCAATGCAAAACACTATCAATAGTCCTACAGGTATTTCGGGTGGGCTCTCTGCCCCCAGGACTAGATTGGAGCCACCTCGGACACATCTCCGTACCTGCCACAGTAGCATTCAAGTCAGTCGGGTCACCAGACCCATCTTATGGCGCTAGACAGGTCATGTATAGTACAAACAATGGGAGCCACAAAAGCTCAAGAGTCTCAAGAGAGTACTAGATGAATATACGAGATAGTAGAGTGAACGTGAATAGATGAGAGTACAAGGATAGTAGATGAGATAGGGGTATAATCATAAAACAATGATAAACCACGATAGTAACAGTTGCACAGCACCAGGTCGGGTATCGAAGTCTGGTAGAAGTCACATCTGCCCCAATGTCGTGCTACGAACAAGGCTAGATGGTCCGGACGTGATCACAAGATAAGAGAGAATCCACTAAGGCCATTTTGGATCATATTGATCCTAAAAGTGTAGAGGGATTTAAAGGTACAAGCAGCTCGTCGGCTAAGGACGTGT
>CM024756.1:149704695-149809616 GCA_014218235.1 Colocasia esculenta
ATGGCGGAGGGCGGTTGGCTCTTCCGGAGACTGCCCTCTGGCTTGGGCGGCCTCTCCCCCCTTTCCAACCTCGCAACCTGAGCCTTCTGGCTTTCCCGCCCTCTGAAATGTTGGAGGAGAACAGAAATGACATAAATGGCCTTCCGACGGGCCGGAAGTGGACCAGCGCCGGTCCGGACCGGGCGGGTTCGTAAACTATTTCTATGTTTTTGTTTTTGCCCTTCACTAAACTTGCATTTAAATAAAATTTGTTACATTACTATTTTTATAATAGAAAATGGGTAAATTAATTACGAGTCCCTATCAAATTTTTGACTTATTTATTAGTCTTTAACAGAACTGTAATTCATTACAGTAAATGTTATCACCTATTACAGTATATGTTAAGTCCTGTTACAGTAAGGACCTCTCTGTTACAATCAGAGACTTCTAATTAATTTATCCTAGAAAAATATTAAATACTCTTCTTAAACAGATATCATTCAACTTTTCGAGTGCCATAGTAGCAACCAAACATAGTGGTATCGATAATCGAAAAGACCAACAAAACATTAGTCGATAGCGACGATGTGGGATGGATCGACGCCATGTCATGATGTGACGTCCACGATAATTGAGGGTGAGTACATAATATTTCTTTTCATAATAAGATATTCCTCACTATTTGGATGGATAACTTCTACCTTAGTTTGAAAGTATGCATAAAACACTAACTAGAACTTACCTTGGATAAGATCATATATCATCCAATCAGTTTATTTCACGCTTACCTTTTTGGTACCTCATATTTTTACTTTTTTTTTAGGTGTAATCTCCTCTCCAGATTCATTGAGTGAGGAGAAAATTTTAGTGCACTTAAAATTTATACTTTGCACTTATTTTTTTTTTTCCATTGATCAATGAAAAAGACACTATATAGGGATGTCAATGGGCCGGGTTGGACCGGGCCTTGCTAGGCCTGGCCCAAGCCTAGCTTTTTAAAAGCCGGCTCGGGTCCGACCTAGGTCCGGGGGTAGGCCCGATATGGGTGGCCTAGCCCGGCCCAAAAAAAGTCCGGCCCGGCTCGAAAAAATAAGAAATATATCATTTTTTTCATATAATATATATTTTAATATATCTATTATAATATATCTATAAAAAATAATATATATTTTAATTATATCTATATTAACATTTAACTTATAAAAGATTATATTTTTGAGTAGATTTATGGTAAAAAAAATACATATAATTCTCACTCTACATATAAATTTTATATTTAATATAAATTATATTTATATTTTTTGGGCCAACGGGCCGACCGGGCCGAGCGTCACAAAGCCCAAGTCCGGCCCTATTCTTTTCCAGGCCGGACCGAATCAAAAAATTTTAACGGACTCATTTTTCCAGCTCAAGTCCGGTTAAAACCGGGCCGGCCTGACCCAATTGACACCCCTAACAATATATTCATCTAATGAGAAGTAAAAAATACAAATGTAAAATAAAAAACTCAAATACACTAAATTTTCTCATAGTGAGTAGGTGTCATCCCCTCCCATTGTTTCGATACAGCATCTGTAGATCAATAACATCCACATAAATAAACTAATCATGCATATAGAGAAATTATTGAATATTAAAAGGGGAAAAAAAGAAAAAAAGAAAATCTAACTATAATTAATGAATAAAACTCCGATTGTGCTTTTGTAACAACAATTAAAATAAACAAATATGTAAAGTGATCCAATTACCATCAAGAGAGAGAAGAGCGAGATAGAAAAGGATCGATCTCCCCTGCAGAATCTATTCTGGATTAAGGCAGAAATTTGGAAGGAAAATATTGACGTCTTCGTCGGTACCAAGTTCAGGGCCTTCTAGCTAGCTAATCAACAGAAATGTGACGCTTACTCTGTCTACGGATAATTTTCTTGCGGTATCATGCATGGGGAGGGCCGGGAAGGGAAAACCCAAGTCTCAGACTTGGTGTAAATGTTTATTTTAATTGAATTATGCTTTCCCACGATGACGACGGAGACTTTAAATTAAAAATAAGATATGATCTTAGACTAATCATTAGGGGTATTAGAATATCTCTAGAATAAATTGAGGATATTTTTAAAATTTTAAAGATATATTCGTTCAATGACAGACTATAATTAATTAAATATAGGGAGAATTAATTGCAGGTCCCTGACAGGGATCTGACATTAATTTCAGGTCCTGTCAGCTTTTTCTAAGTCATGCGGTCCTTACTTTATGCAGGACTTATTTTAGGTCCCTATTTTTTGTCCCCGTTATCTTCCCCCGTTATCTCAATGTGTGTAACCGTTATCCCAAAAGTGTGTAACTTGTTACCCAGTTACACATATAACTGTGTTACACAGTTACCCAGTTACCCACTTACTCCGTTATCCAGTTACTCAATTACCCAGTTACATACTTACACAATTACACATGAAACTATATAACTACATAAAAATTTTATAAGTTTGTAACTCTATAATTAGAGCTTACCTAATACATAGTTACATAGTTTTAGAAGGATTTATCTAATTATTTTATAACCGTTATCCCAAAAGTGTGTAACTTGTTACCCAGTTACATATATAACTGTGTACCCAGTTACCCAGTACTCAGTTACCCAGTTACATACTTACAGTTACACATGAAACTATGTAACTATATAGAAATTTTATAAGTTTGTAACTCTATAATTAGGACTTACCTAATTACATAGTTACATAGTTTTAGAAGGATTTATCTAATTATTTTATAACCGTTATCCCAAAAGTGTGTAAGTACGTACTTACACAGTTACATATAAATCCTGTAATTGTGTAACTTGTTACCCAGTTACACATGTAACTGTGTTATCCAGTTATCCGTTACATACTTACACAGTTACACATGAAACTATGTAACTATATATAGAATTTTATAAGTTTGTAACTCTATAATTAGGGCTTACCTAATTACATAGTTACATAGTTTCAGAAAGATTTACCTAATTATTTTATAACCGTTATCCCAAAAGTAAGTGTGTAAGTACTACTTATACAGTTACATATAAATCATGTAATTGTGTAACTGTTACCCAGTTACACATGTAACTGTGTTACCCAGTTACCCAGTTACATACTTACACAATTACACATGAAACTATGTAACTACATAGAAATTTTATAAGTTTGTAACTCTATAATTAGGGCTTACTTAATTACATAGTTACATAGTTTTTATGTAGTTACATAGTTTCTATAGTTAGGGCTTACCTAATTACATAGTTACATAGTTTCTATAATTAGGACTTACTAATTACATAGTTACATAGTTTCTACAATTAGGCTTACCTAACTGGGTTCCATTCTGCCTGACAATGGCTGTCGACAGACAGACTGTCGACAGACACTATCAGGACCTCATTTAAACTAATTTTTAATAGAAATGGGTCCTTTTCATTTCAAAGCACACGGTCTCAAGACGCAAGGAGGAATCTACGTTAGCCCTCGAAAAGGGAAGATAAATTTAATCCAAACGTTCACATAATTTTAAAATATCCACCCCCAGACGTCAGAAAACCCAAACCGTTTATCTAACTTAAATTAGAATCTAGATTAGATTCAACAGTAAATATCTATTAAAACCCAAGCATGCGATTTTAATAGATATTTACTGTTTAATCTAATCTAGGAGTTATGTTAAAATCTTAAAATCTTAGATTAAAACCAAACCCTTCTATTAAAAATTAGTTAAATGGGGTCCTGATAGTGTCTGTCGATAGTCTGGCTGTCGATAGCTTGCTGCTGTCGACAGCCACTGTCAGGCAGAATGGAACCCATGAGGCAGCCTAAAATCTCAAAAATTCCCCACCGTAATTGAACTATAATCGGCTGGTCCAATTGTCTACATTTTTATATATTCAAATGATGTTGTTTATGTTAAGATTTTAACCATAGACTAATGTGATATGTTTACAAATTATAGTAATTTTAGTTTAATTTTTAGATTTTATCTTACAATTAAAATTTTCCAGAGCGTTACACAATACTTACATGTATAACTGGGTAAGTACACAGTTACAGAATTTACATACTTACATGATTACATACTTACATGTGTAACTAGGTAAGTTATACAGTTACAGAATTTACTTACTTACCCAGTTACACATGTAAATGTGTAAGTACGTATTTACGCAGTTACACATTTTTGATATATATGAATAAAATAATTAGATAAATCTTTCTAAACCTATGTAACTATATATGTAATTAGATAAGCCCTAATTATAGAGTTACAAAATTATAAATTTCTATATAGTTACATAATTTCATGTGTAACTGGGTAAGCATATATGTAATTACATACTTACAAGTGTAACTGGGTAACAGAGTTACATGTGTAACTGGGTAAATTGCACAATTACAGGATTTATATGTAACTGTGTAAGTACGTACTTACACACTTTTGGGATAACAGTTATAAAATAATTATAAATCTTTATAAAACTATGTAACTATGTAATTATGTAAGCCCTAATTATAGAGTACAAACTTATAAAATTTCTATGTAGTTACATAGTTTCATGTGTAACTGGGTAACTGAGTAACTGGGTAACTGGGTGGTAACATAGTTATATGTGTAACTGGGTAACACGTTACACACTTTGGGGATAAAGGTTATAAAATAATTAGATAAATCCTTCTAAAACTATGTAACTATGTAATTAGGTAAGTCTTAATTATAGAGTTACAAACTTATAAAATTTTTATGTAGTTACATAGTTTCATGTGTAACCGTTGTAAGTATGTAACTGGGTAACTGGGTAACACAGTTATATGTGTAACTGGGTAACAAGTTACGCACTTTTGGGATAACGGTTATAAAACAATTAGATAAATCATTCTAAAACTATGTAATATGTAATTAGGTAAGCCTTAATTATAGAGTTACAAACTTATAAAATTTCTATGTAGTTACGTAGTTTCATGTGTAACTGTATAAGTATGTAATTGGGTAACTGAGTAACTGGGTAACTGAGTAACTGGGTAACTGGGTAACACAGTTATATGTGTAACTGGGTAACAAGTTATACACTTTTGGGATAACGGTTATAAAATAATTAGATAATCCTTCTAAAAATGTAAACTATGTAATTAGGTAAGCCCTAATATAGAGTTACAAACTTATAAAATTTCTATGTAGTTACATAGTTTCATGTGTAACTGGGTAAGTATGTAACTAGGTAACTGAGTAACTGGTAACCGAGTAACTGGGTAACTGTGTAACAAGTTACACACTTTTGGGTTAACAGTTACATACTTTGAGATAACGGGGGTGGATAACGGGGACAAAAAGAAGGGACCTAAAAATAAGTCCTGCATAAAGCAAGGGTCGCATGGCTTGAAAAAAGCTGACAGGGACCTGAAATTAATGTCAGATCCCTGTTAGGGACCTACAATTAATTCTCCCTTAAATATATGGGGGTCAAGTAAGAATATGAACAAAATAAAATATCTTAAAATAGAGGGGTTAAAATATAAAATTTATCGATCATTATCTTATTAAAATATACTGGAGGTAAAAATTATTAGGACCATGCCCCCCCCCCCCACCTCCCAACGTGAGTCCGCCTCTGTCCTCACTCTATTCTTAATCTATTGATACCAAATATGATCTAGATTATATGTTTGTGTACTACCCAGTTTAAAATGGGGTTAAACAACTCTTGAGGTTTTTATCCGAGGATTACTTAACCTAAAAAAATATCCATTTTTATTTGGGACCAAAAAATTTTCTCATGGATAGAAATGAGGTTATAAGCTATAAGACTTTTAACTTGAGTATATTAACCTCCCTCATCCAAGTTTCTATCTAAACCACTTCTGTTAAGAAAACTCTTGCATCAAAATATAAAAATAATTTAACCCAAAATTTTACCCCTTTTAATCCCAACTAAAACTGGCCGTATAAACAAGGAAAGAAGAGAGGTGTTGATTTAGAGCACCTTCCCTCGGATCATAGCAAGACGGTGAGGGGGAAGAAAAAACTCGAGGTGAGGACTCCCCTACATACAACAAAAGTAGAGAATTAAACAGTTTTGTAACACTATTTGGTAATATTATTATTAAACGTGTGTCACATCAGCAACTAAAATAAAAAATTAAAAATACGTCATAAATGATGAAGTTGTGGTGCACTTTGATTGATGTATTTTTAATATGTTACCAAATAGTGTTACTAAACTATTTTTCCAATAAATATGCATGTTAAAGACTCTCTTTGCAGGGTAGAGAAGGCACTTTAAATCTCTATTGAGAAATACTAGGTTTTCATTGGGACGATAGTTGTCATATAAGATCTGAAAAGTCCACAATTTTAGGGGTGTAGATCTTTCGAATATTGTGTCTATGGACGACAAAATTATTAAGACTGTTGTATGTTCAGACGAGAGATATTTATTTCTATCTCAATTTAATTCAAAAAAAAGAGGAACAATAATAATATTTCTTAAGTTTTGTGTATAAAGAGGGGGGTGGGGTGACTTCTTTCTAACTTTTGATATGGGATTAAGAAATATTTGGTGCATACTCGATAAGAGGTTGTGCGATTAAGTACCCATGGTAATAATAAATTTGTCACGCAATCACATGATGGTGCCATACACACCACCCCTAAATAATGTGTATCAAGTATTTTTCTATGAGATTAATCTTACGTGACCATAGCGACATTCCATCTTTTCTGATGATTGGGGTCCACATATATAAGGCATGGAAAAAATATTGCTGCACAGCATATGGAGAGGGCCATATGCCGTGCACTAAGTGCAACTCTATGGCATGTTTGCGATCCAATCAGTACTAGTCGGTCGGCCACTCGTCCTCGCGCCTAAATGGGGCTCTCGACGACGTATATCATGTTCTCTTCTCGTAGGTCGCTAGCTCAATCGCTTATTCTCCAAACCAATATTAGGGTTTGTTTGATAATCTTTAATATATGTCTATTATTTGAAATATTTAATTTTTAAGATTTCAGATTGTTTGATAAAATGATTGTAATTATATCTTAATTAATATTAAATCTGAAAAATCACTTAAATTTAAGTTAAGAATATATTTTTTCCAGATTGTCGGATTGTCGGCACCGACCTCCGGCGATCGCCGGATTCCGGCCGCCGGCGGTGAATTCTAGCGATCGCAGGAGACCGTGCCAACTGTCGACGACAGGTGCCGATCGAATTCCAATTACTCAATTTCAAAAAAAAAATTGACTATTTTGAGTTTTGAACTCAAAATCTACTTATTAGATGTAGTATCTTAACCAACTACACTACAATTCAGATATTATTAAGTTGGTTATCAAACACTTATTAAATCATATCTGATATATATTAAGTTCTTTTTAAATTTTAAATTTAAAAAATAAATGACAAATAAGATTTAATGTTAAGTGTTATCAAACACCACCTTTATGTCTCACATAATAGCATGTCCCCACTCTGGGCGCTTTCCTGCTGGCCTAACTTACGTACGTACATCACATCGGAACAAAGCCGGATCAAGATAAACCTGGGAAGGAGCCCATTTCTAAATCAAGTAGATCAAGTTGGAATATCTAATTGACGGAGAAACTACAAAGGCCGATGCGATCCTAATTCGGGAGTTCGAGATTAATTAAATGCTCAGATATTGAGAGGACATAGGAAACGAAGGGGTTATTGGACCACGGTACGTTGTTCGACATGTAAGTAGTAATTCGACGTGAGATTTTTTGAAGTCGATAGACTTTGCGATAACCAAATTAAAAAATGGTCAGAAAAAAAGAAACAATGAACATTAGAGAGGAGAGAGAGAGGAGAGAGAGAGAGAAAGAGAGATGAGAACTACGGGTGCTGAGGTATGACACGAGTTCTTTCTACCCCCTTTACACGTGCCTGTATAGCCCTACCTTTTATGCTAACATGAGGGGAGAGAAATCCGAAACTTCTAAGATGAATCTAATCCCCAAACCTCTTTTAAGGTAATCATAGTTCTGAGATTTATGGTTGGAGCTGCCAAGATCATCTTTAAATCGGGCCCTGACCACTCTTAACAATCACGAGATTGGTGCCTTGATCCGAGATCATCGCCACGGGTGGATAACTCTAGTTTAGATTTGAATCCGACCCGTCTTCTAAACTAATTACTTGAGCCATCGCTGGGTTTGAACTTGTAGTGAAGTTAGGCCGATCACTGGAAACATCATTTATCATTGGCGCAAGTGAAAATGGTTGAATTCAGAGCATCTAACGAAGTGGCGCACTGGCTAGGTTGCAAAGGTAAACGCGAAGGGACACCTGAGGTCCGGCCAGATGGTTCCCACCGGAGTCCCGGAGTTAGTTTCCCTGTGTAAGTATATAAGGAGGACCGTGTGTAAGAGCACGGCTGGCGACTGCTTTTATACATGAGTAATGCTATAGCGTAGTATTATGTGGAGGGACCGTGTCCTTCCATAACTTGTCACGTGGAGGGGCGCGGCTCCAGATATATTTAATGTACTATTTTTTATATGTATTAATATGTCATTTATGTGTATTAATATGTTATTTATATGTACTAATATGTCATTTATGTGTACTAATATATTATTTATGTGTATTATTTTAAGATAAAAAAACAATATTAAATACATCTGAAACCGCACCCTCCACGCGACGCTCTGCGGAGGAGTATGTCCCCTTAACATAAAATTATACTCTCGACTAACTAATCGGTATCATAATATTACTCTTTATAATATATAGAGAGAGAGAGAGAGAGAGAGAGAGAAGCACGGAGTCAGCAGTTTTCTCCCGGACAATCTTTGTGAGATGGTTTTATAATAACGTCCGTTACACATCTTATCACTTCCGTGGGGAACAAGCTTGACCACAGCTCTCTATTCACTGTTTTTTTCACTTCACTGCGGATGTGCCTAGTCTCTATCTGCCCCGTCCTTTTTGTTGCTGTGACTACCTGAATGCTTTTCTAATGCCACTACAGTAGGTTTCCATCATGTTAATTTCTTTGCTGCTGTAGAATTGTCTCTTCTTCCTCACCGAGGCGATCTTATATTTTCTTCAGCGTTGGAAACTTAAAAGAGAGACGGAGAGAGAAGGGTCAAAGTTCACGTACGACAAATTAACAAATACAAATACTTGTTATTTTCACGTAATTTACATTATTTATATCGAACTTCTTTCTTCTTCTTTTTTTTTGACACTGAAATAAATAACTTTCATTCAAACAAGAAAGTGGTACAGGGATATATAAAAGAACCGTGCACGCCATCATGGCCCCCACGCAACATGAGATGCAAGTATGACAGGGGCCAAAGTACAACGTCAAACTAGTTAGCCATACAAGGATCTAAGGTTCAAACCACAAGGTGAACAACTTAATCGTCAAAATCACGAGAGTTATTTGCAACTCTGGTGAATGGCGTGTTGTGTATCTTGAGCAACTTTTTTCTGTCACGTCTCGTGTGCTGATCGTTGGTGCCGATATCCCCAACCCGTCGAGCTTGTGGGTTTCTAATCTCGCTAATCATGACCCAAATGCGAAGGAAGAGAAATGTCAACAATAAAACAACTTGAAGTAGAAGCCAACACTTAGCTGCAATTGGATATCTCAGCAAACGGTGCAAGCGGCATAGCTCAGTGACAGGGCGCCGCGAGACACACCAAGGAGGGCAAGTTTCGAGGTTCCGCTTTGACGGTTGAAATTTGTGGGGAAATAGATTGGGAGTGCACTGCGCTCCAAGGAGATTTTGGAGAGATTTTTCTAAGTTTCGAACCTAGGTTGTTCTGTAACCGGATGGGTTAAAAAACCATCACACCGAAGTACCAAAAAACAGTGAACGAACACTGACAATCTAGATAGAAAACCTCCAACGAGAAGGGGATTGCCCTTGAGGAAGGAGAACAAACCCTCTAGTAAGAGCTACCAAAACTGTCCCCCAACAAGAGGGGGAGACCACCACAAGGGGGGGGGGGGGGTCCCCCTCCTCTCCCCATTCGAGAAGGAAAGTTAGGCAGAGACGGAGCAAACGAGGTTTTCCACCCCAAGAGTTAATCTCAATATTTAAGAGATCTAAATGGTCTCTAATTGAAATAAAATTTCAAATGTAAGTTAATCAAGAGATGATACAAGTTATAGTAATTTTAATTTAATTTTTGTCAAGTAAAAATTGTCTAAAAATTATTAGATCCTTAATCTCAACAAATATGCATCAATAATTTTTAATATTTTATATTTTAAAATTAGTATATTTTTTTGATAATTATGATGACTTCACATTTGACTTTATTTTCTGAATCAAATGTCGTCCCGTTGAAATGCACAGAGAGTTTGTCATACCGCGGCAAACCTGTGTGCACTTAAGGGATCTAAATGGTGTCTAATTGAAATGAAATTTTAAACATAAACTAATTAAGATGATACAAATTATAGTAATTATATTTTAATTTTTTAAATTATGTTTTTGTCAAGTAAAAATTGTCTCAAAAATCATTAGGTCAACTTAATCTCAACATCTATGCATCAATAATTTCTAATATTTTATATTTTTAGAATCAGTATATTTTTTAGTAATTATGATGACTTCAAGTTTGACTTTTTTTTAGAATCGAATGTCGTCCCGTTGAAGTGCATACAATCAAGATAGTACTAGAATTATATAACAATATAAAATATTCTAAAATTAAAAAATTATGTTTTATATAAGTGATCATGTTTTACGTATATTTGCTATCTCTTTTAATTTCTTAGTATCATATTAATATTTTATTATAAATTTTAAGGCGTTATAGTTTTGTTTCTGTTTCAGATTTTTGGTGTTGATCTAATGGATACATTGGTCATATCATGAACAACTTTCATGAAGAGCCCAAAGACTAGATCACCCTCGTTCAGGCTGTAGAAAGGCGCACTCACTACTAGTTTGGATCACGATATGAGAGAGAATGTCAAGAATAATCCACTGTATTTAAGCACGACCTTCATTTGATGTGATTTTAGTTGGAGCTCGTAGAGGAAGTCATGGGATCAACTTTCATGAAGAAGTCTCGAAGAGATATGCCCTCGTTTGAGATGTGAAAGACATGATAATCATGTATATGTAGATCATGATATGAGAGAGAATGTGAAAAATAATCTGCTATAATTTGGGCACAGACCACCAATTGAGTGATTCCACTTCGAGGATGAAGCTAAAGAAGAGTAGAACTTTGATGAAGATCTCGTGATCATATCAGCCCCTTTTCAAGTTTAGAATGTGGATATCCCTGATAGTTTTGGAGGATATTAATAGGAAGGGAGAGAGAAATGGTGCATGCATGAGAAGAGATGGAGTCTATCTTAAGTTTGGATGGAGAGTTTTTCTTTTCAAGTTTGCTCATTTTAAATATTCATCAAGTTACAAAACTAAAAAAAAAAAAAAAATCAAGCAAGCCATTTCCCCACCGTATCTCTCAGCGGTGCGGTACAGTACGGTACGATACCATACCGTACCACGGAGAATGTGGCACGGTCGATCCGGACGGTATGATTGTAACACCCCTAAAATTTTATTTGTAGCAAAACATGAATAATAAGGTTATTGAACATAACCATTATTATTAGAATGAAATAATTGATATTCAGGAATGTTTAGCATTAATGAACATTATCCCAGTGTCGTACTCGGACTTGCGCGCTTTCACAGGACGACACTAAAAAACTGTAACGAAATGAAATTCGAGAATATCATAATTTCCAGAAAAATGTGGAGATATCAAAAATGTAAATATCCGGATTTGTGGATGTGCGGATTTCGAGATTAAGTCGACGCAACTATTTTTCGGACGATTTTTCACCCAGTTAAAAATAAAATCTAAAAATTAAAATAAATCACCATAATTTGTAAATCATACATTAGCCTATGGCTGAAATTTCAGCACAATGATATCATTTGGATACATTTTCATAAGGATTATTGGGTCAGTTGATTTATGGCTCATTTACGTAAACTATTTCTGGGATTCTACGGATGACGTATCTTGGTGATGCAAGCTCATGTCATGGTGGGTTAAACCTCTTACACGTTAAGGTTGAGGTGGTGTGTGAGATTGGAGCATGGGCCATGTGTAAACATAAAACCAATTAGGAGGGATTTATTGTTTACACCTGCGCAAGTGAGGTGTCCTCATGCATGGGAGTCTTGCTGGGCTATAAAAGCCACTTCCCTTCCTTCGTACATGTCTTTCCAACTTCATTTGCTCTTGTTCCTGTCTTTCCCTATTCCTTGCTGCTGAGATTGCTGCTGGAGGAGTTGTTGGATTTGCTAAGCTCCACTGTTACTGCAACTACTCCTGCTTCTGCTCATACTACAACTGTAGTTGTATCTACCTTGGTGTTAAATTGCTATTGAAGTTACTGCTGTGGCTAGCAACCATCAACTTTGGGGAAAGCTCTTCTCTTGCTGGTTTAGGTTCCTTCGTTGAGACGTGTGAAGGTTATCTGTTTAGTAAGGTAGGATTCATCTCCCTCTGGTTCAGTTCTATCCCCACACATGACAAGGAGTTTGTTGAAAGTAGACAAGATGCTATATATGTAGTCACTACAAGAAATCCTAGCTCTGCCTACCAAAGTTGCTTACGGTTCAGTATATTCGTAAGCTATTCGTATGGATAGACATATCTATACTTATGGACTGAACGTGTCGTAAGTATATCAGACAAACTTTGTTCTTAAACTTTTAAAATATGTCTATACCTATGGCATAATATCGTAAGCATACAACATTATCATATACCTACGGAGTTTGATACAGTAAATATATAATAAAATATTATTTTTTTAACATTGGGCGCCCATTCTTTGGCCTCCCACGCCCCGATTGAAGGGGAAAAAACTCTCTCCTTCCCCTTGCCTCCACTCTCCTCCTTTCCATTGCAGTGGCGAAAGGGGAAGCAAGCAGTGGCGTCATCGGCAGGCACTGGAGAAGACTCTCGGTGACGACGTCCGCACTGGAGAAGACTCGCGGCGGAGCTTGCGGTAGAAGGCAGTAACAGGCGGCATCGTCGACGGTTTAGGGCAAGCAACGGCCTGTGCCTGACGGTTTAGGGCAAGCAACGGCAGCGGAAGAAGGCGGCGAACTTCCGGCGACGGCAGGGGAAGGACACTCCGGCCACCCCCTCCTCCTTCCCCTATTCCTCCGCGTGTCCTCCACACCGCCGGGCGTCTCCTGCCGACCGCATCGCCTTCTTCCTCCTCCGCTTCAGAGTGGGTGATTGGCCTCTTCCGCAGCGCGGTCCCCTGCCTCCCGTTCTCGCAGAGGCTGTGCCGCCGTGGTATGCTTTTTGCGGAGTTGAGGGCCGACTGATCGCCGAATGTGAGTTCGTCACGCCGAAGGTGAGTACTCTTGTCCGATTTCTTTGCTTCTGTGCGTTGGCACCAACCTTTCCCACCGCCTTGCTCTATTGCAAAACCCTTATCCATTGCTTCCTTTGAATCACTCTCTCTCTCTCGTTCGCTCGCTATGCCACTGTTTGATCAATGTCAGCCACATCGTCGGGGAGATGGACCACATGTCTTTTCTTCTTCTCTGCTCTCTCTCTCTCCTCTCTCTCTCTCTCTCTCTTTCTACACCAGCTGCTCCTTTACTACTTCTTCTCTTGTTGATGTCCCATTCTAAATGCAGCGCTGGGCTATGTTGGAGTAGACATAAGAGGAGGCCATAGGAGCAGCTCTAGAGACTGTTGGGGTAGCGAGAGGAGACCACCAACATTTGCTTTGTCATTTCCGTCCGACACACGGTAGGTGAGCGGCTATGAGCTTGTTATGTAGCTGCTTACTGTTCTATTGCCTACTATGGTTTTTATGGGCTTGTTCTGGTTTTAGGTCCTTGGCAGCTGGTAAGTCATCTGAGAGATGAGTTTTTTTTTTACTGAGTTGGCTTTCTAATAGCAAAAAAAAAAATCACTTTTTTAGGCAATAAGTTTCTTCTTGTTCTTGTCACTTCAGTTCCTGCTGTTTGGTTGTTTCAGCTTTTTCTTTGGGGACACTGTTTCTCTAAGGAATGACACAAGTGGCACCGCAATTGGATTTGAATACAACCACTTGTTCTTGGTTTCTAGTGTGGTCTACTGTTAATTACCAGGCCTTGATATATGTAAGTTTGTAGCACACCTTCTGACATTATTTAGCTCTTGGTTGGAGATAAATGCTGCAAAGTTTTTTTTCCTCATAGTGGCATTCTCACTCCCATGTTGTATGCATAACGCTGTGTTGTTTAGCATGGGTGCATCTCCTCCTCTAGACTTGCATATTTCACAGACCCTCCTTGTTCTGTACAAGCAAACTTTTTCAGTGCCAGTTTTTACCATATTCATGTCAGTTTTCCTTCTGCACTGGAAATTGGATTTCATAGCCAGTTTTATATGCTTTCACAGGATTCTTCATAGCCCAGCTGCTTCACCCACCAATGTTGTATCTGGCATGGATTGGACTAATGCAGTCAATATATGATTTTATATTTTTTTGCAGAGGGCCATGATCTTGTCATGCTCTATTGATATTGATGGACCAATTCCTTGTGCCTTGACACCTTTTGTTCCCTTAAGATAATGGAGAACACTCTGATATGTGCATTTTCCATTTTCATTTCCTTGGTTGTTAGGCTGAAGTATAATTTGACATTGTTAACTTCCTGGCTAGGTACTGCTAAATGGTGATTTTAACATAATAAGTTTGTGTTAGGTGTTGATTGATCTCTCTGGTTAAAGTCTAAAAGGGAGTGTGTTGTCGTTGGGGTTGATCATCATAAATTCAATTCAAAGGCCTTCATGGAGGAATGATTGTTTAATCTTTCTCATCTTTTATTTTCCCATCTATCTGGAACAATTTTTCTTTTTCCCCTCTTCCATCTTCTTTATCTAGCCAGTCCCAGGATTTTCGCTGATCTTTGCAGATTAGAGTAAGATTGTGAATCATATATAATTTAAGGCAGGGGGATTGGGATTGGCTTGAATCAATGTAAGTTGCCCTTTAGGAGTTTAGAGGTTTTTTCTGGTGGGTTACACATGCTTGTACCAAGTGCTGATGTTTCCTCTTACCGATTGTTTGGTACGTCATAAAGCATTGTGTGGTTTGAAATCCATGAAATTAAAATGTGATTTTAAAATTACCAGTTTTAGAATCACTGGTTTTGGTTATGATAATATAATGTAAATGATTTTTTTTAAATTACCTGTCATGTCGTTAGACAATTCATTGGACATCTTGCAACATTTATAATATGATGAATATAATGTAAATGATTTTTTTTTATAGTGAGACGTTATGGATTGGAGTTGGGTGGATAATTGAAGAATACAAGAGAATATATGGATGGAGTTGACGCATACATTCAAGTTGCTTCTGCTCAATTGACTCCATCAACAGAGATTAAGTGGAACCAACATGTAACCCTTTTTTTTAGGTTAACTCTTTACAAGGCAAGTACAATAATGGGTTACATGTAAACACAATTGTGCTGAAAGATCGACCATTGAATGTGGGGAGAAGTTTAATGTAGTTTAGTAAATGGGTTCCATTTTCAGACTCAACATATGAAGTTCATAGGAAGACACAGAATAGTGGGGTTGTTATGTCTGCAAAAACTTCAAGTTTTTCCAGGTTAAAGACAAGGCTCCTATTCGAGATGAGGTGACATATTATGGTGTTCTTCAAGAAATATTAGAGTGAACTATTACGATCAAAGAAAGGTATTACTTTTCAAGTGTGACTGGGTTGATATTCAGCGAGGGGTAATTAAAGATGAAGGTTTCACATTGGTCAACCTAAACTATAAATTACGTACAAGTGAACCATATGTTTTGGCCTCTCAAGTGGAACAAGTATGGTATGTGAAGGATCCAAAATGGAAGGATGGTCTGTTGTGAGGAAAATAAAGCCGAGAAATTACTTTGACATGTAAAATGAAGAAGTTACTGAAGATGATCTAAAGATATAAACATTGATGATGATGTTGCTTTTTTTGATGACATAAACGTCACATGGGATAGAGACGACATTGATGGTGTAGAAAGCCCAATTTGAAGTCATATGTTAATGAGCCTCCCCCAACACATAAATGTCTACCTTTTTTGTCAATATTTACTGTGTTAAGGCTTACAACTTATCCATCTGTAATTTTTGTTCATATTACCCGTCCACTCACCATTAGACATTTTGCTTCTTTCTCTTCGGCTTGTCTCTTAATTTTTCATGAGATGAATGATTAATGATGTGGGCACCTGTAAAGAACTGATCTTTCATTAGGAGAGATGTGATCCTGCTTCCCGGCAATATAGTTGATCTGCTTTCCATGTTTACTCTGGAATTGATGAAGGGGAAGATGAAGCTAAAATTGAATATAGTTTCTGGTGGGCAGCAATTTCTGATCCATCAGTTGGGGTTTTTTTCTGACGGATCAAAGAGGATGATCTGTGGATGGCATTGTTTATCATAACTAACTCACATGATCCTCATCATAGCAGGAAGCTACTGATAATCACTTGGGAAAAATCATGGACACGGAGCCTCAGTTACTCCAAGAGTAGACTAATCAGTTGCATCGCTATGCTAAGAACAACATGTCAGTAAGTAGCTTGGTCATATGTGTCTTCGAGACATCATTCACAATTTGTTCTCATCCAAGACTTAATGTGTTTGCAAGCCACATATTTTCCATTGTAGTCATTTAAGATGTGGGACCACGACTCCAGTGAAATTAAAAAAGATGACATAAGGGTGTATTTGAGTTGGAGGCACTGCTCATAATATTTGCCTTTGTAGGAGTCCTGTTACTATTTCGTTAAAGTTTTATTTTCCAATTTAATTAACCTTGGTCAATTTTTAATTAGATCTAGCAGAAAACTAAGTGCCTACAATCTCTCATAGGTCTGTATTGTTGTTCTCACAACATTTTTCTTTGGACTCACAGCATTCCTTGTGAACTTCCAGGTCTGTATTGCTTACTGCATATTTCAAAAAAAGCTTTTGTATTACCCTCAGAAAATAAAAAGTTTTGTATAGCGGTCTGTGAACGGCCAGGTCTGTGAACTGCCAAGGAAGGCTACAACATCAAATGTAAGCCTATGTTTTTGTTTCTAACTGAAAATGTTAATTCTTTTTTTTTGTTTATGTTGTTAACATGTTCTTTACAATTTGAAGGGGCCGAAGGAAGAGATTTATAGTGGTGGACTCCAAACAAGACAGAGAGGAATCGCCGAAGAGGAAAACAGGGCCATCATGCGATATCAATACAAAAAGGCTAAAAAAAAAAAAAACGAAAGAAGTCTATGACGGAAAGCCCGAGATGTTGACACACTAATATTTCAAGAACATGTTGAGTGAGTATTTTTTACAAGGCTAGTATGATTCACCAATATAGTATGTCTGTTGTCTTTTAAATTCTTTTAAACTTGCAGGTATTTGTGGGTGTGATTCCATCAACGTTTTTACAGCGTTTTGAGATCTTCGACAGTTTGTGGTTTAACTTTTGTAGATTGAAATCTGATGGTGTCAATAGAATTAAATCAATTGTACAGAAAAATTCTTTGTTGGAGAAGTCATACTCTCTACTTCCAATCCGTATATGGTATGCCTAAACTATTTTCTGTATTAAGTATCCAATACTGATCCAGTAACAAATCATTATATTTATTTTTTTGTTCATTTGTAGGAATCATTGGCAACTTGTTGTCATATGTAACAAAGGGGATAATGACATGTCGTTCCTTATGCTCCTTGACTCCCTTCACATGGGAGAACAATTAGGATCGAAAAGAGTTGAAAAAGTAATATCACATAGATGCTCGGTCTGCTTCCACTTCTAAGGTGGTTAAGAGAGGCCCACAATGTTAAGATGTACATGGATTGTAAAATAATGAACACATACCAGTGAAAATTAATCAGATGGGGCAGCCACTAGGAGAGGGGGGTAGCTAATGAAACAATTTTTGGGCACTGTGGCAAGGATGAGGGATAAATTGCCGATCGATTGCATTTATTGGAGGTTAATGCCATCGTCTAACAAGGACGATGTTTGGAATTTTATCCAGGTGATGTAATACATATGTTGTTTAATTTTCTATTCCACTTGATTACATCTAACTATTTATTTAAAAATACAGAGAAATTTGATGTTCCCATCAGCTTGCTTGATTTTGTAATGAAAGATCTAGATCAGAAATGAGGTCTTGGAAGTATGACTTGATGACGAAGTTCTTCACGCCATATCAAAAAGCAACAACACTTTGCATGTTCAGACAAAGAGTAGTTGAAGATCAAGGAAAAATCTTGTTCAGATATGGTCTTCGGAGGAATTCAAGGTAATTGGAATTGGATTACAATTAGTCTAAATACATTAATTTCTATAATTATTCTAACAGTTGTCATTTTGATTTGTAGAAACGCAATGACATAAGCAAGCAAAATAAGTCCAAACACATATTTTTTCACTGCGCTGGTAGTAAAGTTTTGCTGACATATATCACGAGGAGGTAACATATATACTCAACATAGCATCTCATTTCATCTATTCAAAATAATTTTGTTTATGTCTAAGTAACTTCTGTATAATGTTGTAGTTTCTAAAAACTGGGCCACTCTTGATCGTGGGGACTTATTCATAAGGACCCGTATGAAGAAAGCTGGCGGTCCAGTTAATGAAGAGAGTGCTGCAATGATTGTATAATTAATTAGCTTTGTTAATTGTCTAATGTTCACATAATTCTCTTTATGATAGTGCTGTAATTTCCTGTTATTTCATTCAATTGTAGAAAAAAATTCGAGACATTAAGCTGACGCAGCAATCAAGTACATCAAGCTCAATTGCAAGCGTGGGGGATGCTTATGAGCAAGTTATGGGACGGGACAGAACTGGAAGAGTCTGTGGCATAGGCACGGGTCCTACCCCAAAGAGCTTGTGGGGTTCAAGAAGTGAACAAAAGCTGCGTCAGGACAATGACAGCCTAAAAGAAAAAATTGATGCTCTCGAAGAAAGAATGAAAAAAATTGAGTCTCGTGGCAATAATGAGGTAATGAGTTTCTGTTGACATACTTCAATATTAAAATTGCTTAATGTTGACAATCTACATATACTTGTGCAGAGTTCTGCAAGTGTTGTCATGCTCAAAGGAAAAAGGTAAACGAATCTAACTGATTTAATATGTTGGAATGCATGTATATCTGACATCTATATCCAAAATTTAACAGGATTCATTGGCGGGGAGGAGGGTGAGGATCCTAAATTTCTCTAGAGAGTAGTTGCCATCGGCATCTTTTGTCTGATGATAATGATAATGTGGTCATGAGAAAGAAGTTAGGTGGGGAGTACTATGAGGTTCTATACTCATAGCCCATGACCCGACTGCATCTTTGTTTATCAAAGATGCAGATAGAAAAAATATGAACGATGCTGTTGGAGTCACATAATATGGTTCAGAGAATATAAGTTATTTATATTATCTCATTCTTATTTATATGTTGCTAATTGTCAACTCTGATGTTATTTACATTTTTACATGTAACAGGTTGAGCTTGAGGATGATTGATCTTCACCTCCACCCTTTTGGTAAGTAACATAATATGGTATAAATTTTATAACATGAGTTGCATGGATCTGAGTCTTAACTGAAATGAATGGTAGTTGTAGTTTTTTTTTTTTTTTGGAATGCAATGATGAAAATTGATTTCAGTTTGATATAATTATTCCAGTGTCATCTGTTGTCACTTTTGACATCCACATCCCAGATTCCAGACAGACTGTTTCAGTAAACATTTGGAGTGTTCAATAAAAATAGAGTTGTTTTCAGTATGCTCCAGTTTCCACACTGAAATAAATTGCTTGGTGGTGGTTTACAGATGGCATCTACACATAGCTCCATTTGTTTCCAATCATACAAAGGTCCCACAGTCCTTTAGGTGTGATGACCAATTTTCCATTTTAGGAACCCTGCTACCTCTTCCAGAGCTGCCTGACACCATTGGTCCCTTGTTTGCTCTGCTCATGTGGCATACCTAGCCAATGCATAGGACAACATTTGTGGGATGTGTCAATTATAGAGAACCTTGCTAGCCCCTAGGTCATGATAGCTGTGGAAATTCTAAAATGATGAGAATCTCTATCTCCAGTCTGCTAGATTTTTTTTTTTCACTTGTACGTGCACACAAATTAAGGTTGGTGAGATAAAAGAGTGTTCAATCGATTGTTGTAAAAGCTTATGATTCAGGTCGGCTGCTTCCACTGGGAAGCATGTAGCTTACATAGATACTATTCCGAAAGACATCCATATAATTAGTGTCTAGTGACACAGCTGGCTCTTCAAAAGGTTTAGGAATTCCTCAGAACATAATCATACAGATGGTAACCTGAGTGTCTCAATTTGAGTGAGATGCATAAAGAAATAATTTTGCTTTCTGTCATGTATAGTACCTGACTACAACTGAGACACCAGAGTTCATTTTGTGTGCTGATTTTTTTTCGCTTTTCTTCCCTTGTTTGCTCTCCCTTTTTTTTAAAAACCAATCTGCGACTCTGCGTTCATGCATTCCTGAAACAATTTTTATTTCTATGACTACTTAGATCTGAATTTCATCATGCCATCCATTCTGATATTCTGTGCCCAAAGTGCTTCTTAATTAGCTTCTTTAAACTGAACACTTATCTTAGAATCTTTCTCTGTTTCTGTAATAAACAGTTGGACTCCCTAAAGCCTAAAGGATTAATCTAGTACTTCATCTTTCCCAGCTGTAGAAGTGGACCAAAAGACAGAGTATTGAGGACTTGGGAGCTGATGAGATAGCAAAAGAGATCAGGAATGTGAAGAGGCAAAACAATATCACCATGGTCTCCTATATGTTATGATCATCCTCACAGCCATTTGGCAACTCTCATCTTACTAACAATTAACTTCCTCTTCTGAACAGTATGTGAATGTGAACAATGATGTTTGATGTAATCTTTCATTAACATTATTGTTTGTTAAACTTTAATGGTTTATATTATTAATGTGTGTGCATTGTGAATGAGTGGGTGTGAATGTGTGTGGATCTAAATGTGGATGTGTATGTGTTGATCTAAATGTGGATGTGTATGTGTGGAACTAAATGTGGATGTATGTGTTGATCTAAATGTGGATGTGTTGATCCAATTGCTTGTGAATGTGGATCTCTAATGTAGGTGAATGTGGATCCATGAATATATTACTATTTTTTTTTTGCTAAAACAAAACTGCTTATGGTGTATCTGGCCGTAGGGAAACATACTTCCTTATGGTGTATGTGACCGAAGGCACACATACTGCTTACGGTGTACGTGGCCGTAGGGAAACATGCTTATGGTTTACAATGCCGTAGGGATCTTCGCAGCTATACTAAGTACCCTTGCAAAAAATATGACTACGGTTAACATCACCGTAGCGAAAAGAGGATATCCTTATGGTGTTACTTACGGCTACTAACACCGTAACTACAGTTCTATACTTACGGAGTTTGAAACACCGTAGCCCTAGGCCTTTGCCGTCGGTACATAGCCTACGAAACCGTATCGTAGGGTAACACCGTAAGCAAAGGCTATGCTTATGATTTTGGTTCTCTACCTACGGGTTTGGACGTAAGCAAAACCTGATTTTCCTATAGTGAGTTCTTTTGTTTTTCTTCCAATTTTAGTACACTTATTCTTATTGGTAGAAGAACAATCTTGTTATACTCTAAAAATTGATTCCTACCTTCTTCCCCCATCCTTGATCTGTATACATAATGGTAGAGTTTATTGGAAGTCACCATACTGCTAGAACATAGTGATTATTTCTGTTCAGATTCTTGATACTTCACACCTTGATTTAGATCCATGAAATCCTTTGAGATTTAGTGTCCATCTTGTAGGAATCTTCAACCAATTATTGCTATCAAGGTTATACTTCCAGCACTACGCCATGTTTAGTTTCTAGCTAGACAAGTTGAATTGTAAACCTCCTATTTCATCTTGCTTGTTTAGCTTACAATCACTATGAGAACTACCATTAGATCTTCTATTAACATAATCCATGTCTTGAGCCATAGGTTCCATAATTGGTGTTCTTAAAGTGTATTCAATGTCATTCTGAAAGGAGAACTGGTGGCTATCGACAGGCATCCCATAGCTGTCGACATGCCCAGTCTCCCAAAGCCTCAAATTTCTAGGTCTGTTGCTATCTGTCGACAGCCAGCCCATAGGTATCGACAGATGCTGTCCCAGACTAGCAAACCCGTTCTGGAAGCCTCTATCTGTCGACAACCACTTCCTGGCTGTCGACACATGCTGTCCTGAACTGAGTTTCAACAATCTTTCTTGTATCAATCCTGTTAAACTTCAACCTATTAGCATGGCAAGCTACCCACTTATTTACCTTGGTATTTACTGTCATATTACAACAAAGTTTACCCACATTGTGTACCTTAACCTCCCTTGAATTATTCTTAAAGTTGTCAATACGATTTACTATGTTGATTGAGTCTATCCTTCAGTATTCGGTAACTGAGTTTATAAAACCTGAACACCTGAGAGTTCATATGCTTGAACACCTTATGAGATGTGATAATTGATGATGACATTTATTGGGTCCTTGGACCCCTTGATTAATATGCCTGTGCAAATAGGACTGGTCCAGTCCTGGAAGGAGCACCCAAATTCATTTTTCTGACCGTGCGAAATGATAAAGGGCATTGGGATGTCTGGCATTGCATCAAATACTTTTGATTATGGTCATCATAATTCCTGTACTATGTAACTGTTAGTGAGCTAATGTTTTAGCTATATACCTGAACATGCTTGTGTTTATCATCACTGTGTCAAGTTTACTGTTCTGTTATTGATCATGTCTCTTTGATATCCGTTTTATCCTTGCCTTGGCTATCGTGTAATCACCCTTGAATTATGGATTTGAATTCTACTGAGCTAGTTAGCTCACTATTCCCTACTCTTTTCAGGTAATTCAGATGGGGGTGAAGCTTATAGGCATGTGTGATGAGTGGATAATCGTGTCAAGCCAAGCCAACTCTTTTACCGTTCTTTTAGTAGCATGAAACCAAGATATACTGAAAAGAGTTTGTTTTAATCTACTCCTCTCTTAGTTGTAATGAGGAGTACTCGTGTAATAAGACTTCCGCGTATTATGTTATGAATAGATAAACGTTAGTATTATCTTTTGTGCATGTTTTCTATCACTTCCGATAAATAGCCTTTTATTAGGACGTGACAGATAATTTGGTATCAGAGCTTTAGTTCGATAAACCTAGGGATAATCGGTGAGGTGGGGTAGAAACTTCGGATTAGTTGGTATGATTTTGTAACCACGAAAATGCTTAACTTGATATTTATTTCAGTATGGATATGACTGCCCAAGAAAGACTAGTAACCGCCATGGAAATGCTACGTCAAGACATTGAACTGTATGCTCAAGCGCAGCGGGAAGCCCACCTACAAATTAAGGAAGAGGTGCTCAACTGACTGCAGGTGCTTTTATGGCAGGCAATCCATGTGCTTCTCTAGAAACTATGAGCCAAGTTATGATCAATCTGGATAACTTGAGGTTGGGCATGATATGTTGCTCCATCAGTTGAAGGCTACTGGGAGGCGTTGATTGATGCGGCTAGAGAGCTGTATCATGGAGCCGGAGGAGCGCAACATCCACCGTCAGTAGAATCTGTTGTAGACCTGACCCAAAGCTAGAAAGGGACTTAGGCAACTTGTCTTTTTGTAAACCTCTCCTTTTGTTTGAATGTGGTTGTATATGTAACTCCCATGTGTATGGGGAGTGAGAGGTTAATGAAAGTGATGTTTGTAAATACGAAAGACTTGGAAGGAGAAGACTGTAGTATCTTAGTTTATGAACCCGTGAGTATATGTAATGATGTGAATATTTGCCTAGTGAAAGGAAATGATGTGTTATGTGAATTTGAAATGTGTATGGGATGAATGCAAGTTTGGGAGGATTGTGAAATTAATGTGTGTATTATTGGATGTTTCAGCTACTTTCTCCATTTAGTGATGGACGGAGGTGACGCTAGTTGGAGGAAGATGGAGAGTTCTATGCATGATTTGACTCTAGTAATGAAGACAGTAGCCAGAAATAATAGTCACAATGGAATGAGCTTATTCAAGGATTTCCAAGTGTAGATCCTCCGAGATTTGCAGGAAGCACGGATCCGGACAAAGTGAGATTGGCTAAAAGATATTGAAAGGATATTCAGAATGATTAAATGTACGGAAGAAGAAAAGGTTCGTCTGACTACATTCCAGTTAGATCGTGATGCTCATGCTTGGTGGGAAATGTAGAGGCTAACGTGGAGGATTCCAATCAAGTTAGTTGGGAAGAGTTTGTGGAACTGTTTAACGATCAATATTTCTCCGAGGTAGTTCAGGAGAAGAAAGCAAATGAATTTGCTAGTCTAAAGCAACTACGGATGTCAGTATCAGAGTATGAGGCTCAATTTGCCCGGTTGTCAAAATATGCCCCGCATCTTGTATCCACAGAGAAATTGAAGGCTAAGAGGTTTATGAATGGATTGCGTCCCAACTTTATTATGCGTAACTCCTCACCTGATCCCTACTTATTCAGAAATGGTTAAGAGAGCCTGGCACTGGAAGCTGCGAATGAACTGTGGATAAGATTAGAGGGAAATCTGAAGAAGGATCTTCAGATCGAAAAAGGAAGTATGAGTCGGGGAATGCCCCGAAGGTTCAGCAAACTGTTAAGAAGGCAGGAAAAGCTCCAGCAGGGAGTAAGGATGTTTGTAAGCATTGCCATCGCATCGGGCAAAAGGTTGAGAATTGAAGGCGTAAATTGGGTGCATGTTTCCGTTGTGGAAGCACTCACACCGAATCCCAGATTTGCCCAATGCCCAAGACTGCACCAACAAATAAGAACCCCCAAGTAAAGCAAGGAAGACTGCAAGCCATTCAAGAAGTGGAACCTGAATCTCCGCAGGAGGGCAGATTGATTGAAGGTACATTGTTAGTAAACTCAAAACCTGCATTTGCGTTGTTTGATTCTGGAGCTACACACTCTTTCATTAGCTATGAGTTTGCTAAATCTTTAGAGATACAATCAGTTCCATTATCTGCACAACTTGGGTTGCAACTCCTTTGAACAAAGGAAAGAAGCTTAAGGAGTATTATCCAGCTAGCCATATTTTAGTTAAAGGGCATAATTTTCCTGGTGACTTGATATGTCTAGAAATGTGGGATTATGATGTAATCTTGGGGTGGATTGGTTATCCAATATCATGCTAATTTAGATTGCCAATTAAGGCAGGTCACCTGTCTAGGAAAAGAAATTTATTCTATGACCTTTGATAAACTCCAAACCAAAAGAATACCATAATTTCAGCAGTGAAGGCTTGTAAATTAGTACAGAAGGTTGTCAAGGATACTTGGCTTATGTAACCCTATAAATCAGGATATCACGGGATTGGGAGATATTCCGGTAGTAAGGGAATTTCTGGATGTTTTCCCTGAAGAGCTACCTAGCATACCACCTAATAGAGAAGTGAATTTTTCAATTGAATTGGTACCAGGAGCTACGCCAATTTCTAGAACACCCTACAGAATGTCAATTGAAGAATGAAAGAGTTAAAATGGTAATTATTAGAATTGTTAGAGAAGGGATTTATTAGACCTAGTACCTCACCTTGGGGTGCTCCAGTATTATTTGTGAAGAAGAAAGATGGGTCTATGCGATTATGCATAGATTATCGACAGTTAAATCAATTGACTATAAAGAATAAATACCCACTTCCAAGAAATGATGATCTATTTCATCAACTGTCGGGAGCTCAGTGTTTTTCCAAAATTGATTTAAGATCTGGTTATCATCACTTAGAATTCAAGAACAGGACATTCACAAAACGGCTTTTCGGACAAGATATGGACACTATGATTTTGTAGTTATGCCGTTTGGATTGACAAATGCACAAGCTGCATTTATGCGTCTGATGAACGATGTGTTCAGATCTTATTTAGATCAGTTTGTGGTTGTGTTCATTGATGATATACTGATTTACTCCAAAAGTATGGAAGAGCATGAGACGCATTTACGGATCACTTTGCAATTATTACAAGATCACAAGTTATATGCAAAATTTAGCAAATGTGAATTTTGGTTGAAGGAAGTGATGTTCTTAGGACACATTATTTCTAAAGAAGGTCTATCAGTAGATTCTTCAAAATTGAAACTATACAGAAATGGGAGCACCTAAGAATCTCACTGACATTAGAAGTTTTCTAGGCATGGCCAGTTACTACCAGTGGTTTGTCAAGGATTTTTCTAGAATTGCCCCACCTCTTACACAGTTGACCAGAAAAGGAACTGCATTTGTGTGGAATGAGAATTGTGAGCAAGCATTCCAATTGTTAAAAGAATGTCTATCATCTGCACCAATTCTAGCCTTACCGATAGAAGGAAAAATATTTGAGGTTTATACTGATGCTTCAAATATTGGACTGGGATGTGTACTAATGCAAGATGGAAGGGTTATTGCCTATGCATCAAGACAGCTGAAGACTCACGAGAAAAACTACCCAGTACATGATTTGGAATTGGCCGCAGTAGTTTTTGCTCTCAAGCTTTGGAGACACTACCTGTATGACAATCAATTCATAGTGTACTCCGATCATAAGAGTCTTAAATACTTATTTTCACAAAAAGAACTGAACATGAGGCAAAGAAGGTGGATGGAGTATATCAAATATTATGACTTCAAGATTGAATACCATCCGAGAAAGGAAATACTGGCTGATGCACTCAGCAAAAATCATGTAGCCAAGATATTTCGGTTACAAGTTAGGATGGAAATTGTTGGAGGAATTTTCTACATTGAGCTTGAAAGTTGAAACACAAGAAGAAAGAATTGTGATTAATAACCTGACAGTGCAGTCAAATTTGCTGAAGCAAATTGGAGAGCAACAGGACAATGACCCTATACTGGAAAAATCAGAGAAAAATTGGCTTCTAGACCCGACTTTATGAATATATTCTTGGAAATCTTCGATTCCGAGACAAATTGTGTGTGTCGAATAACTTTGAAATCAAGAAGCAAATTTTAGAAGAAGCTCATCGATCACATTATACTATTCACCCCGGAGCTGTCAAAATGTATCATGATTTAAAGAAGCATTTCTGGTGGTGCAACATGAAAAAGAATATTGTGGATTTTATTGCAAAATGTTTGACATGTTAGAAATTAAGGTAGAACACCAGAAACCTGCGGGAAAACTAAAACCACTTGAGATACCAGAATGGAAATGGGACAGTGTTAGTATGGATTTTATTGTGGGATTACCAAAACACGAAGGGGACTTGATGCTATAGGGTAATCATTGACAGATACCAAATCAGCTCATTTCTTAGCAATAAAGACAAGATGGTATTTAATATTTTAGCAGCACTATATATGAAAGAAATGTGTGCGGTTGCATGGAATTCCAAGAGAGCATAATCTCTGACAGAGATGCAAGATTTACTTCACTTCTGGAGAGAATTGCAGGACGCATTGGGAACTAAATTAAAATTTAGTTCCGCATTTCACCCTCAAACTGATGGGCAAACTAAATGGGTAAATCAGATCATTGAGGATATGTGTCGTGCTTGTGTATTAGAGTTCGGAATGACTGGAACACTCACTTAGCAATTATGGATTTGCATATAACAATAGCTACCAATCTACTATTCAAATGCGCCATTTGAAGCTTTATATGGTCGACAATGTAGATCACCATTGTGTTGGGTGGAACTAAAAGAAACGCACATTCTTGGACCTGAGATGATCCAAGAGACGACAAAAGTCATCAAGTTGGTACAAGATCGGATGAAAGCTGCTCAAGACTGACAGAAAAGTTATGCCGATCGACGTAGAAGAGAGTTGGAATTTCAGCAAGGGGAGCACGTATTTCTTAAAGTGTCACCCCGGAGAGGAATCAAAGATTCGATATCAAGGGAAATTTGAGTCCAAGATACATTGGACTTTTGAAATACTGAAGAGATTTGGTGAAATGACATACCAACTGGCACTCCCACCACAATTGTCCAATGTACATGATATCTTTCATGTGTCAATGTTAAGGAAATATGTATATGATTCGGAACACATTATTGAGTACCAAGATTTGGATATATAAGGAAAGTTGGCATATGAAGAAAGACCAGTGCAGATCCTCGATCGAAAAAGCAAGCAACTTCAGAACAAGGAAGTTCCTTATTAAAGATTCAGTGGAACAAGCGAGGACAAGAAGAAGCAACGTGGGAACTGGAGGATGCCATCAAATCAAGTATCCAGAATTATTTCCAGGTAGTAATCATACACTTATGTATTAAAATTTGGAGGACCAAATTTCTTTTAGTGGGGGAGAGTTGTAACACCCCTAAAAATTTATTTGTAGCAAAACATGAATAATATTGAACATAACCATTATTATTAGAATGAAAATTGATATTCGGGAATGTTAGCATTAATGAACATTATCCAGTGTCGTACTCGGACGTGTGTGCTTCCACAGGGCGACACTGAAAAACTATAACGAAAATAGAATATGAGAATACCATAATTTCCAGAAAAAAATGTGGGGATATCAAAACTGTAAATATCCAGATTGTGGATGTGCGAATTTCGAGATTAAGTCGACGCAACCATTTTCCGGGTGATTTTTCACCCAGTGTAAAATAAAATCTAAAAATAAAATAAAATCACCATAATGGTAAAATCATTATATTAGCCTATGACTGAAATTTCAGCACAAATGGATATCATTTGGATATATTTTCATAAGGATTATTGGGTCAGTTGATTTATGGCTCATTTACGTAAACTATTTCTGGGATTTTACAGGATGACGCATCTTGGGTGATGCAAGCTCATGTCATGGTGGGTTAAACCTCTTACACGTTGAGGGCTAAGGTGTGGGTGTGAGATTGGGAGCATGGACCATGTGTAAACATTAAAAACCAAGGGGTTTTACTGTTTACACCTGCGCAAGTGAGGTGTCCTCATGCATGGGAGTCTTGCTGGGCTATAAAAGCCACTTCCCTTCCTTCGTACATGTCTTTCCAAATTTCTTTTGCTCTTGTTCCTGTCTTTCCCTGTTCCTTGCTACTAAGATTGCTGCTGGAGGAGTTGTTGGATTTGCTAAGCTCCACTGTTACTGCAACTACTCCTGCTTCTGCTCATACTGCAACTGTAGCTGTATCTACCTTGGTGTTAAATTGCTATTGAAGTTATTGCCGTGGCTAGCAAGCCATCAACTTTGGGGAGAAGCTCTTCTCTTGCTGGTTTAGGTTCCTTCGTTGAGAACGTGTGAAGGATTATCTGTTTAGTAAGGTAGGATTCATCTCCCTCTGGTTTAGTTCTATCCTCCACACATGACAAGGAGTTTGTTGATAAGTAGACAAGATGCTATACCTGTAGTTCTTGTTTGTTTTTTCTAGTTTTAGTACACCTATTCTTATTGGGAGAAGAACAATCTTGTTATACTCTAAAAATTGATTCCTATCTTCCCCCATCCTTGATCTTTATACATAATGGTAGAGTTATTGGAAGTCACCATACTGTTAGAACAGAGTGATTATTCTGTTCAGATTCTTGGTACTTCACACCTTGATTAGATCCATGAATCCTTTGAGATTTAGTGTCCATCTTGTAGGAATCTTCCAACCAATATTGCTATCAAGTTATACTTCCAACACTACGCCATGTTTAGTTTCTAGCTAGACAAGTTTGAATTGCAAACCTCCTATTCATCTTGCTTGTTTAGCTTACAAATCACTGTGAGAACTACCATTAGATTCTTCTATTAATATAATTCATGCATTGACCCATAGGTTCCATAATTGGTGTTTTAAAGTGTATTCAATGTCATTCTGAAAGGAGAACTGGCGGCTGTCGACAGACAGCCCATAGCTGTCGACAGGCCCAGTCTCCCAGAGCCTCAGATTTTGGGTCTGTTGCTATCTGTCCAGAAATCTGAAAGCCTCTATCTTTCGACAACCATCCTGGCTGTCGACACATGCTGTCCTAAACTGAGTTTCAGCAATCTTTATTGTATCAATCCTTGTTAAAACTTCAACCTATTAGCTTGGCAAGCTACCCACTTATTTACCTTGGTATTTACTGTCATATTACAACAAAGTTTACCCACATTGTGTACCTTAACCTCCCTTGAATTATTCTTAAAGTTGTCAATTACGATTAGTACTCCGATTGAGTCTATCCTTTAATATTCGGTAACTGAGTTTATAAAACCTGACCACCTGAGAGTTCATATGCTTGAACACCTTATGAGATGTGAATAATTGATGATGACATTTATTGGGTCCTTGGACCCCTTGATTAATATGCTTGTGCAAATAGGGCTGGTCCAGTCCTGGGAGGAGCACCCAAATTCCTTTTTCTGACGTTGCGAAATGATAAAGGGCGTCGGGTGTCTGGCATTGCATCAAATACTTTTGATTATGGTCATCATAATTCCTGTACTATGTAACTGTTAAGTGAGCTAATGTTTGAGCTATATACCTGAACATGTCTGTGTTTTATCATCACTGTGTCAAGTTTACTGTTCTGTTATTTATCATGTCTCTTTGATATCCGTTTTATCCTTGCCTTGGCTATCGTGTATCACCCTTGAATTATGGATTTGAATTTACTGAGCTAGTTAGCTCACTATTCCCTACTCTTTTCAGGTAATTCAGATGGGGGTGAAGCTTATGGGCATGTGTGATGAGTGGATAATCGTGTCAAGCCAAGCCAACTTTTTACCGTCTTTTAGTAGCATGAAACAAGATGTACTGAAGGAGTTTGTTTTAATCTACTCCTCTCTTAGTTGTAATGAGGAGTACTCGTGTAATAAGACTTCCGTGTATTATGTTATGAATAGACAAACAATAATATTATCTTTTGTGCCTGTTTTCTGTTACTTTTCGATAAATAGCCTTTTATTAGGACGTGACAAGATGAACCTTGTTGAGAAGACATCTTACAAATGTTATCTTTTCTAAATTTAAAATATCTCAAAAAATACTCACAATTCAATTTTGGAGGCCTAAAATCTAATGTTCCATAAATACTTCCCTTCTCTCTATCTCTCTCCTCTCTTTATTCACTTCTTCAAAAAAAAATTATTTGAAAAGTTAGAATTGTTTTTTTATATTTGACAACAAGAGTGAGAAAAAAAATAAAATTCTAATATTTAGAATCTCAAATCACTTTAATTAGATGATTTAAGGGATCGTCAGACTGCTGTATTGGAAGGTTATGTGAACTTTCTAGGAGAGGTATATAAATAAATATAAAAATCTCCATTTTTTTATCTAAACTTAATTTACGAAGGATATTTTTAGATCACAAGAAAATACACGAATGTACAGGGGAATAGGGTAGATTATTTGTTTTATTACACCTGTCCACATTAATTTTTCTGATCGATGATTAAAGGGGCCCGCTTGATTAATTTAATTTCTTTATGATCTTAATATTTAGTTGCATGCCTAATATAACCTAAAATTGTTCTAATTGTTTCAATGCTCCTAAAAGAATGAAACATAAGTTAAGTTGCTTTACTCAAATGAAATGTTCTTCTTTAACAATCGAACAAGATAAACTGGCATCTTTATCTATTTCCAGTTATAATATCAGAAAACAGTAATCCTTAGAATATATCACAACCAATTGTCCGCAGGGGCACAACTGCAAAACTCTGGGTCTTGCAATTCATAAAATCCAGGTGTATATGAGGAAAAATTAAGTTTTTATAGAGATTATATCCAAGGTCTATGGTGATGTGCTGGTGGCGTGTCATTATACCACTTATACTGGTCAAAGATTCTTAAACATTCTTTTCCTTCCGATCGGGGGCATTCCAATTTAAATACATACAAACAATAAGATATATCAATGCGTAAGAATATTGTTTAACATATTACCTAGTTAACCTATTAACTAATTAATGTGTTAACAATGTTAATATTTGTTGATATCATATGGTAGAATGACCTCAATGAGAAGTCGAAAGTATCCTCTCGTTGCACTAAGGACTAAGATTGAGAAAAGGTGCTCATTAAGGCCACGACTGTAATGCTTGCCACGGTTCAGTATATATGGCCAAATAAGACCTATTGTTGTCCATTATACACGTAATGGCGCTAACACGAGAAATCCCAGTCGAAACAAATGACGGCCAAGGTGCAGTGGCCGACAGTTCCTATCTGATGGAAGATCTTCTTGACAAGAGAAGACTTGTGCACTTGAGGAAGTACACAAAGTACAATCCACATGGGTAAATTGCCCATGTGGCACCACTTTTTAGGTGTCACATGGGTAAATTGCCCATGTGCATGTGCCACATGGCAATTTACCCATGTGGAATACACTTTGTGCACTTTCTCAAGTGCACAAAGTCTTTCTCCCTTGACAAAGCACAAGAGGCACAGATAAAAGGGGAAGAGAAAAAGTCAGTTGTTGGCAATTCTCGGCAACTCTCGACTTATTCATCTCGTACTCACTTATCAACTTTGAATTTTCTTTTGCCTCCACACCTTCTAACTTAACCGTTGAAGGGTCAATCTAAAAAACCACTCTGACTTGATTTCTGTGCAGGATCTACTGAGAGACGATTTTGCTTCTTGTCATCTCAAGCTTCACCAACATCCCAAGCAGTATCTTTCTCAGCACTTTGAAACCATACATTTCATTACTAGGGATATTCATATTTCGGGCCCTCTCGAAAAATCGAACGGAACAGACCGGTTAAGGTTTGTTCGGTTTGAAGGCCCGTAGTTCAGTTGGATTTCACATTGTGAAATTGAATGAATCGAATATATATAAAAATAATTAACATTACATAATCTCACAACAAGTCTTGTACACAGTTGGTCAATCCATTAGATGGAGTCCAATTCTTGAGTTTGAACCTTATGATGCCCTTAAAAACTTGGATTTTAATTTTCGGTTCAATTGGTTGGTGTGTCAATCGGGTCAATTCGTCTTAGTTCACCCAAGGTTCGGTTTCGATTTGATTAAAATTGGGGTGAATCAGGTTGAATTGAGGTGAATGCGGCTTTTGTGATTACTTGTCAGTCCATTGAGAATCGGGCTTCAAAAATATTGTTAGATAAATTGTGTTATTGTAACGGCCCCGATGCTTGGACCCCCGGCTCCCGCCGAGAATCCGATTGTCGGCACTGCTGCCCACGGACCGAGACCCGAAAGGGCTAATGGACCAATCTAACAAGATATATTATAGAAATAAATGACGACAACAAGAAATGAAATGTACTAGTAGGTGAAGGAAAGCGTCCAACACAAGTACGAGTCTAGTACAGTCCCAAGTAGCAAGTACAAGTGCAGAAAGAAAGGGGGATAACAAGTCCTTTAGGGGCATATCCCGAGGGTGACGAAACAAGTGTAAAGGGAACACTGCTCACGGAAGACGTTGTTTACTACAACCTAGTCTCCTCAGCCCACCGCGGAAATTCTGTTGTGAAGTCTCACCTGTAAAAAAGGAATGATCTTCACAAAGAAGCTCAGTAGGGGCTACCAATGTCCCACTGGTTCTAACAGCAGAATAGATATATGTATAATTGAATTTAAACAAGATAATCTATTCTACTAACAGAGTAAGTGCGGAAGAGGAAGTAAATTACACGACCATCGATCTAACACGTCGGAACCGAAAACCCTCGACCACTAGTCCATGTCTAACACCTTCTGTCGGAGTGAGACACAGAACTACAAGTGACCACACAACTGCCGTAGTCTGGCCGAACTATGGTCCCACGCCTGGCCCCTCTAGATGGTACCAGAACCACATAGAGTGAGGCAGTGAGAAGGACTAGCTGATCGGCGCCGGAAGAACCCCAGAACCACCTCAGTATGCCAGACTCAGCTAAGAGAGCTCTACAACGACTCTACGTCATTGTCCCCATTGTTTTCTCCTAAGCACTAGAGTCCGTAATTCGAGCACACCCACCGCTTGGAGAACTCCCTCAACTGGTGCGTGGGGACGGGGGGGGGGGGGGGGGGGAAGTAATGGTGACAAACACTCAACGACAAGCCCACAAGTGCTTAACACCGGGCGAACGACTAGTGTAGGACCGTGCTAGGAACAACATAGGTGCCAAGAAACTAGAGATACAACGAAACAGAACTCCGAACAGGTTGCCGTCACTCTTTGTCTGAGAAGGGGATAGGGTCACCGTCGCTTTCTCAGAGGAGGCGACATAAGGGTTGTCGCCACCAGAATGCGACACCTGGCTTGTCGCGACTTGGGTCTGAAGGCGACGGGGGAAGTGTCACGATCTAGGTCGCGACAAGGACATGTCTCGACCACAGACAGAAGTTCGGATGCCCACCTGAGACCTCCCACAACCCCATATGCAAACCAGGTCAGAAGACAACGGCCACCTGGGACAGGGGGGGGGGGGGCAAGTAATGGTGATAAACTCTCAACTGACAAGCCCACAAGTGCTTACACCGGGCGAATGACTAGTGTAGGACCGTGCTAGGAACAACATAGGTGCCAAGAAACTAGAGATACAACGAAATAGAACTCCGAACAAGTTGCTGCCACTCTTTGTCTGAGAAGGGGATAGGGTCACCGTCGCTTTCTCAGAGAGGTGACATAAGGGTTGTCGCCACCAGAATGCGACACCTGGCTTGTCGCGACTTGGGTTTGAAGGCGACAGGGGAAGTGTCACGATCTAGGTCGCGACAAGGACATTGTCTCGACCACAGACAGAAGTTTGGATGCCCACCTGAGACCTCCCACAACTCCATATGCAAACCAGGTCAAAAGACGACGGCCACCCTGTCGCCACCAGAATGCGATGGGGTGAGCGTCGCTATCTGACCAGAAGGCGACGGGGTGATACGTTGTGTTTTGGGTCGCGACAACAGAAAGAGATCTGGGTGTCAACCCGAGGCCTCCCAAAATGCCCATAAACGGCAAATCCGATGTGCACAGAGGGAGGGGAGCATGGATAACCATCAAAACACATGCTAGGAACACAAACCACCCTCATCCACACCCATGCATGCCAATGTGAGTAATGTACACTCATGAAACCTCACATGCACACATGATATCACTCAACCCACACCCCCAATTCAAGCACAAGAAGAACTTCAAACATGCATACACCACCTAGCATGGAGTCTACAGGGCTTGGAGAAGGGGAATGGAGGCCCTAGCATGATAGAACTAGGGGGAAGGATAAGAGGTCCCTACCTCAAAATGAAGAGCCAACACTACAAGAAAAAGCGGAAATAGAGACCGAATTTGCGACCGAATATATCGATCGTAAATTTGTCCCAAATAGCGACCGATAAAATCGATCGCATATCTGAGATCGATATTGCGACCGATTTTAGTGCGGTCTTAAATCGGTCTCTGATGCCCTACTTTTACCCCGCGACCAACTTCCCCCTCCCCCCGCCCGCGACCAACTCTTTCACCCTCTATCTTTCCCCTCTCTGCTACTTCCTTCGCCGATGCGTGCTGTCGTCGCCGCCTCGTGTGCTCGCCGTCGACGCCCTGCCTGCTCATCGTGGATGCCCCGCCTGCTCGTCGACGCTGCGCCTGCTCACCGCGCCTGCTCCCGTCCTCCCACCATGGACGCCCCACGTCCTCCCGCCGGATTCACCGGTAAGCCTCTCTCTCTCTCTTCTCTCTCTCTCTCTCTCTCTCCTCTCTCTCTTTTCTTTCTCTTCTCCTCTCTCGCTCTCTCTCTCTGTAGGCACCCCCCCTTACCCAGCTCCCAGCTCCCCCCCCCCCCCACTCGCCGCCCCTCCCCCTGGGTAGCACCCCCCCTCCCCCTGCTTCCCTTCCCCCACCCCTCCACTGCACAGCACCCCCCCCCCACTTGCCGCCCCCTCCCCCCCGGGTTATGCCCCCCTCCCCCTACTTACCTTCCCCCACCCCCCTACCCCTGCTTCCCTTCCCCACCCCCCCACTGCAGTCATAATCCCTTGTTGGGTTATTTTCTGAGGTGGTCCGCATGACCATCCACCACGTTGTCATGTTCTTCTTGGTGGATAAAAATGTCGAAGCCTGTGATAAATATTTTTAAGAGGCAATATTTCAAAAATTCCTCCAATCTCTCAACTTCTTCATGGGGTTGACTCTTTTACGCATGTTTTCGAAGTGTTCTAGGAAGAGAAATGCAAACCTTTTCATGTTGACGGACGGAAAAATTGCGTTGGTTTCACCATTTTCATATAAGGCACTTATGAATGTCCCCAAATAAATTAGAAAATCGACTCAATTTTCAATCAAAAAATTGAAATCACATTGTATCAGTGTCGTGTTAGTTTTTTCTGAAGGAATTAACTGGTTTATCAACACAAACACGATTATTGGGTCCAGGCCTACTACTATATAACACAAACTGAGTTAATTTAAACCATGCAACTATTCGTCTTGGCAAGATTAGTTTGACAATTCAATAGAGATGTTGAACATGTCTAAAGGTTCCATAGTGGTTCTCTAATACCCTAGTTCCATGGTTGATCAGTGTCTTTTCTGATCTTAGCCCTTAATGAAAGGTAGGGACAATTTGGATCGACCTCTAAGGAATTGGTTGGCCCTTTTTTATTAGAAATTTATTGTAATGGTTAGTTTTCCAACCAAAAATGAGGGGGAAAAAAGACTAGATAGGGGTGTGTAGAGTTTAGTTGGTCTTGTTATATATCCTAACATTCTTTTTTTTTTGGTAAATCTGATTCACTTATCAAATACCCTCATAGAGAGTGTTGTTCAAGGTCAAATTTGAACTGTGACTGTCCCCAGAATTCTTACAATTTCTTAATTATCTTCTCCTAAGCTAAGTCAGAACATGTTTATGAAAAAACATGATTTTGAGTTCACAATAAAGTGAAGAAGGGACAAACCTCTCATCCCCTTGAAATGTGGACACGTTCGATTAGCGGATTCGATGAAGCAGTCATTTAGGGATCCATCTCCTCATATTCTAGTAGCCCAATAAAGGCCCATCTAGCCCAACAAGGGATTATGACTGCTATACAATATCTGGAACTCCCCAATTCCGGATTATACCATTTTCAATGCAAGTTCCCCTTGTATGAACTTCGGTAGTGCAGCATGTTGTTCAGACATAAAAAGCCATATAGATCACTTGCTATACGCGTGTTTTTATTGACAAAATGGTTTGTATAACTTGGAGGGGAAGGTAACTTGAAAAAAATCTTGTCATGTACAAAATAAATATGATCATTGTGTAATAAAGAAACATGATAATCCAATATCAATGATGGTCCCAAGATAATTGCCATTAATCGTTCATGAGGAGCCGGTGAAGGCGAGCCACATCATACCCCGACCAGACCACCTCGCTAATGTTAATTATGCCAAGTGTCTTAATTTGAAGCCTGAGAAAACCAACATCCCTTTAAGTGCACTAACTATTAACCGCAATCAGGCATAACCGCATTTCCCCCAAGCTTCTTAATGTCCTCAAGGATATATTTCGCAAATTCAGTTCAATGTTATTGAATTAGTATTTCAGTGGTGCTATATTAATATTTAGTTAGATATGCACTCATGAATAATGCTCTCCATCATGCATGTATGTCATGCCATTGATTGCTCTTATGAATATGTGGATGTTAAAACAAAATCTATATTTTTCATCTACATGTATTGTTAATTTCACATGTTATTAGTGCTTTTGTAAATTTCACATGTTATATGTGCTTGTTGATATGTATAGAGTTTTTAGAATACTATTTTTCTGGTTTTTAGAATGTGTTATTATCTTGTCAATATTTAATTAGTTGGGTGTTGTATGTGAGCTGATGCGTGGGTGCAACCTAACATTGCACACATCTAGGAGAGCGTGTTAAGCCTGTGTCAATCAACCTACCCGTTCAAGACTTTGGGATGATGTGCACGTTCTCATTTTGAATGATGAGAACGTGTATATCTAACTCAAAGTCTTGAATTGTCCTGTTGGATAGTCTGTGAATGTTGATCGCACTTAGGTGGTTAATTACTATATGTGTTGTGTTGTTTGTTAAAATTTTGGTTGCGTCTTCTCAATCCTCTCTGGATATACCTTTATTGATTTGATTATTTTCTTAACCATTATTAGTAAGTGTTTAAGAAAATTTCTTAATCAATAAATATTTTGTGGTATATCGGAGAGGTGTGGGGAGATGCTGCCGAAATTTTTAGCAAATAACAAACACATATAGTAATTAATCGTGCGATCAACCTTCACAGATGGTGTTAAAAGGTGAAAATCTATATGATATTTCCTTCATATTTAAAAATGGCAGAGATGGACGATGTGAGGAAAGGGTTGGACTTTTATTTGTTAAACCTGTTAAGTTTTGTGTGTTTACATTTCATTGCACAGGGAAAATGTTGAAGATCGTTCATGAGATGTACCGTAGAGTAGTGATCAGGTGGTGTCTATGGAATTTTAAAAATGGAGTTGAGACATCATTTAGTTTGCTTGAGAAATCCTATTGAAAGATTAGATTGTGAGGGTCGTATCGATGTCCTTGTGTAGTCTGTAAGAATTTGAAGTGGCTGACAACAGGGATGTACAACGTCATTTATACAGAAAGGGGTTTGTTAAAGATTATACAAATTTGATATGTCATGGTAAAACATTGTGGTCCTACGAGCCTGCCGAGCCTGCCAATGTTTGGAAGTGGAAGTTCATATGTTGATAGGTCATAGATGTTGCTGGTCCAGTATTCAATGTTCATGAGGAGGTGTACACAATGAAGAACGCCAACAAGACAGCTGAAAGATTTATCAGCTACTCAAAGATGCTGATGAGCCATGTGGAATGGATGTCAAAACACTTTCGACTGTTTGCTGGTGTCACAATTATTGAACTTGAAATCTGAATTTCACATCAGTGAGATTGTTTTGATCGTTGTTACTAATTATCAAAGTATGTTGTGCCAAGATGAGAAGTTACCTGAAAATTTTTATCGTGCAAAGAAGATGGTCACTGACTTAGGGCTTGGATATGAGAAAATAGATGCATGTCCTAATCATGCATGTTATATTATAATGAGGATAAAAGTAAGGTATCATGTTCCATATGTGGTCATGATAGATTTAAGCCTAAGAAATGGGACAATTCAAAGCAAAAAGATATACCATATATGCATTGCGGTATTTTCCTATTGCACCGAGATTGCAGAGAATGTATATGTCACCAAAGATAGCTCACATATGAGTGACATGCGGAAAGAGTACGTCGACAACATAATGTAATCAGTCATCCTGCAGATGCCGAAGCTTGGAGTCACTTTAACCGTGCTCACCCTACTTGTATTTTCATTCCTCTATAATGCTCTAATGTTCGTAATACAGACAATTTGACTCAGAATTAATCCAAAGATGTCCATATCTCACTGACTGGAGGTTGAAAAGAACGAGAAAAATCATTGGCTTCTTGGCTGAAATTTCGTGTAAAGTATTATTACTACTCTTTCCTTGTTAGGCCAATGACAAATTCTGACTAGTGTGCTCCCATATGTAGGTGAAACTGGTTTTATTACTGATCAAAGAATTCGAGAGATCAGTATGGTCCATCGAAAGTTGCACGTACATCCAGCATTTATTGTGAATGTGTTAGATTTCACACTAGACAATATGGGCAGAATAAGTCAACAATGAACATCGGGGTATGTGTGAAAGGAAGTACATATAATGAAAATGAATGTGATATTATGGTATTATTGAGGAGATCTTAGAATTGCAATATCTCGGAGATGACAAACAATATTTTTGTTCAAGTGTCATTGGTTTGATCCTAATTCTGTTTCAAACTGACACAACATATGGGATTGTCGATATCAGACATAAGTCCAAATGAAACTTATGATCCATTCATTTTGGCCGCACAAGCCCAGCAGGTCTATTATACCAAAGTATCCCGTCTAGAAATAAAGAAAGAAATGATTGGTGGGCAGTTTGCAAGGTAAGACAAGGCTTTTCCCGGATTATGAGTTGGATTTGACTGAAACAGTAGAGTTGGATGTGAATGCTGAATTCTTTCAATCAGACTTGGGTGATGATGTAGAGTTGCCTGCTTCTAGTGATGAATCTGTGGAGGCACTGTCTTTATCTAAAGAGAATGAAGTGGAAGAAGTCGATCCAGAACAACCTAAAATACAGTTGGGGACTCGATGAGGAGGAATATATTAGTGATCAAAATGAATCCAACATCTGAAGATGAAATAGAGAATGTTTGATTAATGGTAGACAATTTTACCTAAAATTTAATACTCTGTAACTTTCTTTCTTCCACTTTGATGAATATGCATGTATTTTATTACCAGTTGAAGATATGGTTCGAGGACGGCGTGGGACTTCTTCAGGTGGGGGGAGGGTAGTGGGAGGAGATTATTCCTTTTCTACACCTCTACCACCGACCTCTGCACCGCTACACCGGTAGTAGGTATGTATACTTTGATTTGTATACATTGCGGTATTTATTTAATATAATTCTTTATGTCATCGTGGTAACTTATTTTATTTCACAGGACCTACGACCTCTGTACCAGTACCACCGACCTCTGCACCGCTACCACCGGCAGTAGGTATGTATACTTTCATGTATAATGCATTGTAGTATTTGTTTAAATAATTTTGTATATTTTGTGGTATCTTATTCTATCCTTACAGGACCCACGACCTCTGCACCTTTACCACCGGCAGCAGGTAGATTGACGACCTCTGCACCGCTACTACCTGTAGTAGGTAAATATGTCATGTATAATGCACTGTAGTATTTGTTTAATATAATTCTTTATGTTTTTATGGTATCTTATTCTTATCCTTACAGGACCCACGACCTCTGCACCTTTATCACTGACAGCAGGTAGATTGACGGCCTCTGCATCTCCATCACACATGGCGAGTGGATCTACACCTCCTCCATCTGAGCCAGGTATGTTCATTACATTTCTAATTTTTTTATAGTTCTTTTATTTATACTATTTAATTCGTATAGTACATGCTGATGACAAGACGAGTCATCATGGGGGGAGGGCAGTTATAATGAGACGATGCGGGCATTGTGGATAAATGAAGGGTATGTTAATACATTATTTTTGTTATCTATTCGTCATTGTGGTATTAATATTTTCAATTTCAGGAATAAAATAGAGCCAGCCCAAGCATCACAATTTATTACAAAGACAATTCAAGCACATTTTCCAGGCCCCATCCATCGCTTTTCTGATTTTCCAATGGATGTTCAGGATTTATTGTTCTCTATGTTCTTGGTATGCATCTTATTTTATCATATTAAGTCATTTTCAATTCTTATTTAACACTTATTGTTATGTAACACATAATTTATTTTTTGTTAATATGTAGAGGAATCATTGATTCACAGAGCATTCAGATGAGTTACGTGTTAGATTTGCATGGACAACTACAGCAAGAGCAAATTTCAAACATCTATGTACAATGTCGAAAAAATGCAGAAAGAGCATATGCAAGTACAGATACACCAATGGAAGGAGCAGGCCTGTGTGGATGAGAAAGGAGTATTGACAGAGCTGTGCGACATTTGGGGAGCGGGAAATGGAATGAAAATTCAAGCAAAGCAAAATAGAGCAGTGCATCCTGAAGCGAATGTACACACGAGTGGCTCTATCTCCTTTGCAACGCATAAAGCGATATTGGTAAGTACACTTCTACATTTGTGAAAATTTTTTTAGTCTAATAATAAATTGTAATTATTTGAAAAAACAGGAAGTACATCTCAAGCGGCCACCTCAATTTCAAGAACTTTTTGATGAAACTCATAAGAAGAAAGGGACAAATGATTATATTAGTGAGAAAGCTTATAAGTGTATACACTAATAGTTTTCATTTAAAATTAAAACTGTAGAATAATTTTGTTTTGTTTGTTTTTTTTTGCAGGAGTCATATAGTAGATGAATGGATGAGAGGTACGGGGATGACAGTCAGCATCTAGAGTTGGATCCTAACATTTGGGTTGCAGATCTGAAGCACCAAGAAAGGCCATGTCTATAGTTTTGGACATAGCTTGGGTACGGACCATGCTGATATCATCATGCTCGAGTTCGGTCTCACATGCGACCTCTCCATTTACCACACCAGCAGCCCCAGTGGTTCTTCCAGTGCCGCCTCGACCATGACTCCGGATATGTTTAGGGCGATCGTCAACGAGAACGTCTCTCAGAATATCTCAACCATCGTCTCTCAGACCGTCTCCCAGATGCTCGAAGAATTGGGAATTCTGGTAATAGAGCACTCCTGCACAGCAGCCTCCGGTAAGTATTTTATTTGATTGATTTTCTATTTGTTAACTCTAATATCATTACAAAATATAAGAATTTAGATTGAGGAGGAAAAATATCATTTTCCCGTAGAAACTGACAGAGTTCAATTGAACTCCAAATTTGAGCTTGATGCTCAAATTTACATTTCCTAAAAGAACTAACTTAATCGAGTTTAAGGGGGTCAAAATAAAAAAATAGGTCCGATTAATTTGTCCATGACTCCAACACGACCGGGAAGGTGAGAGTGACTTGTAGAAACTGACGGAGTCCAAATTGGACTCCCGATATGTCTTGGGCAAACAATTTTGTATTTTCTTAATTGTTTAGTTTCAAATCTATGAACTTGGGTTTGAGGGTCCGAAATTGAAAAGAGAGGTTCAATCAATCTATCGATTATTCCAACACGACGTGAGAGGTGAAAGTAACCTGTAGAAACTGACGGAGTTCAAATTAGACTCCAAATTGAGCTTGATGCTAAATTTACATTTCCTAAAAAGAAACTAACTTAATCGGGTTTTAAGGGGGTCAAAAATAAAAAAAATAGGTCCGATTAATTTGTCAATGACTCCAACATGACGGAAATGTAAGAATGACTTGTATAAACTGACGGAGTCTAAATTGGACTACCGATTTGAGCAAACGTTTTAAAACTGTCATTCGTCAATTTCAGTTAAATGAAAAACATCTTGCTTTTAATTTTCAAGAAAAAATTGTTTTTTATTAAGTATTTGATTTTAATTTTTTAAATGATATACAGGATCATTCGTCGCGAGATGTTGGACGAGACGATGACTAGGATGACACATATACAGAGGATTTGTGATTTCATTTTAGTTGTGTGCATGTTGTTAATTTATTATGGATGTATGATTAGTTAGTGTGTTTTGTGTTTTATGTGATGAATTTGAGATTCGTGGAGATTGTGATTTGTGTTGTTGATTTATTGTGGTTTTATGGTATTGTTATTTATCAGGTGATTTATAGTTATTTTAGTAAGTTTATAAAAAAAAAATATATGTAACATTAGCAACCGAATAGCGACCGATATATTTCCGTCGCAAATCGGTCACTGACTTTGGTCGTTACACACATAGCGACGGACCATGTTTGGTCGCTAGGTTGGTCTCTATATTAGAGACCGATATAGCGACCAAAATATCCGGTCGCTGTCAGCGACCGAAACAACGACCATTGTCGGTCGCTGTGGGCTACCGTCCTGCGACACGATGGGCGGTCTCTATTTGCGACTGAACTTGCGACCGAACTATTTGGTCGCTATCAGAGACGGATTCTGCTACCGACAATGATCGGTCGCTGTATAGCGACCAATATTATAGCGACCGAAATATTCGATCGCAAGGCGGTGGCTGTTCGGTCGCAGATGCTCACAGCGACCGAACAGAGACCGAACTTGTCGGTCGCATTTTTCACTTTTTCTTGTAGTGCAACCCATTGGGGTCTTCTCGTGTGCATGACCACCTCCTCCTCGCTCCAAGCTCCACGCTTACACCATCCACGAGTAAGGATCGTCCTCTTACACATCGAGGAAGAAGTCACCACCACGAAGAGGAAGCCGCCATCAGTGGCGGATCTAGAAATTTTGTTCAGTGGGGGTCACTAAAATTATATTTAAATAATAAAATTAATAATATATAAAATATAAAATATAGACATTTACAACAAAAGAAAGACACATTTCAATAAAAAATGAGACATTTCATTACAATCAAGTTTTTTCCTTACAATTGTACTCGACGAGTTTTCATATTTTGAAACACTTCAATAATGGACTCATTACTTATACTCTCAAATAAATCTTTCTTAATATGTCACTAGGCAATCATTCATCCAATCATCACACACCGGTTCCCTAACTTGCTCTTGACATAGGTCATTGCTGAAAAGACTCTTTCAACACTTGCAGTAGCCACTGGAAGAAGCAATGCTAACTTGATAAGCAAATATACCATTGGGTACACAATATGTTCTTTTGTCTCCACCAATTTTCTTGCAAGATCACCAATGCCTCTCAAGTCAAAAAATCTGTCATCTGATGCACATCAAAGATATAATTCTCAAGCTGATTATGAAGTGCCACAAGATCAACAAAGTTAGGAAATTCATTGGGATAAAATCCAGCTAACTTAACCAACTTTTCCTCGTCAAAAGCTGAAAATGAATCACAAGGATTTAAGCTAGCCACACAAAGAAGCAGTTCAGTGTTTGTTTCATTGAAACGACTGTTCAGCTCTTGCAATTGCATATCTAATATAGTGTAGAACAACTCAATCTGATAATGGTGTAAATTTGTGATACAAGGAGCTCTGCGTTGAGATTTTCCAGGAAAAAAATATCGATGGTCCATACTAGGAATAAGAATCTCTTCTTTATCACAAAACAAACATGCTTCTTTAAAAAGATCATTCCAACCTTCATCTCTCATAATTTGCAACCGTTGTTTGGAAAGCTTCACAAGTGACATGGCATTAATGATATCTTGATCTTTTCGTTGCAAAGCTATTGACAAACTCATTTGTGATGGCCAATACTTTTGTCATCAAATGTAGAAGAAAAAAAAATCAAAGTTTCAATGCAAATAATAAGCCTCGTGCTTCACCTTTTTGTTCCAAAGTTCCTTCCTGATAAATAACATCAAGTACCTCCACTGCAGAAGAGAACATAACAGTCAATTTAGGAGACATCCATAATGAGAACCCCAACGGTATCACCAGGTCTTTTTAAACTTATTTCTTGATTCAAACCTGTTCCACTCTGAAGATCACCATTACTTAAAGCTTCTGCAACACAAGCAGCTTGTTTTTCTCGAAGAGTGTCTCGACGCTTGCAAGATGAACTAATCACATTTATAATTTGAGAAACAACACAGAAAACCAAGACACATCACCATGGTTCTTAGCAACAGCTACAAGCGCTCAACTAGAGCTGATGAGCAAAACAATGAATATAATATGCCGAACTATTCTCTCTCATAATCAAAGCTTTAAGACCATTGAACTCCCCTGCATATTACTAGCTCCATCATAACCAAGCTTGTCCTCTTATTCTGGATAAGCTGAGTCCATATCTCATCAGAACAGATTCAATTGCAGTCTTAAGTGACACAACAGTAGTATCAGTAATATGAATGATACTCAAAAATCTCTCAACAACAAAAACCCTTATGATCAATATAACGTAAAACCATAGCCATTTGTTCTTACCAGATACATCACGAGCCTCTCACAACAATTATTGCAAACAAATCATCTCCAAATTCTCTGATGATTGCATTTATTGTTTCAATTGCACATGCACTTACAATGTCTTTTGTATGTGAGGTGAACACATTTGGACATTTTGAGGAGCATTATGCAATACAACATTATTTATACTTGAACTATGATCTGCAAGAAATCTCAAGAGCTCCAGAAAATTTCCTTTATTACATGAACTTTCAGATTCATCATGTCCACGAAATGCTAATCCTTGGCACAAAAGAAACCTTATGCAATCTATTGAAGCTCTTGTAGGTGGACTTTGTAATCATTCTTCACTTGGTCTGATTGCTTTGAAAAAGCTATTTGATACTTTGTTTTTGTCTCATCAAGTCCTCACATTTTTTTACAGCGACATTATGTGAGCTATTAGGACCACCAATATGAACATCTAATCTGTCTTTTTTGTTCCAACTTGAAAAACCTTCCCCAACAAATGAATCACCACTGATTGTTCCATGGTCGTGTTTGAATAAATAACAAGGTAAACAAAATGCAGCATTTTTGTTATGCTATATTCTAACCAATTCATACTCATCAAACCAAGAAGGAACGAATCTACGCATTTTTCCACCCATAAGCTTCAAAGGAAAATTATGATTCCGTGGTTGACAAGGACCTTTAATAGATATGCCCTTCTCACATCATCTTGAAATTTTAGATGATACTCTGATATCTTCTTTCTTACCCTGGATCTGATTCTAAAGTATTCAAATCAAGTCATCAATAGACGAAGATTCTTGTTGACTGGGAGGTGGACTGTGTGGAGTTTTAGAACTACTTGAACTAGCTGCATTGCTCTGTCCTTGACTTAGTTTAACCAAATAACGTTTCATCCTAACAAAAAAATCAATGATTATAAAACCAACACATTCATATAAAAATGTAAATATGCATTATAAATGAGCCACCACCCAGGTTCGCTGGAACACATTCATATAACCACACGAATCATTAAAATATACATTATAAAAGTGAGCCACCACCCAGGCTCGCTGGGAACACATTCACATAACTACATGAATCAATTAAAATGTGTATTATAAAAGTGAGCCACCACCCAGGCTCGCTGGAACACATTCATATAACCACACGAATCATTAAAATATGCATTATAAAACTGAGCCACCACCCAGGCTCGCTGGAACACATTCACAAACCACATTAATCAATTAAAAGTGTATTATAAAAAGTGAGCCACCACCCAGGCTCGCTGGTTCACATACTTAGTAGCAACAGTAAAGACAATGGATAATAATAAATGAATTCGATTATGTGAGAAAAGGTAACTACGTGTAAACAAAAATAATCATATGAGACAATATAATTAAAACATAAAAATAGATAAAACATAGTCATTTTACTCTAAAAATACTGTCATTAGGAAAATTTTGACTGTGAAAAGAAGGGGCACAATTGGGTTGGGGAAGAAAAAAAGGGGGGGGGGGCATGGCTGCGTGCTTGGGTGGGGATGTTTGGACAGGGGGGGGCAGGGCTGGGTGGGAATGGAATGGGAAGAAAAATTGGGGGGGGGGGGGGGGTGAGAGGCACGGCTGGGTGCTTGTGGGTGGGGAGGATTGAGATTTGGGGAAGAAATTAGGTGTCTTTGGGTGGGATTGAGATTTGGGGAAGAAACGAGGGGGGGGATGGCTGGGTGGCCCGGGTGGGGTTGGGATTGGGGAAGAAACAGGGGGGTAAGGGGAACGCTCCTATGGTGGGGATTCAGGGGATTTGGGGGGAAGAAGAAACAGGGGGGGAAGGGGAACGCTCCTATGGTGGGGATTCAGGGGATTGGGGAAGAAAACAGGGGGGGGAAGAGGGCACGGGATGGGGGTGGGCTCAGGCTGGCCGTTGGGGTTGGGGAGAGAAACGGGGGCCATTTGGGAAGAAAAGGGAGGGGGGTGGGGGGGAGCGCGGCCCATGCACGGCTGGGAGCCTGGGGCTGGGCGGTGGGGAAGAAATGGGGGGAGGCCCGAGAGAGAGAGAGAGGAGAAGAGAGAGAGAGAGAGAGAGAGAGAGAGAGAGAGGAGAGAGAGAGAGAGAGAGAGAGAGAGAGAGAGAGGAGAGGAGGAGGAGAGAGAGGAGAGAGGAGAGACGAGAGAGAGAGAGAGTTGCCTGTGCGGTGGGTGGCGCGGCGGTCGGCTGCGGGCTGCCAGGGGGCCGGGGCCGCTGGTGACGGACTGCGGCATCGGGCTTTTCTGGCGAGGGGGATGTGCCGCTGGTGATGTGCACTGTGCGGCGAGTGGCAGGATTGCGCGGCGAGCGGCCGGCGGCGACGAGGCGGGTCGAGAGGGAGGGCTCCGACTGCCTGTGGCCCTGTGCCGGCGGACCTGTGCAACGGCGGCAAGGGGGCGTGATGTGCGCTGTGTAGGTGTAAACTAGGGAGAGGAGAGTGGAAGAGAAAAGAAGGTGAGGGACTCTGGTGAGGGAGGGCGTGGGAATGGGGGTGATGGGCGTCGGGGTCACGGGGCCAGTTGTGCACCAATTAAAAATTCCAGTGGGGTCACCGTACTATTAAAAAAATATTATACTTAAAATTGATGGGGCACATGGGAGCAGGTGAAAATCAGTGGGGTCACAGGACCCCACTGGTCTCTACCTGTGTCCGCCCTTGGCCGCCATGCCGGAGAGGAAAACACCACAACTCCACCAACAGCACCCTCACAAGCTCCACGGAGATGCTCACACAGAGGAGGGTCGGAGGAAGGAAAGAAGGAAGAAGAAAGGGGAAGAAGAAGACAGATTAATGGCTTGTATATAGGTCTCAAATTTGAGAACGTGTCAGCTTGGTGGTCGCATTCACTACTGAACGCGACAGCCATCCTATCGCGATCCCAAAGTGCAGGTCAAACCTGACTAACGGACTTGCCACGTGTCACCCTCACAGGTTTGACACCATGAACGCGACACTTGACATGTCGCCTTCATTTGACAACGCCTTGACACATGTCCCAATTGTCCCGACAGCAAGACGATAAAAGTACATGTTGTGGTTAGAAAGGTGAATGCGACGACATACCTGTCGCGTTCCCAACAAGAACGCGACAGCCATCCGTCGCCTTCAGAAAGCGACGGTCTGATACGTCGCTCCTTCAGCAGAATGTGGCTAACTAAGGAAGGAAGGGATGTTACAGTTATACATATGATTGATTATTTAAACAGAGTATTATAATAATAAGAGGGAGAAAATATGAGAGAGAAAGAGTTCTTCATGCGAATGCATTTTTTATGTGAGATGGGAGAGGTTAGTAAGTATTTTCTCAAAAATGACTTAAGTATATGTTGGCTCATAGAATTAAAAGAAATTCTAAACAAAGACCGTGACATCTAATATCTCTGTCTAAGAAAATTGACTTGCAACTTGTGTGATAGTATTTACCTCAAATACAAATAGAGTCAGTCTCACAATCATGTTATTATGAAATCTATCTTATCTAGAGACAAATAAAAGATAGGTGATTGAGACGGGTAACAAATCTTTTTGTCCGAGACTGTGCTAAAGTCAGGTTGATGCTGTTAAAGATATGCATAACTATCCCTTTTCTTTATATATGATAGCATAAGCCATGAAGGCACATCTGACCTTTGTTACCATTCTTCCCTTTTGCCGTCTCACTTCTCAGTTCTCACCCATGGTACTTAGTAAAAAAACAGAACTCTCCGCAAGTTTGCAGGATCCAAATGGCACAACTTGCAGCATTTAGTGGCCTACGCGGCTATGTGATAATCCCCAGTTCCCTAGTTTGCTTTTCTAAGAATTTGGATCGAACTCTAGCGCCTTGGATGCCCTGCCATTCTTATACGTGGATGCAGCAGTACTCTTCTTCCATTCCTTCACATTAGCCCCTTTTAGCTCAACCTTAAAAACCTGCTTCGCCTTCGTGTAGTGTACACTCCCTTTATAAGCCACTGCGGCCGGAGGCGTTGAAGGGACCCGGCCTGTGTCAGCTTCTGACATCGAGAAGTGAACCTAGTCATTCTATGCAGACTTCGCATCATGTCCAACAGGATGCCCTTGGATAAACTGTTAAACTTGCCACAGAAGAGTGGGTGGGAATTTGAGGCTCTTCAAGGTCAAGACGGCCAATTAATACGCATCCCATCCTCATCCCTTGGGACTAGTAAACATTTAAGACGGTGGTGTGCCTTCGCCTTTCCTCTCAAATTATCAAGTCATTCTTATGTATCGTGTGTTATGACAAGGCCCTTTGACCCGGGATTCAAAGATCACCTAATCAACATACCCCAAGCTTTTCTCAACTAATCCTTCTAGACGATCGAGAGATCACATTAAGGACAGCAAACAACATTGACCCCATATTAAAATCTACCCAAGAAGAGCCTCTAATCATGGAACACTGGTTGTACAAGACAACAGGGGTCATGGCGATATGGCATCAAGAGAATCGATGTATATATAGGCCACCTTGTAGACCCCAATTGAGCGCGTGAACGACTTCTCATATAAAAATGTTCTGGATAAGAGTAATGTCATGAGTTCTTTACTATCTTTCCTTGGCTTGTCCATGGACAAATGGAGAGAAAAATCCTCCACGCCTCTCCCTCCTTGGGGAATCCCGGCCTTATTTTCTGTGGCGTTATCATGTGACTATTGTCCTGGCGCTCGTTTTTAAAATACCCATGCAGAATATATGCTGGTTTCTTCACGCACGGGTAGTGTTAACGTGTTATTCATATTCTTGCAGCGATGTCGGGAACCCACATATCTCCCATATCTCTTATCTGCAGCCTTCTTGCAAGGAGACAAAGGTATATAGAGGACCGTCAAAGGGGGCAGCACGGGGGAGTAAACTAATGGGCCGAAGGTCAAAGTCCCGTGCGGGGCGTTGAAGGGATGAGGGTCCCATATGTTCTCGAGGCCGTGGGCTGGCACCATGCCACCGACTGCACTAATTAAACAGAAGAAAAGGTGGGGAAAAAATGGAGAACAAGGATGGCAGATTGCCATGGATGATGACGAATGGTTTGCCAAAATATGAGGTGACAAGTTAACTCTCGATGACCCATTTAAGAAGGAGGTTTTGCTGATCATTACTAAAGAGTTTAGATTCTCTCATTATAGAGAGAGAACACTCGTGAAAATGTCGCTTGTCTTTGTTCTCTTTCATAAAATGGAGAGTAATAGTTGAAGCTAGGTTGGTATAGACACAATGTGTGTTTGATCCACATGAAATGACAAGTTGGGGCACATCTGAGTGTTCGATAGCGCTATTACTAATCTTACGTTAATCTGCAGCCTTGCGTCTATTTCTTGAGAGAGATTTGGAACTTGCAAAGAACTATATTAATTGATAAGGGCTTTAGGGATTGTAGACTGTATGAGTTCCCTGTTTGATTGTAGTAGGAGTATCCGGACATATATTAGTGATCAGGCAAGAATTAATCTTCCCACATATACAGACAACAGTAGGCCGGCTCTAGTCCACAGGCTGGACTGGATTCCCTTTTACGATATATACAATGCAACATGATAACTTGATGTCCACTAGCTATTGTTCGTAGGCGACAAGCGCATGGGGAGGAGGAATAAGGTTGTTTCCTTCTTCCTCTGTTACTTCCTTGGAGATCACCTCAAAATCTCTCTCTCTCTCTCTCTACCATCGGCGTTCAGGACCACCACCACACGCATACAGGTATGGAAGCATTTATGAATCTGTTTTTCTCTCATAACCCCAGTTCTGTGCATTATTAATGGCCTAGTAGGTAAGCTGCTCCTCTCTCTCTCTCTCTCTCTCTCGGTTTTATATATTGTCTTGGATGAAGGTCCAAACATAGCTGCCCAAGCAAGCAAGCTGTAGCCGGTAGAAATATGTCACTATTCGATTTACATGACCACACACACACAAACACAGACCCTACAATTGGACATATACCACCAGTACCATTCCTGTGAGGGAAAGTTGCTCTCTTTCTCTCTCTCTCTCTCTCTCTCTCTCTTTTCTCCAGCACTCCAACTCGGAGAGATCTATATTTATGTACGCAGTGGGGAGAGACTAGGAAGAGTGAGCGAGCTGAGACGACGATCTTTTCCGAGGGTGCCATGACGTGCCTGAGAAGAACAGCAGGCGTCTCCATTTCCTTTCTCTTACTCGCCCTCTCCCTGCAAGCGGCGGGCGTCTCCGGCACCGAGCAGCAGGCGTGCGACCGCATCACGGCCCTCCCAGGTCAGCCACCGGTGGCCTTCGCGCAGTTCTCCGGGTACGTCACCGTGCACAAGCGACACGGCCGGGCTCTCTTCTACTGGCTGACGGAGGCTGCCACCGACGCCCCTCGCAAGCCCCTCTTGCTCTGGCTAAACGGAGGTCAGTCTACACAACACCACATCAGTAGAAACACCTTAGCTACTACTACTCGTTGTTGCTTTACCTGTTATGGCTTCTCTTCTCTTTCCATCCCATCTCATATTTGGTGGGCTTAGCTGCTCAGCACACGACATAATAACGAAACCAAATTAACCCAAGAACATACGAAAAGGAAAGTCGAACCCATCAAGCTAGCCAGAAAGCAAGCCACAGCTGTGCCTCACTTGTCCCTTTATCTTGTTCTCGCTGCAACCACGTTCAGTCCTTGCCTTTTAGATAGTTATATAGGACGTTGCATTCCCTTTCGCAATGCACGGTACAAAAGAGCAGCATCACATCCCACAATAAGGGGTAGTGAAGAGGAAGAAAGATAAGATTAGTGCCGATCGATCTCCCTCTATCGAGTTTTTGTAACGTAAAAGAGTTGACACTCGATTCCAAAATGATGAGGTCAGCCGCTGTTGGCTCTTACCATAATTATCCCATTAAATGTCGAGGGGGGCGCGGTAGGCGCTGCTTCATGGGGGGCCCTTTTTGGTCTGTGAGCTCCCACTTGTCGTCAGCACGGGGAAGCCGACAATACGCATGCCTCTCGCGTTTAACGTAATTAGAACGGCCGGCGTTCGATAGCATGTTTATCCTGTTTTTGCTAACGTGAACCACGGGCGAAGAGATCACCGTGATTCGTGAGAAAGCAGAGATCGATGGAGAGAACCTGCTGGTTCATGTGAATGCAGGGGGGCAGGCCATTATTCGCCTCCTGGCAGAGGAGATCCAAGCCTGCAGCTTCTTGTTTTGTCCCCAGTCTTCTCCTCCGACCTCTTATATATATGCTATCCTTGGTTGTCATCATCACCATGGATGGGATCACATGCAAATAAAGACGCTGGCAGACACAAAGTGCTCCAGCCTTTTGCCCCTGTTAATTGCTTCCCCGTCGTCCTCCTCCTCCTCCTCCGCCCCACTCCTCCACTCTTCTTTCGCAGCACACAGCAAGGGGGACAGGCACACGAAAGTGTGTTGCAGCAAGCCTTTTGGTGTTTTTTCCCCCGGCAAGGGTTTTGGAGAAAAGGCCACTGCTTTTTGACCGGAGGTGAGACAGTGGTGGAGATCTCTTCTCTCTGGTAGTGTTTGCGTGTGGGGAGGGGAAAATAGGCCAATATATGGACTGGGCTCAGCTCCGAAGCACGCGCCTGCACCCATGGGTGGGGTTTCTTTCTTCTTTCAAAAGATGAACAGAACAGACGATCATTAGCCGTAGAAGGAGAGAGAAGCTAGCTGCTTCAACTCCGGGTAGATGTATAATGTTTGCTGCTGTGCTCGCCAGTGGAATCTTTTTCTTTCCAGTGGTCGGGGCTTGGGAGTACTTGACGCGGATGTGGTCCTTCTCTTCGAGTGCTCTTCCGGGTGAGCTCATCCATCCGGCCATGGTGATGGTACTGCTGTGTATGCGGGGTGCCTGTGGCAGGGTGGCCATTAATTAGCCACTTATTAAATAAAGATGATACTTTAAGAGGAGGTGGGTGGGGATTCTCCATGGGGTATGGATGGGTCTTGATGGATCGTAAAGAACAGTTAATGAGCGGTCAATGTAGATCTTGTAGTCAGATGGCATCTAACCCTAAACGGAAAGAGTCAAGTCATGTTTGTAAGGCGGTTTCATACGAAATCTGCCGAGGTTTTGTTAACCTGATTCTTCCAAGGTCTTTTCCTAGAACAGTGAGTCTTCCTGTATAGGCGCTGTTTCAACTTTTGGGAAAGACTAATTCGTGCATAGGAATGTTAGGTTGGATTCCGCCACAACCTTTAAGAACTATATGTGAAGAACAGAACTGTGGACCTAAATGCAACTAGACCTAATCCACCATGGAGTTAGGCCTTTTTTGGAGTGCTCTAGATGAAATGCACCATGGAGTTTGGCCTTTATTAATGGAGTGCTCTAGATGGAATCCACCATGGAGTTTTGGCCCTTTTTGGAGTGCTCTAGACCTAATCCACTGGAGGTTTGCCCTCTCTGGGGTGCTGGGTGAGAGATCTTGAAGGCATATCACACTTCTCATTGGTTTGAGCTTAATTATATGATGTAATTGGGTTGAGTTTGTGTCATCAGCAAAGCTACTTATTTTTTGACTGATCAGAACTCGTAGTACTCCATCAAGCTTTGGCCCAAGAGAGGCCAATCACTTGATCCTGTTTACAAACAATGCTATTATATATAATAGCATATATATATTAATTATGTGCTTAAAATTTCCTCCTGACCACCTGTTGCTGGATATGCTTATATCAATATCGTTAATGAAGTTTAATGATCAAGATATAGGATACTTGTACCTTGGAAAAAGTACGCTGAGAGGGTACAATCTATCTAAATTAGTTAACACATCAATTAACATGTGTTTCTCTCAGGAAAGGCCACGACTGTACTTGTACGGTCCACTATTACATATGTGCTAATAGTTCTTGGTTGGATAGGACCACCACCAGCCCGTCCTCCAGTACTCTTGGCTGGCTTCAAACAAAACGATGTGGACGTCTCACTGGCACTTCACTTCCCTCCTCTTCACCCCCCCCCCCCCCCCCCACACACACACACACCACTCCATATATACAGAAAGCATATGTAAATGGAGACCATTTTGCATGCCGCTGCATCCGACAATGGCGCAGCTGCAAAGGTCCCCCAGTCCAGACCTGCCTTCGGACAGATCTGAAACCGTAATTAAGTTAAAAATTATGTGGACATTAGCTTCTCTCCTGCATATATAACTGTTTAGCCATTCGATCCAAGCACGCGTGTTATCTGATATCGCTGGAAAAAAAGGAGAAGGTATAATGAGCGTATTAATTAATATTCCTATTTACTTTTTATCTTAATATTTTGAGTTGAAAAGTCTAATCATCTAATAAAGATTAATGGAGAAGCTACGTACAGGCGAACTCGGTTACACGAATTAATGCTGAATTTATACCCTCGATGATTTCAATCATGATCACAAGTATTCATATATTTAATTATGTTTGTGGAGAGTGACAATATTTTTCTTTCGCAACATTGGCATTTATATATAATAACATGATATAGTTTGCAAAGGTGTTTAATTTATGTATCACTACAAACCCTGTGGAACCGTATTCATCCCGTGCAGGACCGGGCTGCTCGTCGGTGGCCTACGGCGCTTCTGAGGAGATCGGACCGTTCCGGATCAACAGGACTGGCTCGTCCCTCTTCCTCAACAAGTACTCCTGGAATAGAGGTAAATCTGCAGAAGAGTTATTGCATGCCACTTGCAGACTCAGCATCTGGTGATACGTACGTCTATTAATTTGCCTCCTTCCCTTTGTGAAACCATAGAAGCGAACCTCTTGTTTTTGGAATCTCCGGCCGGCGTTGGCTTCTCCTACGCTAACACAAGCGAGGATCTCAAAACTTCCGGAGATAAACGCACTGGTAAAATAAACAAATTGGCCATGATACATACATTAATCTGACCCGGCTCTCTCTCTCTCTCTCTCTCTATGTGTGTGTGTGTGTGTTCCGTTGGCAAGGGATATATGGTAACACTGTCGCCTAATTTTGCACAGCTCAGGACGCCTTGGTTTTTCTCCTCAGATGGATGCAGAGATTTCCCCAGTACAGACACAGAGACTTTTACATCGCTGGGGAGAGCTATGCAGGTAGCATTTAAAGATGTATTGTACTGATGCTTACATGATGATGTATACTGCGGGAAATTCTCTTTCGGGGTGTTGTGGGGGTACATTAACGTACACATATGTAATTTGGTTTGTATGCGCAGGGCATTACGTGCCTCAGCTGGCAAAGAGAATCGTCGAGTACAACAAAGCCTTCTCCAATCCCGTCATTAACCTCAGAGGTTTCATGGTGGGTGCATGCGATCTTAGAAAGATCGGAGCTTGATGTACAAATGTGGCTAGCTAATTATCAATAGTTAACTGTGTATTCCAGAAGAGTACTACAAGTCATGAATTAGTCGCATCAAATTTAAGTGCTTCCTCCGTTACATGTACACATGTCCATATATGTAGGTTGGGAACGCAGTCACCGATAACCACTACGACAGGATCGGCACGGTGACCTACTGGTGGACGCACTCAATGATCTCCGACAAGACCTACCGGACCATCCTCGCCCACTGCAATTTCACCGAAGCCAAGAACACGCCCCAGTGCAACAGCGCCCTCGACTACGCCGCCGACCACGAGTTCGGCGACATCGACCAGTACAGCATCTATACCCCGGTCTGCGCGGCCATGGCGGGCAACGCCACCCGGAAGCTGCGGCTCCGGGGGACCCTCCTCCGCCGGCGGCCTTATGGCTACGACCCTTGCACCGAGAGCTACGCCGAGAGGTACTACAACCGCCGCGACGTCCAGGAGGCCATGCACGCCAACACCACCGGCATTCCCTACAAGTGGACAGCCTGCAGGTATTGGCCAGTCCCTTGTAAGATAACCTCGTACTGATCTCCCAGTGAAGAGCTACATGCACTACTCCTCTCCCTCTCTTTTTTTTCTTCCTAATATCTATTTTACTACTAAAAGGTATTATATCATCATCTCTTCCTAAACTTTAAGCACGCCTTTCCTGCACCGCTCACAACTCAAATGCTTTCGATGGCTTGCTCTACAGTGACGTGCTCATCAAAAACTGGGGCGACGCCGAGTTCTCCATGCTGCCAACCTACAAGGAGTTAATGGCGGCCGGCCTTCGGATATGGGTCTTCAGGTATATATATATATATGACTCTTGGCAAACCACGGGAGGATTGTGTACGTTTACATAACAATATTACAACCCCTTTATATAGAAGTTACCGTAGATTTCTGACCTAATTTCTGCAAATGGATCCTGACTTTGTCTACCAAAGCGGGGACACAGATTCCGTCGTCCCCGTCACGGCTACGAAGTTCTCCCTGAACCACCTCAACCTCACCCTCAAGATCCCATGGTATCCTTGGTACTCCGGCAGACAGGTATGACCTAAACGTCGCCATTAATATTGGAGGCCTCGATCGAAGAAGCCCGTGGTACGATCACAACTCTCTTGATCTCACGTGTGTGCTTAATCATGCTGACTTCAGGTAGGGGGGTGGACCGAGGTCTACGAGGGGTTGACCTTCGCCACGGTGAGGGGGGCCGGGCACGAGGTCCCCCTGTTCCAACCCGAGAGAGCTTTCATCCTTTTCGAGTCCTTCTTGGCTGGGAGGTCGCTGCCCAAGTCTTAGGCAACGAAGTGCCAATCCGTGGAACTGCATGCTCAGAGGCTCCGTGTTCCTGTGTGCAGAAGTACATGGGTAGATGATCATCTGTAGATGAATTCATTCATGGGTTCGGGTACAGAGAAAAAGCTAGTGAGTTTTTACAGGGGATGCTTGGAAGAAGCTTCCAGGCACACAATATTTAGCTGGATGAGCAATATTTGGATTCCCATGCAACTTTGTGGGGTTTTAGAAATTTGGAAAAACAAATAAAAAGGGTCTCTATGTGAGCTTTTGCATGCAAATTTTAAGCTTCCTCGTCCGTTCCAATCGAAGGCCGCCTTCTTGTTCCTCTTCTCGGTTATTATACTATTTTATAATATTGATCTTTCATGTTATCTGATAATAGTAAAATCTATCGTCGCTCTCTCTTTCATGTTCTACACGTCGAATAGAGTTTATAAACAACTGGAAGCAAGCACTTCTTATTGGCTTTGCATCTACAAGGACTGTATCAGTTTTTTTTTTTTAATGTTTACTTTTGATGCTTAAGCATAAGAACAGCGGACAGATTAATGTGACCGCTCTGCGTACCCAATTACCCATGTAAGGGATGTGGAGGGAGGAAGTACATGGGCCATGTTTTTCGTGGTAACACCAATTAATGGGCCCACATCAAACATGTGCATCTTAATGGGCCTACGTCTAGAAGGACTTAACCACTTAAATGTTGAAGTAACACTCGGTGAAACACATGGTTTGTTATTTGTGTTTAGCCATTCATTGAGCTATAAGATGAGCGGACAGATTAATGTCACCAGTGAGGAGTTGGCGCCGGATGTGGCACTCATCCAGGCGCTGAAGGAGAGGTGGGACCCAGAGTGCCACGCCTTCCTCTTCCCGTGGGAACACATGGTCCCTACGTTGAAGATGTAGTGCGGATCACCGGCCTGAGAGTGGACGGCCAGGCGGTGACTGGACCACTATACGAGCTATCAGGAGCCGGTGGAGAGGCTTCTTGAGCTGGAGGTGTGGGGAGAGAGGTCCTCGCTAGTGCAGCGGACGGCGCTGCAGGCAAGCCTGGGCGTGACGAGTGCACGCCGCCAGACGGGCGAGGGGCAGGCGGAGCACATGGAGCGGATGACAGACGATGCGAGAGCGGCGATGGCGGAGGAGGAGGGAGAGGCAGCGGCAAGTACATATAGGTTCTGGACCTGGCGGTCCGATTACAGGAGGCCTTGCGACCGGGCCTCTCCCATGACCTCTGCCGGGTCGGGAACTCCACCACCGCCTGGTGGAGTCCCAGTGTCCGCGCCACCAACCAGTGGTGGAGCGGGGCCACTGTGTTATAACAGTGAAGCCAATGTCCCTACCGAAGTAAGGACGGCCCCGCTCCACCCACGGCTGGGTAGCGTCGTCCTCCCCGACGTAGGGAGTCCACTGTACCTGCACACCACAAGTCAAAACACGTCAGTCAACTACCAGAAGAGCAATCAAAGTAGAAAGGTTAAGGCTAGAAGTGCTCACATGTCCGAAGGGGATGGTGTCCATCGCGTCGTGAATCATGGTCACCTGGCGCCGCAGGGACCGCTCGTCGCGGCAGAACCGCCAGCGCTGGAGCAGGGGCACGGCGCCGCGTCGCCTCGCCACCCCACGGCCTAGGGAGGGGAGGTGGTAATAAGCCCACACCTACGAGAGAAACATAAGTCAGTGCCACAAGTCAATAAACAAGCAGGAAAAGCAGCAAAGGGCAAGGGTCGAAACGTACCTGGAGAAGTGGGAAGAAGCCCGCGACACCCGTCACCCTGCTAGAGGTGCCCAGACTGTCGAAGAGGTGGGCCAGGAGGGCCGCACCCCACGCGTAGTTGCCCACGCTAGACAGATCCTCCAGCAGGGGCAAGCAGCGGCAGCTCACCGGGTCCCCTCTGGTCCCCAAGATCAGCTTCCCGATCACCAGCGTCAGGAATCGCCGAAAGCGTGAAGCAAGATGAAGACATGGGCCATACTTTTATAAGAACGAAGTGTGCCCATTCAGAATGAGAAATACAAGTTATCGACAATAATGCATGTTTTTTTAGAATGAGAGAGAGATTACTAGGGACAAAATATGCATGTTAGGAATCAAATATAATTTCTCATAGTGAGAAATGCACATAGTTTATTCTAAATAGATTTTTGACTAGAAGATTCTTTTATAACCTATTACCTTTGCCTAGATTTTGAGTTAGAGTCTTGGCTGCAGTTAACATTGACATTCTTAAAATATTTTTTTATTCAAATAAGCATATTTTATCTAAAATTTACATTCTTAATTAAAGCACTTTTTAATTCAAAATAAGTATATTTTATTTCTAACTTTTATATTTCTCATTGCAAGTGGGTCAATTTCGTTCCTAAAAATAGGTTTAAGATTTCTTTTTCTTTTATCATACGTGTCACCTGAGTCTATAGGGTGGTCAGATCAGTGGAATGCACACGCATGACTAGTGTTATATAGTACATTGGAAAGATGACAAAGCCACAAGGTATAATCTGGAACATTAGGCAAGGAGTGCTACCCGTGAAACTAGTACGTAGCAAGCAGCGGTCGGGCGCCCCTCCATTAGTGGGGAGCCTGCGCCACCCACGCCACGCCATCACGGTAGGTGTGGGGCGGGTTTGGGCGCCGCGCCAATGGGGGGCGGGGAGGCGCCCACGTAAAGCCAGGTAATTCTTAGGTAGGTTTGGAAACAATAATAGAAGATTTCAATTATTGGAAAAGTCAAAATCTCTAAAAAAAAAATGGCCTTGCATAGTTTTTGAAGCACAAAATTCAAGGTGAGATATTGCCACCTTTCTCTCAATCTTTCTCCTCTCTTAAAATGGCTGGCCCTTGCGGGCCTAACAACTTTGTCAACATGCTCACCCCTAAGAGAAAAGCTTGATGCACATTTCTCATATATTTTAGTGTACTTGGTACTTCTCATTAGTTGGATATAATGTGCCAACAATATATTGGCCATGAGAGATATCCAAAGTGCACTAAAAGTACATGAGAAAAGTGCAACAAGTTTTTCTCCACCCTTAAATTCATGTGCAATATTTATTTAATTTTATCAGATAAGATCTTATTGATAAATATGTTCATAACTGTATTATATAAAAAATTATAAAAATACATATCATTTAGAGTTCCAAAGTGACATGCCCATTAATGAGGATTATAATATTTATTTATTTTTTAAAAAGAAAAATTAATTTCAAGTCCCTATCAGAGATGAGACCTTACAACAGGGTCCTGCCAGAAAGAATTTAGACCAAATAGTCCAAGTACATTTTGTACATGTTAATTTTTAGTTCCTTATACTTTTTTCGAGATCCACACTAGAGGTCCTTGGGAGGCAAGATTATAGGTACATGCAATTAATACATTTCTGACCATCAGGAATGGAGGGCCATTGGCTTCGTACTTTAACTGATTTCTTCATTTACTTTAATCACTTTATTCTTATACTTTAACTAAGTTCTTCTTATATTTTAACTTCTTGTACTTCTAAATTCGAAGACATTAAAATAAGAATTCAAGGTCGTTTAAAATATGTGTGATAATGAGTTAAAGTGTATGAGATTTAAAGTATTGTTATTAACTTTTACAGTCCTAATATTGTAGTAATTAAAGTGTCACATATTTGTAGTTAAATTAGAAGACAAATCTAATTAAAGTACAAAAATAGAGAATAAGAAAGCAAAGAATAAGTTCAAGTGTATGAACAACATGGTTAAAGTAGACGAACAAACTGGTTAAAATAAGCGAAAAAGCCAGTTAAAGTATGAACACAGTGGCCATTCAATTAAAGTATACGAAAAACCTGGTTAAAGTATATGATGAAATCAATTAAAGTATACGAAGAAGTCAATTAAATTATGAATACAGCGGTCATTCATACCTAATGGTGAGTAAACAACATAACTTAAAGTCTAATTTCGAAAACGTTAAAGTAAGAGTTCGAGATCGTTAAAATATGTGTGACGGTGAGTTAAAGTGTGGGACTTAAAGTAACTGTTGTTCACTTTTAAAGTTCAACAACAACATCAGTTAAAGTGTTACATATCTATGGTTAAAGTAGAAGAGGAATCTGGTTAAAGTACAAGAACAGAGAACATGAACATAAAAAATAAGTATACGAAAAGTTTAGTTAAAGTAGAAGAGGAAACTAGTTTAAGCATAAGAGAAAACATGTTAAAGAAGAAGAGGAAACCTGATAAAAAAGAAGAGGAAATCAATTAAAATGTCTGTTGTCTGTTAAAGTAGTAGTTGTTGTAGCAACTCTAAAATTTTGAAAATTTATAAATAAATTACGATTAGAATAAAAGGAGAATAAATTAAAAGAATTATAGAATAATTAAAGTCCATTAAGTGAAAACAAGTAATGGGTTATCCTATGAGACTTATACATGAAGTATTGGGCCCAAAAGTGAAGAGCCCAAGTTGGATGAGAGATATTTAGGCCAAATTTTATGACTAATTAATTAATAAATTCAAAAGAGACAAGATAATGATTAAAATGACTTATAATTATCTCTAAAAGAGTCCTAGACCTATCCAAACCCTTTGCCCACAAATTGGAGTTCTCCCCAATCCTATTAGATGGATAAAGGCTAGAAATAGTGAGATAAATATTGGAAATTCGGAGTTGGAAAGGAAGGAGGAGGTTTAAGTGAATTAGGAGTCTTAAAACAAACAAATACCCTCTCATTTCGTACCAACCCAACCCTAGACTTTTCTGGAGCTTGGTGAACGAGGAGAAGAAGGTTTTGGACGAGGAGTGCAAGGAGGAGAAGGCTAGGAACAAAGGGGATTTCGTCATCTTCAACATCTTCAAACCCTAGGATCCCAAAAGTATTCAAAGGTAGGCAATCTCTCAAGTACAAACTAATTAAGTTCGACCCTAGGTAGACCATGATCCCCTCTTGTAAAGCCCCATGTTTTCCCAATTTTTATCGTGGCATGGATGAGTATTTCATGCTCAAAGCTCTGTCATGAACATGTACCCGACTTGACTTGTTTGCCCAAATCCCATGTCTATGCTTAATTTCGGATCATGAAACTTTTACTGGCATACTACTCGATGTCTATAATCCATTGATATCATTTTCCCCAATTTCTATCATGTACCCTGTTCGAATTAAATCTAATTCCATCACTGTGTATGATTCTAGGTCACCGAGATGCAACCTATTTATAGCATGTCCATACCATGTTTATTCTCTAATTAACTATTACTGTAGATACCTCTGCATGTCTAGTTTCATATAAAATCAATTTCGTGATTTTTCAACATGTATACGAATTTATATGCATTTTTGAATGGCCTTGTGTCAAGTCCATAGAGGATTGGCCCGAAATCCCAAGTGAACCAGATCGCTTTTGGGGTTCAGCCAGACCCTCTGAGAACGCGATGGCCCGACCCGTCATGATTCTCAGAAGGTCGCGATAGAGGGGCACGTTGTGACATGAACGCGACTGCCCGACACGTCGCGTTCTTCACACCCAGTACCGATTGGCCTAAATGCGACAGACCCTTACGTCGCATTCTGGATCGACTTGCTCAAATCGCAACCAGTCACCGTCGCGATTACAGTAGTAATCGATTTGCCTGACCAAGTTCATGTGAATGCGACCGACCTGCCCATCACGATTTGAAAACGCGACAGGTACCCCCGTCGCGTTCTCACTGTGTAAACCAGAACCCTAATGCGTCATGCAAACTATGTTAATCATGCATTTTAACCATTGTTTAACTTCTGAAATGTACTATTATGAACAGTAACGACATATTAATGAATAATGAGTATTATTTACAAAATTCCTATTAACTAAAAGATGTGTGCACAATCATCTCTTGCTATCTTGATTATCTTACACATGCACACACTAAATATGAATCTTTGCCATGAAACCTTACCGAATTTACTAATTAATATATTTAGTAATTAAGTGAAATTATTCATATAATTTTTTATTATTTTAAATGAACTTGTCTTCCTTTTATTCACTCGTTTGTATATCGCTATTGCGTCCCTCTGCCTTTGAGCACTCAAGACATGACGGACAACTGTTTCATTACACACTTCTATCTTGGCTTGGACGACCTCTCCGTTGGGAATACTAGACCAGGAACTCCTTGTCGAGGCCTCGTAAGTCTCCTTGGCTTTGACGGACGTCCATTGTTGACAAGCGGGTTGTACCATCAATACCTATTTTATCCTTAGGGATCAGCATGATCCAACGGCCTTAGTTTGTTCTTGTAAGACCCGGCTCTCTTGGGCCCTTGGCCCCATCCTCAGGGTTGCGGTAGGCAACCTGGTTGCGACATGGTCGTGCCAGAGGAGCCCGTCGCAACATGCTTCGGGACACGACACACCTGGCCGTCGCGGCATGGTCGCGACGGGGGTGGGCGTCGCGTTCTTGTCGCGGTGTCTGGAGGCGTCGCGACTGCTTTTCTAACCGATGTGACCGCTGTCCTGTCTATCAGAAAGGCTTTGTCGGGTGTCAGGTGCGTACAACGTTGACGTGACCTGGTCAGTCATCGCATTCTGGTTTTCCGATCTTCGAGGTTTGACCGCCTTTTGGGGTTGCACCGGGTGTGGCCGTCGCGACATGGTCGTGACGCCTAGGGGCGTCGCGACATGGCCGTTGTCGCGCCGGGCCGACGCGTCGCGTCTTGGGGCCCATCGGTTTAAAACTGAGGGTTGCGCCCTATTTTCCCCTCTCACCCTTTCCTTCCTCTTTTTCCCCCTTTTTCTTCCTCCTCCGAGTTCTCCCTTCTCCGGTGGTTTCCCGGTGTGCTTGAGGTGCTCGTGGTGGGAGGTGACGCCCCATTAGTGCATGCGGCATGATCGTGGAGCTTGGAGCGAGGAGGAGGTGGCCATTCTGACCTGAAGGCCCCAACGGGTCAGCTCTACTCTTGGAGGTAGGGACCCCTTGCTCTCCTCTCATTCTAGCATGCTCCCTTCCCCCTTGAGATTGTGTTTCTCATGGTTTGGGGTTGTGGGAGTGTGAGAATCATGCTCGTGTGAGTGAGGATTCCATCGAGCATAGATTCCTTGTAAATCCATGTTTTGTGGGGTTTGAGGGTGGTTTGTATGATTTAAAAGCTTTCCTATATGTTTAGCATGCTCCCCCCCTGTGGATGTATTTTGTATCAGATTTGGGGTGGTCTCCGGGAGGATCGTCCAGAAGCCCCTCTCAGCTGAGAACGCGACCGCTATAGAGGTCGCGATGATGACGCGATCGGCATGGCCGCCGCGACATCATCGTGATGCTCTTGGATGTCGTGACAAGGTCGCGACGGCCTGGGCTGCCACGACAGTATCGCGACAGGTTTGGGCGTCGCGACATGGTCGCGACGGCCCGATGTGTTGCGACTACAGCAGAGACAGGTAGGTCTTGCGAAGTTCCGTGTTTTTGTGGAGTCTTCGCCATTTTCGCTTCTTACTGTACCCGTGGCACCAGTGCTAGTTCCTTAGTACGGTCCTACACTAGTCGTTCACCCGGTGCTCGGCACTTGAGGGCTTGTCCCGTGAGAGAGGTTGTTACCGTTGCCTAGGACCCCTGTCCCCGCATGCCTGTTGAGGGAGTACTCCGGGCGGCGGGTGTGCTCGAGTCACGGACTTTGGAGCGGAGGGGAAAATGGTGGTTAGGACAGCGGCGTTGAGTCATTTGTATAGTAGAGCTCTCGTGGTTGGTCTGCGACGCGAGGTCATTTGAGAGTTCTTCCCAGTGCAGTCTAGCTAGTCCTTTTCTCACTGCCTCACTCTTCGTGTCCTGGAATCACCAAGAGAGGTCAGGCGTGGGAATGTAGTCCTACCAGACTACGGCGGTTACTGTTGTGTAATTTGTGTTCCTACCTCACTCTGATGAGACGTGGAGGTTGGACCTGGGTCGAGGATAAGACGTCAGTGGATGCACCTGACCGGTTGACTAGTGGTAGTGCTTTCCATAGCTAGTGTCTCTTGTCCAGGCGGGGTTCTCCCTGTCTGTGTAACCAGCCATGTGGTGGTCACGACGTGCAGGTTCTATGGAGTTTTCTGACCGTGGTGTTCTCCGTACCGTTGGTAGTTAGTAGCTTTGCTTCCGCACTTTCGTTCGTAGGTAGAAGATATAACTGCTGTCTTTTAATTAAGTACATAGTTTTGAATACTGTTAGAGCCAGTAGGAGATTGGTAGTCCCTACTGAGCTTCTGTGTGAAGCTCATCCCTTCCTTTTCCAGGTGAGACTTCTTAGCAGCGGCAGGACGCGCGCTGGGCGGAGGAGAGGGGCGGTAGTCGTGGTCCCCGTAGCTAGCAGTGGTTCCCCTTCAAGTGTACGCCACCCTCGGGGTATGCCCCTAAGGGACTTGTTCTTCCCCTGTCTTTACTTGTACTAGTGTGTGTGTTGGAACTGTACCTAAAGTGATATGCAGCAGTCTCGTTCTTCTTTCTGCTTCCGGTGTGTGCTCCTAGTTAGCAGTTGTCGTTATTTCATTTACATATTCTGTCAGACTTGTGTTTATAGCCCTTCCGGGTCTCCGGACCCGTGGGCGGAGACCGTGAAAATCGGGTTCTCGGCTTGGGCCGAGGGTCGGGTTCTCGGGGTTGTTACAGTTCTCTCTTACCTTGAGATCACGCCGGACCTCTGGCCTGCGTTCATAGCACGGCTATTGGGCCGTTGTGACTTCTACGGACTGCAGACACACGACCATGTGTGTTGTGCAACTATTATTATCGCATGTTTGCCGTCGATTTACGATTTCGACCCTAGTTATCATCTATTGTAGCAACCAGAAAATTTAAATACTTAAAAATTTGAAATAATATTTTCTTTAAAATCGAAATAATAGAAACATACGTACCACTATCGTATGTGCATGAATACATCGAAAAATTCCGTAAAAATTATAAATCATCCCAAATATTATTCCTAAGTATTCCACTAAGAACTCATGCAACAAAAAAAAATACAATTGGCCAAGTGTACGTCACAATGTGACTAATTATCCAAATTAGGAAACTAAGTCGGAAAATTGTTAACACGGAATATAACGTGCTCATAAATTAAATAAACAAGTCGGAAAGACTCCCAACATCATGCATTGATGACCCATTATCGGAATTGGACCAATGGACCTCCCATAGCCCATGAATAAATTCAAGAAATGAAAAATATAATAAATTCGAAACATTGTTATTCTCTAATTAAAAAGGAAAATTCCCATAAGTAAATTCCATTAAATAATGGGTTTTAATAAATGGACCCTCTAAAAATTATTGGGCCAAAATAGGGATTTTAAAAAGGAGAATAATAGAAAATACCCTAAATTCGTAACTTAAATATACCTAATAGAAAAGGGGTATTAAAGTATTAAAATAAGTAATTTAAGTTGAAATTGGATTCCTAAACCTACACAATTGCTTGGCCATGAATTTAGATCCCATCCTAACCAAATAGGAAGTGTAAAGCTTGGAATGTGGAATTAAATAAAGAAAACTCAGAATTTAATAGAGGTTAGAGTCCTATAGGAAATAGAAACAAAGGAGACATAAATACTCTCCAATCTCTCCATGGCGGCCCTAACACGTTGCTGGGACTTGCTGGACCTGGAGGAGAGGCAAGGAGGAGGAGATCTCGTGGGGAGAAGGCTGATCAAGTCCCAACCCCCGTTCTTCAAGTTCTAAGCCCTAGAAGATTAAACGAGCCAAGGGTAGGCATTCTCATGAGAAAAAATCATAAAACTTCGTTTGTAGGTTGTTCCAAGCATCAGGAACAAAAGCCCTATGTTTCATATTTTTCATCGAGCCAATCTTTTCTTTTGATTTTTGAACTTCTGCAACTAGCATGACTCCGAACCTCTTCTAATTCTTGTTCTCCATGTATACTCGATCCCATGCTCTCAAATTTTAACTTGAGATACTGATGATAGTTAGACTTAGTTTGCCCCTAAAAGCCCTAATCATCATCCACCATGCTGCTCGAATTAAATCTTTCATCTCAAAGTACACTGTTCTATGTTCTTCATGAATGCACTTGATTGAACCATGCCGAAACCATGTTTGTTTTCAAATTCCTATTTAATATAAGTAACTTGCATGTCCAGAGTCGTTTAAATGGTTTCATGAATTTTCGTCGCTTGTACAATTAGTTATGGATTTTTGAATCACCCTGTGTCAAAACAAGGTAGTTTTAGACCGCAATCCAAGAACATGTCCTTTCCATGTCAGACTCAGGCGCAGAACCTGAGAACGCGACGGTCCGATAGGCTGCGTTCTCAGGACCATCGCGACACAGTACCTGTCGCGATCTGATCGCGACAGGCTACACCGTCGTGTTCTGGCAACCTGCACTGCCGACCCGTCGCGTTCTGTGTAAACCCCTGTCGCGTTCTGATCTGCCCCCGTCGCGACCCTTACTGGGGTACGTCGCGACCTGGGACTTTTGCATAAAAACCCATAAATCGTGATGCTATAACTTTATACAGTGATTATACCCTTTGTTAATAGTCCTACACGCAGTAATACACACTGTTATACTGAACATATATTGTGTAATTTAAAATACATGCACATGATCTCTTTCTATCTATAATTTCTCTCACACATGTACACACTTGAACCATCCAAATATGGCTCAACTTGGCATGACAATATCTCATAATACATCTGGTAAATTATGTCAATCATGTAATTACATTGCCCTATTTTAGATGAACTTGTCTTTGTTTCTCGGGATGTTTTGGGAATACCGTTACCGACGCTCCACTGTTCTAGAATTCCTCTAGAACGTCGGGCACTTGTTTCTCTACACACTTTTCTCTTGACTTGGATGAACTCTCCATCGGATACTCCTTCTGCCGGACTAGTGAATCCTTGTTCAAGGCCTCTGTAAGTCTCCTCTGTCCATGGATTCCCACATGGTCGACGAGCTGGTTGTACCCTAACACCTATGATACCCTTTAGGGATCAACATGATCTAAATGGCTATTAGAAGTTCGCTCTTATCTTGAATCATGCCAGACCTCTGGACCTGTGCGCAACATGGCCAGCGGAAGGGTAGTGAATTCCACCTAACTGCCAACACCAAGTGCACGTGTTGTGCAACTGTTACTATCGCTTGTTTACTCGATGTGTTACGTGCAATGTCCCTTAGTTCTCATCTATACTTTACTCGCTCGTCTATCCGCGTTCACTCTACTATCTCTTCTATTCATCTAGTACTCTCATCTATTTCTTGGTACTCTTTATTGGCCATCTATTGATTGCCAAAGATAACACAAAATAACTAATGCCTGCGTAATAGGGCCCGACCTGGTCCTGGGAGGAGCGCCCGAAAAGTGCCATTTGCCCATGGGAGTTAACATGATCAGGATGTCGGCATTACATCCAAGTGCCATTTAATAATCAAAACAAGTGCTATATTCTCTCGTTGTTCTTTGACAACAAAAGTGCTATATTCTCTCTCGGCTATCTACGGATAACCAAAGTGCAATTACTATCTCGATTGACGAAAGTTAATCAAAAGTGATATACTATTTCGATTGATGAAAATCAATCAAAGTCTAATTTACTCTCTATATGGCCAATACTTTCTCTCTCCTTGCTATACATGTTGTTTTCTATTGCTTGACATTGACGTTTCTTGCTATTGTGTTGACATCGTTTTCTATCGTGACTTGACTTTAATCATCGTGCTATACTTGATCATCTACTATTTGAGCCATGTTACTTGTGTTATTACTTTCTAGTCTTTACATGAATCTCTCTATCTCTAGATACTCTGCCGTTTAATACGTTAATCATTTAAAGCATGCTTGATCCTGAGATTTAAGTCCTACTGGGCATTATCGCTCACCCTTCGTTATCTGTTATTGTGTCTCAGGTAAGCTAGATGACGTTACTCACACCAATGGGGCAGGACTCGAGTGATGAGCGATCTGGAGTCAAGTCAAGAAGTACCCTAGTACCATGGAGTCTAGTAGTTATTATTTAGATTTCTTTTCAATGTAATGACGTCATTGAGCTCAATGTAGGGCTCTGGATTAGTGGTTGTAATAATCTTAGTAAAATTTATAATGAAATAAAGAGTTATTCCAATTATTGTTCATTATATGCTCTGAATTACTTAACTGTTGTACAATTACTCTACTATGCACTTTGCTCACGTCTCTCCTGATTTATTCTGCTGCTAAATTGGCGGGGTGTGACATCTATGCTCTTTACACTCTCATATGTTCACGTTCTCTCTAAACTCTCATCTATTCGTCAATTACTTTCATCTATTCTTGGTACTCTATTTGGCCATCCAATTGATTGTCTAAGATAATAAACATAACCAATGCCAGGCAATATAGGGCCCGATTTGGTCCTGGGAGGTGCGCCCGAAAAGTGTCATTTGTTCGCGGGAGTTCAATGATCAGGATGTCGGCATTACATCCAAGTGCCATACTATCAAGATTTAATCTAAGACAATCAATCACTATACTATGTTCTCTCGGTTGACAAGAAGTTCGACCAAACATGCTATTTCTACTAGTGCACTTTTGTGCAACGTTACATGCTGTTTCGTTATATGGCCAATCCGTTATCATACTAGTTGTGCTATTCTCTTGTGAAAGTACTATTGTTCTCTTGCTATCATGTGGCATTACTCTATTAACTATACATGATCATACTCTCTAGTTATCCTACTTTATAAGACATTAATCACTTAAAGCATGCATGTTTATACGAGATATTAAATCCTACTGGGCGATTATCGCTCATCCTGCGCTATTTATTTCACATGTTTCACGTGAGTTCGATGGAGACTACCACACGAACGAGGCTGGGAATGAGGAAGAGCAGGAGTGACCTCTCTTTATAACAACCAATGCTTTTCAGTAATTAGTTAGTCTGTTTGTAATAGTTTGAATTGATTAAAGTACTCTGGGCCCATAGTTATGGCTCTGAATTAGTGATTGTAATAGATGATTAGAAGAATTATTAATGAAAGTTGGATCGTTTGGTATTATTCCAATTTGTGCAATGGTCTATACTATTTATATAACTGTATTACCGCTCCGATATTCTGCGTCGGGGCGTGACAGTTTTGTGGTATCAGAGTCTAGGTTATCTTATTAGTATAGGATGATCTAGGTTTGACCTGTCGACTAAGAGTCTAATTCCATACCTATGTGAGAGATGGGTTAGAACCACGGGTAATAAGATAAAATAAACTCACACACGCACAAACTTAGTGCAACCCCAATTTCTTACAATAAATTTCTTTTGAAGGAACTTAGAACATCAATAATGGCAGCGAAGCGTGCACAACTCCGTGATATACAGCAGGCTGCTCAGGGCGATGGTAACAGAGGAGCTGAGGAACTGTACAGAAACTTCCACAGCATGAACCCGACTCGGTTCAACGGAACCATTGACCCAGATGAGGCCGAACACTGGCAGAAGGAGATAGAAAGTATTTTTCGCATCATGCAATGCGCGGATGGTGATAAACTGTTACTTGCCACTTTCTAGCTTGAAAGGGATGCCCGTGCGTGGTGGGAGTCCGTGGAAGCCACTCGGGCGGATGCACAGTTTACCTAGAATGAGTTTAAGGAGCATTTCAACTCCAAATATTTCTTGGAAAGAGTACAGGAAAGAAAGGATGCCGAATTTGCTGCACTAAAGCAAACGAACCTCACAGTTGCCGAGTACGAAGCTTAATTCTCTCGATTGGCTCGATATGCCAATCACCTTGTCGGCACTGAGAAGATGAAGGCGAGGCGTTTTCTCAACAGGCTCAAGCCCACATATATCACTCAACTTGCACCGCTCGACATTCAGACCTATGCCGAGATGGTCAAGAAGGCTCAGCTGTTGGAGGATGCAACCGATTTCACCGATCGCATCAAGGGTAGAATTGTCAAGAAAGAAAAAGCATATGGTTCCTTGAGTAAACCCACTAATGGCAAGAAAAGGCCGTTCAACATCACCGACGGGCCAAGCCAAGAGTGGGACAAGCTTGGTCACACTGCCGAAGAATGCTGGAGGAAGGTAGGTGCATGCCTACGCTGCGGGAGTCGAGAGCATCACATTCCTGACTGTCCCTTGCTCAAAGAGACTGAAAAGCATCCTGTTGGACAAAAAAGCCAGGCAGATTACAAGCTGTGCAGGAAGCAGAGACCACCGAGGAGGGTGGAGTCATGGAAGGTACACTACCAGTCTTTCTCAATCAGCATTGTTTTGTTTGATACTGGCGCTACACATTCATTCATATCACAAGCATTTGCTGATACCCTAAATATTAAACCTGCATCCATGGGTTTTGAATTGCTTGTCACAACACCACTGGGGGAGAAGTCCCAATTGAACAAACATTATCCATTAGCTGATGTAATGATTGGAGGACTAAATCTAAGAGCCGACCTGGTGTGTATTGTTGCCCTGTTGACGACCAGAGGGGGGGGGGGGGGTGAATGGGTCTTTTAAATTCAATCTAGGAGATACCTGTAACCAAAAACAATCACACAAATGATCTTCGAACTACGTTAGTTACTTGTTAGTTTAAATAACAATCATGCAATGAAGACAATCACACAACACAAGGATTATCCTGGTTCGGACTTCCTTTCCTTAGGAGTCCTACGTCCAGTCCCTGAGCAACAACTCAGGATTTCACTAACTAGGGAACAGTCCCCTAAGGACGCTAAACACCCAGCTCAGCTGGTCTTCCTTCACACTCGAAGGGAACTACACCTGGATGCCACCAGGTCTTCCTTTACAACCAAAGGGAGCAAACACCTGGATACCACCAGGTTTTCCTTCACACCCGAAGGGAACAACACAGAGAAGAATAAAATGACTTTCACGCCCCTAGATCCAGCTTTTGATAAGAGAGGATCTGAAGCAACTAAAACTGAGCGAGAGCGAAGAGATATGAGCAATTCACACTCTCAGAACTGAACAGGCTCTCTAAGATTTTCACAAAACTAGTGGAGAGCAAGAGAGCAAAAGAGCAAAACGGAGTGAAGGATCTTGGCTCTCGTTTTTCTTCAGAAGAATTTGAAAGTAATCTCTGAATCGATAATTCTTCTATTCTTCTGTTGTATATATATATATTTCAATTTGAAATTAGTCGTTGAAGAGTGTTGTGTCTCTCTTTTGAGTAGCCGTTGGACTCAATGACAGATGGAGTCTTGGAAGCTTCCTGTCACAGTCTTTTGATCACTTGAGCACGCAAAGAGATGAAATCTTCACAGATATCCGTTGGCTTTTATTTGTATAACGTTGTACCATGAAGCTACATCAAAGGTCTGCACAGATGTCAAACTCAGACAGCAGACAGATAGGCTGTCTCTGATATCAGTCAACGTCAGTAGCAATAGTCAAGAAAATAGTAATGCCAACTGGCTTAAGTCTAAAGGACGTTATCAGAATAAGCACGATAAAGGAAGATATAGTCTGCATGCATGCAGAGATACGTTCAGATCTCATAAATGCAAAAGCATCAGAGAGATGTCTACGTGGACTTTGACTGGTCAATGCTTTAAGATGAATAAGATATCAAGATATGAAATTGAAGACTATATGACTTATGAAATCGTTATGAGTTATAACAAATCGTTCTATAACAGAGGATATAAGAAATCGTTATGAATCATTTCAAGTCATTTTGATTCTGAAGAAATCGATGTGAAACACTTAACAAATCGTTATGAAATGCAAGTCGTTATGAGAATACATAAATCGTTGTGAAATCTTAACAAATCGTTGCACAAAGCAAGTCGTTATGAATCCTAAAGAAATCGTTGTGAGTCATGAACACTTATCAAGTCGTTATGAACTCTAAAGAAATCGTTGCGGCTAGCAAGTCATACGAGTTCAAAGAAATCGTTACGAGAACTAAAGAAATCGTTGCGGCTAGCAAGTCGTTACGAGTTCAAAGAAATCGTTACGAGAACTAAAGAAATCGTTGTGGCTAGCAAGTCGTTACGAGTTTCAAAGAAATCGTTACGAGAAATAAAGAAATCGTTGCGGCTAGCAAGTCGTTACGAGTATCAAGGAAATCGTTGCGAGAACTAAAGAAATCGTATGGCTAGAAAGTCGTTACGAGTTTCAAAGAAATCGTTACGAGAACTAAAGAAATCGTTGTGGCTAGCAAGTCGTTACGAGTATCAAGGAAATCGTTACGAGAACTAAAGAAATCGTTGCGGCTAGCAAGTCGTTACGAACTTCAAAGAAATCGTTGTGATAACTTATGAAGTCGTTACAACAAGCAAGTCGTTGCGTGTTCTAAAGAAATCGTTATGATAACTTATGAAGTCGTTACAACAAGCAAGTCGTTGCGAGTTCTAAAGAAATCGTTATGATCACTTATGAAGTCTTACAACAAGCAAATCGTTGCGAGTTCTAAAGAAATCGTTATGATCACTTATGAAGTCGTTACAACAAGCAAGTCGTTGTGAGTTCTAAAGAAATTGTTATGATAACTTATGAAGTCGTTACAACAAGCAAGTCGTTGTGAGTTCTAAAGAAATCGTTGTGATAACTTATGAAGTCGTTATGACATCGACTGATTTAAACAACATGACTTTTCAGTCTTTAAGAGAATCGTTATGAACTTCAACAGAAATCGATATGGACTTAGAGAAAGCTCAGAGTAGTAATGCATACCTTTGTTGGCTTGTTTGACTTCGGTAATTTTCCTGTACTTAAGATTTATGAAATATTCAGCAGATATAATTGATAAATTCTTGTTGGTTTTGTTAATCATCAAAATATGTATATATATATATATAATTAATTAAAATTGCATGGGGACAGACTGATCATCAATCTCCCCCTTTTTGGTGATGACAAAACTGAACAATAAGCATAAAAAATATTGATTTTTTTTTGTACTTTTCTCCCCCTTTTTGTCATTAAGCAAAAAGAAAAACTTTGACAAAGAAAGAAGAGAGAAAGAAAGAGAGAATACTCAGAGGGTCATTGCATTCATTGCGGAGGTACAGGCAAATAGAAGGCAGGAGACAACAAAGAGGCAAAATGGGAGATGGTTCCCATGCCTGAACTTCTGCTCTTCAAAAAGATTTAAAAGCACCAAAAGACACAGAGTAAGATGGTCCATGGTGGAGCCATCCGTTTGAGATGAAGATCTAAATGCCTATAGAGAAGATCAGCATAGGCATCTTTGTCCATGTTTATCTTCAGAAACCGAGAAGTGCCAAAGCTGGCACAGGAGAGGAACTGGTCCATGGTGACAGGGTAGTAATGTGGTTAGCTCGGAGAGCTTGGTGCAAAGAGACATACACTTTGTATCTTTCTTCCCAGACCTTGAAGGGGTCATCAACAAGATTGATGGAGTTCATATCTAGAAAAGTGGCTGGAGAAATAGCTGGTTTGCCTTCCCTGGCCTTAGCTTCATTGAGTGCTGACAACTGCTGAGCTGACAGGGGGTAGAATGGGACCAATCAGAGGATGTGAGCCGTTCACATTCAGACAAGATAGGGGAGAGAACGTCAGCCTTGACATGGCCCTGGTGATATTCCCTGAATAGGAATCTAGAAAAGGAAACCAGGTATCCTTTCTGCACTTTAATTCTGCCCAAAACCCTGGCATAACGCTCAAAGATAATGGATCCTACAGAGGACTCCATAACTAGAAAGTGAATTTGAGGCAGGGCTATCTCCTCAGGTATTTGAAGTGTAGCAAAATCTACCTTAATATCTAAGAGTGAGCTAGAACTGGAGACAAAGCTGAAATGGCCTTCTTGAACTGACAGAGCTGAACTTCTGGAAGTTTATTAAATATCTGTAGTTGTTGAAGAGCATGAAGTGCCTGATCATCTTATTTCTGATTGAATGAAGGGTGCCCAGAGTTCTTTGTGGTACATCCTGAACCATTCAGAGAGAGTCAAGGAGTGGTCCCTTGGAGGAAATCTGGCAAGAATGAACTTCTTGAGAAGATCCTTGTGACCTTTGCCCCACTGCTCTTCAGATTTGGAGTGAGCAAGAGAGAAGATTTTGGATTTTTCGGTTTTTGAAAGAGAAGTATAAGGGAAAATAGTGTGCAGATGATCTGTAAGGTTTTGAAAAGGAAGGTTGATGATGGATGGCATAAGCAACTTTAGAAAGGTATTCCCTATACAGTGGGTTATGGTGGTTGTCCACTGTGAGAGAAAACCACAAAGGAGGGTATTTGAGTTCAGAGGAAGAGGAAGAGGTAGAAGTAAGTTTCCTCTTCTTGGAGGCAGGAATAGAAGGATCTGCCCTGTGAATATAGTCTCCCACTTTCAACACAGACCTGAGAATCCCTTCCTCAAATTCATCCTTTATTTTTTCAATAAAGGGAGAACTGAGTTGAGCATGTTCAGGTATGATAGTGATGAAAGAGGGTGGAGGATTAGGATGAAGAAAAGAATGTGAAGTAGTGTGAGATCATCAGTGGGTCCAAGGGAGGGACCGGAGGAGAGGAGGATGATGCTCCAGCTGAGGATCCAGGAGGGGCCTCAAATGAAGGAGAAGAGAAGGAATGGTGGACTGAAATGGAGTAGGAGATGAAATTGGTCTAGATTGAGGCTTCTTGAATGTTTGAGGAGCAGGAGGTGCTGTAGGAGCTGATGGTGGAGGGGAGGAATAGGTGTGTGAGAGGGGGAAGAGGGAGCTGGGGGCTTGGGTGCCAAGATGTCTTTTGCCTCTGACTGCACAGACTCACTCTCCAATGGTCTGAATTCTTGCTCAAATGGCCCTGATGGCCCTGCATCCTGAACAGCTGGCCCTGTTGGCCCTACATCCTGAACAGCTGGCCCTGTTGGCCTACATCTTTGATGATGCTGCTGCTCTGATGTGCTTTGGTGAAGATGCTTCTTCCTAAGGAGGAGCGGGAGCTCCAACTGCCTTGATATATCTGAGAGCATGCCTTTCATGCTGCTCATTTCCTGGTGAACCATTTCATAGCATTTCTGATTTGGGCCAACTCTTTGTTAGCCGAAGCTTGACTCAGAAAAATAGAGTTGACATCTGACTGGAGAGAACACAGTATTTCACCTTGAACATTTAACCTTTCAATTACTGGCTTCAATGTATGACAATTTTCTTCTTAGCCTGCCTCTGAAATGGAGAATCAGCCAGGAGAAGAACTCCAGAGGCAACCTCTTTTCCTTTCTTCTTACTTTTATTTTCTGGAGGAGGGAGATCATCATCTGAGCTTGAAGAGCTTGCAGTCGCTCCTTCTCTGTCATCCAAATTTGAAAAATCTCTTGCTCTTGAACATATCAACAACAGGAGTTGCGTCTTCATGACCTTCTTTTGATAGCTCCCCCTCAATAGGAGCATTATCTTCATCTGATACTTGCTCCCCCTGACTGGGAGCAGGTTCCAGCACAGAGTCACCTTGGGCAGCTTGGTGCTCGACCTCGACTGGAACATCTTCCATTTGCTCATCAATGTGGCCTGGAGCCACAGTCTCTTTGACAACACTGCTACTTATTCTGGAGCACTGGAAATAAAAGGAATGGAATCTATGATGTCTGCTAGAATCGATGCAACTACAATTGAGGGATGTGGGTCATCAACAGGAATAATGTTCTCTGGGAGGAGATCCTCAATGCTCCTTTCTGCAAAGGTTGGAACTGGTTCTTCTGGAAATCTGAAGCTTCTATAGACGCCCTTTCTTCTTCTACTGCACTTTCATACTGAACTTCTGCAATGGAGGGTCCTGAAGATTCTGCTGCTTCAACTGCTGGAGCTAAAATGGACTCCACTGGCAATTCTGGATCCACATTTGCTGATTCCATCTCTGGATGAACAACTGAGGTGTCGATAATGATGGCCTCGCCTTCGGCCACTGAAGCCTTGAACCAAACACCATTCTCCATAGAGAAACCACTCTTCTTCAGATTCCTGGACCTGATTGCTTGGCCCATTTTCTCTACAACTGCCCCAGAGAGATTAACACCGAAGTGTTTGAAGATTTTGGTGAGTAGATAGGCATAAGGCAGGGACACATTTAACTTACTCTTGGTGTCCCAAATCTGATCTCTTGCAAACTTCATTCTTTCCATTATTACTGCGGCCATATTTATCTCTTATTCTGAATGGCCCAGTACATCATGTCCGAATCGGCCTTTGTGCAAGATGAAAACGTTGCACTTCTGGGAACTAGGATTTGACAGACAATAAAATGGAGAAGACGATTGAAGGCGATAGTTGATTAATGTCGATCTTGCCGTCTCTCAGCTTGAATCCTGGCTCGATAATTCCCAGACCTTTCACTTGGGCATCCTCAGAGTGAATCCCACTAAATCCGGAAGTCTTTACTTTGAACAAGACTTTCAGCAACTCAGGGTCTATTCTAATCAAAGTTCCCTTTACTGACGAAACTAGAGACCCATCTTCCTCTGTTCTCATACACACAAAAAAGGCTTTACCAAGTCCGGATAACTGACCTCTGAAAAGGTGGAAATATCTGTCCACTGCATCTGATTGATCAACTCTACTATGCTGCTCATTCCACTTTTCCGCAGATTAGCTACATCTACTTCTTTGTTGCCACAGAGCTTCGTCCTCACAAATGTAAACTCTCCTGCTCCTCAGGAGTGAGGAACTCGGTGCTGTAGCCACCCAAACTGCCGGCGATGATAGGAGCGGCCATAGATTCAGGTGGGAAAGACAACGGAGGGTGGAGACGGAAGGTGAGGAGAAAGAATCCTCAAGAAATTTTGTCGGGAAGTAGGAGGAAGATTCGAATTTGCAGAGGATTGGGATGGAGTTATTAGGGCATCGGCTCGAGCGGCAGGATAAAAGAGGGAAAGAGGTAGACGATAAGGCACGAATCGTTCTGTCATCGATTTTATGAATAAATTAATGCTACGTGGAAGTGAGGCGCCAAGCGGCGGAGGAGAAAACGACAAAAGGTTTTGACTATTCAACTGGACTTCAATGAGAGAGGTTTACTACAATACAATTTGAATTTCTCTTGCTTATCGCCAAGGAGGGAAAAATTACTTTAATTCTAAAGCTTTAATGTGCCATCTGTAAGCAAATTTTATCACAAATTGCACATGCCTAATTCCTTCTAAGAGATGTAAATCTCTCTTCAGGTAAGGCTTTTGTGAAAATGTCTGCTAATTGGCCATTTGTATCAATAAAAGATATTTCAATATTCCATTTGCAACATGATCACGAATAAAATGATATCTAACCTCAATATGTTGATCCTTGAGTGCTGACTGGATTCTTTGTGAGATTAATGGCACTGGTGTTGTCACATAGCAACGGGATCGATTTGATATTAATTCAAAGTCCTCAAGCTGTTGCTTTATCCATAAGAGTTGTGTGCAGCAACTTCCAGCAGCCACGTACTCAGCTTCAGCTGTAGAGAGTGCTACTGAATTTTGTTTCTTTGAGGACCAAGATATCAAAACCCTGCAAGGAACTGGCAACAACCACTGGTGCTCTTTCTATCTAATTTACATCCAGCATAGTCAGCATCAGAGTAACCTACTAGGCTAATTTCACATTGTTTTGGATACCATAGACCTAAGTCATGAGATCTTGCTAGATATCTAAATATTCTTTTCACAGATATTAAATGTGATTCTTTAGGATCTGCCTGATATCGAGCACACATGCATACACTAAATAGAATATCAGGTCTACTAGCTGTTAAATAAAGGAGTGAACCTATCATACCTCTGTAGATCTTTGATCTACTTTCTTACCATCTTTGTCACTGTCCATTCTTGTTGATGTACTCATTGGTGTCGATAGTAGCTTGGTATTTTCGAATCCAAATTTCAAATAGTTTTTTTTGTGTACTTAGCTTGACTGATGTGTGAGTCCTTCATTTCCTTGTTTGATTTGAAGTCCAAGGACATAGTTGAGTTCTCCCATCATACTCATTTCAAATTCTCCCTGCATTAACTTTTCAAAGTACTTGCAAAAGATTCATCAGTAGAACAAAAAATGATATCATCTACATAGATTTGAACAATAGGATTTGTTTGACTTTTGACTTTAAAAAGTGTACTATCTACCTGACCTCTGCTGAAACCATTATTTAGAAGGAAAGAGCTAAGCCTTTCATACCAGGCTCTAGGTGCTTGCTTTAAACCATAGAGAGTTTGTGAAGTTTGAAAACATGATTAGGAAATTCTGTGTCATCAAAGCCCGGAGGTTGTTCCACATAAACTTCTCTTTTATAAACCATTTAAGAAGGCGGATTTAACATCCATTTGAAATAGTGTCAAGTTCAAAGCAGTGCATATGCAAGTAATATTCTAATGGCCTCAAGTCTAGCTACAGGTGCATAGGTTTCATCGAAATCTATACCTTCCTCTTGAGAATAGCCTTGAGCTACCAACCTGGCCTTGTTCTTAAGATTGCAGCAGTTTCATCCAGTTTATTTCTGAACACCCATTTGGTGCCAATGACTGGATGGTCTGATGGTCTAGGAACAAGGGACCATACTTGGTTTCTCTTGAATTGATTTAATTCATCTTGCGTGGCTACTATCCAAGATTCATCAAAGAGAGCTTCATTGACTGTCCTAGGCTCTATCTGTGAAACAAAGGCTAAATAATCATAAGGAATAACATTACCTCTTGTTCTTACCCCAATGGATGGATCACCAATGATATTTTCAGGTGGGTGATCTTTCTTGTATCTCCACTCCTTTGGAAGGTTTTCATGAGTAACTTCTTCGGTTGTAATTCTTCCAGAGGTGGATCATCCTTGTCCTCAATGATGCATCCTTTAGTTTCTTGGATAGTTCTTCTGCATCATCACCGTCACTATCTACTTCCTTTCTCAAGGAAGGGTTAGTTTCATCAAAAATAATGTGCACAGATTGTTCAATCAACAAGGTACGTTTATTAAATACTCTATAGCCTTTAGGTTTAGACGTATACCCATGAAGATGCCTCATCTGATTTGGCATCCAACTTACCGATATCCTTTTTCCATTGTTGTGAATGAAGCAAGGGCACCCAAAGGTTCTGAAGTGGCTGATCTGAGGCTTCTTCCCTTTGAATAGTTCATACGCAGTCTTCTTCAGGATTGGCCTGATCATTACACGGTTGATAATATAGCTTGCTGTATTGACTGCTTCAGCCCAAAAGTATCTAGGCAGATTATATTCTGAGAGCATAGTTCTTGCCATGTCCAATAGGGTTCTGTTCTTCCTCTCAGCGATGCCATTCTGTGAGGTGTCCTTGGTGCTGAGAAATTGTGCTCAATTCCCTGATCATCACAAAATCTAGAAAATTTCTCATTTGAAATTCACCACCATGATCTGATCTGATAGACACAATGCTGAACTTCTGATCTTCTGAACTTTCATACTGAAGCTTACAAAACTTTCAAAAGTATCATCTTTATGCTCTAGGAATGATACCCATGTAAATCTTGAGTAGTCATCAACTATGACAAATCCAAAATTCTTTCCTCCAAGACTGGTAGTCCTCATTGGCCCAAATAGATCCATATGAAGGAGCTCCAAGGGTTTTGAGGTGGTCACCACCGTCTTTGACTTGAAGGAGACCTTGGTGTGCTTACCTTAGCACAAGGTTTACATACACTTTCCAACTTTGTACTGACCTTGTAGGATCGGATACTCGGTATTGGCAAAGCTAGAAGGGGGGGTGAATAGATTTGCAGCGGAAACTTAAGCAATATGAAAATTACTTCGGATTAAAAGATCTACTCAATTAAAACCTTTGATCTGATGCAATGTGTGTGAGCAAACTAACAGTTAGTGTGTAGACGAAATCCCTATGCATGCATCTAGCGCAATACAGTGCAAACCATAAGTCAAACCACAGTGCACAAGGGATTTTTTAGGTGGTTCGGAGATCACACCATGTGACTCCTACGTCCACCCCCACACAGTGAGGACACACTACTCAAGAACTGAGTACAACACACACACGAGCACACCGGCTCAACCACAACACACACGCTAGATCAAGTCCACAAAAGATCAGATCCTCTAGCCTTGATCTGACCAACACACCACACACACGTTGTCTGATGCAAACACGCAATCAGAACAACAATCCACACTTCCACAACATCCACGTATGATATCAAATCAGTGCACACACACAGATATATGAAAGTAGTGAAAGGAGAAGAGTTTAGAGATGAAGAATCAATCCCGATGTAGATCTCTTCTCGTTGGTCGTCCAGAAGACTCCAAGCTTTGTCTTGAAGTATCAATTGAGGAGAAGCTTGAACCACGGACGAACCGGCTTCAACTCTGCTTGGAAGTTGTTCTTCTTTGTTCTGGGCAGAGAGATGAAGCAGGGGAGCAGGAAGAAAGCCTTGATCTTGACCTTTGCTTAGGGTTTGGTATGGTGGCTCCTTGCTGCGAAAATAGCCTCATATGATCCATATATAGTGGTGTCCAAGCATAGAGAGTCATGCTAAAAGGAAACACCAAAATATAGATCATATCCTGGCCATTAGATCTTCCCAAAACTCCGTCTGTCGACAGCCGACTTGCTGCTGTCGACAGATGCTGACAGGTTTGCAAGAACCGGAAGACTGGGCTTTCTGGAAATAGATTTCTGAGTGTATCTGTCGACAGGCGAAAATCATCTGTCGACAGATGCATCAGATGCACTATTCATCTGTTGACAGATGCACTGTCATCTGTTGACAGGTGCACTATTTCAGCAACTTGTCTTGTTCTTTTGCACTTGGATTTTGGGCTTTGTCTTGCATGGAATCTCACCTACATTAAAAGACATAATTAGTGAGATATAATGAACATATAAAACATGTGTTTCATTTGCATCCAATGTCATTCTCATCATGTTTCACCATTCATAACACAACAATTTTGTCTTGTTCATGAAATGTCATCATCAAAACAAAACATACCATTTGTGAACATTTCACATAACATCAATTAGTATTGCTCATCATCAAAAACATTAAGCACTTGTTGTAACCCAACATTCTCCAATATGAGAACCCAACAGACCTTAGGTAGACCTTGCACAAGATTCTTCTTTAGTAATTTTCTCATGCCATCTATGCTGCAGTGTCCAAGTGTCTGTGCCATAATATGTGGATTTATTTTTATTTGCTGCCAGACAAACATTTTGAACTTGAGTTCTTCAAGATAGAGCACATACAAATTCTTTTCTCTATTAGCTTCAAAGATGACTGTTCCATCCTTCAGTATACTGCACTTTGACTCTTGAAACTTGATCTGATGGCCTCTGTCGCACAGCTGGCTAATGCTGATGAGATTGTGCTTCAATCCTTGACTAGTAGCACATCTTCTATGATTTTTCCTTTGTTTTCCACAGAGCCACTGCCTATTACGATTCCTTTCCCATTATCTCCATAGGTAACTGTTCCATCTCAGCTTGGAGATGAGAGAACAACTTCTGGTTTCCTGACATGTGTCTTAAGCACCCACTATCCAAATACCATTGGATGCTCGAGGTGTTCCTGAAATAAAGACATCAAGCTTTAGGTACCCAAATTCTTTGGGTCCTGATTGGTTAGTATCATTAACGTTATCTTTTAATATCCATTTTTTGTCTTGTTGGGCATGTAGTTATAATATGTCCTAATTATTGCAGTGACTACAGCAGGATAACTTAGTCACTTTTTCTATGTATTTAAAATCAGCTTTGTATGCTATATCTTGGCGGGTACAAATTTTGGTGTTGGATATGTTTTAGGATAGACCTTGGTTTCTTCATTATCTGGGGGTATATCCTAACCCTTTTTCTACCTGATCTCCTAGCACCTTTTAATATTAGAGTGTTTTTACCATAGTAAATTTTCTAGTGTGCTTGATAGTTTATTATTTTCTTCATTTAAGTTTTCAATTTCTTTCTTAATTCATCAGTACTTTCCTGTTTTTCTAGTTTAGTTATTTGTTCATTTTTAACTTTTAGGTCTTCACATAACAGTTCATTTCTTCGTTTAAGTTCAATTATTTGACTTTCTAATTGTTCATTTTCTGATTTAGATCTGAGTTTGTATTTCTATACAGACTATGTTTTTCTTACTTACTTTTAATAGTTTAGTTACTTCTTTATATTTTCATAAAGTTCATTGAAAGCCTCTTCTAAACTATCGGAGTCTGAACATTGCATGAATCAAAAGATGAGTCAGAGGTTACCTTTTCTTCAGTGTTTGCCATGAAAGCCAAGTGGCTTTTTCTTCATCACTGCAGGAGCTCGACTCACTATCTGAGTCGCTACTGTTTTCCCATGCTACTGCCATTGCTCTTTTTGAACTTCCTAAACTTCTTGGAACTGTCCTTCTTCCTGAATTCTGACTTCTTTAACTTAGGACACTCAGTCTTAATGTGTCCTGGCTTCTTACATTCGTAGCAAATGGGTTCTCCTTTCCTCACTTCTTTTCATCTGGTTCTTGAAATCCTTATCCTTTTGAAATACTTTCTACCAGATTGAGACTTCTCTTTTAGCCAAGATTCGCTGTAACCTTTTGGATAACATAGCTTCTTCATTTTCGCTGTCTGCATTACTTTCACTTTCAGCTGAGCTTTCTTCTGGTGAATCTTCTTCAACTTTTAAGGCGTTGGAGTGCTTCTTTCTGCTAGAGGACTCTCCTAGCCTTTCCATATTGATTTCATGGGCCATAAGGGACCCAATGAGCTTTTCTACAGACATTCTCTTCAGATCATTAGCTTCTTCTATTGCTGTGACTTTTGGAGTCCATGAGGACGGTAAGGATCTAAGTATCTTTCTTACCATATCTACCATTCATATACTTTCCCAGGCTAGCCAGTCCATTTGTGATGTCAGTGAACTGGCTGAACATTTGGGTTATGGACTCACTTGATTGCATCTGAAATCTTTCATATTGAGTGACAAGAATATCAATTCTTGTTTCTTCACTTTGTCTGTGCCTTCATAAGTAATCCTGAGCTTTTCCCACATTTCCATTGATGATTTGCGGGCTGAAACTCTGTTGAATTCCTTCTTACTTAGAGCACAGCATAGAATACTCTTTGCTTTGCAATTCAGGGAAATCTTCTTCCTGTCATCATCTGTCCATTATGCTTTCTCATTTGTGACTAACAGATCACCTTCTTCTACCATGGACCAAATTTGATAGTCGTGTCCTTGTAAAAAGTATTCCATTGGGTCTTCCAGTAAGGGTAATCTTCACCATCAAAGAGAGGGGGTCGGTTGACTGACTGACGTTCAAAATTACCTTGGGCTACCATGGATCTTTACTCTTCAGATCGTTGGATCCTTCTTGTCGAAGAGACTCTCTTGATACCACTTGTTGCCCTGTTGACGAGCCCAGAGGGGGGGGGGGTGAATGGTCTTTTTAAATTCAATCTAGGAGATACTGTAACAAAAAACAATCACACAACGATCTTCGAACTACGTTAGTTACTTGTTAGTTTAAATAACAATCATGCAATGAAGACAATCACACAACACAAGGATTATCCTGGTTCGGACTTCCTTTCTTAGGAGTCCTACGTCCAGTCCCTGAGCACAACTCAGGATTTCACTAACTAGGGAACAGTCCCCTAAGGACGCTACAACACCCAGCTCAGCTGGTCTTCCTTCACACTCGAAGGGAACAACACCTGGATGCCACCAGGTCTTCCTTTACAACCAAAGGGAGCAACACCCTGGATACCACCAGGTCTTCCTTCACACCCGAAGGGAACAACACAGAGAAGAATAAAATGACTTTCACGCCCCTAGATCTAGCTTTTGATAAGAGAGGATCTGAAGCAACTAGAACTGAGAGCGAAGAGATTATGAGCAATCACACTCTCAGAACTAAACAGGCTCTCTTAAGATTTTCACAAAACTAGTGGAGAGCAAGAGAGCAAAAGAGCAAAACGGAGTGAAGGATCTTGGCTCTCGTTTTCTCAGAAGAATTTGAAAGTAATCTCTGAATCGATAATCTTCTATTCTTCTGTCTTGTATATATATATCTCAATTTGAAATTTAGTAGTTGAATCATTTCAAGTCATTTTGATTCTGAAGAAATCGATGTGAAACACTTAACAAATCGTTATGAAATGCAAGTCGTTATGAGAATACATAAATCGTGTGAAACTCTTAACAAATCGTTGCACAAAGCAAGTCGTTATGAATCCTAAAGAAATCGTTGTGAGTCATGAACACTTATAAAGTCGTTATGAACTCTAAAGAAATCGTTGCGGCTAGCAAGTCGTTACGAGTTTCAAAGAAATCGTTACGAGAACTAAAGAAATCGTTGCGGCTAGCAAGTCGTTACGAGTTTCAAAGAAATCGTACGAGAACTAAAGAAATCGTTGCGGCTAGCAAGTCGTTACGAGTATCAAGGAAATCGTTGCGAGAACTAAAGAAATCGTTGTGGCTAGCAAGTCGTTACGAGTTTCAAAGAAATCGACGAGAACTAAAGAAATTGTTGCGGCTAGCAAGTCGTACGAGTATCAAGGAAATCGTTACGAGAACTAAAGAAATCGTTGCGGCTAGCAAGGGTTACGAACTTCAAAGAAATCGTTGTGATAACTTATGAAGTCGTTACAACAAGCAAGTCGTTGCAAGTTCTACAGAAATCGTTATGATAACTTATGAAGTCGTTACAACAAGCAGTCGTTGCGAGTTCTAAAGAAATCGTTATGATCACTTATGAAGTCGTTACAACAAGCAAGTCGGTTGCGAGTTCTAAGAAATCGTTATGATCACTTATGAAGTCGTTACAACAAGCAAGTCGTTGTGAGTTCTAAAGAAATTGTGATGATAACTATGAAGTCGTTACAACAAGCAAGTCGTTGTGAGTTCTAAAGAAATCGTTGTGATAACTATGAAGTCGTTATGACATCGACTGATTTAAACAACATGACTTTTCAGTCTTATAAGAGAATCGTTATGAACTTCAACAGAAATCGATTGGACTTAGAGAAAGCTCAGAGTAGTAATGCATACCTTTTTGGCTTGTTTGACTTCGGTATTTTCCTATACTTAAGATTTATGAAATATTCAGCAGATATAATTGATAAATTCTTGTTTGGTTTTGTTAATCATCAATATATATATATATATATATATATATATATATATATATATATATATATACAATTATTAAAATTGCATGGGGACAGACTGATCATCATGTATGCCTATGAGGCTATGATGTTATATTGGGAGTTGATTGGCTATCCACTGATGGGGCTATTGTTGATTGTAGAAGAGGGAAATTTTCCTTTAGTGAATTTCCTAAGTTGACCTTTACGGGACGTAGACACAAGAGGTACTTGTCTCTCGTCTCTGCTATTCGGGCACAAAGTATGATAAGGAAGGGATGTGTGGCATTCCTTGCGACTATAGTAGTTGAAAAGAAAGCACCCATGGTATCAGACATACACATAGTGCAAGACTACTCCGACGTATTCCCCGATGAGCTGCCAAGCATTCCACTTGAACGAGATGTGAACTTCTCAATCGATCTGACCTTGGAGCTGTACCAGTATCACGTCAACCCTATAGAATGTCTTCTACTGAATTGAAAGAACTGAAGGAGCAATTGATGGAGTTGCTGAAAAAAGACTTTATCAGACCAAGTACTTCCCCTTGGGGAGCACCCGTTCTATTTGTTAAGAAGAAGGACGGATCTATGAGGTTATGCATTGACTACATGCAGTTGAATCAGCTGACTATCAAGAACAATTACCCTCTTCCTCACGTCGATGAATTATTTGATCAAATATCTGGAGCTAAGTACTTTTCTAAGATTGACCTTAGGTCTGGATATCATCAGATGAGAATCAAAGATGCAGATATTTATAAGACGGCTTTCAGGAGCAGGTACGGACATTATGAATTTGTAGTTATGCCTTTTGGACTAACCAATGCTCCTGTAGCTTTCATGCAATTAATGAACAACATCTATCGGCCATGCTCGACAAATTCGTCGTGGTGTTTATTGATGATATCCTTATATACTCCAAGACGAAAGAAGAGCATGAGGAGCATCTAAGGATCACTCTACAGATCTTATGCGACAACAAGCTATATGCAAAGTTGAGTAAGTGTGAGTTCTGGCTCGAAAAAGTCTCATTTCTAGGCCATGTCATTTCTAAGGATGGTATAGCTGTTGAGCCTTCCAAGGTTGAAGCTATACTCAACTGGGAGAGACCCACCAATGTTACTGAGATTAGAAGCTTTCTTGGACTGGCTGGTTATTACAGACGGTTCATAAAAGATTTCTCTAAGATTGTTGTACCCCTTACTCGCCTTACGCGAAAGGAGAACCCTTATGTCTGGAGCAAGGAATGTGAGGAGCTTTCAGACACTGAAGAAATGCCTAACATCTGCACCTGTCCTCGCGTTACCGGTCGAGGGCGAAGGATTCTCAGTCTACATTGATGAATCTGGAATTAGTCTAGGCTGTGTTTTAATGCAGAATGAGAAGATGATAGTTTATTCATCTAGACAGTTGAAGCCTCATGAGGTCAACTGCCCTGTCCATGACCTAGAACTAGCTGCGGTCGTATTTGCACTCAAGATTTAGAGGCATTATCTCTATGGAGAACAATTCATTGTTTACTCCGATCACAAGAGTCTGAAGGATTTATTTTCCCAGAAGGAGCTCAACATGAGACAAAGGAGATGGCTGGAATATCTGAAGGATTTTGACTTCAACATTCAATATCACCCCGACAAAGATAATGCTGTAACAGATGCACTTAGTAGGAAGCCTGTGGCGTCCTTATTTTTCTTAGTCATGGGTAAGATGCAGTTGTTAGAACAATTTGCTAGTCTAGATCTAACTATTGAGCATAGAAGTGATCAGGTACTAGTGGCTAATCTTAGAGCACAACCCGACATCTTTGTCGAGATCAGGGGGCAACAAGCTAATGACCATCTTTGATCCGGTCAAGGAAACCTAGCAGACAGACCCGACTTCTCCATCACTGAGGATGGAAGGTTGTTATTTTAGGGAAGGACGTGTGTGCCTGATAATGAAGATTTGAAAAGGAAACTGATGGATGAAGCTGAAGCTGATGGATGAAGCTCATAAGACCAAGTACATAATTCACCCAGGTGCAACCAAGATGTACCAGGACATGAAAATGTCATTTTGGTGGTCTAACATGAAGCGTGAGGTGGCTAAGCATGCTGTGCACTGCCTCACATGCCAACAGTCAAAGCTAAACACCGACGTCCTGCGGGTGTACTTAGACACCTGGACATACTAGAGTGGAAATGGGAGAGCATCGATGTGGATTTCATCATGGGTTTGCATCTAACTCATGGTGGACTCGATACTATTTGGGTCATAGTGGACCGACTGACTAAATCCACACACTTTTTAGCAATCAAGAGCACTTAGAGTGTGGATGTGTTAGATGCTATGTATGTGAAAGAGATTGTGAGACTGCATGGAGTCCCTGTATCCATAGTCTCAGATCGTGACCCTAGATTCACTTCTCGATTCTGGAAGGGACTTTAAACGGCACTAGGTACTAAACTCAACTTTAGCACTGCTTTCCACCCACAGACAGATGGGCAGACAGAAAGAACAAACCAGATTGTAGAAGACATGCTGCGAGCATGTGCTATAGATTTTGAAGGGTACTGGAATGAGCAATTATCATTAATGGAGTTCGCATACAACAACAGCTACCAAGCCAGTATTAAGATGGCACCATTTGAAGCTCTGTATGATAGAAGCTGTAGATCACCGGTATGCTGGAATGAAGTGGGTGAACAACAATGGCTGGGACCTGATATAGTGCAAAACACTAGCAGAGATATACAGATCATCAGAGACAGGATTAAAATAGCTCAGTCCAGGTAAAAGAGCTATGCAGACAAAAGAAGAAGGGATTTAGAATTTCAAATCGGAGATCATGTACTGCTGAAGGTATCCCCAACCAGAGGATTTCAAAGATTTGGAATGAAAGGCAAGTTGAGACCAAGATTTATAGGTCCTTTTGAAGTACTTGAAAGAGTTGGAGAAGTGACTTATCGTCTAGCATTACCTCCTAAATATTCCACCGTACACAATGTTTTCCATGTGTCTATGCTTAGGTAGTATTTGTACGATCCATCTCATGTGATTCGCTACGACGATATAGTCCTGTTGAGTTATGATTGGCATGATGATTGCCATGATGCTTAAATGTTTTTGATAATGACATAATTGATGTTGAGAAGACATGATAAAATGACATGACACTATGAAAAAATGCATAAGACATATGCCTTCATGATATCTTATTTGAAGCTTTTTTTGTAGGAAATCAAGTGAAAATGGAAGTACACATCAAGAAGCAATCTTAAGCAAAAAAGAATCTGGAAAAACACAAGACACCATCAGCTGTCGACAGGCCTGGACCCATCTATCAACAGCCAGTGAAGATGTTCATCAGACAGGTTCTGGAAAAAAAATAATCAGCAGCTGTTGACAGCCAGGTTTCATCTGTCGACAGCCAGGTTTCATCTGTCGACAGCCCAGTTCATCCTGTTGACAACAAGAATTCATCTGTCGACAGCCCAGCCTTTTGGTCAGAAACATGGTTCTGGAAGATAGAAATGCTGCAGTACCTGTCGACAGCCAGTGAGCATCTGTCGACAGTCACAATCAAGTTGTCACACGTGAGCCACATGATGTCTTTATTAGGGTATCCTCTTCTCATGCACACGAATCCATAGAGTTGTGTGAGAATAGGACATTGCTATATAAAGACTTTTTAGACTCCTATTTGAAGTAAGGAGCCTCCACATCAATCCCTAAGCCAAGAGCAAGAAGAAGAAGGTTCCTCTGCTTTTCTGCTTCAAGTCTCCAGCCTGATCAACAAGTGTTCCATCTCAGAAGAGAAGTTGAAGCAGATTCATCCACAAGTCTCGAGCTTCATCATCATCACAAATCTTCAACGACGTGAAGTTTGAAGTTCATCTGGACGAAGAAATGAAGAGTTCACCCATTCGATATGTTCTACAACTCTGAACTCTTCCTGCATTTCAGTTTTCTTACATGTGTGTGTGTTGTTGGTTTGAGCAGTCCTTGCGCTCATCCCAAGTGTGTGTGGTTGATCTGAGACCGTGTTTGTGTCAAACCTCGTGTGTGTGTTAGTGTTTGTGTTGAACTTGCTTGATAAGTAGTTGGCGTGTGTGTGTGGACGGTGAACGTAGGATACACAAGTTGTGTAGTCTGACCACCTTAATCTTCATGTCATGTGGTTTGCATTGATCTAACGCTAGATGTATGCTAGACACGATTACTTGTTCACACATCCTTCATATTGATAATCTCCTAAACGCTTTCTACACATACATCTAAGTCTAAACTTGATCCATATCTTTATAGGCTATTTACAGTCAGTCTTAATCTTAAAAAGAAGGTCAATTTACTTTTAATTGGTAGTAATCTATTCAACCCCCTTTCTAGATTACTGTTCTAGTTAATTCCGCACACCTATCAAGTCCTGCACAAAGACATGACCTACGAAGAGAAGCCAGTTAAAATATTGGACAAGAAGATACAACAACTTCAGAATCGACCTATATCTGTGATAAAGGTACTCTGGAGAAATCATGGAGTCGAAGAAGCCACGTGGGAACCCAAAGCAACTATGAGACGGAATTATCCGGAACTGTTCAGTAAGTCATTCTTCCTCTATGATCTTATGAATTTGAGGACCAAATTCTTCTTTAGAGGGGGAGGATGTAGCAACTCTAAAATTTTGCAATTTTATAAATACATTTAAGATTAAAAGGAGAACAAATTAAAAGAATTATAGAATAATTAAAGCCCATTAAATGAAAACAAGTAATGGATTATCCTATGAGGCTTATACATGAAGTATTGGGCCCAAAAGTGAAGAGCCCAAGTTGGATGGGAGATATTTAGGTCAAATTTCGTGACTAATTAATTAATAAATTCAAAAGGGACAAGATAATGATTAAAATGACTTATAATTATCTCTAAAAGAGTCCTAGATCTACCCAAACCCTTTGCCCATGAAATGGAGTTCTCCCCAATCCTATTAGATGGATAAAAGCTAGAAAAAGTGAGATAATATTGGAAATCGGAGTTGCAAGGAAGATGAGGTTTAAGTGAATTATGAGTCTTAAAAACAAACAAATACCCTCTCATTTCATACCAACCCAACCCTAGACTTTTCTGGAGCTTGGTGAACGAGGAGAAGAAGGTTTTGGACAAGGAGTGCAAGGAGGAGAAGGCTAGGAACAAAGAGGATTTCGTCATCTTCACATCTTCAAACCTTAGGATCCCAAAGCGTTCAAAGGTAGGCAATCTCTCAAGCACAAACTAATTAAGTTTGACCCTAGGTAGACCATGATCCCCTCTTGTAAAGCTTTATGTTTTCCCCAATTTTTATTGTGCCATGGATGAGTATTTCATGCTCTAAGTTTTATCATGAACATGTACCCGACTTGACTGTTTGCCCAAATCCTATGTCTATGCTTAATTTTGGATCATGAAACTTTTACTATACATACTACTCGATGTCTGGAATCCTTGATATCATTTTCCCCAATTCTATCATGTACCCTATTCGAAATAAATCAAATTTCATCACTGTGTATGATTTTAGGTCACCGAGATGCAACCTATTTATAGCATGTCCATACCATGTTTATTCTCTAATTAACTGTTACTGTAGATACCTCTGCATGTCTAGTTTCATATAAAACCAATTTCGTGATTTTTCGACATGTATACGAATTTATATGCATTTTTGAATGGCCCTGTGTCAAGTCCATGGAGGAGTGGCCCGAAATCCCAAGTGAGCCAGATCGCTTTTGGGGTTCGGCCAGACCCTTTGAGAATGCGACGGCCCGACCCTTCACAATTCTCAGAAGGTCGCGACAGAGGGGCACATCGTGACATGAACGCGATGGCCCGACACGTCGCATTCTTCACACCCAGTACCGATTGGCCTAAATGTGACAGACCCTTACGCGCATTCTGGATCAACTTGCTCAAATCGCAACCAGTCACCTTGTCGCGATTACAGCAGTAATCGATTTGCCTGACTAAGTTCATGTGAATGCGACCGACCTGCCCATCACGATTTGAAACGCGATAGGTACCCCCGTCGCGTTCTCACTGTGTAAACCAAAACCCTAATGCTTCATGCAAACTATGTTAATCATGTATTTTAACCATTGTTAAACTTCTGAAATGTACTGTTATGAACAATAACAACATATTAATGAATAATGGGTATTATTTACAAGATTCCCATTAACTAAAAGATGTGTGCACAATCATCTCTTACTATCTTGATTATCTTACACATGCACACACTAAATATGAATCTTTGCCATGAAACCTTACCGAATTTACTCAATAATATATCTGGTAATTAAGTGAAATTATTCATATAAATTTTCTATTATTTTAAATGAACTTATCTTCATTTTATTCGCGCATTTTGTATACCGCTATCACGTCCCTCTGCCTTTGAGCACTCAAGGCATGACAGACAACTGTTTCGTTACACACTTCTATCTTGGCTTAGACGACCTCTCCGTTGGGAATACTCATGACTGGACTAAGAACTCCTTGTCGAGGCCTTCGTAAGTCTCCTTGGCTTTGGCGGAGGTCTATTGTTGACGAGTGGATTGTACCATCAATACCTATTTTATCCTTAGGGATCAGCATGATCCAACGGCCTTAGTTTGTTCTCTTTTACCTTGAGATCACGCCGGACCTCTGGCCTGTGTTCATAGCACGACTATTGGGCAGTTGTGACTTCTACCGAACTACCGACACACGACCATGTGTGTTGTGCAACTGTTATTTTCGCATGTTTACCGTCGATTTACGATTTCGACCCTAGTTCTCATCTATGCTCTTTACACTCTCATCTGTTCATGTTCTCTCTAAACTCTCGTCTATTCGTCAATTACTCTCATCTATTCTTGGTACTCTATTTGGCTATCCAATTGATTGTCTAAGATAATAAACATAACCAAAGCCAGGCAATATAGGGCCTGATCTGGTCCTGGGAGGTGCGCCCGAAAAGTGCCATTTGCCCACGGGAGTTCAATGATCAGGATGTCGGCATTACATCTAAGTGCCATACTATCAAGATTTAATCTAAAACAATCAATCACTATACTATGTTCTCTCAGTTGACAAGAAGTTCGACACATGCTATTTCTACTAGTGCACTTTTGTGCAACGTTACATGCTGTTTCGTTATATGGCCAATCCGTTATCATACTAGTTGTGCTATTCTCTTGTGAAAGTACTATTGTTCTCTTGCTATCATGAGGCATTACTCTCTTGACTATACATGATCGTACTCTCTAGTTATCTCGCTTTACAAGACTTAATAACTTAAAGCATGCCTATTTGTACGAGATATTAAGTCCTACTGGGCGATTATCGCTCATCCTGCGCTATTTATTTCACGTGTTTCAGGTGAGTCCGATGGAGACTACCACACAAACAAGGCTGGGAATGAGGAAGAGTAGAAGTGACCCCTCTTTACGACAACCAATGCTTTTTAGTAGTTAGTTAGTCAGTTTGTAATAGTTTGAATTGATTAAAGTACTCTGGGCCCATATTTATGGCTCTGAATTAGTGATTGTAATAGATGATTAGAAGAATTATTAATGAAAGTTGGATCGTTTGACATTATTTCAATTTGTGCAATGGTTTGATGTCTATTTCTTACTCTATACTATTTATATAACTGTATTACCGCTCCGATATTCCACATCGTGGTGTGACAGTTGTAGTGTGTTAAGTAGTAGATATAGTCTGTTAAAGTTGTAGTTATTGTCTGTTAAAGTAGTAGTTGTAGTGTGTTAAATAGGTAAGGAAATCAGTTAAAGCAGAAGAGGAAACTCGTTAAATTAGAAAGAAAATAAGTTAAAGTAGAAGAAAATTAGTTAAAGTAACTGTTGTCTGTTAAAATAGTAGCTCTAGCGTGTTAAAGTAGTAGTTATAGTTGTTTACAAAAATTTCACACACACACAACAATCAGTTAAAGAATAAGTTAATGTATATGAAGAACTTTGTTAAAGTATACAAAGAAATCAGTTAAAGTAAATGAAAAAATCAGTTAAAGTATGAATGTAGTTGTAGCGACCTTGGATACTTATGCCCAATAAGACTCCATAATTAACCCCCTCCCGTGAACAGACCGAAGTCTTGCTAAGTATAACTCACACACACACCCAGTAAGAATATAAAAAGACAACCACAATATAATAATGTAACATCCCTTCCTTGTGAGTCAGCCACCTTCTGTTGAAGGTCGCGACGCATCGGGTTGTCTCCTTTTGAAGGCGACATTGTGGCTGTCGCGTTCTTGTTGTGAACGCGACATGCATGTTGTCACGTTCATCCCTCTGACCACAACATGCAGTTTTGTCGTCTTGCTATCAGGACAGTTGGGACAAGTGTCAACCTCTGACAACGTGAAGGCGACATGTCAGGCGTCGCGTTCAAGTTGTCAGGTCTGCGAGCTTAACACGTGGCGTTCTTGATGATCAGTTTACCCCCATGTAATTTCTATTAATTACATATCTATTTTGGTGATTAACAAAACTTTGAGAAAGGTTAATCTAACATATTTTCTATGAGATTTGAGCACAGGAAATAAAACAAGAGAAAACAAGCTAAACAGGTAAGTATCCTTCACACTGTAGCAATGTAAGTTTAAAGCATCAAATTTAAGTACACATCGACTTTCTTCTGTGTCATAACGATTTTAGTAAAGCCATGACGATTTCACTGTAAGTCATAACGATTGCATATCACATCGGTTTTATGACTTTATAACGATTTCCTTAGAAGCATAACGATTTCCTCATTCACATTGATTTTGGTTCTATAACGATTTCATAAGTCATTGCTACTCTATTACAGTCTATCTCATAACGATTTGGTAAGAGATCGCAACGATTTGCTCTCACAACGATTTGGTTATCGCAACAATTTCTTAAGTGAGAACAACGATTTGCTCTCACAACGATTTCTTAAGTGAGAACAACGATTTGCACTCACAACGATTGCGGCTTCACAACGACTCGTTAAGTCTCATAATGATTTGATCCTTGTAACGATTCGATAAGTTACACAACGACTCTGTCACTGTAACGATTCATTTAGTTACATAACGACTTGGTCGCCGTAACGATTCGATATAGCAAACAACGATTTGCTCACATCGTTTTATCTCTGACAACTTGCTCATAACGATTTGCTTATAGAGTCATAACGATTTGTCTATATAACGATTTGTATGTGCATCGGTTTGATTATAAGTGCACACCGATTTACATGGATATCAACTCATTTGCATAACGATTTCATAAGTCATGCATGTAATGATTTCATGGAATATAACGTCTTGATATTTGAACTCATTTCTGAGTTCGTTGAAAAGTCAAAGTCTTCACGTATATATTTCTGACAACCATGCATTTATTATGAGTGAACGTATCACTGCAGTGCATGCAAACGATATCTTCTATTTCTATATTTACACTGTAAACATCTTTTTAGAAGAACAGAATGGAACTTCCTTTTTGATATAAAATCAATCTAACGTTGACTGACAACAAGAGACAGCCTAGCTATCTATTATTTTAGCATTTAATGCGTGTAGGTCTCTGACAGCGTACCTCAATACAACGTTGGACAATATGGAAGATAACGGATATCAGAGAAGATCCTCTCTCTCTTGTTGCGTGCATGGAAAGCTAAAGACTGCTCTACAGGACCATGCAGTCTAACGTATACCAGAGCTTAGAGACAACAGACACTTCAACGTTCAATTTTCAAATTGAAGATATAAATAGAAGACTGAAGCTCCAGATCAAGGATAGAACACACTCATAATTACAGTGCTTACGACAATCTTTCAAGCCCTCTGCGAGCATTCTGAAGAGCATAGTTCTCACTCTCATTTGTCCTAGCTCTTGCTCTATGAGTTCAGTGTAGATCCTTGAGAGAGCCTTTAGTACTGAGAGAGTTCATGTCTTGTAGACCTTTCTACTCTCAGTCTTAGCTTCAGATCCAGCATTGTTTTAAGCTTGATCTAGGGGCTTGTTTTCATTAGCACTTTTCTTATGTTTGTTCCCTTCGGGTAGAAGGAAGATCAGCTGGGAAGCTGAGTGTAGAACCGCACTGGGGTTTGTACCAGGAGGTTACTTCTGAGCCTGTAAAACAAGTGGGCTACCTTCTTTCCCAGGAAAGAGAAGAAGACCTGGTGGTTTCCAGGGTGTTGTATTTCCTCTTCTGGTTGTGAAGAGAAGACCAGCTGCGGCTGGGTGTGTAAGTGTCCATAAGGGGACAGTACCCTTGGGTAGTGGAATCCTGAGTTTGCTTAGGGACTGGATGTAGGACTCCTATGGAGAGGAGGTCCGAACCAGGATAATTCCTTGTGTTGTTTGTGTGCTTGCTTTGCGTTTACTATCTTTCTTTACTAACACTAACACCCATCGAAGTGTGTTTTGTTAAACTTTTTGTGAACATGTTTAAGGTACTCAATATTTTTAAGAATCCCATTCACCCCCCCTCTGGGCTTGCTAGCTGGGCAACAGTTTCCATTGGTCAGGTTTGATCAGGACTTTGGGATCACGATAGGTTGGCGTCATTGCGTTCAGTAAGTGAATGCGACAGGCAAGCTGTCGCGTTCTGAACTCCGAGGCTTAAAAGACCACAGGCTGTAGAACACCTCTTCTTCTTCCCCAAGTCAACTGTTCCTCTTTCCCTCCGACCCCCTCTGTGCTGTCTTCGCCATGGGGAGTGTTTGAGGGAGAGTGTGGGGTGAGGGAGCTTGTGTAGGGTGTTTTGCCCTTGTGGTTGTGTCGGAATTCTCCTTCTCTGTGTGGTGCTTCTCCGACGTGGTATGGCTCACTCTCCTCATGGTGGTGACTGCTTCTTCGATGTGTAGGACGATCCTTGCTCGTGGTGGCGTGAGCGTGGAGCTTGCAGCGAGGAGGAGGTGGCCATACACATGAGAAGACCCCAATGGGTTGGCTCTTCGATTTGAGGTAGGGACTCCTTTGCCTCCCCCTAGTTCTATCATGCTAGGGTCCAATCCCCTTCTCCAAGCCTTAGAAACTCATGCTAGGGTGTATATGTGTGATTTTGGTTCCTATGGAATGCATGTTTGGCTTGGTGGTGCTTGAATGGGGGTTTGGGTGATGAGGGTTTCCATGCTTGCATGTGAGGTATTTGAGTGTAGATGCATTTCCTTGGCATGCATGGGTGTGTATGAGGGTGGTTTGAACCCTATTTACATGTTTAAATCTTTCTCCATGCTCCCCTCCCCTTGTATTATTCGGAGTTGTGGTGCAAGGTATTAAAGGGATGCTCTCGAGTGTGTAAGTCTGTGGTCGCGACACGTTTGGTGTTGCAACCAAGATCGCGACAGCCCGATACATCGCCTTTTGGTGGAGAAAGCGACGTCTACCCTGTCGCGTTCTGGTCACGACAGGGTGGCTATCGCCTTCTTACCTGTTTTCATCGGGTGTTGTGGGAGGTCTCAGGTGGTCACATAGACCTCTATCTGTGGTCGCGACAATGATCTTATCGCGACCGGATAGCGACAGGTTCCCTGTCACCTTCTGACACTGGTCACGATAGACAAGGTGTCACCTTCAGGTGGCGACAGGCCTTGCGTCGCCTTCTCAGACAGAGAATGGCTTGGAGACCTATTCGGAGTTTTCCTTCCGCTGTGACTCTGTTTCTCGGCACCTATGCTGTTTCCTAGCACGGTCCTACTCTAGTCTTTCGCCCTGTGCTAGGCACTTGTGGGCTTGTCCGTTGAGAGGTTGTCACTGTTACCTAGACCCCCGGTCCCCGCACGCCTGTTTGAGGGAGTTCTCCGGGCGGCGGGCGAGCTCGAGTCTACGGACTCTGGTAGCAGAGGGGAAAACGGTGGGGACAACGGCGTAGAGTCGTTTGTAGAGCTCTCTTAGCTGAGTCTAGGACGCCGAGGTGGTTTGGTGCTCTTTTAGCGCAGATCAGCTAGTCCTTCTCACTGCCTCACTCTACGTGGTTTCGGAACCATTTAGAGGGGCCAGGCGTGGGACCGAAGTCCGGCCAGACGACGACAGTTGTGGTTACTTGTAGTTCCGTGTCTCACTCCGACGGAAGGTGCTAGACATGGACTGGTGGTCGAGGGTAAGGCACGTGGCGCACCTGACCGGTCGACTGGTGTAGTGGTTCTGTGGCTAGTGTCTCTATCCAAGCAGTTGTTTACTGTCTGTGTTTGCAGCCTTGGGTTCTTCCCAGTGCCGCGGTTTACACGAGTTTTTAGTCCCAACATTTAGCTTAGACCGATGACCGTCTAGTTACTTTACGCTTTCGCACTTACTCTGTTAGTAGAATAGATTTACTTGCTTTATTTCAGTTATGCATATCTATATCTATTCTACTTTAGAACCAGTGGAAGATTTGTAGTCCCTACTAGGCTTCTTCGTGAAGCTCATTCCCTTCTTTACAGGTGAGACTTCACAGCAGTGCCACCCGCGGCGAACTGAGGAGACGGGGCCGTAGTAGACAACGTCTTCCGTGAGCAGTGTTCCCCTGTACTTGTTTACTTCACCCTCGGGGTATGCCCCTAAGGGACCTGTTATCCCCTTTACTTCTGTACTTGTACTTTGCTTACTTTGGGACTGTACTAGACTTGTACACTGTGTTGGAATCTTTTCCTTCACTTATTGGTACTTTTAGTGCGTTTGGTTGTTACTTACTCCCGTTACATATCTTGTTAGAATGGTCCGTTAGCCCTTCCGGGTCTCTGGGCCCGTGGGCGGCGGTGCCGATGGTCAGATCCTCGGTGGGAGCCAGGGGTCCGGGCGTCGGGGCCGTTACGAATAAGATGCATGATAAAGTACATGATCGCATATACATTCATAAAATTACATTGTCTCACTACATTATTATATATCCAAAAGAAAAGTACAGAAGTCTGGGGCATTTCTTGAGGTGTACAACAAGAGCCAAGGCTCACACAACTACTGGTGGTATAGGTCCACCTCCATGAAACCACGTGCACTAAGCACCTAAAAAGGAGGGTGTATGAGGGTGAGCCTTACAAAGTCACAGACTCAGCAAGCAAACTCCTCAAAACTACGACATTATAATCCATGCGCAATAAAAGAAAGCACTAACTAATACCAATCCACCTGTTAGCTCACATGTATCAATAAAAGGGAATACATTGAAAGCTGAACTCTAGCATGCTTTCTATCAAACCTAATTAAACAACTTTATTATTAGGGCTGTGCAAAATATGGTCCAAACCGAAAAATCGAACCGAACCGGCCGGTTCGGTTCGGTTTCACGGACCTCGTTGTTCAGTTCGGTTTTAGGCTGGGAAACCGAATGAACCGAATATCTATATATCATTATATAAATAATACATTTATACAAAAAAAGGGTAGCGCAGTGGAAGGCGCGTCGCGCGCCCTCTGCGCGCCTCGGTGGTCGTGAGTTCGAAACTCGTGACCACTCAAAAAACCCCTTTTTGCCACTTTTGCCCATAAAACGCAGAAATTGCCTGGTTTTTCCAGAAAAATGCCAATTTCGGTTTGAACCGAACCGATTCGGTTCGGTTCGGTTCATCAAATGGATTCGGTTTGGTTCGGTTTCCCCCAAAAATGGGGAAACCGAACCAAACTGAACCGTTGTACACCCTTATTTATTATCCACAAATAAACAACTAACTAATCATAAACTAATACAACTACTAGAAACATTTTTTTATAATAATTAACTAGAAGCACACCACTAACCAAGAGCTAGCTACTAAACAGAGCAAACCCAACAGATAAACTACTAAAATAACATCAAAGAAATTGCTCGACCACTTGTAGAACCAGGTGGTACATAGACAACTGTACAACACACACACTACGGGGTAAACCACAAAAACCGCAAGCTGAGTCGAAAGGAGCGATGCTATCACATGGGTCACGACTACTGGTTCATGACGCTAGTATCTAACCCAGACAAACCAACATGAGAACATCTCTCAGTCTTACAGTCACAGATGAAATGTCCAACTGTTACTCCCCCACAACACTGCATATAGAACTGTGGAGATCAACCAACATCACATTGCAAGCCACACAGACTGCACACCCACGCCTAACACACCTCTACAAGTTCTGGAGCTCGCAGAGTGAGGCAAATGGAAACACAGAACTAGCTGAGGGTCAGTACATCTATTAGCGTCCATCCCCCAACCAAGAGCGCTCTACAAGCACTGAATAGAGAACACTCGCACACCACAAGTTGCTGCCCCACTGTCATCTTTCCCTCATCCGGACGGGCTACTCAACAATAACGAGTGGGGTGTCCAAGAAGAAGACACAGATCTCTATGGTACATACAGTACTGGGACAAACCCCGAGCACATATGTGCCTGTCTCACAGAGAACCTGAGGTACCTGACTTGAGAGATATTCTGGAATAAGCGCTGGACCACCAAACTCGGAAACTCACACAAGTCACAATGTACACATAGCACACCTTAAAACCTTCGTTCATAAACCATAATAATCCTTACTTGCTCACTAACGGAGGCTAAATCACAACATTAACTCTTTATTATAAACTATAGTAATCCACATTAACCATTATCAATTAATAACTGATGCATTAAGATATAAACTTACGATCTCTAAACCACACCTTCATAAACCACAACTTTCTAATCATTTAGCATAATTAACATAATGACCATTAACCTCTAATTAATCATCCTCACTCCAATAGCCACTAACTCATACTCTACTAATATAACATGCTTTAAACATCTTAAACACACATTAAGTAACCAAAACCAGGTCCACCTAAGACCCCTACTGCCAAACACTGCAAAACAAACTTCAAAAGGTAGAACGCGACGGGGCCGACGGTCGCGTTAAGAACGCGATGGCCCGACAGACCGTGTTCACAAAGAGAGCGTGACGGAGTCAAGGGCCGTGACCCAAATGTGACAACCTGACCCATCTTGTAAGGCCATGGGCCTTATTGAACCCTTAATGGGCTCTTTTCAGAACAGTGTTGGTTGACGTCAAGGGGCTTGACGTCAACATTGGGTTGACGACAGAGAGTGTGCCGTCTACTTGGTCTTGACAGCAAGGTATGTTGACGTCTGCCAGTGTTTCCAGAACTTTCCGAGCATTGAATTTGATGGCAATCTATGTTGACATCAAGTTCCTGGTGGTGCGGTTAACAACATTAAGGTTGACATCAACCTGCTCCGGGCTTGTTTTTATATGGCGACCCGAGGCCTCCTCCTTCCACCTTTTTCTCCCTTCCACACCACCACCTTCGCCTCTCTCCTTCTCCACCTCTTCTGGCGGCCGACGGGAGTTCGTTTGGAGGTTGTGGTGCACGTGCGGCCTTGGATCGGCAAGGAAACGACGGGTTTGGAGGATTGACTTCCCGAAGCATGCTTGGAGAATCAGCGCGATTCTTAGGATTTCTTGGAGTTTTTAGTGTTGAGAAGTAGGGATCCTACCCCTAAGCTTCCTATGATCTTTATTGTATGATCCATGCTGATTTGTGTGTAAATCAGATTTTTGGAAAGGGTTTTCCATGCCGGGGATTTTTGGATGTTTTTCTCGATCCAAGCGTTGGACCAATGTTTTCCGGCTTTATGATGATGTCATTGATGATGGGAAAGTGTTTCTCATCATTAGATCTGGTTGTAAGGGCTTGGATTGCCCTAGAGAGCGGCCTAGGGCTGTATCAACTGCTGGAAGCTGATGAACTTGACGGCGTGGTTGTTGCCGTCTAGTTCTTCAGGTTGAACTTGACGTCAAGATCGCTTGATGTCAAGATGTGGTTGACGGCATAGACTGTGCCATTTACTCAGGTTAATGGCACATGTTGTGACGTCTACCCACGGTTATGGCATTGGGATTGCCGTTAACCTGCAGGTAGGTCCCAGCAGTTGATGTCCCTTCTGTGTGTGTGAGGCTTGGGCACGCAGTGTCTGTCTCCTGGCACAGTGTGCCAGACATTGAGAGCATCTCCGTTTGTGCATGTGTTGTGTTGTGCTGTGTTTGTGTTTGTGTTGTGTACTCCCAGACGTTGGGCTGGGCTCCGTCTGGATGACTGGTGTTGAGCTATTCCACTGGTGAGCCCGGGCGTCGAGTGCGACTCTGTCCAGTGCGTGCCCCTTGTGGTGGTTACGAGCTGGTTTCCATGGGGCCCCTTCTCCACCATTTGAGTCTGACGTAGGGAAAAACAGGTCGAGGATCAGATGTGAGGGAGAGCGTCTGAGTGTGCACACGTGGCTAGGGTTTGAGGACTCTGTGGAGTCAAGGAGCCAAGCCATAGGCCCTAGCTGGTTCTACTTTCTTGTGTGTGTGATAGTTGTGCGTGTTTTGTTGTGTGTTGTCGAGCCTACGAGGTTCTAGTTTTGTGACGCACTCCTGTGAGGAGTTAGGCATCATGCCATCGGTTTTTGTGTGTTCGTGCAGTGTACTTTAGTGTAGCTTACTTTCCTGCACATCTTTTAGTAGTGTTTACAGGTGGGGGTTAGTGTCCCTATTGGATCTCTTCTTGAGACTCACTGTACGTTGCGCATTTTTCGGATCCTTGTGGATCTTGTATTCAGCGCTTGTGAGGCCAATGTGACTTGTGTTTGGTGTGCGCGTGCATTTTTGGGGCTTACTGGGCCGATAGTTTGGGCCTACAACACCCCAGGGTTCTCTGTCTGTGATCACGACAGCAGGGAATGTCGCGTTCTGAACGCGACACTCTTGCCTGTCGCATTCTTGTTGCCGCTTTGTAGCGCTGATCGTCTGCATGTGCGCCACGTGTTGGGTGCTGGGTGACCTGCAGACGTCAGCTGTTGGGAAGGCGACGCTTAGCTCCGTCGCGATTAGGTCACGACGCGACGATACGTCGCGTTCTTAACCGTCGAGGGTTTTTAAATAACCCTGGCCAGGCAGAACTGCAACGAGTTTTGCTCAGCCAGGGGGAGAGGTCGGGCGGGTTTCCTGGAGGATTTCGGAGTGGAAGCTCACGGGTTGGCGTGTTCTCGCCGCGAGAAGGTCGCGTGAAGCGGAAGAAACGCCGAGGGATCGCCGTACTGTGCGTTCTTCGCGGAGGTAGGGTGACTCCTCCAGTTTTCCGGCTGAGGATTGCGTAGGAGAGTGGTTTGATCAGTTATTTGCTTTCCTAACAATAGTTACCATGACTAGGGATTCACAAAAGCATGAAAAACATGAATTAAGGGTGGTTTGCATAGCATAAAATGGTAATCCATGGAGAGGATCCCAGATTAGGGTTCCTGCCTGTAAAGGCGACGGAACCCCCTGTCGCGATCTGAACGCGACAGGTTGACCAGTCGCGTTCAGGTGGGGAACGCGACATGTTGGTGCGTCGCGTTCATGTGATGAACGCGCCATATCGGGCCGTCACATTTTGAAGATGACACAGGTCCATGTCGCGACCACGGCTGAGTGGTCTGAATATGCATGACTTATGTGACGTGATTATCCGATTGTTATTATTCGGTGTATTTGGTAATACCGTGTGGTGCTTTGGCACCTGTGGCGCTTTGGGAGCGCATGTTTATGAGGCTAGCATGTTGATTACATAGCTAGCTAGTGGTTTGCGTGTTGGCATGGTATGCACGTGAGTTGCATTGTGTTTACGTGTTGTGGACTGTCGGTACTCGTGAATATCGTCAGATTTCATGTGGTTTGTGCGGTGCATACGTGTTTTGTGTGCGTGGCAGGTAGTACGACGCCTACCATGGTTACCTCTCTAGTTGGGTGCCCCAGGTTCTCTGTGCCAGGCTGTTAGTTTGGGGCTTGTCCCGGTACTTGTGTTGTACTGTTGAGGTCTGTGTCGTCTGTCCTGGACACCCTCACTCCTTTATTGAGTTGTACATCCGGCTGAGGGAAAGACGACAGTGGACAGTGACTCTTGAGTTTGTTTTTAGTCACTTGTAGCACTCTCTTAGTTGGGGGTACGGACATTGGTAGTCGACACTGGTCCCCAGCTAGTCCTTTCCAGTGCCTCACTCTAGAGTGCTCCACCCAGAGACCCTAGAGGTGCCAGGCATGGGCCTGCGGTTGTGTACCCGCAGGAGTGGTGTTTAGTTGGTCTCCACAGTTGTTTGACTTTTCCACATGGAGCGGCAGTTGGACCTTTCGTCCGTAGCTGCGAGACTGAGAGGTAGACCTGTGTTTGTTTGTCCGAGTCAGTTACTGGTGTCGCGAACCAGTCTACGTGGCTCGAGTGTGGCGGTCTCTACTTTAGCTCGTACACGTAATTGAGTTTTTCCGTTTATGTAATTACTTTGTTTAATATAGTTGGCTAATGGTAAGTATGTTTATTGCTTTAATGATCTGCGTGGTTGTGCTACATTGCTAGTATAGTTTACTGCTTCCGTACTTGTGTATAGTTTGCTCGAGTTGGGGGAGTTCCCTACTGAGCCAGTGACTAGTGAGGCTCACCCCTACTCCCACAGGTGAGGGCGAGGAGGAGGTTTCGTTACCGTCTTTCATTTAGGGCCGCGTCGTAGTGGTGTTGGGCCAACACCTCCAGTAGTGTAGCTTCCGTAGCAGTGTAGTTTCTTTTCTCAGCTGTACTAGTTTACCTCGGGGTATGCCCCAGGCTCCTGTACTTTCTTGCACTTTTGTAGAAATTTGGCTATATAAATCTTGTACATTATATATGAAATGGTGAATCATATGTGAGATCAAGTGTGTACCTTTCTATTTTCATGGACTCGTGTGTGGTATCCCTTGCGAGGCTACGACCCGTTCGCGAGAGGC
>CM024756.1:149809716-149902174 GCA_014218235.1 Colocasia esculenta
AAGAATTCGTGCGACGAAAAATCCTATTGGCCAAGTGTACATCACAATGTGACTAATTATCTAAATTAGGAAACTAAGTCGGAAAACCGTTAACACAGAAAGATAACGCGTCCATAAATTAAACGTTATGTCGGAGAGACTTCCAACATCATGAAACGATTACCCATTATCAGAATTGGACCAATGGACCTCTCATAGTCCATGAATAATTAGGTAAGAAAAATGTAATAAAATTCGTAACTCTATATTTCCTAATTAAAGGGAAATCCCAAAATATAAAACTAATAAATATGGGCTTCGATAAATGGACCATATAAATTTTATTGGGCCATAATAGGGATTTTTAAAAGAAAGAATAATAAGAATACCCTAATTTTGGAGTTTTCATTATCTCCTAATTGGAAAAGGTTTATTAAAGCAATAAAGTGACAATTAGAGTTGGAATTGGATTCCTAAACCTACTCCATATAGCCTAGCACGAATTTAGATACTATCCTAACCCAATTAGAGATTGGAAAGCAAGAGAGGAAAGGTGGAGTTAGGAAATCTCAGAATTAAGAGGAATTTGGGTATATAGGAATATGAACTTGTGTTTATATAAATACACCTCTTAAATCCTCATGACGACCCTAGCTCGTGCAAAGGGTTCTTGGACGTGGGGAAGAGGCCAGGAGGAGGAGAAATCGAGGAGAGGAAGATCCATCATGCTTCTTCCTTCATTCTTGGAGTTCTAAGCTCTAGAAGATAAATCGAGTCAAAGGTAGGCAATCTCACGAGCAAAACTCAATTAATCCATCTGTGGATTGTTCCAATCACAGGAACAAAAGCCCTCTTGTTTCATAATTTTACATCGAGCCAATCTCTTGTTCTTGATTTTGAAGTTCTGCATACAGATAACCTGAGTCATCTGTTTAAATCAGATCTCCATGTACACTTGTTCCCATGCTACAAAAATTTTACTGTAGATACTACTTGTGGCTAGGGATCTTTTGCCCCTAAAAGCCCTAATTTTATCAAGCATGTTGCTCGAATTAATCATTCATCTCTGTTGCACCTGGAATCAGGTTGTTTCTTGTTCACTTGTTAGAACCATGTCGATACCATGATTGTTTTCGAATTCCTAATTACTGGAAGTACCCTTGCATGTCTAGATCAATTCAAAACTGGTTTCGTGATTTTTCATCATGTATATCATTAGTTATGATTTTCTAAATGACCCTGTATCAAAATATGATGTTTCTGGTCCGCAATCCAATGTCTGGTCTAACTCCTGTTAGAGTCAGGCGCAGACCACCAGAAAGCAACGGCCCGATATGTCGCCTTTTGGGGTCCGATTGCGACAGCCTACCCGTCGCGTTCAGAAAGCAACAGGTAAGCCGTCGCTATCCCTGTGCCTGTCCTGTCGCGACCCTTTCCCGCCTCTGTCGCGTTCACTAGGCCGTCGCGACAGTACCCATGTCGTGATCTCCTACCCCTGTCACAATCCTTATTGGCCTATGTCGCCTTCACAGTTTTTTTATTGTTATCTTTTACAATTATACCCCTAGTAAAACTTGTTTTAAAAATGGAGCCATATTGAATGATTTAAAATACATATTCACGACTTATTTCTAGCTATGATTTCTCTTACACATGCACACACATGAACCATCTATAATGGCTGAAATCTGGCATAAAATATCTCATAATGTATCTGGTAATTATTGCAATAAAGTATATTAATTGCCCTATTTTAAAGGACTTGTATTCGTTTCTAGCGTGTTTATATATCGATATCGACGCTCCACTGTTCTAGAATTCCTCTAGGACGTCGAGTACCTATTTTTATACACACTTTACTTGGCTTGTGGTGAACTCTCCGTCGGATATTCCTTTCGCCGGACTAGTGAACCCTTGCACAAGGCCTCCGTAAGTCTCCTCTGTCCATGGATTCCCACATGGTCGACGAGCCGGTTGTACCCTAACCGCATACATTACACCTTTAGAGATCGATATGATCCGAACGGCTATTAGAAGTTCGCTCATACCTTGAATCACATCGGACCTCTGGACTTGTGCATAACATGGCCAGCGGGAAGATCGTGAATTTCCCTGACTTCCAATACGACGTGCGCATGTTGTGCAACTGTTACTATCGCCTGTTTACTCGTTGTGTTACGTGATGTCCACTAGCTCTCATCTATACTCTACTCGCTCATCTATCCACATTCACTATACTATCTCGTCTATTCATCTAGTGATCTCATCTATTTCTTGGTACTCTCTATTGGCCATAAAGATTGTCTAAAGATAAACAATATAACCATGCCAGCGCAATAGGGCCCGATCAGGTCCTGGGAGGAGTACCCGAAAGTGCCATTTGCCCGCGGGAGTTAAATGATTAGGATGTCGGCATACACCCAAGTGCCATACTATCAAGATTAATCTAAGACAATCAACACAAAGTTCTATATTCTCTCATTGTCTTTTGACAAACAAGTGCTATACTCTCTCTCGGCTATCTTCAGATAACCAAAGTGCAATTACTATCTCAATGACGAAAGTTAATCAAAAGTGCCAGACTATTTCGACTGATAAGAAAATCAATCAAAGTGCAATTTACTCTCTATATGGCCAACTACTTTTTCTCTCCTTGCTATACATGGTCGTGCTATTGCTTGACGTTGACGTTATTTGCTATCATGTCGTTGTTGCTTTCTATCGTGACTTGATCTTATTCATTGTGCTATACTTCATCTGCTATTTGAACCATGTTACTTGTGCTTTACTTTCTCGACTTTACTAACTCTCTCTATCTTAGTTGCTCTGCCATTTAATGCATTAATTATTTAAAGCCTGCTTGAGCTGAGATTTAAGTCCTACTGGGCGTTATCGCTCACCCTTCGTTATTGTTATTGTGTCTCAGGTAAGTCGGACATGACGTTATACGTACCAATGGGACAGGACCAGAGTGATAAGCGACCTGGAGTCAACTCATGAAGTTACCTTAGTACCATGGAGCCTAGTAGTTATTGCTTTAGATTTCTTTTCAATGTAATGATGTCATTGAGCCTATGTATTGGCTCTGAATTAGCGGTTGTAATGGTCTTAGTGATTTTATAATAAAATCAAGAGTTATTTCAATATTGTTCATTAGATGCTCTGATGTTTGCGAAAGTATGCGCAATTGTCGTTACCATACTCGTTGTTCGCGTCTCCCTCTGATTTATTCCGCTGCTAAATTGGAGGGGCGTGACACACTCGACAACAACGTGTTCGATACGGCGACGTGGGTCGCCTGACACAGCGACAAGGAAAGCGACATGGAGGCCGAAAATGTGTTGGACACAACCAGCATGGGCCGTCCAGTACAGTAGCGCGGCGCTATCTACCCCCCGGCCCGAGGAATCCACATTGGTACAAGGCCCTTGTTCATCAGACTAGAGGGCAACCCGACCTCTATATATAGAAAAGGCACTTTACCAGCAAAAAAGTACACAATCTATCTACACTACACTCATCTACACCTCTTGGCCACCTATTGACTTGAGCGTCTCCCCACTGAGCTCCCTCAGTGGGCTTGCAGGTCTCGGCCTCGGTGCACAACACTCCTCGTTGGCCATCCTCAGACTTCCTTTGTCATCTAAGCTATGGCCGACCCCCTTGGAGCAACATTAACAATGGATGTTTAGAAAAAAGGTTACTTTTGCAGAAACCTAAGACAAATAGAAAATCTTTCAAGACACGAAAAAACTTGCGGAACAAGGCTAGGATACACCATACTTCTGGAAGACTTTTGTGACAAAGTGAAGAAAAATTTGTCATGCTGTTATTGTCCTAATAAAAAGAAAATAACATAGAGAACAACAATACAAGCAAGATGTGTCTAATGGATGGTAGATTGAGTCACAATGGATTAATATATCTTAGCTATTCAGTAAAGAAAGATGACAGTACAAGTGAAGGCAAAACATCAACAATAAGAACACTAAAGTCTTGAAGACATATATATAAGCTCTATTTCGAAGAAACATATGAAGGTGAAAGATAGAAATTTCCTATAGCAAGAAGAAAATCTTTGGGCAAGAAAAAGAGATGAGCGAGACAAGTTGAATTAAAGTAGAAGCAAATGACCAACCTTCCACTGCATTCAAAGCTCTCCTTAAGATCGTGTTCCCTCAACAACTAGATTCAGTACACATCTAGAGAAAGAAGCCTTCAGCCCACACAACATCCCGACTACATTAGCTGAAGCCACACAATAGCGACAAACTTTTATTTTTTTATTCTTAGGTTTTGTGTGTTACATTTAGTGAACTTCGAGTGTTGTCATTAACCAGCCTATGAAGACATCTGTAGATTGAAAAAAATCTCTTTGCGGTAATCTACTGGGGTTGAAATCAATAAGCCATCTTCTAACTCGCAATAGGAGAACCCTATTGAGGTGTGTTAGTGAGCTGTCTTCTACCTCATAATAGAAGAAGACCTACTGGGGGTGTGTTAGTGAGCTGGCTTTTTGCTCATAGAGAAGTGGTTGACCTACATCTCACCCTCCAGAGGTTGCTCTGATATCTTTCTTGAATTCTTGCTTGTAAAAGAAGGATCAATAGTTGTAGTGAAATCCTAGGATGATAGGATTTGGGGACTAGATGAAAAATTGATCAGTTGGTCAGTGCCAAATCAAGATACATTGTGTGTCTTTTGTGTGATTACTTGTTCATCTTTGCATTAGTAGTCTAAAGTTACAATTCTGCTGCTAGTAATCACACAAAAATCACTTAACATTTAGAAGTTAGATCATTCCACAGTTAACTAAGTTTTTCATCCACTTTAAATCATCTATTTAGTACAACTTTTAACTTTAATATGAGAAAAAGCTATTCACCAACCTCCCCACCCAAGTTAAGTCATAGTCTGAGCACATAATCATGTCAAAAATATGTATGCTCATGCATATAATATATATATATAGTGGACTAATACAGATAAGTTTGTGAGATGATTAGATATAATGATAGATCAAGATCAAGAACTACTACTTGTAAAAGTGGACCATCTACTACAAGAAGTTAGAGTACTAGCGACAATTAAATGGCAACGACTGAAATAAGCTGTCACTAATTAATATCAATTATTAGCTACGGCTTCCAAAACAATTGTCGCTACTAAATCTTAAAGGTGACGGATGTGCACAACCGTCACTACTAGTTATTATTGGCGATGGCTATGCCATAGCATCGCTATTAACAACTTATTAGCAACGACTTCCAGAACATTGTCACTACTAAATCTTAAAGGTGACAGATGTGCACAACCGTCACTATTAGTATTATTGGCGATGGCTATGCAATAGCCATCGCTATTAACAACTTATTAGCGACGGCCATGGCATGCGTGTCACTAATTGGAGCATTAGGGATGGTTTCTCACCGTCGTCGCTAAAGATGCATGCACATTTTATAAAAATAATAAATTTATTTTAGTGATGATTGTTTTATAGTCGTCGCTATTAACAACTTAGTAGCGACGGTTCTTACACACATGTCGCTAATAAATCATCATTAGTGATGGTGTAGTCACACTAGTCGCTAAACATATATGCATATTTTCAATAGCATAGAGAAAATAGTTTTAGCGATGACAATATCAGCCGTCCACTAATAAATTATCATTAGCGATGGCTTGTCCACAGTCATCGCTAAATGTATATGTATATTTTACAATAACATAGAAATATTATTTTTAGCGATGGCTATATCATAACCATCTCTATTAACAACATATTAGAGATGCCCATGACACACTTGTCGCTAATAAATTATAATTAGCGGTGATTTTTTCATAGTCGTCGTTAAAAGTACATGCGTATTTTACAATAACATAAAAAAACTAGTTTTAGCGAATGCTGTGTTAGTTATTAGCGACGGCTATGGTGCTCGTCACGAATAGGTCATCATTAGCGATGACTTATTTACCGTCGTCACTATTTTCAGGTTGAATAAAAAATTAGTTGTAGCAACGATTCAGATATAGTCGTCGCTATTACCATTGGCGACAGCTCAAAGAAATATCAAATCCGTTGCTTTTAGTTGATCTTTTATTAGTGACAGTATTGGCCGTTGCTATTATGTATTAGTGACGACTGTTCTTATCAAGAGCGACGGTTTAAGGCGGTCACTAGTGCTAAAAAAGATGATCGATTTAATATATAAAAATATGTACATATTTCAAAAAAAATAATTATGATAAAATTATTATGGACACGGCATTTTCTTTGTTATGTGATAATAGTAGATAAATAACTAATTTATGTATTAATTTAACTATAGTTTCAAATGTAGATAATCATCTATTTCTTAATATGACTATGCAAGTCATCCTCATATATAAGAACGATCTCATTTCGCTCTCTACTTTCTTTCTTTTGAGATTATTAATTTTTGTTAGAATTTATATTATTATATTATTAATTAAAAATATTATTCACTATATTTTTTGATATTTAATATAAATATTTTTTATATTGTGAAACTAATCAGCCATGAATAAGAACTTGTAAAAGTAGACGACGGACAAGAACAAAGCAAGCCAAACATTTATAGAGGGAGACATATAAGGAGATATTTTTTAGGGCAATCTAAAGACTTGATAAGACTGCGATGTATAGATAACTTGATAAGATAGCGGAGTCACCTGAAGGTTCAGATAAACAACCTATCACTATAAAAGGGGGGGTACTCGACGCTCACATGTATGCACAATCTATCCGGACTAGCCTCTCTGCCTCAAATGGATTTGAGTGTCAGAGTGTTTACCCACCAAATCTTCTCAATGGTTCTACAGGTCTCCAGCCCGGAGCTAATTTATCTCGTCCGTTGCGCGAGTTTTTTTGGTCTCGTCGGCCGACGATTGCGAAGCAACTGCAACATGTTCTAATTATAACAAATGATTAAAGTTGGTACAAGATAAATAATTAATAATACCTATACAAGTATTTGGGAGATGTTTACTATAAAACATCCCAATCCCGAACTTAAATAACCGGGTTTGAAAGTGCTAGGTTCTTTTGAATATATTTTAAAATTGGGAATATGCGATGAATGTCAGCATACAAGCATTTTATTGTCCTACAGTCGTGCTGATCAAAACTAAAATTAGACAAAAGCAGGAATACCATGTGGACAAATAAGGTTCTAGAGCCCCACAATTTTTATAGCACTCATAATACATGGAAAGTACATACCAGGAAGAATATCTTGTGGTATCTTAGTCTCTTATAATACATCAAACAAGTCAAGAGAAGAACAAAATGAAAGAAGATTACAATAGAAATACTTGACCGATCACTTTCCTAAATATCAGATCTGTTCTTCTCAGATCTTATATATTCAGATGAGATGTACGTGGCTGCCGCCATATATTCAGCCCCAGCTGACGTACCTCCCTTAGCAAGCCTATACGTACAGTTCGGACATGCATGCATATGGTACGTACCCTTCATGTGGTCAGTATGGGGGGTAGGACCCCAGATTTCTTCCCCTTCACGGGGGCCTTGGTGTCCGGGAAGCACCCCTCGGCGGGCAGATCCGCCAGCGACCCGTCCTCCTCGACGCGGACGGGGAAGGGCAGCAGGTGGCCGGGGAGGTCCACCACCTCCTCGCCCACGTACTTCTCCCACAGGCCCTCGGCCACCTGCTTCACCGTCCGCACGCACTCCAGGCTCTCGGGCTCCAGGAAGACGTCCCCCGGGAGGTGAGGGTGACGGCTTAAGAAGTGCTCGTGCCACAGCGACATCCGGAAGCCGTGCACGGCGCCGCGGGCTCTGCCCTCGGTGCTGTTCAGGTGGCCGGGCTGGTAGGAGCCGTGGGCGATCTCCGAGTCCCTGCAGCCTTCCAGTGATCTCTGGTTCAAGTTTGCGGAGCCTACTATGACGTACTCATCATCCACTGCATGCCAATACATATAATATATATAGAGAACAAGTTATTAAAAACTTCAATCTTGCTAATTAATCGGATTAATTAATATGTTCAGAAACCTCTGACGTATGCAGCGAAATCTCCATATGCATGCAGGTATATATTCCATTGCGTCTGTTCTTAGCAACCTTACTATTTTGTTAAACTTGAGATTAATTTGCTCATTCCACCTGTATTCACCACGCCTACTGTAACATCTATTAGTACCATCTCCTGACACCAAATTGGAAAGAGAAATACTTTGGTACCATTAAAATTGGCACACTCAATAAAATTGTGCCAACTCAAGGATGGGGTATCATGATATATATATCTTATCCCTACTTTTTCAACTTAATGTTTGATATGAGATTAAATAGGAGATAAGAGATAAGTTAATCTTATCCCATGTTTGGTACTTCAAGAAAAATGGGGATAAACCTGATTTAAGTACTTTGAAGATATCCTAAAAAAATAGGAGTATATTGGGGATAGATCATCCCACCTTTTTGGTGGGATAGATTATCCCCATTTTCTAATCTTAAAAATATCAAACAAAATTAAGGCAAATTAAGAATGGGGATAATGTATCCCCAAATTAATTTACCTCTATCCCCATTTTTTTTAATCCCATACCAAACATGCCATAAAAAGGGTTGGGTGGCACACCCTCATTAGATGTGTCTAGTTAATATACAACAAAAAATGTGTATTAAATATTTTTCAGTTAAAAAATATTTAATGCACACTAAAAATATACATTAAATGAGCACACTTTATAAGAGTGCACCACCTCAATTTAAGGTTGACGAAATAGGTATGGGGGTATATTATGGTTTAGGGTTTAGATTTGACACAAACTAATAAAAATATGTCACATCATCATTTGTAAGGAGGAAGTCAATGACACCTCATAGAAAAGTAGGGTTGTACAAAATATGGTCCAAACCGAAAAATCGAACCAGTTCGGTTCGGTTTCATGGGCCTGGTGGTTCAGTTCGGGTTGAGGCTGGGAAATCGAAATGAACCGAATATATATATATATATATATATATATAATTATATAAATAATAGAATTATACAAAAAAGGGTAGCGCAGTGGAGGGCGGCGTCGCGCGCCAAAACGTAACTTTTTGCCACTTTTTAGAAAAACACCAAAAAAATACCAGAAAAATTGGATTTCGGTTTTTCTGTTCGGTTCGGTTCACCGAATGAGTTCGGTTCGATTTCTTCCAAAAATGAAGGAAACCGAACCGAACTGAATCGAACCGAACCGAACCGAACCGTGTACAAAGAAAAGAAGGTTGTGGTGTGTTTTGAATGGTGTTAAAAGTTGTCTAAAAAGTTTGCTAGGTACTAAACCATTTTCCATGGAGAAAATAATATCTAAGGCCTATGGCAAAAACCGGCTCGGTCAGATACGGGTCGACCTTGAGGTGGCCCATTATTTTAGCCGTTGGGCTCTCACTCCTCAGCCCAGCACAGATTGGACTACCCAGTGGATTACGTAAGGCCCGGTGATCCACTGGGTCAGCCGGGTCCATTTCACACAGAGACCTTGTGACCCAAGGCCAAGGAAGTGAAGGAACAACATCTCTCCGCTTAATTTGGACGAAAGAAATTTAAATTAGAGATGGTTATAACTTATTTAGGATTGTTATAAGAATACAAATTTTTTTTGATAGCTCTATTTTTACTCTCAATAAAGAATATTTTAGATTAAATATTTTAAATGGAAGCTGAAAATGGGTCCCTATATATCTATGAAAACAGCTTCCAAAGATAACCATGTCCTTTCCGGAATTAAAATTTCTAAAATCCCCGTAGATATGTTTACTGTTCTTTTAAGAATATGCCTAAATATCTTCACTCTTTTGACCTTTTTTGGTAGATATGTTTAAGTGACGCTCTTATACTATAATATTTTCGTTGCAAAATAATCTGACCATTTAGGTCTAAATGTCAGTTGCTATTCGAACCCCTATTAAATAACATAACCATATATAAACCATGGTTTTGCACGGCGGAGCGAATCGGCTCGATTCGCCCGTATCGGAGCGAATCGACGCCGGCCAGTAAGCGTGATCCGCCTGGATCCGCTGTCCGCCAGGGAATCAAATCTGGCCAACAGTTCCAGGCGAATCGGGACTTCAGCCATGACTGCCCAACAGTTTCCAGGCAAATCGGGTCGATTCGCCCCGATTCGGGGCGAATAGGAGCGCATCAGGGCGAGCCCGATTCGCCCCGAATCGGCGCACCAGCAAACCATGATATAAACCTTTAACTTTCATAAATTACCAATGTTTCCTGAATTCATCTAAATGATTGGACTCATGCATTTATGCTTTTTATAACCATTAAAATTCATGATAAAAATATAAATTTGAAAATATAAAATATCTATACAACATGTAACCAGACCGTCAGGTTTTTACAAAGCGTATTTTGAGAGATGATATTCGTACTTTTAGTGTGACGGAAATCGAACTAAAAGTAATAAGAGTATATTAGGAGTATTTTTGAAAATTTATGAAAGTTGAAGACATATATATACACACAACTACAAAAGTAACTTATGTACACATATAGGGCTGTAAATGGATCCAGATGATCGATTCCAATTTGTATCTGGTATATAATATATATTAGGAGCATTTACAGACATTACTATATTGAATCTTAGATCTAATGATCTGTATATATATAATATATAAATGTAATAATATGAATATTTTGTTTAGAGAATATTTTTGATATTTATTTTTTTATATAAATTTTTAAATTTATTTTTAATTCACTTAATATATTTTATTAAATTTATATTTTCGAAACGAATATGCGGATCCACTCCGAATATAAAAAAACCGATAATATCCGTATCTAAATTAAAACTAAAAAACCGATATCCCATCCACTCCGTTTCTATGTAGTAAAAACAAAGATGAGTTAATTAGTCAGATGGCTTACCTATCATGAGCTTGGAGTGCACGTAGATGAGGAACCGGCGATTGACCTGCGCCCTCCAGTAGTTCGTCTCCGGCTCCGGCTGCTCCGGGGACACGTACTCCCCTGGCTGCTCCACCTCTCTGTTGCCTAGACAGAAGAAGTTGAGGTAGTCGCAGGGGTGCGCCCTCCCGCGCAGCCCCGCCTCGTCTATGGCCTTCGTTACCATCTCGTACATCATCTCCATGGTCAGCCTGTTCCAGTGCAGGATGGCCTGCACGGTGTCGCTCTCTGGCTCCCCTTCCGGCCACATGGGGGTGACCACGTACACCGCGAACCTCTCCCCCTCCTGGATCTTTCTCACGATCTTGGCGGCCATCTCGATGGGCACCAGGTTCAGGCACTCGCTGTCCTGGTCTGCCTTCCAGGACGCGCAGCTCCCGAAGAAGTACTGGTTTTCTATGTAGATGAATCGCGTCGCCCTCCTGATCGCCTCGACGTAGCCGGAGTGGATGCTCTGTTCGACGACGACGTCCTTCCCGCTGACCAGACCCATCCTGGACGCCTCCCGCGGGTCCGACGGGAACCCCACGACGGACGCGTCGTCGATGGACCGGAACACCTGCACGTTCCAGGACTCCCCGTCGTCGGGATCCCCCTCCTTCCGGGGCGCAGGGAAGAGCTCAGGGTAGTCCTGGATCTTCATCAGGCAATCCGACAGGTGGGATGGCGCCTGCTTCTTCCACCTCTGCTCGAAGTTGCAGAGGACGTCCAACGCTGCGGGCCCCTCCAGCTTGGAGTGTATGTCGTGCCACGGCTCCCGCGGGCCGCCGTGGCATAAGTCGGCGTTTGGGAAGTTGTTCTGCTGGAAGTCGTCGTGGTAGGTGGTGTCGAGGTTCCGGAACAGCGTGTGATTCTCGTCGTCGTACCTCCCGTCGCAGAGGTCGACGCCGCCAACGAAGCTGACGATCCGCCTCGGCGCCGAGGAGTCGCCGTCGTCGCCGCCGCCTTCTCCGCTACCGTCAATGGGGGCGTCGAGCGTGATGGTCTTCTGATGGTGCGTGAACTCCGCCGCCGTCTCGATCTGCTCCACGACGCTGAGCGTGTGGTCGGCATTGCGGGGGCACAAGAAGCACCTCACCTTGGTCTTCTCGAAGAACTCGTGGGTCTCCAGGTCGTGGGTCTTCATCAGCCCGGCGTTCCCCAGCAGGGCGAGCGAGGTGCGGTCCTGCCAGACCATGACCAGAACGGTGACGCCCTCCTCAGCCTTCCGCTTCAGCAGCTCCCCGATGGTGACGCCCTCGGCTCCGGGGATCATCCGCTCGGGGTCCCGCACCAGGGTGATCTTGACATTTACCGACCAACCAACGACGTAGATGAAGTGCTTGGCCTCCAGGATCGCGTGATAGATGTCCTCCCACAGCCGGGGCGGGCGGTAATCCCCGCCGCCGGCGAGCGGGATCACGGGACAGAACCCGTCGGAAAGGTGGGAGTTCTGGTAGAGCGTGACTCCGCCGCCGGTCCTGTGAGGGAAGTGGGTGCTGGGCACGCCGGAGAAGTCCGAGAGTCGGATGCCGGCGTTCCAGCCCGGGTCGGACGCCACGTGGGAGAACTTAAACCGAACTGGATCTTGGCATTGGGAAGCTTCTGGCCGTCCCCGTCGAAGAGGTCCAGCCAACGCTCCACGGGTTCGCCGGTCAGGAGGCGGGAGATGGGGACCTTGGCACAGCCCAGGACGGCGGCGGCCACCGGGAACTCGTCTTTGACGGAGACGACGAGGGTGGAGGAAGTGTAGCAGCAGTAGATCCGGAAGGAGTCCTCCCATCTGGGGTTCTGGGTTCCGAATCCGATAAGCCTGGTCCGGGCGACGCGGGCGGCGCCGATGTCGAGAGTGGCGTAGACCCTGGTTTGGGTGAGCTCACGCAAGTGCAGAGCTTTCCCTATCTTCTCCGTCACCTGACCAGTGCATGGGTAACATTATGCGCCAAGCATGTCATAAACCCTCATTTTATGTTACTCACAGTACTCTCGCATCAAACCATGCAGAGATATTTATCTATATACATATATATATTAAAGTACGTAGAGTGATCCATTAATTAACCAACCTTGAGGATGGAATCGATCATCTGGGAACGATGGAGATGTTTTGCTTGGAAGATGGTGGCGTCGAGCACGCCATGGAGGAACTGTGGAGCCTCTTCTTCCGCCATAGCTTCGTTCTGTCGTCTTCCCTCTCCTGCAAGAAAACACTGCACATGCATCGACCTGCAGAACGATCGACTCTATATCTACTTACACCAAATTTATCGGTTCTTTTGGGCTCCTCGATACAAGTCGATGTCAACTTCACAAGGGTGAAGCTGCCTTCAAAACAGCACGTCAACATGCTAAAGGCGTCCCTGAATTATAAGTTAAAGCGCTCTCTCTCTCTCTCTTTCACACACACATCACAGAGAGTACGAGAGTGGAACAGAGGGGGGGGGGAGGTGAGGTCGGGAGGGGAAGGTGTTCCAACCAGTCTTCAGGAATAAAGTGACCTTCTAAAGTTAGCAGAATTGATGAAGTGATCTTCTAAGCTAGCAGAGTTGAACACCCCTCTATCGATATTAAAATATCAAAGTTCAAAGTTAAATCTTGATAGGTGTATGTGATAGCAGAATATAAGATCACACTACCTAAAAAAGTGCATGCCAATGATGCCATCATTGCTGAAAAGATGTCCAGTGCAATAATACCACGCGCAGGATTTTAGGGTGAAGGTATATATGCATCACTCTTTTTTTTTATTTATTTTTGGATAATATTGGCATCACTCATTTTTGGATGTCTGTTGCTCCAAAATGGATCAGAACAAATGAAAGCGACAGACGATTTCTTTCTATATATATATATATATATATTATATATATATATATGTGAACCAGAATATTAAGCAAACAAATGGTTAGGTGATACGTACGACTGCGAACTTAGTACGCCTCTTCACGTGCTTTCGGATCGATGGAGCGCAGCGGATTGACCGCTGCATTCCGACAAGAAATTGTGCTTTTGCTTAAACATTATTAATATGAATGATACTACTTGCTCACAACCATATAAGTGATAAGTCACCAATATAAATTAATTAAGATAAAAAGTTACGTGGATCATATTCTATGCCTTCTCATTTCTGTGTCAGATAGATCATGTGAGAGTTGAATAAGTTATGACGTGCATGCTAAATGTATTTATATATTGTACATGCAAATTAATATGCGGCAAGTATTATTCTTTGAATAAATTCTAGGGGCTTTTTGAGAAACAAAGAAAGGTGGGTTAGGATAAGATCATAATTTTTAAATTATATATATATATAGATATATATATATATATATATATATATATATATATATTCACTTTTTCCATGGCTGTAATTTTATTGTTTTAGTGAAATAATAAAGCAATTTACCAGAATTTTCCTATCCAAATCGGATATGTGTTAATAGTAGTTAGAATTTCATTTTCTCGATGCTAGGAACATTCCTATTTTCTTTGGTTTTTATTTCTCCACCGCTGACTAGAATATTTTCTCATCTCTCCCCATAAAAATATTTTCTTTAAAAAATACTTCTCATAAATCTTCATTTCCTAGCATCGATTCTCCTAATTCTTCATGATTTTCCAAAAAAAATGGAGAGTATAAAGTTTACTATAAACTTCCCCTAAAATTGAGATAAGAACCTCGTATCAGATGACTATTGTGCAGATATTGATGGTGCACCTACTATTCAATGTCAGAACAATTAGCAATTGGGCCCATTTTAAGATGTATTATAATCTTTATTCTTTTCTATGAAAGAGCAATATTTTCCCGTTTAATATATATATAAACACTTCAAAAGATGTCGTAGGTCTTTTTCATCCTTTCATAACAAAATAAAAGGGTTTTTTACATGCAGTCCCAAATTCGATTTTCAAAAGATTTATATGATCTACATACAATCTTCCATATGTGTAAACTTAAAACTTTTATGATTGGGATGAAAAAAAAAGGTGGTAAGAGCGTAGGATATAGACTCAAATTCGAGTGGCTCTGTGATCGCTCACTCGCACCACTTTGCCACATTCTCCACTATCAAAAGAAGAAAAAAAAATAATTTTTTTCCTAAATATCCTTAACAAAAAGTTTATTACGTGAGGATCCATCTAACATTTGTATTTAGGTGAATGCCCTTGTTATGGATAAAAGAGACCATGAGAGAGACTTGGTCATAACCGACCATGGTGAAAGTGACGAATGTCAGTCCCTCTTTTGACTAATCAACTTCAAATGAAGGGCTATCATGATGTGGTTTTTATAGGGGTAAAAAAATGTTACATGAAATTAATGTCTATTAAAAGGATTTTTTTTTACAAAAATATTCGAAACCCTAAAACCATATATATATATATTACATAAAATTTAATGTCTATTAAAAATATATTTTTGCAATGAACATTTTAATTGAAGTATTCACGAAAAAGACCCAAAACAAAACACAAACAGGCGCGCGCGCACACACACACAATCATTTGAACAGTTGAACGGTGGTGGCTGCCCTTCTTAAAAAGCCATCTCAATTCTCAGCGTAGAGGCTAGAGCTTGCTAAAGGTTCTTCTCTTTTTTAGCTGTCTTTTATCTCCTTTTTCCCAAATCACCTAACTTTTTCATAGCCGACAAGTCAAAGATGTACTGTTTCATTTGAGACATTTTAATATGTCAATAATATTTTAACGATTAGAAATTAGTTGTGTTTTAATACTGGTTTCTGCTTCCTTGTGAATTATTTTAACTTTTAAACTTTCGTATTTGAAATGGCTCTTCCCAGATTTCTATCTCTTTGCCCATTTCCAGCCCTCAACATATATGTTGGTGTAGAGGGTCGACAGATGTAACATCTTTTTTTAAGAATGCCTAATAGGGTATTTAGTTACACTTTTTTTTTTAATTCTTTCTAACTAAAAAATTAGACTGGTCAATTTTTGACTGAAAATTTAAAATTGTGAAAAACTGTTACTATCTATTTGACAGAACTGACATATTTTAAAAATTTTTATAGACCAGACTCTTTTTCACTTTATTATTTTTTAATAAAGAAATTTTGCAATAAGTACCACCCACTCGATAAATAATTATTATAGGTGTGACATTTTAATGAAAAGTTGAGGTAATTATTGTATAAAAATTTCTTTAATTGAGATATATCATGATGACACATTCTTATACAATCCTCGATTATATCTCTCAAAACGACTGTCATACTGATAGTAGTGCGCCTATCATTCCTCTTTATGTAATATATATCACAGTCCGGCGAAGTATCTCACACTGGTCGCCGGCAGCCATGAGTTCCCACTTATGAATGATCCCACCGTGAAGCCGTTCGCCTGCTGCTGGGTGAGGCTCGTCCTCAGCCCCTTCCACTTCACCCGGTTCTTGGTGCGCGCCCCGAGTCCGAGGGGGGGGGGCTGTGCAGGGGAGGAGGGCGGCAGGGAGGAGGGGGTCTGCGCAGTGGAGGAGGGGGAGGCGGGGAGGGGGGGTTGATCAAGGGGAGGAGGGGGCTGCGCAGAGCTTGGGCTGGCAGGGTGAGGTGGGGGGGGGGGGCGCAGTGGAGGCGGGGTGGGGTGGGGAGGGGGCGGCGCAGTGGAGGAGGGGGCGGCGGGGGTGGGGAGGAGGAGGGGGCTGCGCAAGTGGGGTGGGGGGGGGGGTCCGCAGGAGGGGGCTGCGCAGGGGAGGAGGGGGCGGGGCGGGGGGGGGGGAGGTTCTGCAGAAGAGACGAAGTCGAAGCGCGATTCTCTCTTTTAGAAAAAAAATAGATCGACATTTTTTTTTTTGGAAGAGATATAGGTATTGCAGGATTCTCTCCTTAAAAATAAGAAATGGTGTACCAAACATAACTGCACTTGCTTCTCTTCTTTTTAAAAAAAAATAAGGAGAAAAAGAGGTAAAAAAATTATAACCAAACACCCTATAATACATATCAGAGTTAGCGAATGACACCAATAGATGAGTCCATTTAGTTAGCATAAGTCGATTAATTTTTTTGATTAACTTATATAAATCACATACTTAAAAATTAATGTATTTTTGTGTAAAAAAATTCAAATTATATGACACTTAATTAGTCCATTAGAAATTAATTCGTTATTAACTTTCATGTTGATCATCTTTATACAATTATATCGATGTAAAAGATTAATTAAGAATTTTAAAAATTATCATACATGCCATTGCATGCATGGCGGTGGGATAAGGGGGTGGGTTTTAGATGGGATCTCTCCCATGCCATCCCAATCCTTACATAAGGAGAAGGAGAGGTCTCGCGAAGGCTGGCAGGCAAGAGGAAGAAAAGGTATGGATTTAGATTAGTTTTTTATTTTTATATACTTTATAGGTAGTTTAAAGCAATTTTTAATTAGGAGAAAATATTTTTATTTTGTTCAAGAATAATGTGATTATCTTTAATAGTTAAGAAGTATATAAAGGAGACAGAGTAAGTTTTAAACAGTATTTTAGAGTTGGTTTAGAACTCATCTTAAAAGTAAGGTTTACCGTGTTGTTGCATATCATAGTGGCATGATCGATATGGTTCAGTGATTTTACTTATTTATATATTATATTATTATTTTTTTGTCAATTGTAGGATTGAACCGTGCATCATTAAGATGAATTGGGTACGACCGAGTAATCCGACACTGCAAGCCTTGCTTAAAAGTAAACATTTGATGATCTCAATTCATGTTAATTATTATTCATATTGTTTTAATTTAATTTTGACATGTGATATTTGATTTTTATATAAGAAAACTGTACAATTAATTTAGAGATGTTTACATCATGTTTAAATAAAGAATTATATGATAATTATTATAATCTATATCAATTTGGCTCTGCCTAACTAAAATACTACGTGACATCTCTCAAAATATTCTCTCTCCTTTTTCTTCGTGCTCTCTCTCCTCTATCCCACTCCCCATCTAGATTTTATACGATTAAATGTTGATGGCACTCTCATAATTTTGGGAATTAGGTCCAATGTCAATAAAATTATTTTATCCTTAGATAATGTTACCGTAGTCGTAACATAGGTCGGCTCAGACCGAGGTGACTGCTGAGGTGCTCCTCGTGGAAGAATGAGCCGAGACGACCAAGCCGATGAGTCCTGTCTGAGGCGCGCTTGGCCGACGTATGACGCTGGTTCCGAGCTCCTGATCTGACTTGCAAAGTCCGCCGAGAAATCTCGACGAGGAGACACTCCGACGCTGTTGTCAGTCGCTAGCCGAGCAGAATGGCCTAACTTGTGGAGTGTCTGCCTCTTATATAGTGCTAGGACACCTGTGCAATAGTTGGACGACCCCGCGGATCTCGCAGGGGATCTCCGCGATTGACGCCAGATTGTGGTCTTCACTGGCACGCCAGATCATCGTGACTATGGTCTTAATGACTGCAGTTAACGTGCGTGATCCTCGATGGTTACCTCTAGTTACCATTCCGGCAGATACACAAACCATGCTCCGATAATGCCACGGACGCATCGGGTTCCAAGTCGGTGAGGTCGAGCCGAGGTTAACCACGTCTAAGACCGATCTGAGGCATTCGGTCCAAGGGAAATGAGGAGGTCATATCCTAACTGACCACTTAGGACACGTTCTAGCCTTCTCAAGTCGTCAGCTGACACAAGCCACGTCAGTATGCCGCCTAAGCCCCTTGAGGTCGTCTGAACCGACCTGTTGGGAACTACCCGTATCATTGGCCCCCCAGGTTTACGTCGGACTAGGAACGTGGGCCGAGGTGAATCTGTTGGTGTATTTTTTCTAGTGACAAGTGTCTGGCCACGTGGCTCTGTCAGCCCACGTGGCCCGCTCCGTGCCTCATCGCCCAGCTGTCAGATGCTGCCTTGTCTCAAGTCACATCGTGACGTTGTCAGAGCTGCCCAGTGCCGCATTATACTGATATGACGCCTCGACTGCTGCACGGCGACAATAGTCATCACGTCCCCCTCGACTCTCGTGAGCCATCATGGAGCTCCTCGCCACCTGTACCGATCGGAATCCGAGGTTACCCTCGATGGCCCATCCGGTAGCGCCACGTGTCAAGATCTTAACCGCTATTGTCGTCGAAAACTATCTATCGTTGGACCTAATCAGCCCCCCCAGCACTATAAATAGTGAAGTCTGCTGCCGAAAAACCACCCTTGCTCTCACGCACGAGCATCCTTCAGACGACTAGCTGACGACCTTCGTGCCGCCGTCCGAGCACTCGTCTTCTGTCCATTGCTTCTCTTGAGAGGTAAGCCATGAGCTCTACCTCGTACAATCCTTCCACTTCCTCTTCCTCATCTGAAGGTTCTCCTTCCGAGAACTTCAGTGCTTTGGGATTATCCGGAGCGGATTTTCCTCGTCCTTCCGAGAAAAGGATGCCTCTCCTTGAGGCCGCTCGGCCCGACGTTCAGGCGTCGGATCCCACCGAGGAGTCTTCTGATTTGGAGGTTCATCCTAGGGCCTACGTCCCAGAAAGCTTTCTTCTCACACCTCGGGATCTCTTCGGCAAGCTGACACCATTGTTGATGCTCGGTGCGAGATCGACGAAGAGACCTCGCAATGGATGAAGACTCATCCAGGTCTCGTCCTCCCCGAGGATTTCACCATATATACTTCTAAGCAGCTCCCTGCCTACTACACCATGCCGAGTGGAGTTTGCATCTACTCCGAGGTAGTCCGAGAAGGCTTCCGGCTACCCCTCCATCCTTTCATCATTCTTCTACTCATTAAGCTGGGAGTCGCTCCATCGCAGCTGACCACCAACTCTTGGAGGTCGGTTGTTGGCTTCCTGGCTGTTTGTGCTCTGGCTAAGGTCATTCCGACCACACACCTCTTCTTTCATTGTTTCTCTGTAAAAGCATTCAGAGACTAGTTGTACTTCGCAGCTCAGTCAGGTCAGCAAATTCTTGGCCGAATTCCTTCCTCTATCCACAACTGGAAGAGGAACTTCATTTTTGTTCACTCCCCAACCGGATGGCCCTTCCCGACCACTTGGTCGGCGGTGAACATCTGAGATAAAGCTTTTCTCCCACCAAATCTTGTTGCATCCGAGCTCTCGGAGTTTGAGTCTATGCAGACGGTGGAGCCTCCCAACTTATTCGAGCCTTCCGAAAAGCTGTTCGAGCTGATAGCTAAGGCTAGCCGAGGTCTGATATTATTGTCGACGTTCTTTCTTTGGTTGTCGTCTAATCATTTCTAATAACTGATTGATTCTTCTCTCGCAGTGATGGCCGACAAGGGTAAGTGGCCAGCGCCATCTTCCAAGGCGAGGGACAACGTCTCGCTTTCCGAGATAGCTACACGTGAGCTTATGTCAAGGAGCAAGAAGAGTGCAAGCCGAGGCTCGAAGCGCGGTCGCTCGGCCGAGACCGACATCTCCGCTGCTACCTCGTCGCATCGGCCCCTGAGAAGATGCAATCATCAGAGAAGAGGGTGCCATCCAAACGTCCTCGACCTGCCACGACCCCGATCGAGGTCACCTCCTCGGGCTCTTCTCTTCCTACGTCGCCCTGTCGGTCGAAGGAGCCCAATGCTACATAGTGGGGCCAACAATCAGTCCCCGCTAGAGTCAAAGCCCGCTCATTGGCCCAGAAATTCAACGAGGTCATTGAGGATTTCTATAGGGCTACGCAAGAGCAGCTGGCGTCGTTCGGGACGCTTTTGCTTCAGGTCGAGTCCTCCCGAGCCTCAGTCGAAGCGCGTGTAGCCGAGGTCGAGGCCAAGCTTGAGGCTGAGAAGAAGCTGAGAGCCGAGGAGGCCGAAAGGGTGGATAAGCTGCTCTAGGAGGCCCACGAGAAGACAAAGGCTGACACTGTGCGACTGGTGGCTGAGGAGCAAAAGAAGGCATTCGACGATGCTGTCACCGACTATCGGGAATCTGACGAGCTCAAAGCTGAGGTCATCAAGCTCTTCAAGCAAGGGTATGACTTCTGCCTTGGACGTGTTCAGGAAACATTTTCCGAGCATCGACCTCTTCGAGATCATAATTGATGCAGAAGACGACGAGGAGGCAGATGTCGTCGACGGAGACGAGAGCATTGCTGCCGCCGTCAACGACATGCAGGTCGCTGCTGTCAAAAATGTCCTGGAGACCACCGCCGAAGACGTTATAGCTAACGAGTCTATTGTACCCGACAACGAGGAGACTCAGGTTGGCATCGATGTCATCATAGACTAACGCCCAAACAAGTGTACCCTTCGGCGCTACGCCAAGGCCTCTTGTATCTTTTAGATTATCAATATAACTCCATTTTGAACCATTTGCTCATTTTTTGCACACGTTTAGGTCATCGGTTTTATCTGAGAACTTAACCTTAAAGGTACCGAGATTATGCTTAACATCGATATCATCTCCATCTAATGTGGCCCATGGTGACCGTATCAACATCTAAAAATATTTTAGCCGACAAGAAATAGTCGTGCGGTAGCAGCTTTATATTCTGTGTTGTCGCGACCATATTCATGTCCGCGAGCTCAATTCTTGGGGTTGTCACTGACCTCTATCACATGATTTTTGAGGTAAGCTCTTGACGAGTGCCAAAGTGACTTTGTCGATTTGGATGCCGAAGCGACCTTATCTCAGGTCACTCCAGCGAACTCCGACGTCCTCGCTTATCACGTGTGCCGAAGTGACCACACCTTCAATTCACGTCGGACGTCGTCTCTCAGTTCCCAAAGAGTGCTGAAGCAACCTCGTTCAGTGAACTACGACATCCTCATTCATCATGTGTGACGAAGTGACCACGCCATCAATTCACGTCGAATGTCGTCTCTCAGTTCCCGAAGAGTGTCGAAGCGACTTCGTTCAGCGAACTACGACATCCTCGTTCATTGACTTGTTCTCATGTTGTTGGGAATCAACTGAGTGCCCATGGGATAACAAATGACGATGCTATAATGCGACTCGCCAAGTTTCCATCATTCACCCACATTTAAATCATGCAGGTTCAAAATAAATTTAAATTTATTGACAAATTAGAAAAAATATCACAGGTTCACAAAATAGCCGACCTGTACATCACATAACTCGTCGGACCTGCGACATATGTCCCCAATTGCATGGTATGAGCCTTCAGCTCAGAGTGCTTATTAACATGGTATTCGATACGACTAGATTACGTAAGTAAGGTTGCCAACGACAACGAGTCTGAGGTAGACTACTAGGCCTTCCGAGCTGGAGGTATGAGATCTACTGGGAAAGAGTAAGGGATTCCCTCAGGACGATGTTCTAAACGAGTCGTCATTTCCCATTTTTAACTGTTCTCTAGAGATACTTGTCGAAGTAACCTATATGTTCCAAGTCGGCCCCTGGTCGATCATGGATGATGCCTCAAGGGCTCTTTAATGTCCGCACTTAGTTGAGATCAACTAAAGGGGTGTTGGGAAAAACCGTACTGACCTTTTGTAGCGTTTTCTCACAGACGACGCCAATGTTACCGTAGGCGTAACATAGGTTGGCTCAGGCCGAGTTGACCGCTGAGGTGCTCTTCATGGAAGAATAAGCCGAGACGACCAAGCGATGAGTCCTGTCTGAGGCGCACTTGGCCGACGTGTGACGTTGGTTCTGAGCTCCCGATCTGACCTGTAAAGCCTGCGAGGAGACACTCCAACGCTCTTGTCAGTCGCTAGCTGAGCAGAATGGTCTAGCTTGTGGGATAGAACAACATACCTGCGCTTGTGGAGTGTCTGCTTCTTATATAGTGTTAGGACACCTGTGCAATAGCTAGACCACCCTCGGATCTCGCAGGGGATCTCCGTGATTGACGTCGGATTGTGGTCTTCACTGGCACGCCAGGTCATCGTGACCATTGTTTTAATACTCGAATACATTGGGTTGTGATTTTTTTTATAATTTATTATCTTAAACTCTTCATATAATATTCAAAAATTAAATTATGAGATTGTGTTGTAAACTTTTTAAGTGTTGTAAGTTTAGATACTCAAATATATTATGTTGCGAACTTGTTTAAACTTTGAAAGTTTAAGTACTCGAATACATGGTGTTATGAATTTTTTTTGGAAAATATTCATTATCTTTTGTGAATTGTTTTTGGAAAAACTTCTTATCTTAAACTCTTCATATTATTCTAACATTCTCTTTTGAGATCTATAATTATAGAGCTAATTTTGTTTATGCTCAATAAAAAGGATTTTTTAAAATAAATTTATTTAAAAAAATATTCACACAAATATGTCTAACTCTAATATACTTACAATCTATGCCTCCCACTAAACTTACAAAATTTCAATACAACTTTCTCTCTTTCTTCGAACTTGTATTAACTCAATGTAACTTACACACTTTCTATGTGTGTACGTTACATTTAATCTGTGTAAGTTACATTGAAATTGTGTAAGTTGCAGAGAAACTATGTAAGTTGTAAATAAAAGTGTAAGTTACACTGAATCAGTGTAAATGAGAGGTATAAATTTGTAAATATATTAGATCTAAACATATTTCTATAAATTTTTTAAAATAATATTATTTTAAAATATGTTTTCTAAAAATAATTATAAAATTTATTTATTTAAAAATTTAAAAAATCCGTCTAGGTAATCATCTAGTACTATTTAATTGAACACTAAATATATGTCAAATAAAAGTAACACGATGATCGTTAAGTTTAATGTTTCTATCACGTCACCTTAATCAATTTATATCATAATATTATCACTTCGATTGTAAGAATGAAGGAAACATAGAACATCTTTAATTTATATTTTTAAGCCTTGTACATATTCTATAAACCATAAAGTTTTATATTTATGCTAAGAATAATAGTATATATTCATTTAGTAATAGTAAGCATGCATGGTATTATTATTTTTAAAATACTTATATATAACAGTAGCACGGTGGGACACCGTCACAACAAGAGACGACGGATTTAGCGACGGTCTTTCCGAAGAAATTTTCTTCGGCCTTTCTGACGGATTATATCTGTCAAAAATTACGTCGAAATTGTCGACGGATTTTCTGACAGAAAACTTTTCCGTCGAAAAATTGTGACAATCTTTTTGACTGATTTTTATTCGTCAAAATACAGACAAAATTTTCGACGAATTTATATCCGTCGGAAATTCCGTCGCTAAGGCCCCCAAATTTCTAAAACCCCCTCTCTCTATCTCTCTTTCCTTCGCACGCTCTCTCTCTCTCCTCACTCGCGCTCCCTCCGGCGACGGGACGCCGCCGCCCCGGCTCACCACCATCACCGCCTCCGGTTCGCCGCCGTCCCCACCTCCGGCTCACCACCCTGCCCCTGCCACCGTCACCGCCTCCGGCTCGCCACCTTGCCGCCGCCGCAGCCTCCGGCTCGCCGCCCTGCAGCCTTGCCGCCGGTATGCCCCATCCCCCTCCAGATGACCCCCCTCCTCTCCCCCTCTCGACGATTGTCCCCCCCCTCCCCTGCACAATGTACGATTTTGGGGACAATCTAGATACAACTCCAGTGTTGTCCACATATGCGAGTTCAGTCGCTCCTCCGGCCTACGCGAGTTCGTCTGCTGTGACGCCCCGCGGTGGAAACGACATCAAAACCCTCATCCGGATAGAGTTGTCACCGCAGCTGTAGTTGCATCTTGGCGCCATGGTCGAGCAGCTGGTGGCTGCCATTCGGGGAGCAGGCACCTCACAGCAAGCCCCTCAAGGTCAGTATTACTTTTAATTTCATATAGTTTGAATAAAATCAAACCACTAATCTAAACTTTAGAACACGCAAACCACTAATCTAAAAAAAATCCAAGTGTAAAAAGTTAGAACACACAAGTCGGGGTTCAAAATGTGAAATATGGATCTGATTGGCGTGTCGTTTGCTTCGACATGACTGGGTGGGTGAGAGCGACGTATGAAAACTGAAGGAATCCTGATTGGAATTCCGGTTTGGGTTTGGCCCTCAAACCAATAATCTAAAAAAAAACCTAAATGTAAAGGGTTAAAACACACAAGTCGAGGGATAAAAATGTGAAATAGGGATCTGATCGGCGTGTAGTATGCTCCGACACGACCGAGTGGTGAGAGTGACGTGTGGGAATTGACAGAATCCTAATCGGATTCTGAGTTTGGGCTTGGCACTCAAACCACTAATCTTAAAAAAACCCAATGAAAAGGGTTAGAACACACAAGTCGAGAGTCCAAAATGTGAAATAGGGATCCGATCGGTGTGTCGTTTACTCCGACACGACTGGGCGGGTAAGAACGACATGTGGAAACTGACCGAATCCTGATTGGAATTCCGGTTTAGGTTTGGCCCTCAAACCACTAATCTAAAAAAAACTCAATGTAAAGGGTTAGAACACACAAGTCGGGGGTTCAAATGTGAAATAGCGATCTGATTGGCGTGTCATTTGCTCAACACGACTGGGTGGGTAAGAGTGACGTGTGGAAACTGACGGCATCCTGATTGGAATTCCAGTTTAGGTTTGGCCCTCAAACCAACTAATTAAAAAAACCCATTATAAAGGGTTAGAACACGCAAGTCAGGGGTCCAAAATGTGAAATAAGGATCCGATCGGTGTTCCGTTTGCTCCAACACGACCGAGTGGGTAAGAGCGACTTGTGAAAATTGACGAAATCCTGATTGAAATTCTGGTTTGGGTTTGACCCTCAAACAACTAATCTAAAAAAAAAAGCCAAATGTAAAGGGTTAGAACACACAAGTCGGGGATTCAAAATGTGAAATAGGGATCTGATCGGTGTGTTGTTTGCTCCGACACGACCGGGTGGGTAAGAGTGACGTGTGGAAACTGACGGAATCTTGATTGGAATTCCGTTTGGGTTTGGCCCTCAAACCACTAATCTAAAAAAACCTAAGCCTCAGTTTGGTAATGGGTTGGGATCAGGGATAACTCCAACCCATGAATAAAGTTATTGAAGGTTAACTCAGTTTTAGTTTGTTTTCTTGTGAGTTAACTCACTTTAACGAAAGTGAGTTAATTTACTTTTTGTTAAGTGCTTTGGTAAGGTAAAGTGAGTTAACTCTCTAACTTAGTTACAAAATACCCAAAATACCCTTTCACTGCTCACTTTTTTTTAATGTTCTTACAATGGCGTCCTTTTTAAATATGTAAAATTAAACAATAATGTACAATAAATAAATCTATAAATCTGTAAAATGAAAGCGTCCTTTTTAAATATGTAATAAATTAATTCTATTTCTTATTGCATTCTTATTTTTCACGTGGACCAAAATATAAAAATGTGTAATTTGTCAAAATTAGAATGTATAAAATTTACTAAAACTTATTAATTTAATTACTTTCTTCTATTAATTGTCAAATTTCCCACTGCGCCCCCACGACCACTGTCGCTTCGCTTCCTTCCGCCTCCGCTCGGTGCCGAAACGAAGAGAGCCCGAGCGCCCACGCACAGCACAACACAGCACAGCAGGGGGCTACTGCTCTCCCCTCGACCCCCTCTCACCTACCTCTCCATGGTGGCCGCCGCTGCGCACACCGCCGCTACCGCTTCCTCTTCCTCCCAGCCCTCTCCCCCATTCCTCACGGTCTCCGGCAGTGCTCTCAAGGGGCCACACCTTTACACTCGCCCTCCACCTCCCGCTGCCTCCTGCCCATCTCCTGCTCTTCCTCCTCTCCCTCCTTCCCTCAAGATCCCATCTTTTTCGATCAACAACAGTGGAAGCGAGCTGAGGAGGGCGCATGGAGGATGCCCGTTCGACGTGAGGGACGACAAAACCCTGGGAGGAGTGGGGCGTGGTGGGGATCCTGGGCGACCCGCAGGCATCGCGCCTCTGCTCCCTCGCCCTCCACGCACTCTAGCACCGCGGCCAGGAGGGCGCCGACATCATCTCCTGTGATGGGGGCACCCTCAAGTTCGTCACTGGCCTCGCCTCGTTTTCCGAGGTCTTCGGGAAGGACCTGTCCAGGCTGGACGCCCTCTCGAGAGATACGACCGTCGGACACGTCCGCTACTCCACCGCCGGCGTCGCCTCATCCCCCCTCAACGTGCAGCCCTTCCTCGCTGGCTACCACTTCGGCGAGGTCGCCGTCGCCCACAACAGAAACCTGGTGAACTACGCCGCCCTGCGATGTGGGAGATGGCGAGGTCAGATTGGAAAGTGGGGGAGACGATGAGGTCGGATTGGAAAGTGCACGGGGCCAGAGGCGCACATGTGCTGTACATGGAAGGGTAAAATGGGTTGGTTAAAAATGGGCTAACCCTGTTCCAGGGGTGGGTGGGTTAGAAAACTTTGAGTTAACTCAGAGTTAACTCAAATCTAACCATGTCCATGTTGAGTTAACTTTTTTTGGTTACCAAACTGCATTTTGAGTTAACTCTGAGTTAACTTTATGTTAACTCATTACCAAACTGAGGCTAAATGTAAAGGGTTAGAACACACATGTCGGGGGTTCACAATGTGAAATAGGGATCTGATCGGCGTGCCATTTGTTGGGTTGAGTTTTAATGATGACCAATGAACATCACTCATACTTTGATTTTGATGATGACATATTGTGATTTTAATGATGACATATTGTGATTTTAATGATGACATATTGTGATTTTGATGATGACATGTTGAATATGTTATACATTTTATACATATCATAATAATGCTCAAACAACATGTTTTTGATGTTTAATATCTCATATTTTAATGATAATATCTTGTATTAATGGTTTACACTTTATATTTTAAGGTTTACACAAATTTGTCTCAGTGGTGTCGACACAGTCCACCTGTGTGTTGACACGGTCTGCCTGTGTGTTGACACGGTCTGCCTGTGTGTTGACACAGTCTGCCAGTCGTGTCGACACACTCAACAGTCAGGTCGACACTAGTTTCAGCTTCCAGGAAACATGTTCTCATGTTTGGGACAGTGTGTCGACATACTCCCTGGTGGTGTCGACACAGTCCAGCTGAAACTCAAAAACACGAATTTTTCTGGACACGTGGCTGCTTGGGATTTGACCTAGATTTTTATGCCCACGCACCCAAGGCACCTCATGGACATATGGGGCTATAATACCTCCAATCCTTGTACTCCAAAGGAGGACACCACGAAGGAGAGCCCATACAACACCCAGAAAAGCTGTTTGGCGGAAAAGGGGTTTCTCCATATCTTGCTCCATCTCCAGAAGCTGCAGGCCATCCGTTCAAGAGGAAGGACGTGGGAATCAGGGGAATCTCTGGAGAGAAGGTTGATGTGCTAGGAAAGGGAGCAGATCCAACTGAATAGCAGCAGTAGAAGAGGGATTTCTGGCATTTCTGATGCCATCAAAGCAGAGCATCGTGGATTGATGAAGATCTCCAACGAATTCCTTCAAGCGTCTTCATCCAAGCTTCTGCAAGTCTTCTTCATCAAGGAACATCCAAGTTACATCTATTTCATTTATTTTCTTGGAGTGTTCATCCAGGTTTTCATTGTGTGATCTATGTATGTGTTCTACACAGATCACTTAATTCTGTTTGTTCTATTTTTATTATTGTATTGAGATAGATCAGGCTAGAGGATCTATTCCCTAACTGAGCTTGTTCTAGCAGAACTTGGATCCTTCGTGGTCCAAAGGTTTGGAGCCGTAGTGCTCAGGTTTGGAGCCTTAGTGCTCTGGAGCCGTTGTGCTCATGTGCTTGTGAGTCATCGTACTCTCAAGTGGTTTATGGAGTAGGTCGTTGTGCTTATCTCTTGAGTTTTTCTTTGAGTTGTCGTACTCAAAGGGTTTGGAGTCGTCGTGATCCGGTTGTGTTTAGAGTTGTCGTGCTCAAGGTTTTTTGGAGTCGTCGTGCTCCAGTGTGTGTTGTACTCAAGGTTTTGAGTAGTGTGGCTTCACTGTGTGAGGGGTGGACGTAGGAGTCACTGGAGGTGATTTTCGAACCACCTAAAAATCCTCTGTGCAGTGGTTTGAATTGTGGTTTGACTTTGTATTGCACTAGATGCATGCATAGGGATTTCGTTCACACTTCTAATTGATTTGCTCACACACACTAATCAATCTACATACACCCACATTTCAGATCAGTAATTTGTTTGTCTGAATTGATCTCTGATTCGAAGTAATTTTGAATTGCTTAAGCTTCCGCATTAATTGGTGTTAGATCTATTCTACCCCCCCTTCTAGATCTAATCCATCCACCTATTCGATCCTACAATTGGTATCAGAGTAGGTTAATATCTGTTTCTAATCTGATTTGATTGGTTATGTTTGATCTCTGTGCTCTATCTTCTTGAACTGTTTGCTTGATCTTTCACTGTCTCTGTGTGCTTAATCGCTCTGATTCCTACAATTGGTATCAGAGCGGGTTAACCACTCTAATTGTTAGATCTAATTCCTTGTTCCATTGATTCACTGTGATTAGATCTAATAGTCTTTTGAGTTTTGGTATAATGGCAAATTTCTTTAATCTACATGAATTTTCTGTTATAATTTCAGAGAAATCCCCAATCTCACTTTCAACAAGTTTTTCAGAGGAAGCATAAAGAAAAGGAGCAAAAGGAATTCACAAATGCTCAATGACAAAGAAGAGCTTCAATGAATCCAGAAAATCAACAATTCAAAAGACTTTGGCTCTAGCAGCACATTCCATGAGCTCAGAGCATTCTGCATCCTCTCCATAACACAAGAGTTCACATGGGTCTACAAGATCAGGTAAATTAATTCCAGATCCATTATGTATTCTAATTCTGATTCTGATGCAGATGAAGGTATGTCTTATGTTGAATTGATTGAATTCTGTGAAAAGATGCAAAATCTTAATGCAAAGTTGAACACTAAGAATAAAGATTTGAAAAAGACTTTAAAACATTGCCATAAAGAAAGTGAAAATTTGAAAAATACACTTGAATTGCTCCAGAACAATGATAAATATCTTCAGAAGAAAATGAGAATTTGAAAAATAAAGTTCAGAAACTGAATTCTGAAAAAGAAAGTTTGAAAGATAAAATCAAAATTTGTGAAAACAAGTTGTTCAAGTTGAAAGAAAATCATGATCAGTTGGAATATGAAAATCTTGATTTGAAAGAGGAAAATGGAAAATTGAATGATCTCAATGAAAACTTCAAATTTTATAATGATCAATTAAACAGACAGATTTCTAACATGGCTCATGATCATCAAATAAATGAGAGATGCAAACAACTTGTTGAAGAAAATCATCATTTACAGAGGAAGATTGAATGCTTGTTGCATGACAAATCATTAGACAATGATTGTAGCAATTTGAGTAATAAAATTGCTGATTTGGAAAAACAAATTATTCAATTTGAAAATGAAAAGAACAAGATGAAAATTGGTTTGGATGTCATGCTAAATAAATTTTAAATTTCAGAAAAAGAAGTTGTTGCATTAAAAGCTGAAAAACAAAAGTTTCAAGATGATTGAAGAATACTACAAACACAAGTCTTGCTTCTGTAAAAAATAAGGAAAATAAAAAGAAAACCAAAGTAATATTTGTTAAAGCTGTTGTGAACAAGAACCTTGATATCTCTAATGAAAAATCAGTGAAAGTTCATGTTCATAAAAATATTCAAAAACAAAATGAGAAAAATGGCAAAAATATTGGTAAGAAGAAGAATCTTGTTTCTGTGAAAAACAAGAAAATTCAAACAGAAAAATAGAACAATTTACACATGATTCCTCCATCTCTTCCACACTTCAGAAGTGTTCCAAAGAATGTTCAATATTCACATCATGCCAAGAGCCACTAAAAGGCACATTCTTCTTCTCATGGTAAGCCTACTCACATGAAAAGGAGATTCCAGCAAATGCACACATGCCAAGGTAAGTACCAGGTAAGAAATGATCTCATTTGCTTTAATTGTAATAAACCTGGTCATTTAGCCAAATTTTGCTGGAATAGAGATCAACATTTTCATAAATATGCCAAATCAGTCCAGTGCTTCACATGTCATAAATTTGGGCATACTTCTAGGGAATGTTGGCATAGAATTGATAATCTTGTGCATGCTCCCATGTTTCATGTTAATGTACATAAGAATAAAGATCATGTTCATGCTGAAAACACTCAGAAATTCTATGTACATGAAAAAAGAACTGTTGCACAAAAGATCTCTTCTGAATTCCATGATAAAAATCTCAATGATAAAAATCTGAAAAATAAAAAACAAAATGTTCAGTATATCACTGGTGCATTCTATACCAATAACTCTAAGGCAACGTTTGGTAACCCGTTGGGGGCTTTCCCCTTTTTTAAAATCATATTTTGGGGTAAAAGCTAACCAAGACCTGCTTTTGGGACACAAAGCCCATGCTTCATTATTACATTTTTTCTCTCTATCTCTTTCCTCTCTTCTCAAAATCCCGAAGCCAAATCTAAAAACATCTTTTCCTCACTTGGGAGTTAGAGTGAGAAAAAGTAGCTTTTCAATGATTGAATGATTGGAATCTCTCCTTCAACATTGTTATCAAACACTGCCTAAGATTAGAAACCAAGATTCTAGTATTTCTAGTCTTCAGAAAAATGTACCAAATATAAAATCATTTTGGATTCAAAAATTGTTGTTGCAGATTCATGGAAGATTCTTAGGACCCAAACAAGTTTGGGTTCTGAAATGTGTTGCTTGAATGCTGGATGCAGGGATCCTTGTAGTCAATTTCAAGATGAAGGCTTCATGACAAAGGCTACAAGGAAAGTAAGTGAAGAGAATGAAAGAAAATAAAATCTCACCAGGTAAATACTTCTGAGAGATTCCCTGCTAAATAAAAATTGAAATCAATTGGGACTCTTATGCAAAGATCAATTGGTATATCAAATGGTGAACTGTGGAAGGACAAGTCATGCTTGTCTGGAAACTATCATTATGTGTGAGGAATAACCTCCGCCAAGTACCAATGATCTTCCTTATGTAAGAGTCATTAATTTAAAAAATATATATGGTTGTCATTGAAACATGATTGCTTGTTTATTTCATTTCTTCCATGATGATTTTAGCTTGAATTACTTGCAAAAATTTTCACATCATTCACATGTAACTAAGAATCATGATTTTGTTGAAAATGCTCAGAAACTCCATGTGAATATAAATTGAACACTTCATGAAAACATAGATGCATTGAGCAAGGCAAAAAGAAAATTTGGAACTAATTCTGCTCATAGTTCTATCAATGAAAGAAATGCATTTATACCAAAAATAAATTCATTTTGGATTCAAAAATCTTTATTGCACTCTAACATTGATTTCATTGCAGGACCCAAGTAAGTGTGGGTCCCAAAACCAGCTTGATCAGCAAGCTGAGAAGTCTTGCAGCCATACATTGTAAATGGATTCAAGATATTGGCTGTGCAAGGCAAGAAATGATTGGAGAACACATGTAAAATCTTTGAAAATCAATTGAAGTCCATTCAGGTAAAACTTCTTTATCATTTCAAATTTGAATTGCCTGAATTGAAATGATGTTTGATTTTTTATCTGAACAATGAAAAATGTGTTCTAATGCTACTCCCAACAATAACTTTGTGTTTTAACATTTGGAATCATGTTTGTGTTATCATGCTTACTTAACTGTGCCTATGATTCTGTGTGCATATCAACAACTTTGACTTTTTGGTATATCAAATGATGACATGTGGAAAAACAAGTTATGTTTGTTTGGAAGCTATCATTATGCGTGAGTAAATACTCCGCCAAGTACCAGAAGTCATGTTATACTTAAAGCTAATTGTGTGCATAATCATGTGTGAATTGCTTGCTAGCTTTTTCATTCCATGCACATATTATGGGGAGTAATTTGAAAAAGTGCAAAAATGTTCTTGAAAATGCAATGAATTTAATACTAACAATAAAGAATAATTGACCTTTTTGCAGTGACTATGTGATATATCAAATGGTGAAATGTAAAAGGACAAGTTAGGCTTGTCTGGAAACTATCATCATTCGTGAGGAAAAATTCTCCGCCAAGTATCAATAGTCTTTTTCTGCATAAAGGTCATCAAGAAAAATGAAAATATCAAAAACTTTATTTTAAGTCTTTGAAACAATTTTGAGTTTTTGAAAAACTTTTCTCCTTCAATAAATTGCATGTTGATGTATGCTTGATCATGTTCATACATTTTCTGTGCAAACTGTCTGGAATGAACATATCTAAATTTCTTAAATGATCATTTCATATCATGCATATCTTATGGAGGAGTAAGTCAAAAGAATCTTTGAGTGAAATGATAGTCTTCCTGTTCTTGCAAATAAATTCCTCACTCTCATATTGCATTGGCATTCTTGGTATATCAAATGGTGATTTGAAGAAAGACAAGTCAGGCTTGTCTGGACACTTTCACTATGCGTGAGTATATGTCTCCGCAAAGTATCAAGACCCTTGTATGCAATTGTTGAGGGGAGTCCTTGTCTTTCAAATAAAACATTCACGTTCATTCTGTTTTCACTTGATTCCATTCCTATTTCTTCAATAATCTTCATGTTCACCTTGTAAGGGGGAGATACATGAAAAGGGGAGTCATTGTCATATCTCTTGAACTTACTTGTTTATTTTGAACTCCAAAGTCATCAGAATTTTGAGTCCTTGTGCTATTTTCTTATGAGAGAATTAAAATATTGAAACTAAACTCATTGTGCATTTAGTTTAATTTCAAAGATTAAGTATCATGTCAAGGTTAAGCAATCTTAATACTGAATGTCTTTAAAATGACTTGCAAAACACTTGTAGGCACATGAGTGGCTTTACTATTTAACATGTGCATGTTTAAGCTCCATTTTTACCACATGTTAAGAATAATTTTTCTAAATTCGTATTCTTGACTTTTCTAGTTAAAGCAAATATATTCCTGTAAAACATCAAAAGAAAATGATCAAAACCTTGGAAAGATACAAACAGAGTAATGCAAATTCTTGAACCACTAAGGCCTAGTTTGATTGATGGTTAAACTACCCATGGGTAGTTTAACCATGGGTTGCTTAACCACAAACTTACCCAAATTTGCTTTGACAACTTACCCCCTCTAACCATGGGTAACTTGGTTAGATTACCCACTTTCTTTTTTTTTTAGTCAACTTAACACTTTGACCCAAGTTATCTTTCTTTTGTAATTAAGAAATATAAAAATATTTACATATACATAGTTAAAATAATATTTACAATTTAATAAATATTTTTTAAAAATTTTAGAAAAAAAAAAAACTACCCAGTGGGTAGCGCTGCCCCACCTCTTGAGGTGGGGCAGCACTACCCATGGGTAACCTGCAAAAAGCAGGTTACCCATGGGCAACCTTAACCCCCCTCCCCAAACCATGGGAGGGGGTTTACCCATGGGTAACTCCAAGTTACCCATGGGTAACCCCCCTCCCAAACTGGCCCTAAGTAACCGGGCCATTTCACCTAAAAAGTGATTTGTTTCGCGTAAAAAAGTGGAAATCAAATTTTCAACTCTGTATAAGATAATGAAAGTTAAACCACTGAGTAATCAGGAGATCTTGCATCTGATCAATGTGATCTCTTGCACTGAAAAGTGAGATTTAACTAATTTATTTTTATATTCTTTACCAACCAAAATTACAAGAAAATCAAAAGACAGGATAGAAAAGCTTAAGACCTTAATAAAGCTCATGTATACTGAGTTTAGACATATTATTCTACATTGTGTTAAAATTAAAGCTCCTAACATCCTTGTTAAATACTTCTGATCACTCATATAGGTCACTTTATTTCACATTACATCATTATTTTAACCACATTCATATCATTATATCTTGCAATACCTTGTGTTGAGTGTGTCTTTGTGATTAAACTTTGTGGCACAATACCAAAAACACAATCATTTCTCTCATTTGACAATATCACTTTGCCTCCCTTATTTTGATTACTTCTGACCATTCATTTCCTACATTTCATTTCTTGATCTCCTACAATCTTTGTTTCTCTCTCTTGTCTAACTTTTTGATGCTGTCAAAAAGGGGGAGAAAGTTCCTTAAAGGAGGAGAAAGTAAAAGTTTCTAGGGAGAGAAAGTTCTTTATGGGGAGAAAGTTCAAAGGGTGTATATGGTCAAGGGAGTTATTGCAGTCAAGGAAGTCAGTTATTGGGAGATTGTGCATATGTTTTGTCATCATCAAAAAGGGGAGATTGTTGGGTTGAGTGTGTTTTAGAATTTCCTAAAGTTGTATTTTAATGATGACCAATGAACATCACTCATACTTTGATTTTGATGATGACATATTGTGATTTTAATGATGACATATTGTGATTTTAATTATGACATATTGTGATTTTAATGATGACATAGTGTGATTTTAATGATGACATATTGTGATTTTGATGATGACATGTTGAACATGTTATACATTTTATACATATCACAATAATGCTCAAACAACATGTTTTTGATGTTTAATATCTCATATTTTAATGATAATATCTTGTATTAATGGTTTACACTTTATATTTTAAGGTTTACACAAATTTGTCTCAGTGGTGTCGACACAGTCCACCTGTGTGTTGACACGGTCTGCCTGTGTGTTGACACGATCTGCCTGTGTGTTGACACAGTCTGCCAGTCGTGTCGACACACTCAATGGTCAGGTCGACACTAGTTCCAGCTTCCAGGAAACCTGTTCTCATGTTTGGGACAGTATGTCAACACACTCCCTGGTGGTGTCGACACAGTCAAGCTGAAACTTAAAAGCGTGAATTTTTCTGGACACGTGGCTACTTGGGAGTTGAGGATTTGACCTAGATTTTTGTGCCCACGCACCCCAAGGCACCTCATGGACATATGGGACTATAAATACCCCAATCCTTGTACTCCAAAGGAGGACACCACGAAGGAGAGCCCATACAACACCCAGAAAAGCTGTTTGGCGGAAAAATGGTTTCTCCATATCTTGCTCCATCTCCAGAAGCTGCAGGTCATCCGTTCAAGAGGAAGGACGTGGGAATCAAGGGGAATCTCTGGAGAGAAGGTTGTTGTGCTAGGAAAGGGAGCAGATCCAACTGAAGAGCAGTAGTAGAAGAGGGATTTCTGGCATTTTAGATGCCATCAAAGCAGAGCATCGTGGATTGAAGAAGATCTCCAACGAATTCCTTCAAGCGTCTTCAATCCAAGCTTCTGCAAGTCTTCTTTATCAAGGAACATCCAAGTTACATCTATTTCATTTATTTTCTTGGAGTGTTCATCCAGGTTTTCATTGTGTGATCTGTGTATGTGTTCTACACAAATCACTTAATTCTGTTTGTTCTATTTTTATCATTGTATTGAGATAGATCAGGCTAGAGGATCTATTCTCTAACTGAGCTTGTTCTAGTAGAACTTGGATCCTTCGTGGTCCAAAGGTTTGGAGCCGTAGTGCTCAGATTTGGAGTCTTAGTGCTTTGGAGCCGTTGTGCTCATGTGCTTGTGAGTCGTCGTACTCTCAAGTGGTTTATGGAGTAGGTCGTTGTGCCTATCTCCTGAGTTTTCTTTGAGTCGTTGTACTCAAAGGGTTTGGAGTCGTCGTGCTCCAGTTGTGTTTTGAGTCGTCGTGCTCAAGGTTGTTTGGAGTCATCGTGCTCCAGTGTCTGCTGTACTTAAGGTTTTGAGTAGTGTGGCCTCACTGTGTGAGGGGTGGATGTAGAAGTAACGGGAGGTGATTTCCGAACCACCTAAAAATCCTCTATGCAGTGGTTTGAATTGTGGTTTGACTTTGTATTGCGCTAGATGCATGCATAGAGATTTCGTTCACACTTCTAATTGATTTGCTCACACACACTAATCACACATAATCTACATACACCCACATTTCAGATCAGTAATTTGTTTGTCTGAATTGATCTCTGATTCGAAGTAATTTTGAATTGCTTAAGCTTCCGCATTAATTGGTGTTAGATCTATTCAACCCCCCTTCTAGATCTGATCCATCCACCTATTCGATCCTACATCATTTACTCTGATACATGGGAACTGACGGAATCCTAATAAGATTCCTGGTTTGGGTTCGACGCTCAAACCACTAATCTAAAAAAAAACCCAAATGAAAAGGGTTAGAACACGCAAGTCGGGGGTCCAAAATGTGAAATAGGGATTCGATCGGTGTGTTGTTTGCTCCGACAGGACCGGGTGGGTAAGAGCGATGTGTGGAAACTGACCGAATCTTGATTGGAATTCCGGTTTGAGTTTGGCCCACAAACCACTAATCTAAAAAAAAACCCAAATGTAAAGGGTTAAAACACGCAAGTTAGGGATTTAAAATGTGAAATAGGGCTCTGATCGGCGTGCCGTTTGCTCCGACATGACCCGGTGGATGAGAATGATGTGTGAAAATTGATGGAATCCTAATCAGATTCTTAGTTTGGGTTCTTGTTGCCCAGTTGACAAGCCCAGAGGGGGGGGTGAATGGGTCTTTAAAAATATTTGATTAGTACATGTACTTAAAACATTCACACAAAGACGTTCTTCGATGAAGATTAGTAACAGTTAGTTTAAAGAGCAATCACACAAGAAAAATAACCACACAACACAAGAAATTATCTTGGTTCGGACCTCCTCTCCTTAGGAATCCTACGTCCAGTCCTTGAGCAACAACTCAGGATTCCACTAACTAACACTACAACACCCAGCTCAGCTGGTCTTCCTTCACACGAAGGGAATTACACCACCCTGGATACCCCACCAGGCCTTCCTTCACAATAGAAGGGAACAACAACACCCTGGATATCCCACCAGGTCTTCCTTCACAACAGAAGGGAATAACAACAACAAAGGTAAGCAGTAAAAACAAGCCCCTAGATCAAGCTTCAACAAGCTAAGATCTGAAGCAAGCAGGACTGAGAACATAAGATCTAGAAACACAGCAGACTCTCAAAACTACACGAGCTCTCTCAAGATTTTCACTACAGTGTGAAGAGCAAAGAGCAACACAAGAAGGAATGAGGTTCTTGGCTCTAGAATTCTCTTAGAAGATTTGAATTGCTTGTACGTTGATCATTCTGCATATTCTTCTAATCTTCTGTCTTGTATTTATATCTCCATTTGAAATATGGCCGTTGAAGTAACCGTTATCTCTTAGATTGGTAGACGTTAGACTGCTTGACACTTGGAAGCTTCTAGTCAGCAATCTTTTATCCATTTGAGCACGCAAAGAGATAAGGTCTTCTGGCATCTATATGGTCCAATGTTGTATGACAGAATGTCTTCAGGACCCTGCACATATTAAATGCTAGAACAGTAGACAGCTAGGCTATCTCTTGTTGTCAGTAAACATTGATGTGAATATTCACCAAAATAGCAATGCCAAATAGCTTATTCTAAAAGATGTTGACAGAATATGCACGATAATGAAAAGATATCATCTGCATGCATGCAGAGATACGTTCTGTCTTCATTAAATGCATAGCAGTCAGACAGATAAGAGAAGACTTTGACTATTCAACGCTTTAAGAGATAAGATAAATATCAAGTCGATATAAACCATAAAGTCGTTGTCTATATAACTTATGAAATCGTTATGAATACCAACAAGTCATTATAGAGAGCAAATTGTTCTATTCATTAAAGGAATCGTTATGAATACTGAAGAAATCGTTATAGAGAGCAAGTCGATGTGTTCAACGAAGAAATCGTTATGAACACTTAATAAATCATTATGAAAAGCAAGTCGATGTGTTCAACGAAGAAATCGTTATGAACACTTAACAAATCGTTATGAAAAGCAAGTCGATGTGTTCAACGAAGAAATCGTTATGAACACTTAACAAATCGTTATGAAAAGTAAGTCGATACGAAGAAACCGTTACGATGACTTAAAGAGTTGTTGCGACGAGCAAGTCGTTACGAGTTCTAAAGAAATCGTTGTGATAACTTAAGGAATCGTTACGACGGGCAAGTCGTTACGAGTTCTAAAGAAATCGTTGCGATAACTTGAGGGATCGTTACGACGGGCAAGTCGTTATGAGTTCTAAAGAAATCATTGCGATAACTTGAGGAATCGTTACGATGGGCAAGTCGTTATGAGTTCTAAAGAAATCGTTGCGATAACTTGAGGGATCGTTACGACGGGCAAGTCGTTATGAGTTCTAAAGAAATCATTGCGATAACTTGAGGAATCGTTACGATGGGCAAGTCGTTATGAGTTCTAAAGAAATCATTACAATGACTTAAAGAGTCGTTATGACGAACAAGTCGTTACGAGTTCTAAAGAAATCGTTGCAATAACTTAAGGAATCGTTACGACGGGCAAGTCGTTACGAGTTCTAAAGAAATCATTATGATGACTTAAAGAATTGTTACGGGAACGACTTGTTTGAAACCACATGATATTTCAGTCTTACGAAGAAATCATTATGATAACAAATTGTTATAGCTCTATTGAAATCGATACATAAGGAAATCGTTGTGGCTTTCAACAGGAGTCGGTGGACTTAGAGAAATATGATCTTGAAATGATTAAAGCTTCAGAAAGGTAATATTACCAATATTGGCTTGTTTGACCTTGGTATATTTCCTGTACTTAAGACTTATGAAATATGTGTTAGAACTTTTTGATAGGGTTTTGTTTGGTTTTGTTAATCACCAAAATAAATATGTAATTAATTAAAATTACATGGGGACAGACTGAACATCACAAACCACTAATCTTAAAAAAAACATAAATGAAAAGGGTTATAACACGCAAATAGGGGATCCAAAATGTGAAATAGAGATCCGATGGGTGTGCCGTTTGTTCCGACATGACCGAGTGGGTAAGAGCAACGTGTGGAAATTAACAGAATCCTGATTGGAATTTCGATTTGGGTTTGGCCCTCAAACCACTAATCTAAAAAAAATCCAAATGTAAGGGTTAGAACACACAAGTCGAGGGTTCAAATGTGAAATAGAGATTTGATCGACTTGCCGTTTGCTTCAACACGACTAGGTGGATGAGAGTGACATGTGGAACTGATGAAATCCTAATCAGATTCTCAGTTTGGGTTTGACACTAAAACCACTAATCTTAAAAAAAACCCAAATGAAAAGGGTTAGAACACGTAAGTCGGGGGTCCAAAATGTGAAATAGGGATCCGATCGGCGTGTCGTTTGCTCCGACATGACCAGGTTGGTAAGATTGACGTGTGAAAATCGACGGAATCTTGATCGAAATTCTGGTTTGTGTTCGGTGCTCAAACCACTAATATAAAAAGAACCTAAATGTAAATGTTAGAACATACAAGTCGAGGGTCCAAAATCTGAAATAGGGATCCGATCGGCGTGTTGTTCGCTCCGACACGACTGAGTGAGTGAGAGTGACGTGAGAGAACTGACAGAATCTTAATCAGATTCCAGTTTGGGTTCAGTGCTCAAACCACTAATCTAAAAAAATCTAAGTGTAAAGTTTCAGAAATATTTTCTAATTACACTTAGTGAATATTCATATATTCTCAATTTAAATTTTGAAAAACAATGTGTGTATATAATTTTATTTATGTTTCTAATATTTATTTTTATAATATAAGATCCTCCAGCACCTGACGATCATGAGGCGGGGAGAGAGGACGATCTAACAGATCTTTCTTGATTTTTTATTTGTTATTATTATGGGTTTTCCATAATTGTTGTGATTGATGATTTATGTTAATTGTTATTTATTGTGGTGTTCCTATGCATATTGTTGTTAGCAGGTTTTCAATTTATTTTTGTTATTTAATTATATAAAAACAATAAAAAATTATTTCCGATGGATTTCCAACGGAAAGTTTCTGTCGAAAAAACGTCGGTAGACGTGATTTCTGACAGAACACATCCGTCGGCAAAATTGTCGAACTTTCTGATGGATTACCGATAGAGATTTTCCATCAGAAGGTTCCCACTTCTGACGCTCTTGTCTGTCGGTCAAAGTGTTGGAAGTTCTGACGGATATGTTGACCGAATATTCCGTCGGAATTTGCCGACGACTTTTTTTCGTCTGTAAATTTGTCGAAAGATTTATTTTTCGATGGATATTCCAACGATTATTTTTGTCAGAAATATCGACGGATTTACCGACGGATTTTGTGTCCGTCGGTAATTTCTGATGCTTTTTTTCTGACGGATTGTTTCCGACTGGCTGCCGCCAGAAAGTGGTCTGAAAGGTGCTTTTCCGACGAATTTCTGACAGAATGTTTCCGTCGAAAATCCCGCCTTTTCTTGTTGTCCGTGTAGGGGTAGGTGGGGTGCGCCCATGGATCGATCCCTGGGCGCGCATGAGTTTGCACATCAGGGGCAATGGCTTTAGCCATTGCGCTGAAGAACAAAAAAAAAGTATATGGACAATATCATCTTAAGGGGATTTTTGGACTACCTCCTAGTTAACATCTACTGTGAGATGCCATTCTATGTTCAAACACGACGTATCCGTGAAATCTAGGAGTCAGACCTCGGCTTGAGGGTTACATTGGAGTATTTGCCTCCACTCTTGCGCAATTAAGTAGGACTTGAGTACTATCCATCTTGGTATTTAGGTGTCAGTTCTGACCTCTTATATCATGATTTGGATGTATGTCTGATATATGCGCAATTAATTATAATTTGATATGATATTAATAGTACGAATTGACCTGAACATGTAAATTTGCATATGAATATGATATGATTTGAAATATTTTGATCTATTAAGTTCATATGAATAAGATTTTTTCAGTCCTGATTATTAACACAATTAAAATTTCAAAAAATTATTTGCTAAATATTTGGAGTTATTATTTCGATAAAAATAAATGTGTTAATCTGTTGTATTTATGTTTTAGCTATAATTATTTGATTTATGTTACACATTTAAAATATGCATAAATTCATGTTAAGTTTGTAATTATCAGTGATGCTTTGCATTTTGTTTTCCTTGTTTCTTATTTCATGATTTAAAAATTGTTATTTTGCTTATTTGGGTCTCTAGTCAGAGGTACTTAAACGACAATTTCGATTGCCATTGAGATCCTCTTGATGGCATTAGAGTCTACTGTCAAGATTTTCCTAATGGAGGCATTGATTGTTATCTATCTTTAACACAGCTTATGCTGCTGGTAATCTTCTTGCTTCATTTTAGACTGGGCTCCTAATATAGAGGTAGGTTTGTGGTTTATCCATAGGAATAGTGATCCAAGTAGGACTAGATATTGTGTATTGGGGGTTTAGATCTATGATCATATCCGATTTAATTCTTAGTGATTTGAGCATAATCTAGGCAAATAATTGGGGGTTTAGATCTATGATCATATCCCTTAGATTGTGTATTTTTATTTTTATTTTTTGTGACTTAAATTAACAAATTTTGGGTTTTTAATTGTTGGTTAGATTGGGTTTTCTGTGTGCCTGGAACTTGACCGCAGATTATGCTGTCGTCAAAATCTCCTGACTGCACAATACTATGACGTCAAGTCCTTCTTGATGGCATGGGACTATGCTGTCGACCTGATCTGAACGGCGGTTGATCCAGCCGTTTAGTTCATGTTCCAATTTATGTTTATATTCCCATTCTATTCATGTTTAATGCAAATTGAGGGTTTTCAATAAAAGTTTGATGTGTAAATTATTCTGACATGTGAAGTAAGTTGTTTTAATGCCACTGTAACATCATGAATATATATAGTTAAATTTTTTATTACTGTGACTATGTTTATTTTATTTTATTCATGATAAATTAAATAGAAAATAGAGATAATTATGGTATGTCTTGTTTCTAATGAGTTAAAATCTTGAGATTTTATGTAGTTAACCCTACTAATAGTGTCTTCACATGATTCTGCCCAGAGGATTTATTGTGCATAATAAGTATTTTTTAGAAATTATTTTACATGCCTAATCGTAGTCTGTAAATTACACTAAATTATAGGAACCTAAAAATATATGGAAGTTTATGGTTTTATTTCTTGCATGAAATTTACAATTTTCTAAAATTTCAGATTTTGCTGAACACCGTGTATATTTCTGTTCTGTTTAAGCCGCTTATGTATTATGTTTTAATTAAGTTTAAACCTGTGAAATTACTTAAATTAAACAGCATGTCTGAGTTCTGAAATACTTTTTTATTATGAGTGATAACAATATGATACATGTTCTTATATTGCTTTTGCATGAATGCATGTGTATGAGTAAATAAGATAATATTTATGTGTGAAATAATGTGTTAATAAAAGATGTGCTAATGAGATATTACCACCATAAAGAGAGTGGAGCTATAATGTAGAAGTGCCCCTATAGAAAGACTCATAGTGAAATCTGAGACACCAGCCTAGTGTAAATCTTTTAAAGTGGACAAGTTTCACTGGACAAGGTGGAGAGGGTTTCTCATAATTTAGCAGGAAGATGACTATTTCGCTTTGCCTGGTGACGAAGCTGTGAGTGTCGTGACCTTTTAGTGGTGGTTGTGCTTTGTCTCAACAGTGATAAAACTAAAGTGAATGTGAAGGTGCAAGTGTAAGTGAAAGTTATATGTAAGTGCAATGTATAAGTATATGAAAGTGTAGAAGAGAGGTTAAGCGCATGTGACTATTGCTTATTATATTAATTGATTCTATATGTTAATGTTTATCCATGTTAATGTTGCACGACATAGAGCACCCCGGTTGGGTCGATCGGTTAGAATTCTTGCTTAAAAGCAAGAGGTCCCGAGTTCGATTCCTGGGGGAGGCTACCTGATCTACATACAATCCTCGAGGTGTGTAGATTCAGAGTTTTTCCGGTCAAGTGGGGTAAGGGCAATACGGGTACATGGATAGTAGGAGCTGCCAGTCCTGACCTTGGAGTTCACGAACACCAATCCCTGAGCCCACAAAGCCACACGGGGCGGGGGTTCTTCGTTATAAAAAAATAATAATAATGTTGCATGACATGTTAATACTTGATTCGGAAGTGAATGTAGCGTTATGTATATAAAGCAAGTGTATGTGTACATGATATATGAATTACCATGTTGTAAGTTATGTTATATTGTAGATTGTGAATTGGATTTTTGTTTCCTTCCTGAGTCTATTGCATAGACTCACCTTTACTAGGAAATGTTGAAGATCCCGAGACCAAAGAATTAGCTAGATCCGATGCGAATGTGAAGAGTACATTGCTCAAGACTTCTAGTTCAGTACTTAGTATGTGGAGTTAGATATAACTTAAGCATTTAAATATTGTATTTGAGATTGGCTATATTATTTTCTTTTACTGGACTATATAGATAGTGATATGTGGATTATAAAGTTGATAGAACAATTATTTTTATTTCTACATGTGTAAATCTCATCTACATGTCTATCATTGGCATCTTTCCCATGTAGCGTCTCCCTCTTATTTGACATGGATTGGTGTAACTATATTCTGTAGGAGTAGGGTGTTACAATGTTGGCATTAGAGCAATGAGGGTGAGATTGCACGTGAATAGCCATCAACTTGATCCGTATCTCAAAGTCTTTATAGTGGAGAGTCAGATCCGAAGAATAATTGGATTGGAATAGAAAAGTGATAAGAAGAATGCATAAAAAATAGTAGGATTGTTTTCATGCATGGTTATTTATTTGTCTCTTTCTTCGTGATTTAAAAATGTTGTTTGGGTCTGTAGTCGGAGATATTAACAATAGTTTCGATTGTCATTGAGATTCTCTTGACGGTAGTTGAGTCTGCCGTCAGGATTTTCCTAGGCGGCATTGATTGCTATCTCTCTCTCTCTCTCTCTCTCTGACGATAGCTTATGTTGTCATCAGTCTTCTTGATTCTGTTTCAAACTGGGCTTCGAGTAGAGATAGGTTTTGGGATTTTAGTCGATCTTTATCCATAGGAATTGTGATCAAGTAGGACTTCTACCAGGTAGCTTGGTTAGCCTCTATAAATAGATGGGTTCAAGCCATAATTAGAGATTTTGGTAAAGTTATCCGAGGGTGTGAGAGAGAGCTCTTTGGAGGAAGGAGATCTCGTCGTCATTGACCAAGTTCATGGTGATTGAAGTTAGGGCTTCTCTTCCTCGACTTTAGAAGGAGTTTCTATGCGAAAGAATTGACTAGAGGAGTGTTCGTTGAGGCTATTTCATGAAGAGATCACGTAAGGCTTGGACTAGCTTTGCTATTGAAGAGTAAAATACTATGCGATGAAAACCAAGTGGGGAGGGGTGAATGCTTATCGCCTATATAAATTTCTTTTATACATAATAGATTAGATTCAATTAAGACAATCTATAGAACGATATGAAAATAGAATATGACAATTAAAATAGCGAAACCAACTATACTAATGTGCGTAGAATGGAGATAGAAAAGATAGAATCAAACCACAAGTGGACGCAAAATTTAGAGTGGTTCGGAAAACACACACTAGTGTGAGCCTACGTCCACTACCTCACACCCCCGTGAGGATTTCCACTAACTTGTTTCCCGATACAAGTTACAAACCCCTCACCACACACACGGTTGTTTCCAGGGACAACACAAATGTAAGATCCGTCTCTCTTGGGCCTTGGCCCCGTCCTCCAGGTTGCGACGGAGCTGCTGGTTACGACAGTGTCTCGACAACAGGGTCGGTCGCGACATGCTTATTGTCGCCCCCCTCTTGGTCGTCGCATTCTTGACACGGCATTTCGAGGTGTCACGTTCTTGTCGTGCCATCTGGCGGCGACGCGACTTGCTTCTGACCTTTCTGATGCTTGTCCTTTCTGTCAGAACGGCCTTGTCGGGTGTTAGGGTGCGTACAACGTTGATACGACTTGGCAAGCCATCGCGTTCTAGTTTGACTAGTCTTTGTTTGACCACTTTTGGGGTCGCGACCTAGGGGTCGGTCGCGACATGCTGTTGCGACCTCTGAGGCCATCGCGACAAGGTTCTTGTCGCGCCGCCCCAACCGTCGCGTTTATGGGGGAGTCAGATCAAACTCGAGGCAGGCGCCCCATTTCCCTCTCCGCTTTCTTTCCTTCTTCTTCTTTCTTCTTCCTCCTCCAAGACTTCTAGCTTCTCCGACGATCTTTTTGGTGTTCTTGGCAAGGTGGTGACATCTCCTTCGTGTAGGTGACATCCGGTGGTGTTTGGAGCGAGGAGGTGGCGGCCATTCCTACGAGAAAGTCCCAACGGGTTTACTCTACTCTTTGAGGTAGGGACTCCTCTTCTCCCTCTCATTCTAGCATTTTCCCTTCCCCTTGTGATCCTTGTTTCGCCGTCGTGTTTGGGGTTTAGGGTGAAAGATCCAAGCTCCGTTCGTGGAGAGGTTTCTTGAGCGTAGGACTTCTTGTTTAATGCATGATTCGTGGGTACATACTCTCCTAGAGTCTCCCATGCTCCCCTCCCTCGAATGGTGATGTGATTAGCGGTTTTTGGGACGATCCCTGGGGTGGACTATACCGGGACCCCCACTGTCGAGAGATCTCGCGACCGGCCTGAGGGTCGCGATGGTGTCGTGATGCATGCATCGACCGCGACAAGCTTCGGCTGTTGCGGTGGGCTTGGGCGCCGCGACATCATAGCGATGGCTTAGGGCATCACGACAGTGTCGCGGCCGGCCTTGGCGTGCGATAGTGTCGCGACAGCCATGGGCGTTGCGATAGTGACAGATTCATGTAAGTTTATGTGAAGTCTGTTTCTCGTTGAGTCTTCGCCGTTCTTGGTTCTTTTTGTACCCGTGGCACCAGTGCTAGTTTCTAGTACGGTCCTACACTAGTCGTTCGCCCGGTGCTCGGCACTGAGGCTTATCCCGTGAGAGGTTGTTATCGTTTACCTAGGACCCCCATCCCCGTGCGTCCGTCTGAGGAAGTACTACGGGCGACGGGTGTGCTTGAGTCAGGGACTCTGGAGCGGAGGGGAAAACGGTGGTTAGGACTACGACATCGAGTCATTTGCAGAGCTCTCTTGGTTGGTCTGGACGTCGAGGCCGTTTGGTGTTCTCCCAGTGTAGGTCAGTCTGTCCTTCTTCTCATTGCCTCGCTCTTTGTGCCCCAGAACCCACTTAGAGAGGTCAGCGCGTGGGACCGTAGCCCGGTCAGACTTATGGCGGTTACTGTTGTGGTTACTTGTGTTCCTCGCTCAACTCTGACAAGACGTGGCCGCCAGGACTGTGGCAGAGGGTAAGACGTCAGTAGACGCGCCTGACCAGTTAACTGGTGGTAGTGGTTTTCGTAGCTAATGGGCTGTCCAAGTAGGGTTTCCTCTGTCTGTGTTACCAGCTGTGTGGTGGTCACGACGTGCAGATCGTACGGAGTTTCCGACCACATTGTCCTTTCCGTACCGTCGCTAGTTAGTAGTTTTACTTCCGCACTTTCCGTGTAGGTTAGAAATAAACTGCTGTCATTTACCTTGATTATATATATTCTTTCCCACCTGTTAGAGCCGATAGGCGATTGGTAGTCCCTACTGAGCTTCTGCTGTGAAGCTCATCCCTCCTTTTTGTAGGTGAGACTTCCCAGCAATGGTAGGGTGCGCGTCGGGTGGAGTAGACGGGGCAGTCATCGTCGTCCCCGTATAGCTAGTAGTAGGACTCCCCTTTCTTCCAGTTGTACTTCACCCTCGGGGTATGCCCCTAAGGGCCTTGTTCTTCCCCTTTGCTTACTTGTACTTGTTGTGTGTTGGGACTGTACCTAGAGCGTTATGTAGCGGTCTCGCTCTTCTCTTTTTGCTTTCGCGTGTGTGCTCCTAGTTCAGTAGTTGACGTTTATTTCCCTTACATATTTTGTTAGAATTGTCTTATAGCCCTTTCGGGTCCCCGGATCCATGGGCATGACCGTGAAAATCGGGTCCTCGGCTTGGGCTGAGGGTCGGATTTTCAGGGTTGTTACAACAAACCCCACCTCGTCTTTGAGGACGAGATAACCCGGTGTGTAACACGCCGCACACATACACCAACCACACAAATTGATCTTGGTTCAAGGAAGAACAAATTAAAGAACGTGGATAGGAGAGACAAACAATCTAAACAAGCAAAGTATAGAGTTCTCCTGTCTCAAAAGTTCGGCCTTTGTAGTCATCTTTGCTCGACGATGTCAAAGTGAGAACTGACCGATGTAGAACACTTTAGAATGGATTCTTACAAGATACAACACCAAGTCCACGCCTTTATGATGAAGGACACTTCTGGAACGTCTGAAAGGCTTCTAGTGATAAAGACCCGTTCTTCAGGCTCCTACAAGCTTAGAAACATCTGTTGGCTCTCTCTAGGGCAACACAACCCCTCTCCGAACTCTAGGCATGAGCAAAAACTCTTGGGGCATGTAGAACTATCCTAAATCACAAGAATAAGTTGTATTATAATCCAAGAGGTATCTCAAAGCTTAGAAATAGTCCAACCTTGTTGGACTTTTTTGGAAAGTTTGTGTCGAAAAAGTCGGAATTGGTCAACCGATTTCACCAATCGGTCATCCGATTTCAAACACGTATTTTGATGTGCTGACACTATTCATTTAGGTCGACCAATTTTACTGTTCATGCAGACCAAAAGTTACTGGCTAGGTCAGTTGACCGATTTTCAGAAACAGGTCGACTGATTCTGTCGTTTTGCAGTATTTAGTCAATCTTCTATCTCTACTTTGTCCAAGCCTTGGCCTATGTGAAATCCACTTCATGTGCGACTTTTGACATATTTTACTGCAACTAAAGCACAAATTAGACCCTCAAATCAATATGAATAGTTCAAACACTTGGGTCATGAACATGAATGAGAATTGGTCTTTTATGATTTTATCATCATGGATTAAATTAGTATTTTTGTGATCATCAAAATTTACATAGTACCAATTCGGGGCTTAGAGTGACGATCATATCTTTAGATTGTATATTTTTTCTATTTTTATGACTTAAGTTAAACGAATCTTGGGTTTTTGATTGTCAGTTAGACTGGATTTTCTATGTGCTTGGAAATTGACGGTAGATTGTGTTGCCGTCAAGATCTCTTGTTGGCATAATATTGTGACATCAAGTCCTTCTTGATGGCACTAGACTATGTTGTCTACCTGATTTGAACGATGGTCGATCATGCCATTTGTTCATGTTCTGCATTTATGTTATATTCTCTTTTATTCTGTTTAATGGAAAATGAGGGTTTTCAATAAAAGTTGATGTGTAAATTGTTCTAGCATGTGAAAGTAAGTTGTTTTAATGCTACTATAACATCATGTAATATAGTTAAAATTGTGATTATGTGACTATGTCTTATTTTATTTGTTCATGAGAATTAGATAGAAAATAGAGATAATTATGGTATGTCTTGTTTCTATTGAGTTAAATCTTATGATTTTATGTGGTTAACCCTGTTAGTAGTGTCTTCACATGGTTATGTTATATCCAGAAGTTATTGTGTTAATAAGCATTTTCATAAATTATTTTATGCCCATAACATCAGTCTAAAATAAGATATAAATTGTAGGTTCGTCAAAAAAAAAAATTCATGGTTTGACCTATGCATAATATTTGCAGTTTCTATTTTTTCATATTTTTTTATGAATGCAGTGGATATTTCTATTCTATTAAGCTACTTATGTGTTATGTTTTAATTAAGTTTAGACCTGTGAAATACTTAAATTAAATAGCACGTTTAAGTTCTGAAATATGTTTATGGATGGGTGATACCAACATGATACATATTCTATAATATTGCTTTGCATGAATGCATGTACACAAGTAAATAAGATAATGTTTATCAGTGAAATCGAGTTAATAAAAGATGTGTCAATGAGATATTGCCACTATAAAGGGAAGTGGAGCCATACTATAGATGTGCTCTATGGGAGGCTTATAATGAAACCCGAGGCACCAGGTAGTGTAAAATCTTTAAGGTAGACAAGTTCTACGGGATAAGATGGAGAGGGCTTCTCTCAGTTCTAAATGACTATGATTTGTTGCTTTGCCTGGCGTTGAAGTAGTAAGTGTGTGGCCTTCTAATGGTGGTTCTACTGTGACTCGACAAGTGATAAAACTAAAGTGAATGTGAAGTGCAAGTGTAAGTGAAAGTGGAAGCTATGTGTAAGTGCAATGTGAAAGCTAATATGTAAGTATATAAAAGTGCAAAAGAGAGGTTAAGTACAAGTGACTATTACTTATTATGTTAATTGATTCTATATGTTAATATTTATTCATGTTAATGTTACATGACATGTTAATACTTGATTAGTAAAGTGAATAGAGCATTATGTGTATAGATAGCATGTGTATGAGTATAATATTGAATTACCATGTTTTTAAGTTGTGCTATCTTGTAAATTGTGTATTTGGATTTTCTTTTACTTGTTGAGTCTAATGCACAAACTCACCTTTGCTATCGTTTTAGAAAAGGCTGAAGATTTTGAGGTAGAAAAGTTATCTAGTACCGACGCGAAGTATGAATAGTAGATTTGCTTAAAACTTTTAGTTTAATATTTAGTATGTGTAGTTAGATGTAATTTAAGCATTTGGAATATTGTACTTGAGATTGACTATGTTATTTTCTTTTACTTGGATTATATAGATGGTATATGTAGATTATAAAGTTGATAGAATAATTGTTATTTATGTTCGCTGTAATTTCTCTCTCTATTTGTGTAAATTTCAACCCATGTGTCTATTGTTGGGATCTTCTCCACTATAACATCTCCCTCTTATCCGACATGGGTTGATGTACTCATACCGAGCAGGTGCGAGGCGTTACATTATCATTTGATTTGACCAACTACTATATATTAAGCATGTGATTGATTTTGATTGTGCCTAAAGTACTTACACACCTACTTTTAATATTTTTCAAGAGTTAGTAGATAAGTCTAGAGAATGTTTTAGTTTGAAGGATGAGCATCATTTAGAAATTTTCTAAGATATATTTGTAGATCCTGGTGGAATGCTCTTCTAATGAAATCTGAGCTATTGTTCTATTTCCTTCGTTTGGGGAAAAAAAATTGTTTAGTCTATCATCGATCTACTTGAGTCGGACTAGGTTGGAGGAGTGAGATGGTCCATGATATCTCACCATCTAATCTCCACGTGCTCCTAGTCGAGAATGGAATGCCGCTTACACTTGCGAAGAAAGATAGAAGGTCAAGCCCTTCGACGCTCAACTTAGAAAAGCTAGTTAGACAGGGAAGCCAAAGAAGAGAGAGAGAGAGAGAGAGAGAGAGAGAGAGAGAGAGAGAGAGAGAGAGAGAGAGAGAGAGAGAGAGGAGCTGAGAGCAACCTTTTTTTTTCTCTTCTTATGATGGGCTATCCTGTTTGCCTTGCTCCTATCCCTTGGGGTCAGTGTAGGTTCCTTAGAACTTTATGTTTTCCTTTCCTTCTGTCGCTCGTTAGTATCTTTTAGGCGTATGTTGAGGGTCCTATTGACATGTCACCCCCTTCCTGACTATGTAGCCAGATTGCAAGGATTGGTCGGGCACGTGCCTAACTAGAGTGGTCACCGGAGTGGGCCGGCAAGTTGGCGTGTAGTACTCTTGCAATGTGCGTGGGACTCTATAGACATCATTAACCTCTCTAAAATAGAGAAGGGCATGATGGGTAGAAAAGAAAGTCATTCCTTGCCAAGGGCAAGGTCGGGCCTAATAGTGGATGCATGTGTACTTTGAGTTATGGAGAAGGGAGCCTTAATGTGGCTATGAGGGCAGAAGACTCACCTCTGGCAAGTATTGGTGCTCTGGAGACGACGAATCCTATAACGACCCAGAATCCGCATTACCAGTAACTAACCAGTAACCCGAATTCTGACCCGCTAACCCACGAGACAAGCTCGGAAGGGTAAGAGGTGAAAGTCCGAGGAGACTATATATAGAAGATACACACCATGTAAAGCTATAAAATTTCACTATACATGAAACATAACATGTACAACTCAGAGTCCGAGCAAAGTACAGAGTACAGAAGTACAACAAAAGTACTACTCACTGCAGCTAGGGCGCACCAACACCGGAGTGGCTAGACTCGCCTGGAACGGGAGTCGACGACGACCCACCTGAAAGGGAGGGGAGTGAGTCTCAAGAAAAGAGACCCAGTAGGGAAAAGTAACCCCAACGACAACAGTACTAAAGTGCGGAAAGTAAAAATAGAAAGTAAATACACGTCGCATCACAACCCAAAACTGTAAACCTCGCGGCTCAGTAACACACACTCACACTCACAGTAAGTAGGACTCAGCTAGGGCCTGCGGCTCGGCGTCCCGTCACCACAGAGTCTCTCAACCCCAGCCACGTGGCACACTATAGACGCTCTCTCTAGCGTCTGGTCCACGATCGGTTTTCCCCTACGCCTGACCCTAGCGGTAGAGAAGGGGCTCCATGGAGACTGGCTCGAAACCACCACAAGGAGTACGCACAGGACAGAGACGCTCATGTCCTGGCTCACCGACGGAGGACCCCCACATGCCGGTCATTTAGACAGAGCGTCGCTCTATGTCCAGGTGACAAACAGAAACAGAAGCACGGTAACTCAACGCGAGCATAGACAGTAACACTCTCAACGTCTGAAACACCGTACAATAGACAGACACCTCATGTCACGTCATGACACAGTTAATTACGCATATGCTCAGGCGGAGTCACACTCTAAGCCTGGCAGAACGTGTTAACAGGGCGGACATCCCATGTCAACACCTTGAAACACAAAACAGGATCACAGCCTGCTGGGACACAAGATATTAACGACAACATCGATTGTCGCCAATCATGATGTAGACGGCACTCACAATGCCGTTAACACTTAATCAACGGCAATCGACCTTGTCGTTATATCAACTTGAAGATCTCAGCGTCAACATATGTGGACGTTAATATCTTCAGTCCCCTAGACCCAGAACAGCGCCGGGTCAGTCCAATTGGGTAAAACCACCCAATCAGAACACTTGTTGATGGAGGAAATACTTCCTCTCAGCTTCTAACACTACCAGAACTTCGGAACAATACGATCCAACACTTGGATCGCCCAAACACCCAAAATCCTGGCATGGTATAACCCAACCCTAGAACACAATCAGCATACTAATTTACATCAGTTAAGCATGCTGATCCGTTAAGGAGGGTTTAAGGGGTTAAGTCCCTACCTCAGAACGCCCCAAAACTCCTAAACAGTCACCAATCGCGCCGGAACCCCTCGAAGTCTCTGCGCGAATTACACCAAATCTTCGTGTTTCCCGCCCGATCTATCACCGCCACACGTACCAGGGCCTTCCCACGAATTCCCATCAACAATCAGAAGTGGTGGAAACAGACAAAGGTAGAAGTGGAGGGAAAGGAAGGAAAGGAGAAGAAAGGTTTCTGCTTCCGGGCTGCCCTATTTCTACAGGCACGACAAATAGACGTCCACATACCTCGCCGCCTATTTGAACCGCCAATGGGTTGACGTCCTGACCGCTTACCGTCAAGTTCAACGACAAACGTCCACATCGCTGGACGCTAACACCAAGTCAATGGCTAGTCCCTGGCCGTCAACCACAAGTCAACGACAATATCCATTGTCGTCAACCACACCCGAACTTCTACAAGACCCAATAAGGATCCACTAAGACCCGAGACCTTATAGCCCTCCCCCCTTAAGGAATTTTGCCCTCAAAATTCAAACAACATAAAGAAGGAAGACTCACTAAAGAGGTACGGAAACTGCTTGCATTTCGTCCTCTCGCTCCCATGTCGACTCACCACCTGAATGCCGCTGCCACGCAACACAAACTAACGGGATTGCCTTGTTCCTCAACCTCTGAACTCGGCAATCCTCAATGTGCAATGGAAACTCTGGTACTGTCAACACTGGAGTCACCTCAGACCACTCAGTACTCGGGAGAACGTGAGACTCGTCAGAAAGGTACCTCTGAAGCATCGACACATGGAACACATCGTGAACTGCTGCCAACTCTGACGGAAGCTCAAGCCTGTACGCCAAACCTCCGACACGCTCAGTAATGGTGAAAGGTCCAATAAAGCGAGGACTCAACTTTCCACGCTTACCGAACCTCACCACTCCCTCATAGGAGACACACGACAAACACCTGGTCCCCTACCTGACCTCGAGTGGTCGTCTGCGCCGATCTGCATAACTCTTCTGCCGACTTTGAGCTGACTGAAGCCTCTGCCTCACAAGATGAACTACCTCAACTGCCTGCTGAACCAACTCCGGCCCCGTGACAATCCGTTCGCCAACCTCGAACCAGTCTAGAGGAGTGCGACACGGTCGTCCATACAAAGCCTCATATGGTGCCAAACCAATACTGGAGTGATAGCTATTATTATATGCGAACTCGACCAACGGCAAGTGAGCTGTCCACGATCCCTGCCACTCCAGACAACAAGCTCTAAGCATGTCCTCTAAAGTCTGAATAGTCCGCTCTGACTGACTGTCTGACTGAGGGTGGTAGGCGGAACTAAAAGCCAACTCTGTCCCCAAAGCTCTGGAAACTGCGCCAGAACCCAGAAGTGAAGCGAGGATCTCTATCTGACACAATAGATATCGGCACTCCGAGCAAAGGAACAATCCGCTCTACATACAACGCGGACAACCTACTCACACCCCAACTAGTCCTGACAGGCAAGAATCTAGCAGTCTTCGTCAATCTATCCACAAGAACCCAAATGCTGTCAAAACCTCCAGCTGTCCTCGGCAAACCACAAACAAAGTCAGTCGTTACATGGTCCCACTTCCACATCGGAATCTCTAACGGCTGCACAAGTCCTCTTGGACGCTGATGTTCGGCCTTCACCTGCTGATAGACCAAACACCTAGCAACAAAAGCCGCTATGTCTCTCTTCATCCCAGGCCACCAAAACTGACTCTCAACCTGTGATACATCTTGGTCGACCCTGGATGAATCGAGTACCTGGAACCATGTGCCTCCTGCAACACAACTCTCCTGACGGACTCCTCAACAGGAACATAGAGTCTATCTCGGAACCTAACAGTTCCGTCCTCATGAAGCTCAACCTCTGGAGAAGCAACACACTGTGCAACTCGGGATCTGCCTGCTGAGCCTCAACAACCTGTCTCACACGGCGGGAGCCACCAACAACTGCCCAACACACACAGTCGATGACTGGACGAAACTCTGAAAGACCCTTCTGCTCAGACTGCCACAACTGCCACTCCCTAAGCATCAGATGACTCATCTGTGCTTTCCTACTCAAAGCATCTGCAACTACATTCGTTTTTCCAGCTTATACTCAATGCTAAAATCATAGTCTTTCAGATATTCCATCCATCGACGCTGTCTCATATTCAGATCCCTCTGAGAAAACACATACCTCAAACTTTGGTGGTCGGTACGGACTACAAAACTCACTCCGTACAAGTAAAGACGCCAAATCCTCAAAGCAAACACCACAGCTGCAAGCTCTAGGTCATGGGTCGGGTAACTCTCCTCATGGGGCTTAAGCTGGCGAGACGCGTAAGCCACCACCCGGCCTTGATGCATCAAAACCGCACCCATACCAACACCTGAAGCATCTGTGCAAACCTCAAAACCCTCCTCACCCGAAGGTAACGCAAGGACTGGCGCTGACGTAAGCAGTCGCTTCAACTCTATGAAGCTCTGCTCACACTGCTCCGACCACACAAACGGAACCCCCTTTCTCGTCAACCGAGTCAAGGGTGCAGCAACCTGAGAAAAATCCCGAACAAACCTGCGGTAGTAACCTGCCAAGCCCAAAAAGCTACGAATCTCAGACACAGATCTGGGACTTTTCCACTGTAAAACTGCCTCAACCTTTGCTGGATCTACAGAAACTCCCTCACCTGAGATCACGTGCCCCAAAAAGTGAACCTGTTGTAGCCAAAACTCACACTTACTAAGTTTGGCATACAACTGGTGCTCTCGCAAAGTCTGCAACACGATCCTCAGGTGCTCGGCGTGTTCCTCCTCCGAAGCGGAGTATACCAGAATGTCGTCAACAAACACTACGACAAACTGGTCCAAGAACTGGTGGAACACCCGTGCATCAGATCCATAAAGGCTGCTGGTGCATTGGTGAGCCCAAACGGCATCATCAAAAACTCAAAATGTCCATATCTGGTCCGAAAAAGTAGTCCTCTCAATGTCAGAGTCTCTAATCCGCAACTGATAGTAGCCCAACCTCAGGTCGATCTTCGAAAAGACATGAGCAGACTGAAGCTGATCAAAGAGATCGTCAATCCTAGGCAATGGATACCTATTCTTGATGGTCACTTGGTTCAGCTTCCTATAATCAATACACAATCTCAGGCTACCATCCTTCTTCCGAACAAACAAAACAGGTGACCCCCAAGGAGAAAAGCTAGGACGAATATAGCCCTTCTCTAACAACTCCTCAAGCTGCCTCTTCAGCTCCCTCAACTCTGCTGGTGCCATACGGTACGGTGCTTGTACAATGGTACAGTGCTAGGAACTAACTCAACAGTAAACTCAATCTCTCTCTCTGGCGATAGACCAGATAACTCTTCCGGAAAAAACATCCGAAAACTCACACATAGGGAATGTCCCCACTCCCGAGGTAACCTGGTCAAGATCATAGCAGAAACTAGAAAACCCTAACAACCAGAGGCAAGCAACCTCCCTGCCCTCAAAGAAGAAACTAAAAAGCAAGAAGAAAGAGGTACATACCTGGAAGTAGAATGCCGCTTCCCCAGGTATCTGTAAGTGCACCTCTTCTTCTGGCAATCCATCACTGCACCATACCGCTCTAACCAGTCCATACCCAAAATCACATCATAATCCTGCAACTGCAAAGCAAACAAGCAAGCTGACAACCACCGATCCTGCAACTGCACAGGTACCTCCTCGAGACAGTAGGACGTAAGAACAAAGTCCCCTGTCGGCAACTCTACTGCTAGCTCAACAGACTCTCCCGAACTCAACTCTCCAGGGAGTCTAAAAACTCCTCAGACACAAAAGAGTGAGAGGCACCGGAATCAAACAAAACTCTAGCTGTATAATCAAAAACTGTAACAGTACCTTCCACTAGCCGAGCTGCCTCCGCGTCTGCACGGGTCAAGTGAGTAACACGACCTCTACCTCTCGACCCACCAGAACCTCCAGCCTGCTGACGCTGCTGCACGGGTGCCTGCTGCTGCTGCTGCTGCTGTACTCGGGGCTGTGACTGAGTCTGCTGCTGCGGCATACGAGGTAACAAAGGACAATCTCGCGCCATGTGACCTATCTGGTCACACCGGTAACACTGACCAGCAAAAGAACGATGTACCTGCTGTGAAGGCTGCCCTACGATTGCTGAACACTCCCAACAGACTGCTGTCTCTGCTCTGCCTGCCTCCTGTCACGCCGAAACTTCCTCCGAGATCCTGACTTCGCTGTCGTCCCAGCAGAAGTGGACGCATAGGAAGTCGTAGTCCTCGGGGTCGTCTGCACACTACCCTGCTGCTGCCGAGGCTGATTCGGAACTACCGGTGTCTGAACCTCTGCGCTCGAGCACGGGTCCGTAAAGTGTCAGCCTCTAACGCTGCCGCTGTCTGATAGGCCGCGTCTAAGTCTTGACGCGCGCAACTATCAGCGCCTGCCTGAGCTCTGGCCTCAAGCCCCTCACAAACTACTGAGTCCTCAGACTCTCATCTGCCATAATTTGCGGAGCATAACGCCCTAGCTCTACAATATGTCCCTGTACTGCACTACAGTAAAGTCCCTCTGCTGCAAGTCCAGAAACTGGTACAACCTCTCCGTCCGGACGTAAGTGGGACAGAAGGCCCTCTCAAAAGAAACAACAAACTCATGCCATGGAATCTGTCTAAGTGGGCGAGACTGAAAAGTAGTCTCCCACTCAGAGGACCACCAGGTCAACGCCTGCGCCTGCAACTGGTAACTAGCTAACAACACTCGCTCCTCGGGAACACACTCCATAGAATGGAAAGTCCGCTCCACTGCATCCAACCACACTCGCGCGATGTCTGGATCAGGCTGGCCCAAAAACTGGGGAGGTTGAAACTGCAAGAACTCCCTCAACACCTTCCCAGTACCACCCTGGGGTACCGGCGCATCATGGTGCTGAGCTACAAACTGAGCCATCCCCTCAAGAAACCGAGTCAAGTCTAATCCCTGAGCTCTCAACGTCCTGGCTCACCGACGGAGGACCCCCACACACCGGTCATCTAGACAGAGCGTCGCTCTATGTCCAGGTGACAAACAGAAACAGAAGCACGGTAACTCAACGCGAGCACAGACGGTAACACTCTCAACGTCTGAAACACCGTACAATAGACGAAACCTCATGTCACGTCATGACACAGTTAATTACGCATATGCTCAGGCGGAGTCACACTCTAAGCCTGGCAAAACGTGTTAAAAGGGCGGACATAACATGTCAACCTTGAAACACAAAACAAGATCACAGCCTGCTGGGACACAAGATATTAACGGCAACATCAATTGTCACCAATCATGATGTAGACGGCACTCACAATGTCCGAGCAAAGTACAGAGTACAGAAGTACAACAAAAGTACTACTCACTGCAGCTAGGGCGCACCAACACCGGAGTGGCTAGACTCGCCTGGAACGGGAGTCGACGACGACCCACCTGAAAGGGAGGGGAGTGAGTCTCAAGAAAAGAGACCCAGTAGGGAAAAGTAACCCCACCGGTAACAGTACTAAAGTGCGGAAAGAAAAAAATAGAAAGTAAATACAGTCGCATCACAACCCAAAACTGTAAACCTCGCGGCTCAGTAACACACACTCACACTCACAGTAAGTAGGACTCAGCTAGGGTCTGCGGCTCGGCGTCCCGTCACCACAGAGTCTCTCAACCCCAGCCACATGTGCACACTACAGACGCTCTCTCTCGCGTCTGGTCCACGACCGGTTTTCCCCCTACGCCTGACCCTAGCGGTAGAGAAGGGGCTCCACGGAGACCGGCTCGAAACCACCACAAGGAGTACGCACAGGACAGAGACGCTCTCAACGTCCTGGCTCACCGACGGAGGACCCCACACACCGGTCATCTAGACAGAGCGTCGCTCTATGTCCAGGTGACGAACAGAAACAGAAGCACGGTAACTCAACGCGAGCACAGACAGTAACACTCTCAACGTCTGAAACACCGTACAATAGACGGACACCTCATGTCACGTCATGACACAGTTAATTACGCATATGCTCAGGCGAAGTCACACTCTAAGCCTGGCAAAACGTGTTAAAGGGCGGACATCCCATGTCAACACCTTGAAACACAAAACAGGATCACAGCCTGCTGGGACACAAGATATTAACGGCAACATCGATTGTCACCAATCATGATGTAGACGGCACTCACAATGCTTTAACACTTAATCAACGGCAATCGACCTTGTCGTTTATATCAACTTGAAGATCTCAGCGTCAACATATGTGGATGTTAATATCTTCAGTCCCCTAGACCCAGAACAGCGCCGAGTCAGTCCAATTGGGTAAAACACCCAATCAGAACACTGCTTCTAGAGGGAAATACTTCCTCTCAACTTCTAACACTACCAGAACTTCGGAACAACACGATCCAACACTTGGATCGCCCAACACCCAAAATCCCGACATGGCATAACCCAACCCTAGAACACAATTAGTATACTAATTTACATCAGTTAAGCATGCTGATCCGTTAAGGAGGGTTTAAGGGTTAGTCCCTACCTCAGAACGCCCAAAAACTCCTAAACAGTCACCAATCGCGCCGGAACCCCTCGAAGTCTTTGCGCGAATTACACCAAATCTTCGCGTTTCCCGCCCGATCTATCACCGCCACACGTACCAGGGCCTTCCCACGAACTCCCATCAACAATCAGAAGTGGTGGAAACAGACAAAGGTAGAAGTGGAGGGAAAGGAAGGAAAGGAGAAGAAAGGTTTCTGCTCTCAGGCTGCCCTATTTCTACAGGCACGACAAATAGACGTCCACATACCTCGCCGCCTATTTGAACCGCCAATGGGTTGATGTCCTGACCGCTTGCCGTCAAGTTCAACGACAAACGTCCACATCGTTGGACGCTAACACCAAGTCAACGGCTAGTCCCTGGCCGTCAACCACAAGTCAACGACAATATCCATTGTCGTCAACCACATCCGAACTTCTACAAGACCCAATAAGATCCACTAAGACCCGAGACCTTACAAATCCGGAGGCAGAGGAGATGGAGCTTTAGTGGACTAGGCTCATATTCGTTCTTTGGTACGGGGCACTACTAAAGACTGGGGTGATAACTTGTCCCAACCTCATTCTCTCACTTTGGTGGGCAAGGTAAATAGGTTTTAATGGGATAGGCCTGTTTTACCTTACCTCTGTTAGCATTAGTTCACATTGATATCTATTACAAAGAAGTATGGTATAAAATTTGTAACTTAAGGGTGAGAAATATTAATTTTTAGCCGAAAGAAATTGATTTTAACTAAAAATACAAATTTTGTTAACAAAATGTTGACATTTTGATTGTGAAATATCAATTTTTGGCTGACACCCGTGGCCACCGTCTACTGCTATGGCCGCCACATCATCAACATGACCAATGTGCAACCATGTTGCGTACAAAGAAATTCTCCACCAATAAAAAATTGATCTGCTCAACTTTTAGTAGTGCAGGAGTATTATATAAAGAGAGAATTAATTACCGCCCCCTGTTTTATTGGGGGATTTTTTTCCGGTCCCTGTCAGATTTGTCTTGATGTCCGCCCCCTGTTTTATGGGGGACTTTTTTTTCAGTCCCTGGGGTTGTGTAAGTGTGTAACTGTGTAACTGTGTAATACAGTTACCCAGTTATACATGTAAATGTGTTACCCAGTTACCCAATTATATACTTACACAGTTACACGTAAACTATGTAACTACATAGAACTTTTATAAGTTTGTAACTCTATAATTAGGATTACCTAATTATATAGTTACATAGTTTTAGAAAGATTTACCTAATTTTTATAACTGTTATTCCAAAAGTGTGTAAGTACGTACTACACAGTATATTTAAATCCTGTATTGTTTAACTTGTTACCTAGTTACACATGTAACTGTGTTACCTTGTTACCCAGTTACACATGAAATTATGTAACTACATAGAAATTTTATAAGTTTGTAACTCTATAATTAAGACTTACGTAATTACATAGTTTTAGAAAGATTTATCTAATTATTTTAATTCGTAATATATCAAAAGTGTGTAACTGCGTAAGTACGTACTTACACAGTTACATGTGTAACTGGATAAGTATATAAATTCTATAACTGTGTAGCTTACCCAGTTACACATGTAAGTATATAATCATGTAAGTATGTAAATTCTGTAACTATGTAACTTACCCAGTTATACATGTAAATATATGTAACGTCTCGAAAAATTTTAATTGTAAAAAATTATGATAATATGGTCATTATATATTATGATTGACATTAAATTGAAATAATTAGAATTTGAGCTTAATTAGTGGTAATATATGTTACCTCAGTGTCGTACACAGAGGTGCGCGCTCCGACAGGGCGACACAGAAAAATTGTAACGAAATAAAAATTTGAGTGCACCATAATTTTTAGAAAAATGTGGAGATATCAGAATGTAAATATTCAGATTTGTTGACGTACGGATTTCAAGATTAAGCCGATGCAACTATTTTTTGGATAATTTAACACCCTATGTAAAATAAAATCTAAAAATTAAACTAAAATTACCATAATTGTAAATTTATCACATTAGTATAGTTAAAATCTTACATAAACAGACATCGTTTGAATATATAAAAATATAAATAATTGAATCAACAGAATTATTCTCCAATTAAGGTGGAGAATTTTGGACCTGTCGACAGCATGGTTGTCGACAGGTCCAAAAATCTCAAAAATCTCCACCTTAATTAGAGAATAATTCTGCTGACCACATTTTTATATTTTCAAACGATGTCCGTTTTAGTTAAGATTTTAACCATAGACTAATGTGATAGGTTTACAAATTATGGTAATTTTAGTTTATTTTTAGATTTTATTTTATACATGGTGTTAAATTATCCGAAAAATAGTTGTGTCGGCTTAATCTTAAATCCGTACGTCAACAAATCTGGATATTTATATTTCTGATATCTCTACATTTTTCTAAAAATTATGGTGCACTCGAATTTTTATTTCGTTACAGTTTTTCTGTGTCGCCCTGTCGGAGCGCACACCTCTGTGTACGACATTGAGGTAACATATATTACCACTAATTAAGCCCAAATTCTAATTATTTTAATTTAATATCAATCATAATGTATAATGACCACATTATCATAATTTTTACAATTAAAATTTTCGAGACGTTACATATATTTACATGTATAACTGGGTAAGTTACATAGTTACAGAATTTACATACTTACATGATTACATACTTACATGTGTAACTGGGTAAGCTACACAGTTACAGAATTTATATACTTACCCAGTTACACATGTAACTGTGTAAGTACGTACTTACGCAGTTACACACTTTTGATATATTACGAATTAAAATAATTAGGTAAATCTTTCTAAAACTATGTAATTACGTAGTCTTAATTATAGAGTTACAAACTTATAAAATTTCTATGTAGTTACATATTTCATGTGTAACTGGGCAACAAGGTAACACAGTTACATGTGTAACTGGGTAACAAGTTAAACAATTACATGATTAAATATAACTGTGTAAGTATGTACTTACACACTTTTGGAATAACAGTTATAAAATAATTAGGTAAATCTTTCTAAAACTATGTAACTATATAATTAGGTAAGTCCTAATTATAGAGTTACAAATTTATAAAAGTTCTATGTAGTTACATAGTTTAACGTGTAACTGTGTAAGTATATAATGGGTAAACACTTTAACACAACCTCAGGGACTGGAAAAAAAATCCCCATAAAATAGGGGGCGAACATCAGGCAAAATCTGACAGGGACCGAAAAAAAAAATCCCGCAATAAAGCAGGGGCGTAATAATTCTCCCTATTATAAAATTCAAATATAAAAATAAATATATGAAAATTAAACGTGGCAGTTTGTACTGATGACATAATGACGTGGAAACAGTGCCGGACCGGGAGACGGAAGGCCCGCAGGATCCTATTCCGATTGTGAAAGGGGAAGCCTTGGCGGAATCCCGAGTTGGATCGGCTATTTATATTGCTTTTTCGCGGATCTGTCCGAAGCATTCGAGCTTCACATCCAACGACGGGCGCAAGACGCAAAGTTCGTTCCTTTTCCTGTTCGCTTCTGCCGCCGCCGTTGAAGGGTTCAAGGTTTAGGCCGTGGCGATCGAGGGGGCAGAGATGGACGACGGAGAGGATTGGTTTGAGGAGTACTGTGCGGATGATTGCAGCGACTACGGCCTGGAGGACGCCGGAAGCAGCGATTATGACCACGCAGGAGACCAAGACGAGCAGCAAAACGACGCCCATGTGGAGGAGGAGGAGCCGGCGGCTTCCTCCGCGCGGCACGGCTACGTTGTCATGTCCGAGGCGGAGGTACGCGAGCGCCAGGAGGTAGAGGTGAGCAGCATATGCTCTGTGCTGCAGGTGCCTCGCGCCTGGGCGTGCGCCCTTCTCGTCCGCTACGACTGGGACTTGGGCAGGGTCCAGGACGCCTGGTTCACCAACGAGCAGGCCGTCCGCGGCGACTTGGGCCTGTTGTTGGAGGGGGACGACGGCCACCGCGCGGTCGCTCTCGGCAAGAAGCTGTTGAAGTGCCGGATCTGCCTGGAGGATGAGTGTCCCTGTGACCAGATGAGCTCCGCAGCCTGTGGGCACCTGTTCTGTGACGTGTGCTGGGGGGTCTACATCCACACGGCGGTCGCCGACGGCCCCGGGTGCCTGACGCTGCGGTGTCCCGACCCAGGCTGTCGTGTAATCATCAGCAGAGACATGGTCGAGAGGTTTGCCACGGACGAAGACGCGCACAAGTATTCGCGGTACCTCTTCAGATCCTTCGTTGGCGGCGACAAGAAACTGAAGTGGTGCCCCGCTCCCGACTGCCAGTTCGTCGTGGAGCTCGTGGAGGGAGAAGTGTTCGATGTGCGCTGCAGGTGTTCCCACTGCTTCTGCTGGAACTGCGGCGAGGAGGCCCACCGGCCGGTGGGGTGCGAGACGGTGGCCAAGTGGGCGCTCAAGAACAGCACGGAGGCGGAGAACACGGAGTGGATACTGGCCTACTGCAAGCCCTGCCCCAAGTGCCACCGGCAGATCGAGAAGAACGCGGGGTGCATGCATATGACATGCAGAGCGCCCTGCCGCTACGAGTTCTGCTGGCTCTGCCTCGGCGCCTGGTTCAGGCATGGGGAAAGCACGGGGGGTTTCTACGCCTGCAACGTCTACAAGCACGCAAAGGAGGCCGGGGAGATGGACGAGGAGGATCTGAGGCGGCGGAGGGCGAGGGACTCCATGGAGAGGTACACCCACTACTTCGAGCGGTGGGCGGCCAACCATATGTCCAGGCAGAAGGCGCTGGGGGTGCTCGCGGGGCTGGAGGAGGAGCAGGTGGAGCGGCTCAAGGACATATATTCACAGCCCCACGGGCAGCTCAAGTTCGTCGAGGAGGCGTGGCTGCAGATTGCGGAGTGCCGGAGGGTGCTCAAATGGTCGTACACCTACGGCTACTACCTCGCCCCAGGCGATGGGAGGGAGAAGGAGTTCTTCGAGTACCTGCAGGGGGAGGCCGAGGCGCAGCTGGACATCCTCCACTCCTGTGCCGAGAACCAAATACGCCACTTCCTGGATTCAACCGCGTGCCCACCGCTGGAAGAGTTCCTCCGGTACCGGAGTAGGCTGGTTGGGTCCACCTCCGTCGTTCAGCATTACTTCAAGAACTTGGTCCGCGCTCTTGAGAGCGGGCTGAAACAAGTAGAACTGCCACCTGAGGCTGGTGCGAGCGGCGTTGCAGCCCTGTTCCATGAATTAGATATCTAGCTGGTGTGGTCGATCGTCTGGTATTCATTCATGTCAAGATATCTGGATTCAATTGGTTTTCAAGGGAAGAAGAGTATTATCAGATGGTTGTTCCTCATCCTTCTATCTGATGATGACCACTTGTTTAGAACTGGAGCATGTATGGTTTAACTAGTTCTAATTGTAAAAAAGATTTTGTCAATTGTTGGGTCTTAATGCTTTGGTCATGATGATACGCGTTTATTGAAGCCCCTGTTTTGATTTGACCTGGGTTAATTTGATCATCTTCGCTCAATGACATGGAGTATTCTTAGATTTTTTAGTCAGAATCCTCAAGAGTTTAGAAAGGTGGGTTCTTATGTTACAAGATGAATTGAAAGATTTTTGATGAGATTGAGACTAGTTGGGTTTAATTGATCATCTTCGCGCAGTGACATGGAGTATTCTTAGATTTTGAGTCTGAATCCTCAAGAGTTTAGAAAGGTGGGTTCTTATTTTACAAGATGAATTGAAAGCTTTTTTATGAGATTGAGACTAGTTGGGTTTAATTGATCATCTTCGCGCAGTAACATGGAGTATTCTTAGATTTTGAGTCTGAATCCTCAAGAGTTAGAAAGGTGGGTTCTATGTTACAAGATGAATTGAAAGATTTTTGATGAGATTGAGACTAGTTGGGTTAATTTGATCATCTTCGCTCAATGACATGGAGTATTCTTAGATTTTTTAGTCAGAATCCTCAAGAGTTTAGAAAGGTGGGTTCTTATGTTACAAGATGAATTGAAAGATTTTTTATGAGATTGAGACTAGTTGGGTTAATTTGATCATGTTCGCGCAGTGACATGGAGTATTCTTAGATTTTGAGTCTGAATCCTCAAGAGTTTAGAAAGGTGGGTTCTTATGTTACAAGATGAATTGAAAGATTTTTTATGAGATTGAGACTAGTTGGGTTAATTTGATCATCTTCGCGCAATGATATGGAGTATTCTTAGATTTTTGAGTCTGAATTCTCAAAGTGTTTTGAAAGGTGGGTTCTTATGTTACAAGATGAATTGAAAGATTTTTTATGAGATTGAGACTAGTTGGGTTAGATCACAGGAGGCACTCCCACTAGTTCTTTTATGATTTGCATATTCACAGGACAACTGGGAAAACAGGTCACACATTTATGCTGCTGTTTGGATATTTAACTTGATTATGTGACATACTGTTACAAGAGGTTTCAAAATTACTATTTTCCATATCAATCAGTTTTCAGTCAAGGGGAAAACTTTTATACTTCCCAAATTCCCTCTAAAAGAACCGATCTAAAGCATAAAACTTTTAGCCCAAAAACATATGTCAAAGCTTTCAATGGACCATATATACTAGACCATACACAAGAAGAGTTTGAATCTCAAAATTCTGATTGGATGTGGGGGGGAGAGGTTCTTTATTTTCTTATTTTTACTCTGATTTCCTTTTCTTCCTCCCCTATGTGATTATATTCATGTGGGATTAAGTATTACAGCTCTGTTCTACTGGCATTTGAGTTTTACAGCTCCTCCTCCACGTTCTGGGTTTAAACTACCAAGGATGTTTAAGATCTTCAGAAGCGCAGGTCATGCCTGCCACACAAATTCATGTTATATCATGGTTTTCCAGCAACTTGGAAAATGCAGGAAAAGGATTCTGGACTGCGGACATAGGAAAACAAGGTTTTGATGATGACCAATCCTACCCATTTGTTCTCCCTCAAAACATCTGAAAGCAGGGCAGAATCAGCTACAACTTGGTGTCATGGAGGATGCAGAAAGCTGAGACACTGGACAAGGAACTAATTTGCACATGGAACCACTGCTTGCACTGTTCTTTGACAATATGGTTAACATCAGAAGCATTCTTTAGACCGGCTATTCTATTTGGACCCTTTTGAAACATATGGGTTAACAAGACTTCAATCATTTTACAGCACACTTATGCCCATTGATTCCGTATCCTTCAAGCGAAGTCAATGATGAAACCTAATTCGAGAAATATTTATATATATATATATATATGATGAAAGATGTCAACTTTGTAAGAAGAGTTCCTTTGTTCCTAAGATTAGTCTTACATATAAGGAAAATAGGAGAAATAATTCAGTAGACTTGACCTCATGGAGAGATCCAAATTAACCAGAATAACCATGGAACCCCGTCGTGAAGTTGCTTCTTTCTCATACGACAACTGCTCTGCTCCTCTCCTTTCCATCACATCATGCCGGCAGGAAGAGAAGCAAGAAATTTGAGTCAATGTTCAATAAAATCCATGACAAATATTTATCACATTAGGAAAATTGGTTTTGAGATTATTCACTGGCTTGTGACAAGAATTCTTGCCATTCCATTTCTTCACAATTCTCTTTTATCTCACTTGACCAGAAACTTGGAGGGGGTGTTGTGTTAGTCATCTGATTGAGACAACTAATCTGATTCCTTCCATTTATGTTCCCCGCTGCTTATTTCCTTTTTTCCATGCCACATAGTATATACATATTTATGATATTAAATCAATGTTTTTTTTTACAATTTTATGTTTATAGTGAAAGAAAAATTCGAACTCCTAGTTTCTTATATCAATAGATGAGTGGTCGAAGATAACGATAGGAAATAAGAATGTTCCACGATCAAACATGCGCTTGCTAAGCTTTACATGATAGGGTAATATACTGATGCAGAAGATATTTGATGGCTGTACGTAAAGTGTGGTTCAATAGTTAAAACTCTCTAATGTACACTTTAAATCTTATGTTTAGATCTCTGCCCTCACACTTAGAGGGGAAAAAAGAGAAGACATGAGAGAGAGAGGAGAGAAGAGCTGGGTTAATTTTCTGTCCTTCAAGATTTCATATTTATAAGATCCTCTAATTTTAAAATCTTAATCACAAATAATAGAAATCCAATTAATTCGACCCCGGGAATCTCTCCACATGCGCATTGGTCTCAATTTTTTATTCCATTTTTTTTCCACAAAAGTGGGAAAATAGACCTAAGTTAAGGGGGAAAAAATCAATGTCGATATTATAGATGTCAATTGGGCCAAGCTATTTGAATTTTCTCGGGCCCGCTGCTCGTTGGATTCGGGCCTTTCTTAAAGCCTAGGCTGAACTGTTGGATTCCAAGTCAGGTCCAGTCGAGGCCCACACTCCCACTTAAATATTTGAATAACAAGTTTTAAAAGGTTGCATTGTTGACGGATGCTTGGGCGCACCGTATCGGTACGCTCCATGCCGCACTGTGTAACATTTTAATTTTGTGAGACCTAAATGTGTATTAAGTTTTCTAGAGGAAAATAAATAATAATTAAGTAGGTTGATGTTTTTGTAAATGATTTTAAAGATCTGTCTCCATAGACAATTAATTAATTTTCTGAGTGTTATTATTGTTAATTTACTTAATTTCTAGGTATAATTAGTACAAGAATAGATTATTTGATTGACCAATATAGATTGTTTGGTCGTCTAATAGTTCTGAATCGATTTTTCTGGAAGTCGATTTAGTTATTAGAGTTGATTCATTTTGAGAATCGATTTTTTTTAGAGTTGATTTAGTTATAATAGTTGATTCCCTTTGAGCGTCCATTTAGTATGAGAGTCAGATTCTTTTTTAAAGTTGATTTAAGACTGATTTTTGTGAGACTCAGTTTTGTATTCGAAACTCAATTCTGTATGACTTGATTTTGTATTAAAATTTGATTTGTGGTTGGGAGTCTTATCTTTAATTGGTGACATGAGAATTTAATATATTACAAGTGGGAAAGTTTAACAGTAATGATTACTTATGGATAAACATTAAGAGGATTAGGTTTAGAAGCTTGCTATGCATTCAAGAAACTTGTAGAAGTTAATAGGCATCCAGGAGATTGGCTGTTAGTAACTTGACATATGAGGTTATTAAATAAGACTAAAAGCAGGTAAAAGTAATCACGTTAAAAAGTTTTAGGATATTTTTGAACCTAATTTTAGAAGTTTATCCAGAGGTAGACATATAATGAATTGATATCTTGCTATTTGATTATTTCATATTTAAAGTCTTATGTTCCAAGTATGCATTTACTACTTAGACAAATTAAAGCTATATTTGATTATATTCTATACCTTATTTTGAAATCTTTAATCTATTTGATGACATCTTTTGTATTTGCATATCTTGTAAGCATGTTAAAACTGGTTAAGCTTTAAGCAACAACACATAGACAGTGCCACCAAGGGGAGGTGGATTAGTCCCATAATATCTGCTGTGGGTGGTCACATAGTTCGAGGGCGACAGACATTTTATTTTGAAAATTCAAAGTTGGACTTTTCTTTGGTAGATGGTGGGGTAAATGACCCTATTTTTGGCCAATCGAGCAAGACCACGACTCCAAGGTGTAGGTGCTAGGGTGTCTGTGTGTTTCCCCTTATATGGTGGTTGGATGTATGCCCGATTATGTAAATTGCATTAAATATGATCATGAGACTTGATTTAATTATTGAATTTAATTGCCTCAATAAATTAGCTTTAAAAGTAACTATATGTTTACTTATACTTCGGCCTAGTATGGTTTTTAGGCTATGTGCGATTCAAAATTTATCAATTATGTGAAAACATAAATTAGATTTGCATTTCATTGTATATTGTTACTTGCCTCTAAACATTATTGTATGTTTTGAACATAATCACATTTATGATATAATAACTTTATCATTAAGTTGTAGAGCTTATAGCTACTAGATAAACATGTGTTGGTACTACTTATGCCTATTGGGTCCTTAGACTCACCCAATCAGTTAACTTCTTTTTACAAGAAATCCTAATGATCAGGAGAGTTAGCTAGGGTGCGGTTGTAGACATGTTACTTTTGACAACATATTGAATACATTTCATGTTATACTGTAATGTCTCGAAGTGTTCCTCTTCAATTAACCACTTGGGTGATTTTTCTATTTTTTTAGATTTTTTTTAGGATTTTTAGAAATTTTTCTAGGGCTTTAAGGGGTCCTCTGTGCACAGTTGATTCGTGACAGACACAGTGGTCGCGTTTCAGGGATTTAATCTGCGTCGTGTCAAACCATCGCATATTATGTTCCTATTCCGACTTGGACTATGATTTATAATCGCGTCCACCAGAGTCGTCGCGTTTAAAGTTTTCATTTTCAATTTATGACAATTTCTAAAATTATTTTTAGAAAGATTTTGTTGCTAAATAGAATCGCGTCCACATGGTCCGTCATTTCTAACCTTCCATATTACAAAAGATCAACTCTCAGAAGAAGATCGATTCTTTCTAATACGCGACCACCCATGTTGTCACGGTTAAACTTTCCATTTATTAATTTGGCAAGAATTCGATCAATATTGGAAGTGTTATAAACACGTCCGACTATGTCGTCGCGAGTTCTACACGCTATAATCGATGAACCATTCGATGTAAGGAAGTGTTTGAAGCACGACGATCTATGCCGTCGCGATTTAAATCCCTGCTATAATCGATGTTTGGAAAGGTCATAGTCGAAGTGAGGAATGTTTTTAAACGTAACGGTTTGGGCGGTCGCGATTCATCTTAATAGGCGACCTCTGTGTCCGTCGCGATTTATCAAATTTTCCCCTATAAAAGACCCCCGAGGCCATGTTTAAGCATCAACACCCAAGTATTGTGGCGAAGCCCTGCTGCATTGGAAAGCTGTACTTCGGAGCTTTGAAGAGAAGAACCCTCCTCTCAAGCTACTTCAAGTCTTCATCAATTGGAGATCGTGTTCAATCTCTCAAGCGTATTGGAGCTTGAGGAGTCTTCTTCCACTTCAAGCATTGTAGCACCAAGCCACTCCATTAGACTTTTCTTTCTCTCCTTTCATTCTTTATTTCATTTTTTAGTGCATTCATCACTCACTCTAGTTAACTTCTCACACACATCACTTCATTCATCACACACCTAGTCACTCTTTAGGGGTTTTACACCACCTCCACAAGGTGTGTTCAAGCCCATGCAATTACGTCTTTCACGTCTTTATTTGAATTTGACACTGCACAACTTGGCCTAATTGTTTCTTTCACTAGTTTGTTTGTTTCTCTCTTTTGCAAGGTAACCACAAGCTAAAGTCTTCTCGCCAGCTGGCTAGTTGGGGAAGTAAGGGTCACCCACAAATCACAATCACATTCCCGCGATCTTTGGGTGAAGGTAAGTAACTCTGCCTCTCACTCTCTCCTTCGGTATCCACGTGTGGAAATAGGAAATTTAAATATTTTAAAATCTTTTTTATCATGTTTTCTCATGTTCTCATGGATGCACACGAATTGCGAATCCAAGTCCCGTCGGATGCTACTCGAGCAAGAGTGACGTGAGATGAATCGGCAATTCGCGCAGCGCGGGCGTGCCAGTCACCGAAGTGACAACAAGTTGGTTTGCCTCCGAGAGTCGGAGGGCCTTAAGTCTATTGTGCGCGCCGTTTGACTTCGTCAAACGAAAGTGAGTGGTTGGGTCCTGGACCAAATCCCGTCGTTGCCTGAGCGCAACGACGTTAATTACATCTCTTTTAGAAAGAGAAAACCCTTGATTAATTGCCAGATTAGAAAGCCTCGTGACCTTAAAACGGGACATCCGATAAAGGGTGCGAAGCATAATTGAACTGAAATATTAGGGAGCAAGACGAACGCCTAATCGAACCCATTAGACCTTTCACTCAACCCGCTACCCAATCTCTTTGTCTATTTATTTATTGGTCCTCTTTACCACGAAAAGGTTCAATTCGGTCTTTTAAATCTATTTGAGAAAGACAATTCTGAACAGGGGTGGTCTCTTTGACTTTTTGTTAAAATAAATACAATTTGGTCTTTTTGTTGAAAATCATTTCAATTTGATTTCTTTTTTTGTTGCAAAACATGTGGCAATCTCTCATTTGCTTAAAAAAGGGTCTGGTCTGAGTCTTTTGTTCAACATAATGCAATCTCTTGTTACTTTAAGAAAAGGTCCAATTTGATCTCTTATTCTTTTGGAAAAAAACCAGGATGACCTTTTGATTTGTTTGAAAATAGTTCAAATTGGTTCTTTGTTCTTTTGCAAAATATGAGACGGTCTTTTGCTCTTTTAAAAGAAGGTTTGATTTGACCCTTCGTTCCTTTGTAAAACCCGAGGTGATTTTTGTCATTTGAAATGGTTGGACTTAGTCACTTAACAACATGGAATGGCCTTTTACTTTCTTCTTCCCTTTTGTTTGAAAAGATGTCAATTTGCTTTTACAATTCTTTTTTTTTATCATTAAACGATTTTAATTTGCCATTTGGGTCCCTTGAGCATTTGAAACGGAGTTCTATTCGTTCGGCGGAGCTCGATGGCTCAACGCACTTCGCAAACGTCCTCGAATCGGCGCAGCTGACGAGATAAGGCGAATCGGCGCAGCCCGACTGAAATCATAGACATCATCGAATTGGCTTCCGTTCGCAACGTTGCCAATTCAATTAGAAGCTAATGACCTCTTTTAGGAATTTTGCGCCAACTCAACCCTCGCGGGGGAAATTCGGCAGCATTTCCCCTTATCGTGGTGATAGAGGGGAAAGCGCGATGCTCATCCACCAAAGCGGAGATGGCACCAAAGGGAGAGTGTACGTCGTAAAGCGGCGTAACTCCGACGGCCTATGACCTCGATCCCCCAGGCATGCCTACGGAGATTCGGGCAATGTTATGGCCAAACAACTCGCGGGACGATGAATCACATGCGAACCCACCCGTCCGAACACGAACATTATATTGTCCGATCCGAGGATGTGGATGGGTCTCATACTGTGTCTTTTGACTGTTTATCAGCCGGTGTCACATAGAGCAATGGTTTTGCTCACGTGATTTCGGCCAACGTGATGGCCAGGACGTCGAATCGGCGCAGCTCTGCTCTGGTCTTACAGGACTGCCAGAACCAGAACCAGGCTGAATCGGCGCAGCCAGTCACCTGTGCAAGGGTGACAATGCCTCTCTCTCAAGAACGCCCTTGCTCATGGCCGGGGTGATTTTGGATATTGAGATGGCATTGCAACCCATTGCTTGGATGGGCTAAACAAAGGGATTCAAGCATCATTTGCCCAACCTCCTTGATTAGCGAAATGGAGCTCTTGAGGGACTATTCGGTGTTAACTCGAAATGCACATCAAAGGGGCTGAAAACCGCAATGGGGGAGGTCCATTGAGAGGGGTGAATCAGACTTGATGATCCCTTTGAACGGGCTTTTGGAAATGGCATTTAAGCAAAGGGATATGAGCATTGTTTGCTCAATCCCCTTGGCCATGGCCATGGGTGCACATTGGACACAATGGGGATCTCTTAGGGGGCGGCTAAGGCAGTAGAAAAACTGGTCTTTTCAGGCCCAGAACAGCAGGAAACGCAAGGCCTAATAAAGAGGATCTTGATTTGTTTGGGAGAGCAATTTGGCATGCTATGCATGCATTAGATAGGAGATGATGTCCCACACCCCATGACCTCATTTATTGAGGTATGGGAGTTATGAGATACTCTCATGTTGGAGGTGTTAGAGGGAAATGAGACATACTTCTATAAAGAAGTACTCCCATCCCGTAACCCCATGGTAAAGAGAGAAAAGACATGGAAAACCCAAATGAAATGGGGGGAAACATGCATTAAATGCCATGCATATAGTCTATTTCATTAAAGAAAGGTGAGAGGGTACAAGATTTGCAAAACCAAGAGAAAAGAAGGGGGGAGAAAACCAACGTGGGAGACCTTCTTGCTCTCTCTTCTCTCTTGATGTGACAAGACAAGAAGCCCCCAAAGAAGGACTCCTCTCTCTCTTGCTTTCCCTTCTCACCTTTCTCTCTTCTCCTCTTGCTTCTTTTCTTCTTCACGGGTGGATCTTGAGCAGGAAACGCAATGCCTTCTTCTGCTGGTTTCTCTCTTGGTGAAAGCCCTCCTCTTCTTGGTGCAGAAAACCCACCACCAAGCTTTCTTCCCAGCAGCCTCTCCCGTATGGCCCCTTGGCTGCCCCTTTCCCAAGTCTTCTAGAAGGGAAGAGAAGGCCAAAAAGGCCCCAATTCTAGTCCCTGCGCAGGAGAGATGGCAGAGGCACCTTTTTCTATTTTTGGCACTTCCTTTTGGGAGGTGTCACAAATGCTTACTCTCACCCCCCCCCCCCACTTTATGGGGTGAGATAAGGGTTGATTTCAGATGGGCCTTGGTGCCCTTTTGAGTGGGCTTTTGGCTCTCTTCTGCACAGCCCATGAGGGGCTAGAACCGGCGCTGGCGGGCTGAGCAGTGGGCCGGCGGTCTCGGGCCCATTAGCGAATTGGGGTGGCCACACCACGCGTACCTGACGATCACACCTCCTCCATAGTGCACACACGCACTCCCTTTTCTTCACCTTCTTTTCTCCCTCTTCTTTACTTAAACTTATATACTTTTTCTTTTTTTAATTACTGTTTATGGGTGTTTGAAAAAGCACGTTCACAAATTAGGGATCACGGTGGACCTTTCTATTTAGTTTTGGTTACCACTCCTTCGGCACCCACATGTGCCCCTCCTTTGACACCCATGTGTGTTCTCCCTTCGTACCTCATACGGTACAATGCCTCCTCCCTCGTACCCCATGCGGTACTCCTTTGAGATCCCCCACCATTACCAAGTTGTGTTAGTGTTTTTTCTTCCGTAAAGTTTAATTTTTTAAAAAAAATCATCATCCATCCTCCCTTCTCCTTTCACTTACTTTCACCTGAGAAAAGCATTTTTATTTGACTCTTATTTCTTCAATCGGTTGGCCATCAGAGCATGCTTGTCTGATTTACTGCTTCCATATAACTCTTGGTTGCTTGTTAAATCGCGACGTGTTCAAACATCGCGTTTCTGACTGTTTGCGACGGTTTATCCTGTCGCGATTCTGTGACAGATACCACATCGGAGGGAGTTGTTGTGGCTCTTACAGCTTCTGTGAGCTGTCAGATCCGCGACCAATTGAACGGTCACGATTTAGAGTGAAGCGCGACGACTGAACTCGTTGCATTTCTGTCTGTTCACAGAACGCCAGGTTTTCTGTCTTTATTTGCATTCTTCTTGCATCTATACGGCATTTTAGGTTGAGGGACCTCCTTCCCTCCTTATCCTAGGATCCAAACACCTCTCTCGGTGAGGACGATCTCTCCATTGGGCATTCCGTCTCATTGGACTAGAAACTCCTCACCGGGACCTCCGTAAGTCTTCGTACTCCATGGATTCCCTCACAGTGAACCGAGCAGATTGTACCATCCCAGAGACCCATATTAGAATATCCCATCATTGAGAAGTGTGCTTAGTGAAACCCGAAGTTCTCTCCACACCTATCTAGGTCCTTACCCATATGGAGTGAAACATGCAATAAAATCCACATTGAACCGTACTGAAATAATTGAATTGGACGTAAGCATCCCCCAAGTGTTTGATTAAAAGCTATTAACTTCTTCTCTCAAACTTGTTTGAGTAGTTGGTTGTTAGTAAACTTTATGCCTAAATATCATGTTGCTTCGTTCAGGCAAATCACTTGGAATGGCCGAATACGAAGATATGGGTTACCAGCTAGGATGAGGTTTATGATGAACTTATGATGAACAACTTGCACAACTTCCTAATGAACCTTATGTTGATCAATCCAATTTGCAAGTCCATGCGATGGATTCACAGTCTCCGCATCACTCCCCGAGGCATGTCATTGGAAATACCTCTGCCTCTCTTGATTTGTCCCAACTAGTGGACCTTCTCCATAATCTCCAGCCCTCCCAACTCCGGGAGGTGCAAACTTCTTTAAAGGGGAAATCTATCCCCGATCCTATTCAATCCCTTCACCTAACACGGGTGCTCCTCATCTCGAAACCACTCGCGACCCGACAGTCCAAGCATCTCCTACCCCCTCACAGGCCAACTCTATCACACACTCTCACCCCCACAGTCCTGTTGGGAGGCCTTCCCTTGTCCAGCCAAGCCTCTCTGCGGCAAGGCCCACTTACCCCCTTCAGGCTCCGGCCCATACTTCTGCTCCCGCTGGCGCCCCTCCCCGTCACTATTCCATTCAAGTGAGTGCAACCCAACCTCACTCTTCCGGGTTGCCTCACAAACAATCCTCTGATCAACTCACCCAAGCACTCTTGCGGAAGGTGTGTCGTTGGAGAAGGACTTAAAGAGGGTGTCCGCACCCAAAGATTCCCTTGAGCTGGCACTCCCCTCTATGCCAATCTTCCACCTCCCTCCCTCCGAGCTGCCGGTCTACTGCCGCTACAATGGCACCGCAACCCGTTCGTCCATATCAAAGAATTCATGTATGAGTCCTCTTTCTGGAAAAATGACAATAGGGCTCTTGCATTCTTATTCAGAAGATCCCTAGATGGTCCCGCCCTGGAATGGTTTTACTCTTTGGAACCCGCTGATGCTGAAGACTTTGACGTTGTGCAAAAAACGTTCATGCAAAGGTACAGAGATCGGGTCGGTCCTTCTTTATCTATCACTGATTTGATGGCCGAGAGGATGAAGGCGGATGAAGGTTTCCTACATTATGCTGACAGATGGAGAGCAATGGCTAAAAGATTGAGAGATCTGTCTGAATCTGAGCAAGTTAAGATGGATCACTGCAATGCCACACCGCAATTCAGACATATCCTAGCTATGAACAAGTTGACTACAATGGAAGAGCTTTGTAGCACCTTGATTTTTAAAATCCTAATAAAATAAAAATTTAAATAAATTGATAAATAGAATTAAATTAGAATAAGAGGAAATAATTGGATAAAAGGGAATTAAATCAAAAACCCATTAAGCTAAATTAGGAAATGGGTTGTACTAGTGGTCCAAACAAAATAGAATGAGCCCAAATGTGAAGAGCCCATCATGTGATGGGAGCTAATTAAGTGAAATTCGTACTAAAAATAGTAATAATTAGTAAAAGGGTTGAGAAAAATAGTAAATGACCCATATATATCCTAAAAAGGAGTCCTAGACTTACCCTAACCCCTTACCCACGAAATTAACTTTCTCCCCAATCCTATTAGATAGATAAAGGAGAGAATAGGAGATAAATAGGGAATTCGGAGTTTTAAAGGAAGGAAGAGTTTTAGAAAGTAAGGACTCTTAAACCACCCTATACACCCCTAATTCGTCCTACCATCTCATTTCATTGCTGGGAGCCTTGGAGGACGAGGAGAGGAGCTGTGGACGTGAGGAGCAAGAAGGAAGCTTGGAAAGGAGGGATTTCTTTCTTCCTCGTCATTAAACCCTAGGTCTTCTTTACACCATGAAAAGGTAGGCAATCTCTCAAGCTTAATCTAATTAAATTCGACCCTAGGAAGATCTTGATCCCCTCTATCAAAGCCCTATGGTTTCCCCAATTTTTCGTTGCTCCATGATGGAGTATTAAATGTTTCAATCTCTATCAATCTCCATGTTCCCAAACCCTCGATTGCTTTCAATCCATGAATCTACTTGGTCTCATGCCACAAAACTTTTATCATAGTAACTACATAATGTTAGGGTTCTAATGCTTCTAGTTCCCCCAATTTTCATCATGCATCCATTGCCAATTAATTCATTTTTCCATGACTATGCATGTTTAGATCACCGAAAAGTAACCTAATTAAAGTATACCCTATACATGTCTATTTTCTAATTACTCATATCTAGTGATAGATCTACATGTCTAGTTTCGTTTAAAAGTGGTTTCATGATTTTTGGATGTCCATGTGATTTTATACGGATTTTTGAAGAGAGCAGTATCATGCCATGGAGAGAGGGAACCCACCTGGAAAAGGGCTAAATTTCCCTTTCTGGGCTCGGGCCACCTTCTGAAGTCGCGACGGCCCGACTCATTGCGATCTCAGAAGGGGTCACGATAGGGAGAACTGTCACGTTCTGAATGCGACGGGTCGACTCGTCACGACCTTCCCCCCGGTGGCCGGTTCAGCAGAACGCAATCGGACCGTGCATCGCGATCTGAAACGCGATAGGTACCCCTGTCGCGACTTCAGCAGAGCGGCCAGTACCTGAAATTTCATATATAACCCTGCTATTTATGCCATTTAAACCCTGTTTAACCCTAATTAAGTACTATCATGACTAGTAACGACTTGTTAATTAATAATGAGACCTTATTTAATTACACTTGCACACACTAAACATTCATGTTGCCATGAGACCTTATTTATTCACTAATGTATCTGGTAATTAAGTGTAATTAATTACTAAATCTCCCTATTTAATTATTGACACTTTTATTTATTTTAATCGCATGATTTGTATACCGTGATCGCTTCCCTCTGCCTTCGAGCACTCGAAGCACGACGGACACTTGTTTTATACACACTCTCTCTTGGCATGGACCACCTCTCCGATGGGATACCCCTGACTGGACCAGGGACTCCTTGTCAAGGCCTCCGTAAGTCTCCTTGGCTTTGGCGCACGTCCATTGCCGACGAGCTGGTTGTACCCTTAAAACTCGTTACACCCTTAGGGATCAGCATGATCCAACGGCCTTAGTGTGTTTCCTTCTTACCTTGGGATCACGCCTGTAAGGCCCTCGAATTTTGTCATTTTATTTTGCCGCGTGTTGAGTCATGTTTGTGTAGAACATTATGTATACATACGTAGATATCTATGTATATAATATCTTGGTTTACTTATGTATGCATGTGTATATTTAGTTGTAAATAATGTTCATTTGCATGGTGTAGTTAGTGTGTACGTTATACTTCATACATTGCATGTATATATATAGCGTGGATATGGCTTTCTGCATGGTTTCATGCCCTGCCGAGGAGCAAGTTGACGACAACATGGATGGACATTCATGTTAAGTAAACGTCCATGTCGATGGACACCAAAAGGTAGGTAGACGGCCATGTATGTGGACGTCTATCTCTCTGAATTTCTGTGCACAGCAGATCCAGAAATCCCGAATTTGCCTTGCTCTCTGATTGGGGAGCTGTCTCCCAACGGCTCTCCCATCTCTTCAACGCAAAACCCCAAGGCATTGCTTATAAAAATAGCCCTCTTTGTGACTGGAAGAGCTCTCTTGGCTCTTGGCAAGGAGAAACCCTAGCTGTGAGAAAAAGAGAGAAAAACCAAAACTTTGTGGGCTTTGATCCGGCGACTGGAGGCTCCTTCCAGCGATCTACTGCAACTGGAGGGGAGTCTGAACGTTGGGGAAAGCTTCTCCAACGCTGGGTTGTAGTCTACATCACCTAGAACCCCGAGCAAGGAGATCTTGGAGGCTTGTTGGCACTGCCCAAGGAGAGCTTCCTCAACCATTTCGATCCCCTTGGATTTTTTCCAGAGGCAAGTAACCCATCCCCATTGTTCATACATATGTCTAGTAGGTCTTAGGCATTTTTCTGGAATTTTATTCGAGTCCTGGAACCCCACATTCCCCGATCTTTGGAGTTCAGTCTGTGTTTTGCACAGATAGGAACTTAACGGCAAGATCTCATGCCGTTAAGATCCTAGGTTGGCGGCAGGCGATACTGCCGTTAACATCTGTGAATGGCCATCCCTTGCCGTTTAGTTCTTCAGGACAGAACAGTGAACTGTTCTTCCTTATATGACTATTTTCGGATTTTCTACGCATGAGGATATATTGTAAATTGTATATGTTACGTAATATAGATAGTGAAGAGTGTTGTGACATTTCTGTGAATTTTCTGTAAATAGTGTTAAATGATAAATGTATTTGAAATGCATGTTAGACAAGATCTTGGACATGGTAGCTTCCTGTTCATAAATCTATGAGGAATTTGAATGCCATAAAATTTTTGGATGATGTGTATGAATGTCGTCCATGTCCTGAAAAATTGGGAATTTTCACATGACCATGCAATTAGTTGTAATTTATGTACTGAAAAATAGGGAGCATGTATAGGATGTGTTTTAAATTTTCAGTAAATTGTAGGTTGCATAATAAATTGGGGAAAATTTCTATGATGATGTGAATGTTGGACACAGATTTGTGAACTGTTAGTTTCAACCATGACATTGTGATTCCATGATAAATTGATTTATGAATAGCATGTGAATGAGTGTTCTATTTTCTGTAAATTCCGTGTAGCTCAGAAAATGGGCGATAAATGCTATTCATCACTGCATGAAAACTGCAGGGGCATTTGTTAGTCCGAAAGGCATAACAATAAATTCATAATGCCCATACCTGCTTCGGAAGGCTGTCTTGTGAATGTCTTCTCCTTTGATCCTCAATTGTGATAACCGGATCTGAGATCAATTTTAGAGAAGTATCTAGCTCCAGATATTGATCAAACAACTCATCAATCCTTGGCAGAGGGTATTTGTTCTTGATAGTTAACTGGTTTAGTTGTCTGTAATCTATACATAGCCTCATCGACCCATCTTTCTTCCTGACGAAGAGGACAGGTGCACCCCATGGCGATGTACATGGTCGGATGAAACCCTTCTCTAACAGTTCCATCAGTTGCTCTTTTAATTCCTTCAGTTCTGCGGGGGACATTCTATATGGTGCCCTAGATACTGGTGCTGCTCCAGGGACCAACTCGATGGTAAAATCGACCTCTCGCTCAGGGGGAATTCCTGGCAAGTCTTCGGGAAAAACATCAGCGTATTCGCTGACAACGTGGATGTCCTCAACTTTGACTTCCTTCATTGTGATGACAACCGCAGCAAGAAAGGCCATACAACATTTCCTCATCATCCTTTTGGCTTGTAGTGCAGAGATAAGTGACAATCTCCTGCGGTTTCTATCCCCTATGAACACTAGTTTTTGGGTAATGGCTAAAGTTTACCCGACTTCTCTCTGCAGTTGATACTAGCCCCATGTTCAGACAACCAATCTGCTCCCAGTATCACATCATACCCTCCATATCCATACATATTAAATTTTCTGTAGGTTTGGGTGTCAATCAACACTTCACTGGATGGCATATGGTTTGTAAGATTGGTTGCCAAGGACTAATCGGGGTTGACACAACTATTCCGGATTTCATTGGGACAGGTTTCACAGGTAGGGTATCAACAAATGTTTGAGATATAAAGGAATGCGTAGCTCCCGTATCAAAGAGAACATATGCGGGTCGGGAAAGAATAGTAAGTGTGCCTTCCACGATACATCCTTCTTCAGCAGCTTCCGGTTCCTGAATAGCTTGCAAGCGGCCTTGCCTCTTCTGTCCATTTCGGACGCTTGTCCTGAGGGGCTTGTTCTTTCAATATTGGGCAGTCTGAGATCCTATGGTCACGACTACCACACGCAGGCATCTCCCTTGCGCTCTCCAGCATTGTTCAGACCGGTGACTAGCTTTGTCATAGTGTTTGCACCTTTCTCCCGTCGTCACCACTATCTGCTTACCTAACTCCTTTGGCTTTTTATCAGCTAGTTCATTTACTTCACCACTGGGCCTTTTCTTCCCAATGGTCGGCTGATACCTCCTGTAGAAGACACTTTCTCCCTTTCACGGATTTTCCCTTAATTCTTCAGCAGTCTCCATGGCATCTTCCAATAACTGAGCCTTCTTTACCATGTCAGCATAGGTTTGAAAGTCCATTGGCCCAGTTGAGTGATGAACTGGGGCCTCAAGCCATTCAGAAAGCGTTTTGCCTTCATCCTTTCTGTCCCAATTCAGTGAACAGCATATCGGGACAGACGAGAGAATTGGGCCTCATACTCGGCCACATTGAGTCCTCTCTGCTTCAAAGCCGCAAATTCGGCTGCTTTCCGTTCCTGGACCCTCTCAGAGAAGTACTGGTGTTGAATTGCTCAATGAACTGAGCCCATGTTAGTTGTTGGCCATTCAGTGTTGCTTTCTACCGACTCCCACCATGCCTGGCATCCTTTTCCAATTGGAAAGTTGCCAGCATACTTTGTTCTGGTCCGTACATTGCATGACCCTGAATATCCTTTCAATTTCCTTAACCCAGTGTTCAGCAACATCTGGGTCAGTACTCCCTCCAAACCTAGGCGGATCCATATTCCGAAAATTTCGATGGAGATCACCGGTTCTGCGGTTACCTCCACCCTGGGTGGCTTGCAGGATAGCCTGAGTCAAGTTCTGTATTGTTTGTTGCATGTTCCTAGCCTGGGCACGTTCAGCGGCCATTGAGGTAATAAGTACCTTCAAGATAATAATATAAGCAGTCATCTAAATATATCACATGTGTCTTCTATTCCATGGTTCTACCCATGCTCACATTAGGTACGACAGATGTTGACTCGTGTGATCTAATTTCATTCTATGTTTCCTATTCCCTTGGACCCTAAAGTTTAGTCTCTGATACCAACTGTCACGCCCCGATATTTAGCAGCGGAATAAACCGGGAGACGTGAATGATACAGATAGACGTATCACAGTTGAATAGCACAGAGTCACGATTGAACAAAAGAAACACATTTGAGACTACAATATGGTCACAAAAAATATACTTTTTTCCTTTCATTCAACTAATTACAACCTTGCATAGAAAGAACCAGCTAAAGGGTCCATTATTCAATAAAACTTCTAGAAAAGTTCACTATTACATAGACTACTCAAATATCTACTCCTAAACTGTCAACTACTCATATGGCGGGTGCTCATCACTCTTGCCTGCCTCATCCGACTCCTCTGGTTCCTCATCACTACCTGAAAAGGGCAGGATGATAGGGTGAGCGAACTAGCTCAGTAGGATTTACATCTCAATATGTGCGGCACTAATTACGTGATTAATATTTTAATCAGGCAAGATATGAACATGTATATGATGACAATGCATGCAATACTAACAGATTGAATAGCAGAGTAGAACGGATATCATATCAAATCAAATGTCGAGTTGCATATACAATGGACAGATATTTCAAGAGTAGAATCGTATCAAATGATATTGGCCATATTCATATAGATATCATGCGTTCACATGATCAGACGTATCATATCAAATCTTATCATCATCATATCAAACAAAGGCACATTTTCACAACTCTTGCATATAGTATCAGTGCCATGCACGCACCACAAGTCCATCCTCCCGCGGTTAAAAGTACGTTGGGGCACTCCTCCCCAGGACCAGACAGGCCCCTATTGCACAGCATTGGTCAAATAGACCGAAGTCCCATATTGTACCGAACAAACATATTCATATTATGGTCACAAAGTTTCAATGACAAGCTTATAGTAAAAGGAACATGATCATTCATAGAGTCAAGTATGACAATTAGCTCAAGAGAACAAAAGGGCAGTATAACGACGTATCTTATGTTTCATAATTCATTAATGTCTTGACATGAGGATGACTAATGACAGATCATGCAGAACATGTGCTCTCTATCTCCAGGGTACTTCATGGTACAACCAGCTCAGCCTCTATGTGGAAATCCATAGAGAGCGGAGACTTACGGAGGTCTTAAGGAAAAGATCGCTAGCCTTGCCGATTCAGAATGACCGACAGAGAGCTTTCAATTCCCCAAGGAGGGTGTACCTATTCGTGCAAATGTGTAAGTGACGAGTCACGGATCTTTCCTAGCATGTATGCATGTGGACAATTAATTAATTGAACACCGAAAACATGTAACTATTGAAACTCATATGCAAATCATGATATTAACTTCACTAACAAGTCCATACTAACATGTACTCATCCCCATATTCACATCATATTCTTATCATATCAATTGACATAGGTAAGATCACAAGATAATCCAAATGAACATAAGGACAATCACAATTACACATTAGAATCATATTCATATCATTACCATTTTTCAATTGGTTGATTTCTTTTAGGTCATGCATCTATTAACATCATGCACATGCTAGTAGACATCATGTATGATCAGACCCAAGATATGCAATTTTTCTGCAAGGGTAGTGTCGACACACCCTTACTGGTGTCGACACAATGCTTCAAACACAAGGCAAAATAATGCAAAACTGGTCAAGTAGTGTCGACACAGGATCAGTAGTGTCGGCACTAGACCCAGTTTCCAGAAAACCCATTCAACAGGTCTGTACAGGGTGTCGACACTAGATCAAGTAGTGTCGACACTAGAGACCCTCCCAGTGAACCTGTTGTGCTAGTCTGGGACAGTGTGTCGACACTAGATCAAGTAGTGTCGACACTAGAGTCCTACCCAGAAAACCTTTTGGGCAATTTGGGACAGTGTGTCGACACTAGATCAAGTAGTTGACACTAGAGGCTTTCCCAGAAAACATATAGGTCGTGTAACCCGAAAACACATCTCATGCAGCGATTTACTTACCTACTTATAACTCTAACGAATGACATTAGATAAAACGTTCAACACAAATATGACGAGACAACTAGTAGGAGAACTTTGATGTTGGGGGTTTGATCTAATTCGGTCTTGAATCCCGAGAAATATATGAAGAACATAAAGCTAAGTGCAGCCCGAAATCACAGTATCATGCAGTGACTCTCTACCATGCTTATAACTCTCTAACGATAGACTTTTGGATAAAACGTCCAACATAAAAGATGATCATGACTACAAGTAGAAGAACTTTCATGAGTAAGTTTGGTCTAATTCGGTATAAAATCACGTGCATAATAAGAAGAACGGGAAAAGCCCTAACTGTGCGTGACTTAGGGAAAACTACGAATACACAATGTATACTCCATGAAAATTAGTCAAACCAAGTGAAAATGAACCTAGACTCGAAGATCTACATGATGGTGTTGGTTTTCTTTAATCTTGGCCCCGAGAACACCTACCTTTATGAAGATCTAAAACCAGTCGATGTTTTGGATGCAGCAGAGGATGAAGGGGGATGATGCTCCGGTTCCCAGCCTTTCTCCTCTCCTCTGAAGCCCTAGCCCGCCTCCAAACGACCCCAACTCGTTGCAAAACTTCCCCAAGTGTTAGTGACGAGTTCTTATAGATTTAGGGTGTATTACACGTCCTAGTGGGACTAGGAAAGGGGGCTGCGAATTCTGCTTTCTACTTTCCAAAATCTGGGATTTTCTCACCCAAAGGAGGTAGCTACACCATGGGAAGGTGTCATACAGGGTTGGCCACGATTTGGGTTGCCATGCATGGCCATTACCACTATTTTAACCCTAATTTGCCCTCCCTAATCACTGCATAATTACATACACGAATTTCTGGGTATTTTCTTGTCCCAATTTTTATCATTGGGCCAAATGTGTTTCATTGGCCCAATCTTGTTAATGGGTCATTAATACATGGTGTTGGAAGTCTCTCCAATATGTTTATTTAATTTATGGTTGGGTTATTTTTCCGTGTTAACAATTTTTCGACTTAGTTTCCTAATTTGGTTAACTTGGTCACGTGTGACGTACACTCGACCAATCAGATTTTTCGTTGCACGAATTCCTTCGTGGAACACTTAGGGACAATATTTGGGGTGATTTATAATTTTTACGGAATTTTTCTGATGTGTTACAGCGCATTTCTTGCCTATGAAGAAGAAGCAGTCAGTGGAGAGTTTGGCTAGGTTGTATATTAGTAGCATTATTAGATTGCATGGTGTGCCGAAGTCGATCATTTCGGATCAAGATCCGAGATTTACTTCGAGACTGTGGAAGGGTATTCAGGATGCTTTAGGTTCAGAGCTGAAGCTCAGTTCGGCATTTCATCCTCAGACAGATGGACAGTCCAGAGGACTATCCAGACGCTCGAGATATGTTGAGAGCGTGTGTTCTGGATTGGAAGGATGATTGGGAGCGCCATTTACCTCTAGTGGATTCGCATATAACAACAGCTTTCATGCGAGTATTGGTATGTCTCATTCGAGGCGTTGTAATGTAGACCCTGTAGATCTCCTTTATGTGGGAGGAGACAGGTGATAGGCAGTTGATCGGTCCGGAGTTAGTTCAGGAGACTTCGGATAAGGTCCAGTTGATTAGGAGAGGCTGTTTGCGGCACAGGATAGCAGAAGAGTTATGCCGACAACAGGAGAAGGATTTGGAGTTCGGAGTGGGTAAGCATGTCTTTTTGAAGATTTCACCTACTCGAGGTGTTGTCAGGTTGGCAGGCATAGCAAATTAAGTCCTAGATTCATTGGCCCGTATGAGATTCTCAGACGTTTAGGTAGCGTGGCTTATGAGCTAGCTTTACCCGAGATCCGTCTCATGTTATTAGTCATGAGCCAGTGGAGATCCAGCCAGATCTGTCGTATGTGGAGCAACCAGTAGCTATTCTTCCGGAAGGTTCAGCATCTCCGGAACAAGAGTATTGCGTCGGTGAAGTTTTATGGCTGAACTTCTCACGAGAGGAGGCTACTGGGCTTGAGGATGCGATGAGGAAGAAGTATCCCCATTGTTTGAGTAGTGTTGTTTAAACTTCGAGGACGAAGTGTCTTTAAGGGGGAGAGGGTGTAAGGCCCTCGAATTTTGTCATTTTATTTTGCCGCGTGTTGAGTCATGTTTGTGTAGAACTTATGTATACATACGTAGATATCTATGTATATAATATCTTGTGTAACTTATGTATGCATGTGTATATTTAGTTGTAAATAATGTTCATTTGCATGGTGTAGTTAGTGTGTACTTTATACTTCATACATTGCATGTATATATATAGCGTGGATATGGCTTTCTACATGGTTTCATGCCCTGGCCGAGGAGCAAGTTGACGACAACATGGATGGATGTCCATTTTAAGTAAACTTCCATGTCGATGGACGCCAAAAGGTAGGTAGATGGCCATGTATGTGGACGTCTATCTCTCTGAATTTCTGTGCGCAGCAGATCCGAAATCTCGGATTTGCCTTGCTCTCTGTTGGGGAGCTGTCTCCCAACGGCTCTCCTATCTCTTCAACGCAAAACCCCAAGGCATTGCTTAGTAAAAATAGCCCTCTTTGTGACTGGAAGAGCTCTCTTGGCTCTTGGCAAGGAGAAACCCTAGCTGTGAGAAAAAGAGAGAAAACAAAACTTTGTGGGGTTTGATCCGGCGACTGGAGGCTCCTCCGGCGATCTATTGCAACTGGCGGGAGTCTGAACGTTGGGGAAAGCTCTCCAACGCCGGGTTGTAGTCTAATCAACCTAGAAACCGGAGCAAGGAGATCTTGGAGGCTTCTTGGCACTGCCCAAGGAGAGCTTCCTCCTCACCATTTCGATCCCCTTGGAGATTTTTTCCAGAGGAAGTAAACCCATCCCCATGTGTTCATACATATGTCTAGTAGGTCTTAGGCATTTTTCTGGAATTTATTTGAGTCCTGGAACCCCACATTCCCCGATCTTTGGATTTAGTCTGTGTTTTTGCACAGACAGGAACTTAACGGCAAGATCTCATGCCGTTAAGATCCTAGGTTGGCGGCGGGCGATACCGCCGTTAACATCTGTGAACGGCCATCCCTTGCCGTTTAGTTCTTCAGGACAAACATGAACTGTTCTTCCTTATATGACTATTTTCGGGTTTTCTACGCATGAGGATATATTGTAAATTGTATATGTTACGTAATATAGATAGTGAAGAGTGTTGTGACATTTCTGTGAATTTTCTGTAAATAGTGTTAAATGATAAATGTATTTGAATGCATATTAGACAAGATCTTGGACATGGTAGCTTCTTGTTCATATAATCCATGAGGAATTTGAATGCCATAAAATTTTTGGATGATGTGTATGAATGTCAATCCATGTCCTGGAAATTGGGAATTTTTCCATGACCATGCAATTAGTTGTAGTTTTCTGTACTGAAAAATAGGGAGCATGTGTAGGATGTTTAATTTTTCAGTAAATGTAGGTTGCATAATAAATTTGGGAAATTTCGTGAGATGTGAATGTTGGACACATATTTGTGAACTGTTAGTTTCAACCATGACATTGTGATTCCATGATAAATTGATTTATGAATAGCATGCGAATGAGTGTTCTATTTTCTGTAAATTCCGTGTAGCTCAGAAAAATATGAGAATTTGCATGTGTGATCTGAAACCTGCAAACAGCATGTGGTTAAAATTCATGTGATTTGGGCAACAGTAGATGATATTGTGAAATTTTCATGAAGAAATGAGCTATTAAAGCCTTTATGTGATTATAGATTGTTAATGAGTTTCAACATGATTATGGTAAATTTCTGAATGTTAAAGTTCTGTTAATAGTAGCATCATGTTAGGGAAAACTGAACCATGGCACTGGTGAAAATGGAAGCTAAGTGCTAAATTGCGTGAAATTGTGTGTGTGTTAAATCGGAAAATGTGTAAAATGTGCCGTGTGTGACACTGCTTCCATAGAGGGCTGTGGAACCGTACCGTGGTAAAGTCCCCACGGGAAGGTTCAATGTTTTGATATCCTAAGGCTTTAGGATGAAATCTTGGAGGTGGACAAGTACCACTGGTTAGGTGGAGAATACTTCTCCCTGTCTGCGCAGTACCAAGATTCGTCACTGTGTTGCCTAGGTGGCGTCTATGTGTTATGTGAATGTGTTATATGTGTCCTTCTAGTGGTGGTTTAGACTATGTGTCACGGAATTAAGTGAGAATAATGTGATTGTGTATAAGTGAAAATGTGTAGTGTGTAAGTGAATATGTGAATATGTGACCCAATGTGATAGATGTAGAATTGTGAAATATGATATGATGGAGTTAGATTCACGTCAAAAGCAAGCTATATGTGTTTACAATTGTGATATGCATGTGGAAAAGTACATAGAATCCATGTTAGGAACGTTTTTCCTTTATGTGTAGAATTCCAAGTCTCAATGCTATCATGTTGCAACGTAGATATAAATTTAGTAGCTATCATGTGAGTAATGTATAGAAGCATGCGGTAGTATATTATGTGGAATACATAAACCATGTACCATGTGTTATGAAATTGGTAGAAGTATCATGATAGGCTTTCTTAAAGATTGTTCCACCATGCCGCATGTATTGATTGATGTAATTGAGAGTAAAATGTGTATATGAGTGTGTATGTATAATGTGTGTGGACCACTTGCTGAGTCTTTTAGACTCACTCTTGCTTCGGCGTACAGGTTTAGCAGGTGACCCTACTTCCTTGGAGGAGATCGTTGAGAGCATTCCGAGCGAGGAGAGTAGATTGTTGTGGAGTCACCGACATTGTACCTTCTTTTCCATAGTATGAAATTTGAAACTTGTGTAATTGTGGATGAACAATGTAATTTGGATCTAGAATTCATTATGTGAACTTAGTTTCTTTTAATGGTTATATGGGCTATGTATGTCTAATGTGGATGATGAAATAAATTGACAGTTAGTTCTTTTACTCCCGCTGTTTCTATGTCTATATTGTGTACATCTCAATCTAGTGGTAGTGTTTGGTAAATGTCCCACTGTAACGATGTTCATTATATCGACATGGATTGGTATAATCGTACTGTATAAGGAGGGTCGTCGCAACGCCAGACCATCTAGCCTGTGTTCATAGCACGGCTAGTGGACGGTGGTGACTTCTACTAGACTGCCAGCACACGCCTGTGTGCTGTGCAACTGTGCTGTCGTTGTTATCGTGGTTTTATGATTACGTCCCTGTCTTATCTAACTATCCTTTACTCTCATCTGTTCACTTTCACTCTACACTCTCGTCTATTCGTCTATTATCCATCTATTCTTGGTACTCTCTTTGGCCATCATAGATGATTGTCTAAGATAAGAAACTGACTATGCCAGTGCAATAGGGCCCAATCTGGTCTTGGGGAGAGCGCCCGAAAAGTGCCATTTGCCCATGGGAGTTATCTGATCAGGATGTTGGCATACATCCAGTACCAGTTGTATCATGGATTTGTATCCCCTTTGAATTGATTGTGATATGTAGTGATTAAGAACTGACCGTGATCGCCACAACGCAGTCGCCTCTGATGTGTAGATGGAGGGTTGACTACTCTGGAAAGGAAAGAAGGGGAAGGCGTACCTGATACGCGACGGGAGGGCGTCGCGACGCTTTCTGATGAACGCCGTAGGTACCGGCGCCTTCTTGATTGCGACACAGCGTTGTCGCCTTCCTTCTCAGTGAACGGGGACTGGGTTCTTCTTCTCCTGCTCCTCACCGGCCAAGGGGCAAGAGCCTCACCTTGCTCTGACCTTTAAACACCTGCCAAAGTGATTTAAAACAACAGAACACCCATTAAATTCGTGTGTAGATGATCTATTCAATGAAAGTGCATAAACATGAAGTATCATGGGGAACTCACAGGATTGGTGTTTTTGCCCCCTGTGGGTGTTAAGGATGGTGTGTGTGTCGTGATCTAGTTAAACTAGAAAGAAAACGAAGCTATGCATGCATGGATTGAATGAAATAAAGAGAAGAAGGAAGAAGAGATTGTGTAGCCGATGGGAAAACGCCCTGGGGGGCTCTTCTGAGTCGTCTGGAGAGAAAACTCTCTTCTTCGAGATGAAGCCTCTGGATTCCCGAACTAATGGCTCCGGCCTTGCCCAAAAAGATGCAGAGACGAGGTTTTTATGGGTGATTATTCCCAACTCGGGTCTGAGAGGAATAATGGGCAAGAGTCCGACTCTGTGTAAGTATGGCTGTGCAGGGCTATTGGAACTTGGAAAGGGATATGTTAGAAGGTTGCTCCAAATTTGAGAGGATTTGGACGCGATTTGGACGTCCAAATGAAGCAATTACCATCAATAGCATGTGTCCAAATGGCTTCAGATTGAGTTTCCTGTTTAAGGCTCTTAACGCGACAGCCTTCATGTCGCCTTCCTGAAGGCGACGGCTCGATACGTCGCCTTCCTCATATGAAGGTGAACTTAAGTTTTTTGCGATTTTCGAGAGATTAAAATGTGGAATTATGATGGCGACATAGGGGCTGTCGTTTTCAGGAAGGCGACCTAGGGCATGTCGCCTTCTGGACTTTCTGTATTTTGGCTCGATAATGCGTCCAATCAGCATGCACAGCCTTCAGGATGAAATATCGGACTTATACTCAGAGAGCTTACAGTGGAAGAGATTGATTTGGCCAGGAAGAGTCCTCAGGGCGATGAACTAAGGAAACGATGTCATGATCGGAGAAAGCCAGTTTGACGATGATGACCAACGGGGGGCGTCAATAATACGACAAGGGATTTTGCTCGACTTATGGGTCAGAAGTGTGTCTACAGATTGCCCCTCCTTGATGCCTACTTTGTAAGGGAGTGGAGCGGTGATGGAGCGGAAGCGGCGTGAAACGGAGATGTAGCGGAATGAAGCGGAACGAGCTGAAAGGCGGGCATCAAGGTAAAGAGACACCCATTCTGGACGAATAAGCAGCGAGAATCGTCCGGTTAACCTCGATCATGGCTAGGAACAGAACGCGGGGATGGTTCCTACTTGGGACGAATAAAAGTCAAAAGAACAGAAGATCAACCTCCTGATTCAAGAGGTACCCTGGCTATCTTTATTGTGCAGGTTTCGTTCATTAGGGGATAGGTGCTGCCCGGCGGGTCGATTCGACTCTGGCCTTTGAGCGGGTCACACTAATGAGCGGATCGGGGATAAAGTAAATGACTGTTATAATGATGGAGGATGAGAGGAATCCTTCATAGGAACCATACTGGCAACTGGACCGAGCAGCAGGCTCGAGGAAAACTTCAAAATTCGGAGTGGAATTCTTGTCTGAAATGAGGATTTGGGTTGGGACTCTTGGGAAGCTGACTTTGACAAATCATGACTCATGAAGCTCAAAGTTCCTATATGATGCATGCTGGGCTAAATAAAAGGAAATCATAAAAACAAATGCAAAGAAAGAGAGAAAATAACAAATATTCAAGGATATATTGCTAGACAATATGAGCAAGGGTCAGACACTTCGCATCCCCGACGTGCGATAGAATCCATCGTCCCCGAGTCATATCACCCACGGCCTATCCAGCGATTAGCAGTGTGCGCCTAGATCATCCTTGTTTTTGATGAAGGGGAACTCAGATCCTGAAACACACTGGGAACCAGCCGGTCTTGAACTGATATAAGCGTAGATACCATATAGTAATGCGAAGGGATTAGGTTAGAGATACTTACCTGACTTACCTGACAGACGTCTTTTTGTTTTCTGAATTTTCTGGATTTTTATGGATTTTCCTGCATTTTCTGATTTTATGGGTTTTCAATAATCAAAGCAATAAGATAGACATGATACAATGCACCAAAACAATGACACCAAAGCATATGTGCAAATATCCTGAACAGTCATAGAGGAATAAGCAAGACAGCATAGACTGGTCAGAAGGCGACATGAGGCCTGTCGCAACCCTAGACTTAAGAAGGCGACACATAACCTGTCGCCACCTTGAAGGCGAACGGGTCGATATGTCGTTTTCACAGGTTTTCACAGCCCGAGCTCAGAAACTTTCAGCATGGGACTTGGTTGACTCCCACTTGGATTCCCTATTGCTTCCCACATCAAAGTCCTATTTCTCAATGGGTCTCCCCTACCCTTTCCTAGCAGGTTTAGGAGTATTATACTTTATAAATAGAGGGGATGAAGGCCAAATTCGGAGCTCTCACCTCTCCTTCTTTTTCTTCAAGCTTTGCAAGCTACCGGGCCATGAAGAGAGCTCCTCTTGATCCATGGGTGGGGAGGCGGTCTACGAAGGTCCGAAGCGTGCTCGGCGACCTTTGAAGCTCTCATGAGGATTACGGACGTTCCCAACCACTTGAGGAGCCGGAGCGAAAAGGAGTGAGAGAGGTAAGTTGGTTGGTGTTTTCAATTTTCATGATTTTATGCTCCAAATTTCTTCATTAATTTTGTGTTCTTGTTCTTCCTCTCTTCTCTCCTCCTTTTTCCTTTTCTTCCCCTATCTTCTCCCGGCTCTCGCCGCTACTCCTAAGCTCACTTGGATTGCCCCGATGATCAAATCTCTACCCATGTATGTCATTAGGTTCTTAGAGAGTGGGGTTTGGGTGGGATTTTGATAGCGGCTCACAATTACCACAAAATCTCCTTTGATTGGCATAGTCTTACGGCCCTCATAGAATTATGGCACCCACAAACCCATACTTCATTTGCCCTAATTTTGAGGCGCCCATCCTTT
>CM024756.1:149902274-149998743 GCA_014218235.1 Colocasia esculenta
ACCTCCCCTTCACATGGCACACCCCAATGAGGTGTGCTCGTCTGAGACGGACTCAATCGGCTAAAGCACGGTCTCAAACACTGCTTAAGAATCATAAGGTGCGTCTGATCGCCCACATCGATGCCCAAAAAATCTGAAACCAAAATATGCATGTGGTAGATGACAACGTACGAAGTTTGCATTATTGTTCATACTTGACAACATGGGCAAGATGAACGGGGAGCATCTGAATATGGTGCTATTGAAGAAAGAAGAGGGGGGGGGGGACAAAAATTGAAAGATGAAAGATACATCCCACGTTAGTTTAACACATGTAGCGGTCAGAAAGTGGTTGACAGTAATTATTTTTGTTTACAACTTAATAGGGTGTTTGGGAGCAAATAAAAAAAACTATTTCCACCTAAAAATGATGTTGAGTTCACTTTTAACTTCAAATTTAAAACTATAAAAATGTGATGTTATCTGTTTGGTAAAAATAATAAAATTTTAAAATTTATGTTGATGTGTTTGGGGCGGGTGGGGGAGGGGTGTAGGGTGTCGGGGGGGGGGGGGGGGGGCGCAGGAGGGTTTCCGGGGGGGGGGGGGGGGGGGGGGTGGTGTAGGGGGGCGAGGAGGGGAAGGAGGAGGGGGGCGCCAGCGCAGGAAGGGGTGGGGGTGTTGAGGGGCACAGGGGGGTGCCGGCGGAGTGGGGGTGCCGGGGGGCACAGGGGGGGGGGGGGGGTGCCGGCGCAACGGGACGCAGGGGGGGTGCCGGCGGGGAGGGGGTGCCACGAGGGGGGGGGGAGGGGTTTCTGAGAGAGAACTGTGTGTTTCTAAAATAAAAATAGGTTGGTACTTGTTTTTTTTTTTTTTGAGAGAGATTTACATAGGGTAAAATTTGTTCCCTAATAAAAAATTACTTACCAAACATGTATGTGTGTCTGTCTCTCTCTTTTTTAAAATTTAGAAAAAAAAATGAAGTAAAAAAATTCAACCAACACCCTATAAGAAATGGGAAGAAGTTTGGTCGGTGGACGTAGATGACCTGTAAGAATGTAAGTGGATGTCGAAGGGCCCCGATTTGAAGAATTGGATAGAATTATCTAATACTTAAGTTAGTGCCTGCTTGACAGAAAGATCTTGAGGGATTTTGAGTAGCAGAGTTCATGTATCTCATGTTAGAGGTTCAGATCCTACTATTTAGTCGGTGCTCGGGTAGTGCATCTATTAGCAGGCTATAACTGTCTTTTAAAGGATGTAGTTAAGACTCCAACATAGAGGCGTTGGAGAGATCGTGGTATGAAAACCGCTTGGGTCATGGGGAGTGATCTCGCCAAGGTTCCGTTATGAGGAGTTATGCACCTCGAAGGGTGCAGATATTGGCATGGTGAGAGTAGTTACCGTACCCATGAACGTGATCGACGGGTGATCATTGAGAGGAGCTCAGAGGTCCGGAGATAGCTAGCAAGGCCTGCGCTCATGTGCTCAGGCAGGTGTCTACTCGGAGGGTCTCGAAGTGTCCAGAGACACATGGAGGATGCATAAGAGGACAGAAGGTCAGGATGGGTTGTATTGGGCCTGTGGGCCGAGTGGACTGGAAATCACCTCCTCACTTGCCCCCCACTCTCAAGTTAGTCATAAGGGCACCGATGAGGACTTGAGAGTACTGACTTGGACAAGGAGGTCTTGTTGGCACGCTTGATGAGAGAACGCCATTAAGAGACATGATGTCGGAGGCGCGAGGGAAACCTTCGATTAGTCCTCGAGATGAGTGCTAATGATGGGGTCGAAGGGTGGAGCGTCATCCTCGATATCTAGATAAGCGCCTCAAGTACTCAAACCGCCATTTTAGTTTTCAAATTTAGCGCATGTGTCTGCGCTAAGATCTTCCCTCCTATAAAGAGGAAGGCTAGAGAAGTGTAGCCCCTCACACTTTCGAAGCGCCCGAAGAGATCTCGCACTTGCCATTCCCGCCTTCTCCTTTTCTCATCTTCTTCTCTAGTTCCGATGGTGCCCTGCAGATAGGAATGGCCCAGCGCGAAGGAAAGGCAGTGGTCCAAGCCGGTGGAGCGCCGAAAGAGTCCAAGAGGTACTGGATCGCAAAGCGAATGCTTCCGCATCCCCAACAAGTTCGAGATCTCCGATCTCTGCGAAGACCAAAAGTATTTGTCGGAGATGGAGGGGGCATTTGTGCTGTCGTTGGATATATTGGAGGCGGGATTCTGGCTATCGATGCCGAACTTTGTGAAGAAGATGCTCTAGGAGCTGAAGATGGCCCAAGGCAGCTGACGTCAAACTCCTAGAAGATGATCTTCGTCTTCTACCTAGTGTGCAAGAAGTGCAATTTGGTGCCGATGGCGAAGATCTTCCACAATCACTTCTACTTGGCATCGTCTCCGTAGTTGAGGCTGGGCCTGTATTATCTGAAGGCTTGCCTAAACAAGATGCGGTTAGAGTACTCCCGGAGCTTGTCCAACAACAACGGCTGGACGAACAAACTCTTCTTCGTCAGCCGGAAGGGAAGAAACACCGAGCTATGGGGTTTTTTCAGTTGGGTGAAGGATCTGCTGAAGGTCGATGCGATGTTGTTCATCACCAAGGAGGGGCTGCGACCTCTGACCGTTTCCGCAATGTGATCGTGACCAAGGCTGAGCAGGAGCTCACCGAGTTTGAGTTGGTCCGCTATGGACTTTCTCGCGCTTAGGGTAAGCTAATTTCATTACCATGTGGTGTTTCCAATTAGGTCTTCCAATGTCTGACCATATGTTGGCCAAGACAGATGCCAAGGAGTTGGCAATAGGGTGCGACCGAGAAGATCAGGCCGGAGTGACTGAGTTGATTGAAGTGAAGATCTATCTGGCGCACTGAGCATGAGGTGATGAGCTCTTGGTGATCGGGGGCTCTGCCGAGCAGGTGGGGACGCAAGCTCCCGAAGGCGCCGATATGCCATAAGCAAGAGTTGAGGAGCTCTTGGCAAAAGACGGCCCTTCCGAAGAGACAGGGGCATAGGTGCCCGAAGGCAACGAAGCACGTGAAGGAACTGGAGCTGAAGAGCTTCGGAGTGCCCCACGGAGAAGATAGGGGCACTGGCACTTGGGGGCATCGAGTGTCTTGTGAAAAGTAAAACACATTGCCCAAGGAGGTCACCGACGTGGCCGAGGGGTTTGTTGCGACAATCGAAGAGGAGCCGTCCACTGAGAAGAAAGTCGTTGCCGAGAAGAGGAAGGTCGTTGAGACATCAAGACCTCACCTAACTAGGTCCAAGCTAGAGGGCTTATCGGGTTTGGTCAATCGAAAATTTAATTAATATCGTGAATTTATCGGATCAGCTCAGGCGAATATAAAAGCCCGAGCCCGATCAAAAATTTCAACGCATCGAGCGTGTAAGTCCGCCCACTTAAAGAAACATGGTGGCTCGAACTCAACGAGTGAGATCCGTCGACTCGACTTACTGACAGCCCACTATGAGGATTGAGGTTGGCCCACGTTCGTTCTTCTTCGTGGGTTGACCCCGTACCTTGGCGAACCAGGTGAATGAGTTATTATAGTGAGCTAATCCGGTTTTACCCCGTCTCCGACCTGTTGTTGTACGTTCAACCAAGTTGGCAGTAGCTTCGAGGGTTCTACGTTAAGAGTTGGGAATGCAAACTTAATTCCTTTCACCGGCCGATGGGATCGAACTCAAAACTACTCATTTCTTACCAGTGTTGACCTCTTCTTTTTGCAGTATTCGAAAAGAAGCGCTTGTTGTGTAATATACACCTTCAAGTGTGTTGAACGAAACTAGCTAGGGAGAACAGAGAACTAACTTTTAATCATGTCCCTAATCGTCTCCTTTGTTCCAACCTTTGAACCTTCGGTAGCTACGTACGGCCACGTCTTCTCAGACAAACCAAAGCCCGTGGCTCTTCAGATCTCGTGTAGCCGGGGAGAGACTTCGGTCAAACTCTCGCAGAAGACCCAACAGGACTTGTCCACACCGACGGGCCACACGTAAGCCATCGGCCACTAGCTTCTTAACGGATATTAATGCCGGTAAGCCATCGGCCGCCAGCTTCTTAATGGATATTAATGGCGCCGGTCCTCTTGAAGAGAGGTTAAATGCGTCGTAAGTGGTCACGTATAACCATGTTAACAACTGTTAACTGTGAGGTGGGATCGCTCTCCCAACTCCCAAGTGTTTAATGGCGGAACAGCGGTGGTTTTGGGTTTTAAGTTCAGGTGCAGTGCACAGAATAGAACCTGCGGATATGATAACACCATTTCGATTGGTGGGCCTGCGTACGTCCACATCAACTAACTTAAAAGTTTTTTTTTTTTTTTTTGGTCTAGATGATATCTGTTGCACACAAACATATTTTTTAAAAGAGAAATATTATTCTAAAAGAGTTTTTATCGTGTTAAAATAACTGTGTAAATTTTGATTAGGTATCATGAGATGTAACATAAATTTTCACAAAAAATGATATTAAATATTTGTCAAATTTTAATAAAAATATAAGTAGAATAAATAAATACATAAATATAACAAATAGATAGTTAAGTGAAATAAATTTATTTATTTTATTTACATATTTATTTAGTTCACTTATATATTTATTTATTTCATTTACTTATTTTTTTTTTGATCTACTGATAAGTGAAATAAATAGAATAAGTAGATGGATAAGTGAAAAAAAATTTATTTATTTTATTTATATATTTATTTATTCTATTTATCTATCTATTTAATCCACTTATAAGTGAATAAGTAAAATAAATAATTAGATTAATGAAATAAAATAAATTGTTCCACTTGACTATTTATTTGTTCAAATTATGCACATATCTATTTCACTTATATATAATTTATTGAATTCTAACAAACATCAAATATTTTTTTTTTTGAAGATTTATATTGCACTCTAAAACTGTCAATCAAAAGCCACACAATTATTCTAAGAACGGGAGCAAAACATTACTGATCTTCTTTTTATGATTGTTCTATATTAATATAAATGGCATATTACAAAGATGACAAAATTAGAGGTAGGTCATATGAGGATTTTGTCACTTTTATTTTTCTCTCCTTTTATGTCTTGTTAACCTCATATTAACCAATCACCTACCCACATATCTACCATGCGTCCTCTACACACACTGCGTCTGATAAATCAGATGACCAAGCGCCAAATGGCAAAAAAGGGGGCCTCTATATTTGTGCAGATGATCTAATGAAAACCCAATAGAACATTTAGATTTGTATAGTTTCTCATAAGATAAGAAAATGGGGAACAGTATCTCATAGAACACATCAAACTTTCAGATCTGTGTAGAGATAATCCAACAATTCCTTTCTCAACTACAGGAAAGAGTCTCGGTTCGACCCATCTTGGTCATACGACTTGGCTCGTCGCTTCCTGCTCCTCTGCTGGTTTCTTCTCTTCCAGCTCCTGCGTAGGTCCTCCAGGTACCATGCCTGTTTCGTCTGCCCCACTCTCAGATGCAGCTTTATGTTCTTCTTCTTCGACTTCGCTGTTCTGTTCTATGTCAACCCCTGTCTTCTCAGCAACAGCTGCGGTCGTCGCGTTCTTATGCTCAGCTGCTCTCATCCTGGTCCTGTGTTTCTTCCCGCCGATGTGAGCTGCCAACGTCTTGTTGCTGCTGCACGCCACCTTGCACAGCTCGCACCACAGACTATTGCCTGTTTGCTGCAGCTTCTCTCGGCGGCAGACGCCAGCTTCCTTGTTGACGGCGTTCTTTCCCGCTGGGTTTGTGAGGGCCTTCTTCGGCTTCTTGGTTGTGGTCGTTGAAGTGGAGCTTCCTAGTTCCTTGGTAATGCTCAGCAGCGCTCGGTTGTTCCTGTGCTTCCTTCCTCGCAGGTGTTCTTGCAGGGCTTCCCAGTTGTTGATACTTACACGGCACAATGCGCAACTCCAATCAGCCTTTGCTAAGCCTAGCGGTGCACCTTCCTCATCTTTTGCTGCTACAGGAAGATCGTCTAATTTTCTCTTAATTCCAACATCAACCTTGGAGGTGTTCACCTGGATAAACAAGCTATACTTGATGATTTTTTGTGAAACCCATATGACAATTAGTATAGACTACCATGCATGCACCTAGAACCAGTTTTCTGTATCCTGTTATATTCAAACTATGATAAAGGAAAGATCAAGAAAAACTGGTTCTAAGGTACGTGGACATGACATTCAACTCTGGTCTGATGAACCCACACCTTAGACCTTGGCCAGAATAACACACCCAACTAGATGGATCTCAAGAGATGAGCTTCTCCCAAAAATTTGGAAAGATGTCAGTTCAAATAACATCTATGTTTTAGAACCAAGGATGGAAAATGAGCTTCCTCCAACTAATGGATTTGACCATGAGAGTGATTCGGTATTTTGTATTATCATATTATTAAGTTTTCAAACTTCTGAGCAACATGACACTAGGCTTATGCCTAAACCCTCAATGCTTGAGCTATGTTAACTAGTTTTCCATTTCTATTGCACTGTATCACAATCTCACTAAACATTGAAGGAACAGACGTCCATAAATACTTGTAACAATTAAAGATCATTTGTGAAATACTTTGGAATAAAATAGTTTTTACTTATAAAATATATCCTTCAGGTTGCATAAAACACAGTCATTCGACCTTTTTTTCTCCTAGTTGGATCTATTTGGCCGACTCATCTGATGTGATCCAAATCAAGATTATACATAATTGAACCAGATGGCTAGCCAAAGTTAGGAAGCCTGCATATAGGGAACCTCTCTAGGTTGACCCTGCCTTCAGACGCTTCAAGAAGGCTGATATGAGCCCATGATTAACCATAGGGAAACAGGCATCCCCGTTGACCCGATAAGCACACCATATAGAGAACTCACCCTTCATCACCTATCCTCATCCATGTGGTGTTGGCTGGTGATCCCTTCCAGGGTACCAAGTAGGTAATGGGATAAGACTTTGATGATGATGATAGAGAACTCACCCCTCCCCATCATCACCTATCCTCATCCATGTGTTGGCTGGTGATCCCTTCAAGGGTACCAAGTATGTCCATCAATAGATGAATCTTCTTCTCTGAAAGACTCCTAAACTTTGCAAACAGCCTCCATGAGCCATGAGATCCGATGTGGTGCTGAATATAGCAGGAAAGGCCTCAGTCAAGTACCTATGCTCGTGCCTCTAATTAGTAAGATCTTTTCCCTTTTTCTCCGAGAAAAGGAAGCCTGTAACTAATGATAGTGACAGAACTGTACTTACTGAAACAAAAGACCTATAAGAGGCAGAGTGCTTATGTCGCACATAGGTCAATTCTAGATGATACAGACATAAGACAGAGAACTATATACCTTGTGTCATCCCCATTGATGTTCAGGTCATGGACTCAATGTTAATCACAATGGGGAAGATGTATTTCCTTTAGTGTCGGTTTGACCTATGCCACAAAAGGTACCAATGGGCCAATCCCCATGATGAAATCCAAAGAAATGTACTGGAGATGAGAGCTGCAGCCAGATGATTCTCTCAAATGGATTTCTCTGTCAGACCTTAACTTTGCACAGATAATATACATGAAAATACAACTGTTGTATGAAGAGAACAAAAAATAAGATTGCGAGACGAATGAGATACACAATAGGAAATCTGAAGATTGTTCAGATTGCTAATAGAGTTTTCTACCACCAGTCAGGAGGAAATAAATGCTTTGGGTTTGGCCATGACTACCACTGACAAGATATTTCCTTGATTGCATCTGACCCTTACATGGTTACATTTATACAACAAATGGGCCCAATGTCATAGGGACACCCCTCCTAAAAAATGCAGAAAAGAAAGGAAAACAAAATTGAGAGTCTAATGCACTGTGGATAGGAGAAGCACTGGGTAAATGTGCAAGATCTGCAAACGTTTCCTAACATCTATCATAAAGGCACACTTTGTCTGATCAATCGACAAAACCCTTGCACTGAGTTGGTCATCAGTCAAGCGATCCATGACATGATTGTCCTCTGATTAAATCTGATGGCTAAGGTACAAAGGTAACAGCAAGGGCAGATCAGATTGGGTCAGGTGAAAAAGCCACCCCTATAAGTTCCCCCAGGCACTTGCATATACATTATCTCATCTACTTTTACATGACATAATGTTTTCCATGTCAAAGAATCTAAAACCTTTCTTGGTTCATAATTTTTTAAACCATGCCATGTTCATAGAACATGCACCTAAAAAATTTAGGGGTATTTAATGCTTGTACAAAAATCTGATACATGTACTCGTGTTAACTGACTTTGTTAAACATCAACTCAACCAATGTTTTAAAAAGGATTAATCAGTCCGGGTCGGATAAACCCCCCCCCAAAGGATTAGTCAGACCGATTAGTCGGCGTCTCGGCGAGCTGGCTGCCTCAATTTAAGTCGGTTATTTTTTCAGGAACTTTTTTTACCATTTTTTATGTATGGTTCTTGTTGATTGTTAATGTTGAAGGTGTATGTCATCATACTTAAAGATATAAGCATCACAAAAAAAATCTCACTAAATTAATACTGTTATGAAATTTAATTCAGAAACAAGATTTTGCTACCGAATCATAAAATTAATATTCTTATAAAATTTTACCTAATTAAAAATTTTATAATTCAAATAAATGACATGAAATACTAAAAATTCAACATTCGGCAAAACTAAGCCAAACATCTATGTGACGTCTACAAGAGATTAAGTGTTGTCAGTAGAAGAGTGAGTCCTTTGGAGAAGTCAAATATACGTTTGATTTATTTCACCGGATTTTAGACTTTTAGGTCATGTTTGGTATCGGGATAGATCAGAAATAGAGTGAGGATATCTTCAAAATTTTGAGGCTATTCTCAATTTATCCTCGATCTATTTAATACCAAACAACCCCTTAGTGTTCTATGTGATTTATTCAAATTATGAAATTTTTAGTTAGACTAAATTATGAGGGATTAGAAAGTCAACATTTTGATGAAATCTCCAAAACATGATTTTCTTCTTTGATTGGACTGTTGAATTTTTCTAGATAAGAGATATAATTTTTTTTGATATTTTTATTAAATTTAAATGGAGGGTACTTCCTTATTTACATATAATATCTTAAATAAATAAAATGACAAATTAATTAGAAGTCACTATCAAATATTTGACTTATTTTCTAGTCTTTTATAGAGTTGTAACTCATTACCGTAAATGTTGTCTTCTGTTACAGTATATGTTAAGCTCTGTTACAACAAAGACCACCCATGTTACAGTCATGGACTATTAATTAATTTGTCCTAAATAAAACTACAAATATAAACATTTACTTGAATGATGTTCATGGGAAGAAGTTATTAATCCATGCATCATAGGGCATATGCCGCCCCATCCTATTCAACACTATTCAACAAAGAAACAAACCATTTTTTTTTTTGAAAACTAGGGTTTGTCAGAGACCGACTAGTCGACTAGCCCACTCAACTCGATTAGTCGGGCCGACTAGTCAACTAGTCGGCCGACTTTTTAATCATTGAACCCAACATATGTGAACTTTTACTCTGTGAATCAGCAAATCAGAACTTCAAACTAAATATTCTTCCTTGAATCAGGAAAATAGTCGTACTCCAAGAGAAAACAAAAGGACAAAACTTGGTAACTTAAAATGGATGCCTTTGATAAATTAGTCACCAGGTAGCCACTTCAAGGTCAAAGTAAGAAACATGGATATTCACAAGCAAGTACACACACACACATAAGAAAAGAGTTAGGAGGGTGGAGTAACAGCAACCTCACCATCCTCAATAACTAAATCAGTTAATCTCCATAATTATGCAATATACATAAAAATGCAGAATACATAACAGAATGTCAGGTTGATGTCTCATGATACTTTTATGTTCATGACAACAGACTACAGCAAAAACCATGCAAGTTAGACATGGATGATCATTGCAATCAAACCATGCAAGTTAGACATGGATGATCATTGCAAACAGGGCAGTCTCCATGAGCATAAACAATTATAGCCTAATAATTCATCTCACAGAAAGGAAAAAGTTGTGAAGACAGATGCAAACAGAATAATAAGGTATTCAGACACAACTTCGGATACATGAACAGTATCAGCACACTGATAGTTGCAAAATTAACATGTATAATTGTAGAAATGTAGTTCTTACACACATATTGATATACAGAAGCTCACAACATAAAGATACGTGCAAAGTGTCTGTCTCTCCCATTAGCCACCATGACTTACCATGATCTAAATGATACTAGCTTGAATTAGAATCTAACTAAAATTCAAAATTGTTCTTAATCACTCAACTTGTCAGCGCTGAACTATATAGTACTACATAAATACAATTGCAAAATAAGAACAAAAAAATCATTTTGTTAATGTACGGTCATGTATTTTTCGATAAAGGGATTTTACCTGCAGTTATTTTTATATAGCAGACCTATCTCAAATAGAAGTATACAAGAGCGGTATTTCTGCAATTGTGCATGTAAGGGGGTAGTTCTGCCAAAGTATCAACTATAAAGACTGCTTGAAAGCATGCTACATAAGCACAAACTCTGGAGTTTGGATTTAGCAGAGAGATGCACAGCACTGTATACTTGGAGTAGTCTAAAGCGACATATAAGCGACAAAGAACACAGGAAAGTTTGGGTATCTCACAACAGGGGCGGCGGATGCGGACGCCAGGCCTTCGTTCTCATAGTTGTTCTGCAGAAGAGCCAAGTTCTTCATCGATCTCCCATCGAGCACGCCCGGCTGAGGCCTCCCGCCCCCAATCCTCTCCCAAAACACACTCATATTATCCAGCCTCCCCCCGACCGGCCGCGTCCCCGCCGTCCTCTCCACAACGACTCCCACACCCAGCTGCGGCGCCACCGGGGCCCTCCCCTCGGGGACAGCCGCAACACCCCCCACCGAAGACAAGGCACCCAGCTGAAACCGGCCCATCGCCAAGGCCCTCTCCACCTCGAGCTCTCTCCTCACCTCCTCCTCGAGCCGCCTCATCTCAGGCATCTCCCGCGCGATGATATCCTCACGGATCCTTTGCTTCAGGAGCTCTCTCTGTACAATCTCCGTGATCAGCCCCGGCGACACTTCCACCCTCTGCACGGCATCGTGGATGCCAGAGGCAACCCCTGGGAGGACAAGAGACAAAGACGCAACGCATCAAAAACCGGACTTTTTCTCGGGGAGAACAGGGGAGAATGAAGAAAAACAAGAACGAAAAAACAAACAAACCCCAAGGAGAAAAAGAAAAATAAAATCTTTTCTGCATATAGAAGACGATACCGCGCGAAGACGAGGCGGCGAAGAAGAACCCAGGACCGACGGCAGGGGAAGAAAGCGAGGGTGAGGCTCGCGGCAGAGACGGCCTTCCTTCGCCGGCCCCGAAGGTAGGTCCATTGCAGGGAAAGCGGGCGGGGACTCCGGCAGGTCGCCGATGGCAGGGAGCAACCAAGAAGAAGCAGCAGCAGAAGAAGAAGAGTGAGAAGGGCCAGAAGGCCTCCGCGTTTTCGTAGGGTGGGGGGAGCGAGAAACCCTATGAAAGAAACCCCTACTACTGCTGGAAGCATGAGGCGGAGGAAGAGAGAAGGAAGCGAGGGTGCAGAGGAGCAATTTTGGGAAAGCCGGTTGGACTGCCAACTCCCCCAGAGACGCAGGGAAGAGGCTTCTGGCGGTTGGCAACTTGGCACAGCGAGGAGGAGGGAGATCCATATATGTGTCGTGTTAGGTGACGTAAGCACGCCCAATCTCGACCTCCGCAGCTCCGCTCCTACTTGTCCAATTTTTCCCCTTTTTTTTCTTAACTTTGTAATAGCATTTATACATATAAATTAGGAAAAATTAACAATCAGTCTCTATTTTTTGTGTGGAGATTTATTTTTAGATTCTTAGATTACATATTTATAATCACAAATATAAGTATATAATTACATAATTTTCTAAAAGAGTTAAAAACTTAAAAATAAGTCTTCAAAATAGAGACTGATTTGTAATTCTCCCTATAAATTATAGTTATCCCAAAAAAAAGGTACAGATCTATTGTTGTCTGTTTATATTTAAAAAAATATCACAATGTTATGTTAATGAGAAAAAATTATTGTACTGAACTCTGTGTAGTAACATCAATTTTAAATATATTTTAACAAATTTATTGAGCCACCTCGTGCGATTCATTGCATTGTATTGTGCAATACGTTAACATGTTACAAATTAGTTTGTTTTTCTCTTTTTTGATGACGTAAGAATCTAATTTACTGAGGTCTTAACTACTTAACATGTTCACTTATGAGTGATTTAAGAGTATGAATTATTGTTGTTTGTTTATATTTTGAAAATATTGCAAAAGTTAATATGTTAACGTGTTACAAATTATTTTTTTCTTTTTTTATGATGAAGAATTTAACTTAATGGTACAAAGTCTTCGTCATTTCTAACTTATTATTTATGGAAGTATTACCCTTCGAAGAGGATAATAAAAGTGATATAGACTTGTCCTAAAAAAATTATTAGTTGAAAAATGAGAAAAAGAAAAATTTTATCAAATTTTCAACTAATAAGATTATTTCAATGACAATTCATATCATTTTTAATAAATATTTCTCTTCCAATATTGACCATTGACTCGAATTGTAAAACGAATCTGCATAAATAAGTCGGGGCACACAGTCTTAGATTTTTATGACCGAGATTTGATAATAAGTGGTAGGAGATTCCACGGTGGATGCTAATTAAGTTTGAGGTTTTGTGCATATCCAAATAGAAAATACAAAATTATCTCTCTTATATTTGCATTTGTATATATTTTCAATAAAAGATCGAAAGAGTGAGAAAAAAGACTTGCACATAATGAACTTTGTATATGATTAAATCATCATTTTGCAAAAATATTGCAATCAAAGGATATTTATGTGTGCAAATATAAATAGAAAAGTGATAAATATATTTTAGATTAATGTATCCATATAAGAAATATTATTCAAACTTTTTTTATGCTGAGGCATAAAAGAAGGAAAGAGGAAAAGCAAAACATTTTGCAGCTACATAAGTTGGAAGGAAGAAGTAGATGTCAAGGGAAGTGCAAGGAAGAAGAGAGAAGAGAAACAAATAAATAAATGGTTTGTAGACCATTGTATTTAGGGGTGTTCATGGTCTGGTTTATAGAAAATTTTAAAGAAATCAAGCCAAACTAAATTCGGACCTGCCAACCCGAACCAAATCAAACCGAAGTCTCTTGAAACCAAATCAAACTAAATCAAAATAAATTCGGTTTGATTCGGTTTAACTTGAAAATAAATAGGCCTTTAGATTCTCTTAGTCTTAAATAAGATTTTAATCACTTATTTCTCTAATAAGATTTGAAATGAATTATTAAATGTTGATGATCATATTACCCTCCATAATATATATTTTTACGTAAATATATTGAATAAACTTGATAAATATATACAAATTAAAATTTATTATTATAATTCGATTTAATCGGTTTGGTTTGGTTTATAGAATTTAGAAATCGAACCAAACAGAATTTTCTTTTTTTATTTGGTTTGGAACTAAACTAAATTTTTTCCATGTTCAAACTGAACCAAACCAAACCGAATCTCTCAGTTCAGTTTGGTTTTTCGGTTTGAACCGAATAGTAAACACTCCTAATTATATCTCTGTATATACCTTTAAGAAATCTCATCACCTATATCTTATATTTGAAAAAAAAATTGTAACACTCAGAAAATTCAAGAAAAATAAAAATAATATTTAAATTAATTAAATATTTATTATTATAAAGGCAATGGAGAATTATGAAATAAAGATTCAATAACATATAAAAGTTATTATCACATGTGTAAAATGGTAACGAAATCAAATAAAATTTATATGCGTAAATTAAATGTCATGTTACAAAGATTAACAAAGAAATCGAGGCAAGAAACACTCACTAGGCTCAGCAAAACTGCAAAAGACAAATAAGCCGATAATACTTATGGCCCAATATCGCATGTGAGAAATTCAATTAAATATCAAATGAGAAATTACATTTGGTCACTAAATAATATTTCCTAGCATCTAGTAAAGTCTCTTGGGCTAAGTTTAAGACCAATTGGGATTAAATTGAAGAATAGTTGTTATTTAAAGCTAATGAGGTTAAGACATAAACGTCATTATCACATGTACGGAAACACATCTAAAAATTTCAGGAAAATCATATTTGGACTCCAGATAATATTTCCCAATGATAATAAAAAAAAATTGGGCCAAGAAAAATCTTTTGAGCCAAGTTTAAAATAAATTGTAACTTATTACCATAAATTAGAAATAAGTTCAAAATATATTATCACATGTATGAAAATTGATCCAAAAATTAAATAAAAATCATAGTTAGACTTCAATGATGTTTACCAACACCACATAAAGACATGGACCCAAATGAACCCTTTTGGGCCAAGAAACAAGTCAATTGGGAATAAATTCCAAAAATTCATATTTCTCTTTAAACTTATCTTAAGAAGACTATTTAAGATTAGAAATAACTTTATTGGGCTTCTAAATTGACCCAAATTCATGTCCTATCAAGAGAAGAAATGACTCTCCTACTCAGATCTGGATGGGAATCTTCAAATTAGGGAAGGGATGAACACAAATTTGCAACCCTAGTTTACTAGTCACAATAGGGCTCCAAATCAACCATAATTCTATAAATACTCATCTTAAACCTCTTGGGGTAGAGTTGGCATCTTATTGGGGTCGTGTGGAGATGATCTAGGGCAGCATAGGAGAAGGAGATCACCCCAAACCAAGCCCTTCTTTCTCAACTCGTGTTCTGCTTCATTCTATAGCAGCCCAATCTTTGTAGCTAGCCTTTCTCAATCTCAAACATGTGGGTCTAGATTTCAACAAATATATTTTGCCCAATGTTTCTTGAGTAGATCATGAGTTTTAAGCGTGTTGTGTTCATCACGTGATTTTAGGGTTTTTTTTGTTAATCTCATGAATCATTCATGCCTAGGTCAAATTGATTCAAAACAAATCCATATGATTTTTCTTATTCAAGTTTCTAACAAGTTTCATGTTGAGAGTTTTGTCTAAAAACTAGAACCTTGAGTTTTAAGTCAAAATACGAAATCACGTAGTGCGATTGGTCTAGACAGCTTAAGTGCGTCTAGATCAGTGGACACCTATTAGGGCCTTTGAAGTGTGTCCACTATGTTGGAAACCTTTTTAAGAAGGTTTTTAATGGCATCCACTCACCCAAATGTGATTTAGAACCTAACCCTAACCCCTGAATGCATCGTTTTGTGTGCTATTTCAATTTTTGAGTCATCTATAAAATACATTCAATCAACTGGATGTGGTTTTGCCTTTTCTTACCTTTCATTGGATTTTTAGAATGACTATTTCTTAAAAAGTTTTAGGCTATTTAATGGCATCCTCTGTGTCAGACGCAATTTCACTGTCTTCCAGAGACCTTATTTTCTGTATCCTAGTGCTTTAGATTTTTTGTCTAGATTGGTTTAAGGTTCTATTAAGATTGAATTGAATATATTTAGTACCTTAAAAGTTATCAACCCATGTAAAATTTTTATCAACCTGAAGTTTATTATAATGTTCTCTTAATATTATTCTTATCATGTGATTATCTCCTTCTTAGTCTTATGTTCTGGCTTGATATAAAAATGAAAACTTAAGCTTGCTAATATGATTATTATCATGTTAATGTCACCATGCCATACTTTCTTTATAGTCATCTTATTTAGACTTTCCTTTTTACTGCTTGCTTTATTTAAAATTTTCCTTGTGTATCTCTTGCCTTGTTTAGACTTGCCTCGTATAATACTTACTTTATTTAGACTTTCCTAATTGGGACTTGTTTTGTATCATGTTTCCCTATTTCTTTTGATTCACCTGCTATTATGTTGAACGCTCGTTAGGCACGTTTCCATTTCTCACGCATTACACACTTGTACAAATTAAATATTCACTCTTGACGAATTGGAATCTCTCTGTTGGATATTCCATTTGGCAGATTATGAACCTTTTTGTTAAAATCTTTTTGTTAAGAGACCGAATTAGTTGTACCATTGAAGTTCCCTAGAGATAGCATGCACCTCTTTCTCTCATCTTACCTTCTCAATGTTAGTCCAAACTGAATGACAAGACACTAATAGATTATTGAACTTAAAGATAATTGCGTCAATAATCTACCTGATTGACACTTTACAAGTTAAATCCTCTTGGCATGATCATTCACTTGAGACATTATTGAATTCCTGAATGTGCATTATTGACAATACTTGATTGTCATGTGGATATCAACATTTATAAGTGAAAGATGCAAGACCGGGCACAAAGAGTGTCTAGGGGCTCTAGTCTAGTCCTCACAACAGAGAACCAGAAATATACTGTTAATCATGAGATATAATGATTGCTGGCGTCGCATTGTGCTAAGAAATAGTGTTCATGAATGGTTGATATATCCACAATTGCTCGTTACACGTGATTGAAGTTACACGTGATTGAAGTATATTCTTGCTATCTTGAAAAGGCCAAATTCATGTTTACTGGATTAATCTAGTGATATTCCTGCTATCTTGTGATAACCTCTATTGGCAAACACTTCGAACGTGACAAACACTTCAAAGAGTCTTGGTTTTCTATTTGAGTTATTTCTATTTGAGAGTAGTTTGATGTAGTAGTTAGTGAGGGAAAATCTCTGTACTTTTCCTTATTTGAGTCATTTGTCACCATGGAGTTGGAAATGAACAATTTATGAGCACTTGCAATAAAGTTAAGATATTGGTGGATTGAAAGTTATAATAATTTATGTTTATTGTGTCATTGAATGCATACTAGATAGATGCTTATTGTCGACTATTCACGTCTTAATATCCTTCAGCTGCTATGTTTGGGACGTGACAAAATTAATAATTTATTATTATATCTCACTTATTAGGCGGCCGTTAAAATCTAAAATATATTCTATTAAGATGCAAATGGAACCATCTAATGGACTTAAAGAGATGAAAATAGCCTCACCTAATAATGAAGAGATAGAAATTAACAACTAAAAAAATTTGGTGATGTAATTTTAAAGTGGGGGATATATTAGTTATCTCATCTTAATTATTAACCAATCATGATTAGATATGGATCTAACAAAAATGAAATGGTATAGGCATATAAGATAATCCTCTTAGGGTGGTGGGTGGGTGTAGAGAGAGGGAGAGAGAGAGAGAGATCTTGTCGCACTCTCAACCAATAACATTTGGTGTGTGTTGTGTGTGTGTGTGTGTGTGTGTGTGTGTGGTGTGTGTGTGTGTGTGTGTTGTGTGTGTGTGTGTGTGTGTTGTGTGTGGTGTGTGTGTGTGTGTGTGTGTGTGTGTGTGTGTGTGTGTGTGTGTGTGTGTGTGTGTGATAATCCTCTGGGGTGGTGGGGGGGTGGTGTAGAGAGAGGGAGAGAGAGAGAGAGATCTTGTCGCACTCTCAACCAATAACATTTTGTGTGTGTGTGTGTGTGGTGTGTGTGTGTGTGTGTGTGTGTGTGTGTGTGTGTGTGTGTGTGTGTGTGTGTGTGTGTGTGTGTGGAGAGAGAGATCTCAACCAATAACATTTTATGTCGTGCGTGCGTGCGTTGCGTGCGTGCGTGCGTGCGTCGTGTGTGTGTGGTGTGTGTGAGAGAGAGAGAGAGAGATCTTGTCGCACCCTCAACCAATAACAATTTTGTTAAGTAATATATATCAACTTTATTACAAGGATGTCTTGCAATAAGTATTTCTCTTTAAAAATATATACAAATATTTAATGTATTCAAGGTGCATGTATATATAAGACTAATTATAGCCTATTTCCAACTTTAAAATTTCTGTCAAAGATAAGAGCGCATAATGAAAATTTCTGTCAAAAATAAGCGTGCATATGAGCATGTAAGTTCAGATAGTAATGTTTGCAACAAACTTATATTTGTATTAGAGAAATACTTAGTACTCTCTAATTACGGCAGATAATAAAAGTGATGTAGATTGGCAAATATTTTATTGGTTGAAAATTTGACAAGACCTTTCCCTCTCTTTCTCTTTCAACTAATAAAATTATTTTCAAGCAATCGACATCACTTTTATCGCCCTCCTTGAAGGGCATTAAGTATTTCTTTGTTATAATGATTAATAATGTCACGTCCCGACATTTAATATCTATAAAGTCGAAATGTGAACGAATAAGAAATCAAGAGTAACTTTGAACTATATGAGCATAAAATTGCTCGGGGGTTCACTAAATAAAAATTTATTAACTTTCATTCTACATGTATTACATAATTCTCAATTTACAACTTAAAGGTAAACGCCGCAAAGGTTGATCTCTCAGAACACAAATCCCGATATCCTGCCTTCTAGAACTGTAGATTACCTGAGAAAAAATAGGTATGATCTAGGGACGGATGTAGAAATTTTGTTCAGTGGGGTCACTCAAATTATTTTTTAATATTTATATAATTTATAAAATTTATATAATATAATAAATAATTTTAAATATATATTTATAATAAAAATATTACAATAAAAAAAGACAATTCATAAGAAAGAAATTTGAGATCCTAATTCTGGGGACCAGATTAGATCACTGCCGGGTCTTTTTAGTGGGGTCACCATTATACAAAAACCACTCAAATCGGGCTATTTACATGGTCATTTGAGGGGAAAAAAAATTCCAGTGGGGTCACGTGACCCCACTGGATGTTCTCTACATCCGTCTATGGTATGAACACTCTTGCCCAGTAGGATTTATCCTCCAAAATCAAGGAATATAAAGGTTTACATGAGTCAAGGATAATTGAGGTACAAGAAGGTAATAAGTACTGAATACAAGTAATGAAAAATGATACAAATCAGATCATAGATGAAGTGAATCATGATTATCAAATAGTAACAAGCATGAAATAATATGCCAAAGAACTGACATACAGTGACCATCAATGAAATAGAAAAGCACGAGTGTATATGATCAATACTTCAGAAGGAAATAGAAAAAGTGTATGTGTAGAGATGCCCTGTCCACTCCTTCAAGCAAGCAATAAACAATCATGTTTCAACATAGTTCATGGAAATGTCGACCGATCTAGCTTATAGTGGTGTCATGTCAAACACCCTAGAGATCCATACCGCTTTGTGCAGATTAAACGAATTCGGGTGCTCCTCCCGGGATTAGATCTGCCCCATTTGTACTGGCATTAAATCAAGAGAGAGTCCAAAGACCCAAAAATACGTCATCCCATTTCCATTTCTGATATACATACATGGTACTTGGGCACTCATCAAGAGTCAAGCATTTTTACTGGAAGCAAGGTTCTAGGAGTTAATGTTCAAAGATATTCAGAAGGTATAAGAATCAAAATATTTTAGGATGTCCAAGAATAATCCAAATATGAATGTAGATGATGATTAAATGATTCATTTTAGTGGTATAATAGTTTAGAATCCAAGAAAATGGGAAAGACAACTTATTTGGACAATACAAGAGTGTGTCAACTTTGATTGAGGATGAAATGGTTCTATTTGTCAACATAAACTGGTGATTTCACCGGACCTTGGATTTTTTTAGCATTCTACTAGGTTTATTTGAATTATGAGACTTTCAGGTAGGCCAATTTGTGAGAGATTAGAAAGACGCTATTTTGATGGAATCGCCAAAATCACGTTTTTCTTCTTCGGTGGGAGAGTTGACTTCTTATTAGTAAGAGATATAATTTTTTTGATATTTTATTGGATTCAAATGGGGGGTACTTCCTTATTTATATGTAATATCTTAAGTAAATGAAACATGTAATATCTTAAGTAAATGAAACATCAAATTATAATATTTACTTAAATGATATGGAATGTAAATAAGGTATGAGTTTCAATTTTACAAGGTTCTTGCTGACACCTTTGACTGGAAAAGGAATGGTTTAGGTTAACATCACAGACTTGTGTATGTCGACAGCCATAAGGTGGCTGTCGACAGCTACTGGTCATCCAGAACTGGATTCTGGGATCTGGCCCCTAGCTGTCGACAGGCCATAGATAGCTGTCGACAGATGGTTGTCACCTGTCGACAGATGAGTTCTATCTGTCGACATCTACTGGTGGTTCTGAATTTCTGGGTTCTAGAAGCATGATATCTGTCGACAGCTGGGTTCTGTCTGTCGACAGATGCAGGCTATTCTTCCAGGAATGGGTTAACATCACCTCAGGAGACTCTTCTAAGTGTTCCTATGATTCTATGCATGATTAACAACACCTCATGGGTCTTACTTACATTTCTAAACACCACTTACATAAAGGAAAGAAGTAGAACAATAGGAGTACAGTCTTTACAACATGGATAACATGAAAACTTATGAAAGGAAGATCATGGTATGAACAACTCTTCTAAGAGCTTCTTCCTTGCATCTAGTGAAAAGTTCATGTGAAGAGTACATGAACTTCAACCATAAACATGGACATAACTAAAAGAAACATGATAATCAGAAAAGAAAATTATTCCTAGTGGCTTCTACTGATCACAAGTCAGATAAGAACATGGTAAACATGAACACAAGGTTCTTAATGAAAGAAAGAAATAAGAAGGAATAAATCCTACATAACATGGAACAAAAGAAATATGGGTTGTATAAATGGAGAGCATAAGTATGAAAACAAGGAATGGAAGAAGAGTCGTAGGGAGGAACCTACTAAGCAAAGAGGAATGCAAATCCCCTATAGCCAGGTAAGAAGATGTAATGACAGCAATGGCAGCACAGCAACTGAAGTAGTAGCAGCAACAGCAACAGCAGTAGCAGTTGTAGCAGTAGCAACCACAAGAGTTGCAACTGTAGGAGTTGTAGCAGCAGCAGCTACAACAGGAATAGCAGCAAGAGTCGCAGCAGTAGCAGCTACAGCAGGAGCAGCAACAGGAACGATAGTAGTAGCAGCAAGGCAACACAAGAGGAGAAAAACTATCGTGAAAGCAATTACGGGAGTTTATATAAGCCTTGGGATTACATGCATGGTTGGCACTTAATCCCCCCCCCCCACCTGTCACCGTAAAAACCCATGCGTTGAGGTGAAAACCTCCTACTCTCCCTTCTAGCCACGTTCACAGTGAAACTTTCACTGCCAACACGTTTGTAACGACCCAAGATCCGAATTACCAATTACCAACCAGTAACCTGAATCCTAACCCGCCACCCACGAGCCAAAGCCCGGAAGGGTAAGAAGAGAACGTCTGAGGAGAACATATAAGAAAATGTACACACCACAAAATTAAACATTTCACTATAAAATATTTTGGTTTAGTACAACTCAGAGCCGATAACAACATGAGTAAAGAGTATAGTGAGTACAAGAACTAAGTACTACTCACAACAGCTAAGCGGGACCAGCACCGGAGTGACCGGGCTCCTCTACACCTGGAGCCAATGACGAACCACCTGAAAGGGAAGGGAGTGAGTCTCAAGAAGAGACCCAGTAGGGACACTAACCCCCACCGGTAACAGTACTACTAACAGTGCGAGAAGTAAAGCAACAATAAATAAACACCCTGCACAACACACAGAAACTGGTGGCGTAGTACGCAACTCCTCGCAGGAGTGCGCTGAGAGACTGGAACCTCGCAGGTCCAATAGCACAACAAGTACACACACACACACACAAGGTAGGACCAACTAGGGTCTATGGCTTGGCGCCTCAACACCACAGAGTCCTCCGACCCTAGCCACATGTGCACACTCAGACGCTCTCCCTCGCGTCTGGTCCTCGACTGATTTTCCCCTACATCGGACTCGAACGGTGGAGAAGGGGCCCCACGGAAACCGGCTCGTAACCACCATAAGGGGCACGCACTGGATAGAGTCGCACTCGACGTCTAGGCTCACCGGCGGAACAGCTCAACGCCAGTCATCCAGACAGAGCCGTCACCTCAACGTCCGGGAAACACAACACAATCACGGAAGAACATAGCACAAGCACAAATGGAGACGCACTCAATGTCTGGCACACCGTGCCAACAGGCAGGCACCGCGTGTCAACACCTCATATAACAAAAAAGGGAGCTCAGCCTGACGGGGCCTACCTGTGGGGTTGACGGCAACATCGATTGTTGCCAACTAAGAAGTAGACGGCAACATCGACTTCCGTCAACAAGGGGTAGACGACAACACCCTGGCCGTCTACAAAAAGTAGACGGCCACATGCTGGCCGTTTACCTCCAATCGACGGCAAGTGATCTTGCCACTAAGTTCCTTCCTGAAGAACTTGACGTCAACCGATGTTGACGTTAAGTTCTTCAGCTCCCAGCAGCCGAAACGGCCCCAGGCCGATCCCAAGGGCGATCCGGCCCAAAAACCAATGGTTTGATGAGGGGAAACGCTTTCCCTCATCACAAGGAACCACTAGAGAGCCTAAAAAACAATGATCCAACACTTGGATCGGCGATTTCACCCCAAAACCCGGCATGGACAAACCCTCCCCAAAAACCACGATTTCATGCAAATCACACAACACAATCATGGCATTGCAACACAGTGGAGTCAAGGGGCAGAGTCCCTACCTCAAAAACGCAATACAACTCCTAATGAACCTCGAATCGCACCGAATCCCCCGGAGCTTCCCCGCAAAGACGACCCTTCTAACCTCCATTTCTCGCCCGATCCGTCGCCGCCACGAGCACCACGACCTCCCGTCATCCGCCGGAAGAAGTGGAGAAGGAGAGGGGTGAGGGTGGTGGGAAGGAGAGGGAGAGGAATGAAGGAGAAGGGGCCTCGGGTCGGCCCTAAAAACACAGGCGGGCAGGTTGATGTCAACATCTGTTGTCGTCAACTTGCACTGACAATCCTTGACGTCAACATCGCTTGTCGTCAAGTTCATGTACGGAAAACTCGGTAGACGTAAACATCGCTTGACGCCAAGACTATCTAGAAGCAGCACCTTCGCCGTCTACCCTTCTTTTACGTCCACAAGCTTGACGTCAACCTACTGTTGACGTCAACACCCTTGACGTCAACATGCACTATTCTAGAAGAAGACCCGTTAAGGGTCCAATAAGGCCCAAGGCCTCACACGTTTCATGGAACGTGTAACCCAGTTACATAAGGAGTAGGAAAGCCTTACGTAGCCAAGTCTACGTAAGCAAGATATTCCAAGAAATAGTTTACGTAAATAGAGCATAATTCATCTGACCCCTTTGTCCTAATATTCTTATATTCAAACGATGTTCATTCAAGTTGAAATTTCAAACATAAGCTAATTGGAAGGTTTTACAAATTATGATGATTTTAGTTTAATTTTTGGAATTAATTTTTCATCTAGTAAAAATTATCCAAAAAATCATTGTGTCGACTTAATCTTGATATCCGGGTGTCAATAATTCATGATATTTACATTTCTAGAATCAACATATTTTTCTAAGAATTATGGTATTTTCAGATTTCAATTTCGTTACCGAATTCTGGTGGCGCCCTGTCGAAGTGCGCACATCTGAAGACAGTACCAGGATTACTTTAATAATGTTGAAATATCTCTAAAATAAAGATAATCAGGTTTCTAGTAAGTATTTATGTCTTTTATGAAAATTAGAATCTTCTCTAATTTTTGATATCATATTATTATTTTGATATTAAATTTTGGGGTGTTACAGATAATATGATGACACAGTCGTTCGGATTCGGTTTATCGGGTTAAAAGTGTGGTGCTCTTGACCAAGAGATGGTCAATGGGCCTAGTGTGTGGTTTCTGTGCGTGGTGTGGGCGTTGTGGGCCGGACATTCTGGCCCAAATGGCCTGTTTGTTCACTGGTTGTGAACGCGACATGGTCTGGTGTCGCGTTATGAACGCGACGGTCCTAAGTGTCGCATTCAAGTTGCCGACGCTTTAGGGTCTTCGTCTGCATGTCCGCCGCGTGTCGCACACTGGGCGGCTTGCTGACGTTGGCATGGGAAGGCAACGCCTTCTCTATCGCGTTCAGTTCGCGACGGTAGGATATGTCGCGTTCCCAACTATAATGTGTTTTAGTTGAGGTTGACCGAACAGAGCTCAGTAAGCTCTGCTCAGCAGGGAGAGGTTTTGCGGTGGAGTTTGGGGCGATCCGACGTTTTGGGGTCGTTTTTCGCATGGTCTCGCCGCGAGGACGTCGCACGGAGCGGAGGAAATGCCGGGGCATCACCGTTCTTCACGTTCTTCGCGAAGGTAGGGAGATCCCACCCTGTTTCTTGATGTGAATTGCTTGTGAAGTGTGTTTAGCTTGTTAAACTTTCAATAGATAGTAGATATCATGATAGTGTAGCTGTATGAGCATGAATATATGGTTTTTAGGGTGGTTTGTGTGCTTTCATGGGATATCTAGAGATGGGATTCTGGATTAGGGTTTCTACCTGTGAAGGCGACGGACCCTTCTGTCGCGTTCTTAACGCGACAGGCTGACCCGTCGCGTTCTGTTTTTGAATGCGACCCATCAGGGTGTCGCTTTCAGAAGGTGACAGTAGCCCCGTCGCGTTAACAGTTCCGTGGGTTTTTGTGTGTGCATGATAGTGTATTTATCGGATTATCGTTGTATGACGTGCAAGGCATTGGTAAGTGGTGCATTGGCTCCTGTAGCGCTCGAGGAGTGTGTTGTTCACGTGGTTTGAGTAGTGTGCATGTGGTGGTTTGGCAGTGAGATTCCAGCGTAAACCTAGCCCTGATCTTTTATTGTCTTCTAAATGTACTTAAAGTGGTTAATGTTAGTACAGCATGTATAGGGTTAAGAGTTGTCATGTGATTCATGTTAAGTGTGTGTTATTATGGATTGGTATTGCCATGGAGGTCATGAGATGACCAATGACAGGCAAGGTGATTACGTGTTATTGTGGTTCATGTAGGTATCGATGTAGGATGGCTTGAGGATCACATGGTGACCGATGTTAAGCTAGTCCTAACACTTGTTTACCGTGATTTATAAATAAAGGATTGTATAATAAGTATATTCGTGGTTTGTGTGCTTGCCAAGTCTAGTGGTTCGGCGCCTATTCTGGAATACCTCTTCAGTCGGGTACCCAGGTTCCTAGGAGAGCCAGGCATGTGTGTAGTGCTCGGGGTTTGTCCCGGTACTGTGTGTACCGTCGAGGTCTGTGTCGTCTTCCTGGACACTCTCACTCCTGAGTTTGAGTTGTACGTCCGGCTGAGGGAAGACGACTGTGGGCAGAGACTTTGTTTTGTGTTGTGCAGTCGCTTGTAGCGCACTCGTGGTTGGGGGACGGACACCAGTAGACGTCACTGGTCCCCAGCTAGTCCTATGTTTTCAGTGCCTCACTTTAGGGAGCTCGAGCCGGAGTCCCTAAAGGTGCCAGGCTTGCCCAGCTGTGTAGTCTAAGGTGTGGTGTTGGTTAGACTCCATTGTTCTTTGGTTTGTGGTTGTGGAGTGGCAATTGGACCTTTCGTCCGTGACTGCGAGACTGAAAGGTGTTCTTGTGCTGTGTTGTCCGGTTGGATACTGACGTCATGAACCAGTAGTCCGTTCCCGTGTGGTGGCGTCACTCCTTTCCGACTCGTGTTTAGCCACTGGTGTTGGCTTGTGTGTGACTCGTTGGTTAAGGTGGTAACCGTTGAGGTGTGCCTGGTAGTGGCACGGTTTTGGTTGTGGTTCTATTGTTGTACCTCATGGTAGTAAGTACATTTACCCTTTGTAGGTAGCTCTGTGTGTGGTATGTGTACCGGCCTTAGCAGGTGTTGAGGTGGCTTTGTGCTTTGTGGAGGTCTCGCGGTATGACCTACTACACGTTGTGTGCTATCGTGTTGGTTAAGCTTACGATAATGGTTTTGGTATGAGGGTGTTGGCTGGTTGATGCCAATCCTGTTACCCTATGTGGTTGGTTTTGCCTGCGAGATGGTAGCTTAGACGGTGGTCTGCCGGTGAGGCTTGTGGTCGAGGAGTTTCTGTTAAATGACAGACTAGTGGTGCTGAGCTAGTCCTGTTACTTCTCTTACTTTCCGAGGATTGAGGTTAGCCGGTGTGATTATGTTTAATTGTTGTTTAACATGCTTGTGTGAGCATGTTGTGGTTTGGTTACCGGTGTTGCCTGTGAGACCCTGTGGGGTTGAGGTCTCTATAGTGTTGTGTTGTTTCTTTGTGGGAGGTCTCTACTGAGCCGTGACGTGTTGAGGCTCACTCCCTTACAGCTTGTTTCAGGTGTTAGACGACTTTGGTGTGGCTTCGGAGGAGTCGTGACAACTTGTACCACCAGCATAGAGTTAGATGAGTCGTGTGAGCTTGTGCTCTCTCGGGTATGCCCTAGGTAGTTGTACTCTTTTAATTGGACATGTAATAATGTATTGGGACAGTTGTACTTTATTGTATACAGATATAAGCACATGTACTTTCTTGTGTCTTATACTGTTGTTATTGTCTTTTATATTCTTACTGGACACTTGTGCTATATCCCTTGCGAGACTTCGGTCCGATCGCGAGAGGCAGACTTGATATGGAGCTTTATTGGCTATAAATATCCAGGCCCGTTACAGATAATGTGATGGATACACCCAATGTGAGTCTATATGGGGTTGATGAAATAAAAATGTAGTGTTATTTGACAAGGAGGAGATTGGGTTGTCTATCCACCTCTTCCAATTCGGCTTGGTGGTTCAGACGGTGCAAAGTCAGTGTAGCACCCCAGAAATCAGCAATAAGATTGGAAGAGCAAACTAGGGTCTTATTAAAGCCTTATCCAGGAAACAATATAATACTATGTTCCAATAGGATGTTTAAAAGGGGCAATCGATGTTAGTAGTAATCGATGTACAAAGAAGCAATCGATGTCAGTAGTAATCGATATTTAAAAGGGGCAAACGATGTTAGTAGTAATCGATGTTTAAAAGGGGCAATCGATGTTAGTAGTAATCGATGTTTGAGGAGCAATCGATGTAATGATAATCGATTAATGGTTAGCAATCGATGTAATGACAAATTGATTGATGGTTAGAAATCGATGTAGTAACAATCGATTGAGGGTTAGAAATTGATGTAATGACAATCAATGATGGTTAGCAATTGATGTTTAATGATAATCTATGTTAGTAGCAATCGATGTTTGAGAGTAACTTCGACTGTCGACTTCGACTAGTCAAGATACAACATTGCCAGTCGAAATGACTTTGCATATGACGAAGCTGGACTTAGGATATGACGAAGTTAGCTTCGACCGATCACGACCAAAACGAAGTGGACTTTGTACATGACGAAGTGAACTTCATATATGACGGAGCTGGACTTTGGATATGACGAAGTTAGCTTTGACTGATCACGACCAAAATGAAGTGGACTTCGTATATGATGAAGTTGGACTTCAGATATGACGAAGTTAGCTTTGACCGATCACGACCAAAATGAAGTGGACTTCGTATATGATGAAGCTGGACTTCAAATATAACGAAGTTAGCTTCGACCGATCACGACCAAAATGAAGTGGACTTGTATATGACGAAGCGAACTTCATATATGACGAAGTTGGATTTCGGATATGTCGAAGTTAACTTCAACTGATCATAACCAAATGAAGTGAACTTTATATATGACGAAGCTAGACTTTGAATATGACAAGTTAGCATCAACTGACTATGACCAAATCGTGTATGACTTCATATATGATGAAGTTACCGTTCATTATCAAACTATAAAATTCACGTTAATTATATTCCCGATAATAAAAAAGTGGTTACTTAAGGTAACATGGAAAGCATTGGCCATAAGTCATGTCTAAACTCAAAATACGATTTGCTTTCTAAAACTTAGGGATGAACTGAAAGGAATAACTCTTGCGGAAGATCTGAACATGATAGGACTCCTACTAGAAGCAGGAAACTACAACTTGGAAGTTTCACCAACGATAGATTTCTATCTTAACCCAGATTTGTACCCATCAAAAGGAGGGGATTTCCCTATAGACTTCCTACTCCAATTGGGACGGGAATCCTCTAAACATGGAAGGGATCAAGTTAAAACCGCAACACACTACCCTGATTACAATATGACTCCTAACAACCTTAAACCTATAGATACTCGTCATAAACCCTTGGGGGGGGGGGGGGGGGGGGGGGGGGGGGAGTTATCAACTTGCTAGGAGACATGTGAAAATTAGCTAGAGAACCGGAAGAGGAAGAGATCGCCCTAACCATAGTTTTCTTCCCCAAACCCCGTTTTGCTACATCCTACAGAAGACTCTTCTAGAAACGATCAAAGATAGATAATCTAGGGCATCAACTTAATATAGAGTATGTCTTCTGTGAGTTCTTCAAGTCTAGTCTTGCGTGATCCTATATATACTCTTGATTTCACAATCATGTAAAGAGTATTAAATTATTTTCTTATATCCCGTGGAATTGAGGCAAATGAATATTATAGATCTGTCTATTATTTCATTTTTAGTAATCTCTTTCGTTTATATTCCGTCTAGGAAACCTTAGATTCAGGGTGTAGATCAAGCAAGCGAGTTTGCATCATTTTCCTAGTCTGTTAGTGTGTGTTTCAGTCTACGTCTGTACCTTAAAAGCCATAAACCACATGTTAAAATTTATTTACATGAATATGATTCTAACGTCAATATGGAAGTTACTGATCATATTATCCTTTGATTTTGCCTCATCATTCCTATGTTCCAATGCAAATTATGATGTTTCGATAAAAGCTAAATATGCTAGGTTCAACGTGAGTCTACATGCTATTTTACCATGATCCTTACTAGGTCTTGACTCTCCTTATTGGATATGTTTTACGGTTATTGCATGTACTGTCGTTTTCCTGCGAACGTAGTTATGAAAGTCTCTGTATTTTGGGTTTTCCCATGGAAACCCTAACTGATTGTGCCTTGAGTTCCCTGGAGTCCTTTGACTCTTTATTTTGTCTACATTTTGTTCGTTTGTACGTGGTCAAAGTCATTAAGGTTTATAGAATTAAAAGAAATAATGATTAGCCATGTGCTATCCAGAGTGAATCTCTCGACTATTGTTATCATGAAATCGTGTTCACATGACTATCTTTCTTGAAATCATCATGAACATGATATTGAATGTAAACTCCTTGAAAACTCTTGTTATTGACCATGATTGACTGTGGGTATCTACATTTAAAATAGTGAGATGTGGATAGGGCACGGTGAGTGTCCAAGGGCTCCAATGTAGCTCCAACAGTAGAGAGTTGTAAATATATTGTTAACCATGGAGTATAATGATTACTGACGTTGCATCTCTGCGCTTAGAGTACTTACGTGTTGAATGTTAAATACAAAAACCATATACACGTGCTCATAGTGTGCATTCCAAGGTCGCATAGATCCTTAGTGTGCACTGTGGCATCGTGCATGATTACTGTTACATGTTAAAAGTTTCTGCGTGCTTGCTTGCTTGCTTGCGTGATATTGCCATCATGCCTTCTTGCAAAAGAATGATACCCTGCGTGCTTGTACACGCTGTTCTACTGCTAGTTCTTCTAGTTACATCATGCTAGATCTTATCAATCTCTCTTGTTCAATCTATCTTGCTCTCATATCGTGTTGTATTGATTATCGTTCATGCATATTCTAAAAAATCGTGTTGCCTAGTTCTTTAGAATGTTAATCACTTAAATTATTGCCCGCACGTTGAGGTGTAAATCTTATTGGACTAGTTTGCTCATATCTACTTCTTAACAATTTAGGTGATATAGACCAGGAAGAGGAAGGCCCGGCTTCAGACGGGAATGCATCTGAGTGATGAGCGCATCCCATCCTTAGTATCTATAGTTGGTTTATTTTAAGAGTAGCTCGATGTAGTAGGATGTGAGGAATTACAGACTTATGTAATTTTCCTTTTCCTGAGTTATTATGAGTTGAAGTTAATAATGTTGGGTTTAACATTAATGAGAGTTGGAATATTAGTTTAGTTGTGTTTCTTATATGGGCCATGTTATGTTGTGTAGATACACATCTAAATTTCGCTAGCTAAATGTTTCTTTGCCGACTGTTCACATCTCAAAATATCGATTTTTAATCCCTCAATAATATTTCTGTTGCGTATGTTCCCGAGACATGAAAGTCGCCATCTATTCTTCGGCATTAGAGGGCACATTTCTATTACAAGTTGTATTATAGTTTTCCTAATCTATTTATATTTTGAGTGATCAATAAAACATATTCATTATAATCTGAATTACATATCTACATTATCATTATGTTTTGAAAGCATTGTCCTAGTTTTAATGTGACCTATTGCTTTATTCGAGCTTCTATCGATTATGTATCATGCCGAAGGAACAAATTTTCTAAGTACTTTCTAGTTGTGGTATAGAGCAAGTTACTTTAATTCAACTAAGTATACCATTTTGTGATAGTCAAGAAAATTCTAAGTCATATATATACGTACATTATTGGATCTTGATCCAATGGTTCTGAACAAAACAAGAAAAAGGTGCATCTCCGTAGTTTCTGTGAAATGCATTAAGTGGAGAGAATAAAATGGGGGTGGATTAAGAGTTGTGCACTCAAGAAAAGTTTCAGGTTTCTTGCTCATATTTTAGTTCTTAATGTTATTTTATTGATATTTTTTACATACTTTATATAAATTTAAAGAATATTTTTTTATTTTCTTTTATAATCTCAAATTTTTATGCTGAACTATCCATATAATAGGAAAAAAATTCTTTCAACTGATTAGAGTAAAAATCTGTAAAAGTATCTATCAAATAAATAAAAAGAATAAGGATTTACAAAATAAACATAAAATATAACATATTAATATTTAATATATATAATAAAAAAGATAGAAGTTGATTGAAAAAAAAAAATCTCAGAATCTTATTTAATATCCAATAACGAAGTGAAGGTTGCAATTAAAGATCAAAACTAAAATTTCTAAAATGAGTACGTGCATAATAGAAAAGGTGCAGTGGTAGAAATGAAAATTTCTAAAACAAATATATGCATAAATATAAGAGGTACAGCGGTAGAAACGAGAACTACTTGGTGACCTGTGCCAGGATTGGCTTACGTGCGGCGCCCGTCCTTGGCACGTTTGCTTGGCAAGTGTGGGCCCCGCACGCACAGTCGGTGGAACCTCTTCTTTAGTATCGTTGGACTGAAATAACAAATTTTTTTTTTTGTAACGAGGAAATTCCCCTCCCCGTGTGGTTTTGTGGGTTCAGGGATTGGTGTTCGTGAACTCCAAAGTCACAACTTGGCAGCTCTTACTTTTCGTATACTCATATTGCCCTTACCTCACTTGACTGGAAAAACTGAAAATTTTCAGACCTCGAAGATTGCATGTAATCAGGTAAACCCTCCTCTTAGGGCTGTTTGGATGCGACTATTTACAAACTTAAATAGAGTTATTATAAATGTATTTATCATAAATTGATGTATTTATCATAAATCAATTTATGACAAATATTTTTTGTTAACTCATGTTTGATTCGTGTAAATAAACTTAATTCCATTAGTCTAATTTCCGTTTGGTTGACATTACAAAGACAAACTAATAAGTTATGGAAGTGATGAGATTACCATTTTACTTCACCATTCTCATTTCTTCATTTCTCTCTCTCTATCAGTTATTAGTAAAATAAAAAATAGATATACAAATGATTTACATTATTGATTTGAATCCATGGTTCGACTGTACATGTACCGCCACGAACTGCACGAACTGCGATGGTATGATCAAACTGCATTGGGCCATGGCTCTTGTGAGTCATAGCACCGTTAGGTTGCCCTAAAGAGGCGACTCGGGCGTGCCACGTCTATAGACACATGCGAATTTGACACCACTGCGGATAAATTTTAAATTACGTTATAATATCACAAAATAGCCCTCTTTTGCCTTGTAGGAGTATTTCCTATTTTTCCCAATTTTTTCTAATTTTTTCGGTGCTTCCCCATTGGTTTTTAGGCTTGTGGACAGAAGTTGCAAATCGCGACGGGGTATCCCATCACGATTCACAAACTTGTCGGACTGCTGCGACATTATTAATCACGTCGGGGTCTATGTCGCGATTCAGAATTTCCCTTATTTTAAATCATTGCCTTTTCTGAATATAAGCCATCGTGATTCTAATTTCTAAATTCGGTTTTGGCAGGTTTCTAAAAGCAAAATGTGGAAGTGCTGACTGTCGCGATTCTTATTTCCATGTTTTGGTTTTGGAAAGTTTCTTTAAGCGAATTTTGGAAATTATGAATCGCGACGGGTATATTTAGAGTCTTGCTTGGGTTGAATCAGAAAATTCTTAACACACGTCCATTTCTCACGTCGCGATTTAACCTTAAAAACGTCCACTATATATATCGGACGTGATTTACACCTGATATCCCCTATAAATACAGCCCATTGTGCACCATCCCCAAAGTTGGAGACATGCTTTGTGCACCCCTGGAGATGCCGAGCATCTCATTCTTGCGAGTTGGAGGAGGCCAATTCTAAGGCGAAGTCCTGCCGGACTTTCGTCTCAAGCTTCAACGCCTCCGTCTCCAACTCTAGCAGCGCCTCCTTCGTCCATTCAAGCTCCAACAACAGCCTCCTTTGCGCCATTCACTCATTGGAGAAGCACCTCCCTCTTCCTTTTGTTCATATCAATCTCCCTCCAAGCCCCACGTGGTTATTTTTATTCTTATAATCTCTTTTTTTATCACATACACATGCATGCATTCACACACACACACCTATTTTCCTAGGAGTTTAAAAGCCACCCAAGGTGGCGTTCTTCTCCTTTTATTCATGTTGTTTAATTTATTTGAGAATTGACACTACACAATTTGGCTAATCCTATCTTTTTTGTGTGTTTACTTTTACAAGGGTAATCAACTTGAAAAGTCTTCTACCACAGTCGACCATACTCGTAGAAGAAGAAGCGAACCCGCATCCTCCACGCAATCTTCCACACTCTAAAAATACGTTACGTGATCACCCTTTTTTCTTTTGCACCCACGCGTTGTATCTTTTTCAGTACCTACGTGTACTTGGCCATCACAATCACATTTTATCAAAAGAGTTGTGCTCCATCATTTCCTTTGATTTTTTCTTATTTTCCTTTGTGGACGGCCCGTAGTTCGAAAAGAACAAAAAGCGTATGCACAACGCCAGCACGTCATTGTGCAGCGTGGATCGGCAAGAGTCGGTGAGCTCCAATACATGGCGGTCCAATTAGGTCGAGATGCTTCGTGCACACAGTGTGCGTGTCCTTTTTGTTTATTTTATTTTCCCCCCTCCACTTGACACATCCACTACCTTTTCACGTGCACACACTGTGCTTGTCCCTTTTCTTAAAATTTTTCCCCCTCCACCCGATGCATCCAACTTCACGGCTCCACCCACACGCATCTTTCTTGTTTTTTCCCCTTTTCTAGACACATCCATCAACGGTCAATCTTTTGTTTTTTTTTTGGATTTTTTATTTTAGGTCCATTTGACCTTCTAATTATTTTTAAGTTCATTGACCAAAAAAATTATTTTTTAAGTCTAATTACTCAATTTCTATTATCTTCAGCCCCTTCTGTCTATATCCCATGAGGGCTCCGTTTGTCGGGACCAAAAGGGGGCGAGCTTCGCAGGGGGTGCGGCAGGGGCTTCAGAAGGAGGGGCTTCACAGCAACGTGCGGAGGGGCGGGGCGTCGTCGGGATGGGGTCGGTGGCCTCGGCGGGGGGAAGCTCGACGAGGCGGAGGCCATCAGGGAGGGGCGGGAGGGAGCTGAAGAGGTTGGCGCCGGAGGTGTCTCCGGGGAGGCGACGAGGGCGTCATCGGGGATGGGGTCGGTGGCCGTCGGGGAGGCGGCGGCCGAACTCGAGCAGCGGGGTGATGTAGCCGACGCCGGGACTGGGGAGGATGGCAACGTGCGGAGGGGCGTCGACGTCGTTCTCCATGATGGGGAAGGCTGGGACGGAGCAGGGACGGCGAGCTTTGAAGGACGTGGGTAATTTTAGTGTACCCACCATCAGTTAACTGATGGTGGAGACACTTTTGGACCTAGAAATAAAGTTTCACTCCAAATGGACCGGATGTTAACAAGTTTTAGTCAAAAGACTTAAAATTAAGTCATAGGTCAACAAATGGACCGGTAGTTGATTTGCACTTTTTTTTTTCTCTTGTAACCCGTGATATGCATCCTTTGACACACATTTTTTTTTATTTTTTTCCTTCTCTTCCTTTAAATAGAGACATGCACCCACGGAGACCCCTTAGAAAGATTGCAACCCGAGACCTCTTACCCTTTTCCCACATCCTTCCCCAAGTCCCAACTTGAGACCTCTTCTTACGTAGGACTTGTCTTCCTCCTCTTTAATTGGTCCAAAAAAGCTTCTCCTTAGACCGTGAAGATGAGAAAGAGATCCATAAGATAGAGAGAGAAAGAAGATAGAAAAGGAGAGAGATAGAAGAGAGAGAAAAGAGAGAGGAAGAGAGAGAAAGTGAGATATCTGAGAGAAAGAGAAAAGAGTTGTGAGACGGGCTATTAAAAAGATGAGAGAGAAGAGAAAGAATAGACATGAGAGAGAGAAGAGTGGAGAGAGGAGAGAGACACGAGTGAGAGAAGAGCGGAGGAGAGAGCAGAGCGGAGCGGAGAGATGAGAGAGATGCGAGAGAGAGGAGAGCAAAAGAGAGAGAGCATAGCAGAGAGAGGAGAGAGACGCGAGAGAGAGGAGAGCGGAGGAAAGAGAGTACAGATGAGAGATAGAAGAGCGGAGAGAAGAGAGAGAGTAGATAAGAGATGAGGAAGAGGAGAGAGATGCAAGAGAGAGGAGAGCAGAGAGAAAGGAGATGAGAGAGAGAAGAGCAGAGAGGCGAGAGAGTAGAGAAGAGACGAGGGAGAGGAGAGAGATGTGATAGAGAGGAGAGAGACGGAGACTCCACGTTGCATGCATGCAATGTGGGAGGGAGGCGGTCACGTGGGAGGTGGGCGGTGCACGCTAGGGTGAACACGGGTCGGTTCGATCCGGTTCACTTTTTATTTTTTACAAACCGAATTGAACCGAAGTACTATAGCGAATCGAACCGAACTGAACCGGTTCGGTTCGGTTTAAACCGAAGCCTGGTACCTTTTATGTCACAAGCGCTTACCTTTTATATCACGCGCATGGTTGGCTTGGTGTAGGGGTGTAAACGAAACCCGATATCGGAATATGATACCGATAGCTTATCGGAATCGGTCGGAATCGGTATCGGATATTCTGATAAGTTATCGGAATCGAATCGGAATTGAAAAAATAATCGGAATCGGTATCGGTTATTCCGATAAATTGTCATAAACTCAAGGAAAAATTATGGTAAACACCTTACCTTATCGGAATTTTGGTTCCGATAATGTTATCGGAATCGGAATGGAATCGGAACTAACCATTCTTATCGGAATCGGAATCATATTTCGGTTATCGGTATTGGAATCGGAATTTGTGTTTCCGGTTCCGAACCCGACCCGTTTACAGCCCTAGCTTGGTGGCTAAGGCGTTAGCACCTCACCTTGGAGGTGAAGGGTTTGAATCTCATGTTGGGTCAGTTTTTTTGACAAAAAAACTCGATTTTCACTCTTTTCACGAAAACTCACATGAAAGATGGGAGTTTCGAACCCGCGCCGCTGCCGAAATCTTTATATGCAAGCGCTAACCAACTACGCTAGACTCTATTTGAGTAACTATTATATATGTTAAATATATATTCGGTTTACTCGGTTTCAGAATGTGAAACCGAACTGAACTGGGTATGAGCTCAAACTGAACCGGACCGAACTGTCCAGTTCGGTTTTTCAGTTTGAACCGAATTCTGAATAGCCCTAGTGCACGCGGGCGAGTGGGCATGAGCAAGAGCAGGCAGTGCATGTAGGGTGGCACGGGGTGTACGGGGTGGTGCCGGTGCGCAGGGAGAGAGAGAAACAAGAGAGAGAGAGAGAAACAAGAGGAGAACGAAAGTTTTCAAAATAAAAAAGTGGGAGGAAATTTTGAAAAAAAAGTGCATTAAATCCTTGTAGAATAGCTCATTAACCTACAAACAAAGTGCACAAGAGGGTTTAATAAATTGTTAATAAAGTAACATATTTATTGATTTAGAATCATTTATATTTATGTCAACTTGTTAATACATGTTAATGATATTGTCCTATGTTATTGTTGTAATATTGTAGATGTCTCCACGAAGACATAGTGATAATATTTAGTGGCAACATGGGACAATACTTGAGGGAAAAAATATTGGTTTCAATGCAATTATTGTTCTATGTAGTTCCATGGGGGAGGTGTCTCTCATTTAAAGAAACATGGCAGGAGGTAAGAGTGCATGATATAGTGAAGTGATCAGTTGTCCTAACGTGTCATATTATGTTAAGATTGCGATGGCACAACATTTGAGACAAGTTAGGGCAGAGAAGAGGATACAGAGTCAGGCTACATTAGAACATGACGGAGGATCCCAAGATGCACAACAGCTCCCATCCCAGACCCCCGGTGTCCATGTCACTGTTCAAGATCCATTCTAGAAAGACTTGCAATGGACTTTACGTGAGAGCTGGGCCAAGGCATGGGCTAGGGGTGACTCAGAAGCATATGTTTGCGATGATACAATCTCATCCTCACGTCCTTCCAGATCGCAAGGCCTTCGTCGCTACTATATTGATCCTCCTCGACATTCAACCTCTTCCCTACCCCAAAGGAAGAGGAACATGGGTCTAGATGTGTAGGAGATTGACCCCTATGTCTTTCAGAGGGAGCATGAAAAGTAAACCCGAATGGAAAACTCTTTGCAGAGTAAAGGGCAGAGATGGCAGTTGGGTAGGGCTGTTGCCAAATTTTGGCATCATTAAGGATTAGATTTTAATGCAGCCAATAGTTCATACTACAAGTCAATGGTGCAAGAGATCAAGAATCTTGGAAAGTATATACAGTCTCCCACAACAAAGGACCTTGCTGGTGTTTATCTAGATGCAAATGTTTAATAATTGAAAACTTACATTGCCTCATTTAATAAAAAATGACAAAAGTATGCCATCATTCTTATATGTGATGGATGGTTGGGCACCACAAAAAATAGCCTCATAAACTTTCTAGTGTACTGCGATTGACAGGTCTTGTATCACAAGTCCGTGAATGTTTCTAATCATATTCATAACCATCAATACATTTTACAGCTTATGGAGTAGATGGTGGCAGAGATTGGTGAGGAATACATTGTGCAGGTAGTGATAGATAATAACTCAAACTACAAGAAGGCAGAGGAAGAATTGATGAAGGCACATCCTCACATTGTTTGGACCCCCTGTGCAGCGCATTGTGTTGACCAAATATTGAAAGAAATTGGTCAACTTCACCAAGTAAATTTCAAATTATATGTAAATTTTTGACCGCTTCAAAGATGGTCATAAAAATAATATTTTATGAATATGAAGTTAAGCAAGTTGTTGAGGCAACACACAACATTATACGATGCATCTATAATCACATCATTATGCTGCGATGGATGCAAGATTTTGTGGTAGTGAGATATTGAGGTCTATCATTATACGTTTGCGACAAATTACATTGCCTTGGATAGCCTCTTGAAATTTAGAGATGGATTTAAGCAAATGTTTAGAAGTGACAAATGGCAATTCTCCCAATTTGTGACTTCATGCGATGGCCAGGAGGTGAAGAGCTTGGTAAACAACTCAAATTTTTTGTTGAGGGTTAGCAAGATTGTGCAGATGATTGAGCCTCTTTATGAGGTCCTGAGACTTGTGGATAGTGATAGAACACCAACGATGGAGTTGATATATGCAAAACTGCAGGCTGCTAAGAAGCATATAATTGCAACATTATTTGAATATGCCCAAATGTTCATCGACATCGTCAAAGATAGGTGAGATCATCAAATGAGTAGAGACTTACATATGGCAGGTAAATAAATATACACCTATGTCTATAATATTCTACTATTATCATGTACTGACATTCATTATACTAATTTGCAGCATATTATCTCCATCCTGGATTCCAACACGAGCAGGAGCTTGCATATCGAGACGATTTGTTGGATGTAGTAAGATCGTGGTGGATAGGATGTCACGAACTCATAAGAAAGCTGCAGCCGCCCTTAATGAGGTACAAATTTCATTTGTACTCTACAAATGTAAGAATCTTTCATGAGAAATATGCCACTCATAATTTTACATTGTCTTCTTCGTTACAATTAAAATTTTTCTGGGAAGGAATTGATTCCTTTGGTGACGCTTCAGCGATTGCATCCCGACAAAAGCTTGACCCAGGGATATATAATTTACTTATGAAAGACCAAAAATGTATAAGGATGAATATGTTATAACTAATAATATCCTTTTCTTGTGGCATGAGAGTGGTGGCTTAGTTATGAAGAAGTTCACTGACACTTAGAGAGATTGCAGTTAGAGTTTTATCACAGACTCATCTTATAGTGGTTATGAGAGGAATTGAAGTATGTTTGCTCTAATTCATACAAAGGTGAGGAATCGATTGAGTCACAGAAGATTAGACAGCTTGTGTATGACACTATAATATGAGGCTTATGTTGAAGCATGTGTAGATAGATGCCAAAAAGGGGGAGGGAGACTATGATCTCACATATATGTCTTACCTCAGGGATGATGGAGACCTGATTGTGTCATGGGTTTCTATGTCTACTACAAAAAGGGGGAGTTGGAGCTTGATGAGGAGGCTGACGATCCAGAAGATCCACCTCGGCCAAACACATTCTTGGCTTCTATTATTGAGAGGATGGAGGCGGTGCAGATGCCAGGGCTGTCGAAGATACATTTGTGACAGATACTCATCATTCATATTTTGAAGTTGACTTAGATGATGATATCCAAATAGGCAGTCTTACTAGAGCCGAGAGAGAGCCTACTACTCGGATTCACTATGAGATGGACACAACAGATGTAGATAGGTTGATTCAGCCTAAAGCTCCTCCCCCCCAGTCTCAGTCAACAGCTCTCCCTCTTCCTTGGCATAGGGGTCCCCCTCCTCGACCTCCATCTTTGTCTAAGTCATCTCTATACACCATCATAGTTCATCTCAAACCCAGGTAATACAACTTAATTTATAATATATCATACAATTTTATTATTATGTTACTTATAATGACATACTACTCTCGCAGACATCTGTTGGTTACCAGACGGTTCAAAATAAGGAAGGAAAAATGATACTTCACAAGGAGGACCACTAAAGAAATCTGGATGGACACGAAGATTTTTTGTTCCAAAAAAAAAGAAAGCACGCAGTATGAAGATTCCCTTGACATTGCAGATGACACCATAGTGAATGATTCATATGTGACTCCTTCGCCATTTGAGCCATCTCAGAGATAGAGTACGGGAGATGACTCTTCAAATCCTTCTCCATCTGGTATAGATGGCAGTGGTGGTAGTGGACGTGGCGGCAATAGTGGTTGTGGTGGTGGGAGCATGCATGCACTTTACATTGGAGTCTGAGTTCACACATGCTATATATCCAGGACGGCATAGATCACGGTGCTCCACTAAGCACATAAAGAAGGTAGAAAGTAAATGACAAAGGGCGATACATAAGACTATAGACAATAGCAGCTATCAAGGGGTTGCATCCGATTTTGAGAGATTGAGTACACAGGATGACACAATATCTGAGACTGCTAGTGAGGGTCACAGTTTCTTTCAAGACATACACAACTGGATCTATATGCACAACATTATGGGTATGGTGGCTATTATGCCCTGGATACTAGTATGATGATAATGGTTCGTACATGCAGGTTCAGATCATTCCACCACCAGGGCGTATAATAGTGTGCCGAGGAACACACCAATATATAGAATATCAGTGTATGCATGAAGATGTATATCAAAATTACATATCTTATGCTGATAATTTGCACTTTGTAAAGAGCATATAATGTGAGGTTGTTCGAAGATGGAAATCATATCTCCTAATACGAGGGTTTATGGACATACAAGCTCAAAATGATGAGGAGGATATAGGTAAGAAAAGTTATTTCTTGTTAAATATTCTTATTTGTATGCTAAGGAAGATGGTGTTAATTTGTAACTTTTTATACAGATAATCAAGAGAAGAGTTGGAAAAGAAGGCAGAACCATTCAAAGAAAGATGATGAACTAGAGGACGACGATATGAGTGTATTGTATTTGGTTTGTAAGAGTTGATGATTGTATCCTCAATATTAGATGAGCATTAAATGATTGTGTCATGATTTTGACATATTTGTATGTGATATTAGATGAACGCTAAATGATTATTTAAATTGACTTGATGACTAAATAAAATTTTTTATATTTTTCAACCTCTCTATGCGATGTTTTTATATTTTACATATATTTTTTGAAGTTTACTCATTTTAGATATTAATCAAGTCACGGTCGACACCATGATCCAAAAACTTCTTTTATATTTTTCCACAAATGTTTAATATACAAGTGTTCTTATTTTACACCATACACCCTTTTTAAAACTTGTTCCATCTCTTTCTCCACTTTGACATTCTACCGATAACAAAAATATAAGGTATTAATTTGTCACGTTTCTCATAGGGATGTCAATGGGTCGGGCCTGGACCGGGCCTTGCTAGGCCCAGCCCAGGCTCGATTTTCTAAAAGCCTACCCAGGCCCAGCCCAAGCCCGGGGGTAGGCTCAGTATGGTGGGCCTGGCCCGGGCCCAGGAAAAACTCGGCATAGCCCGAAAAAAATAAAGAAAATATTATTTTTATTTATATAATAATAATTTATATATCTACTATAATATATCTATAAAATAATATATTTTTTACTTATATCTATATTAACATTTAACTTATAAAAGATTATATTTTTAGTAGATTTATTGTAGAAAAAATAAATATAATTCTCTTTCTAATATAAATTTTATATTTAATATAAATTATATTTATATTTATATTTTCCGGGCCGGCCGGGCCGGGCCTCACAAAGCCAAGTGCGGCCCTATTCTTTTCCGGGCCGGGTCGGGTCGGGCCAAAAAATTTTAACGGACTCATTTTTCCGGCCCATGCTCGGTTAAAACTGGGCCGGGCCTCCGGATCGGCCCGGTCCAATTGACACCCCTAGTTTCTAATTCCAAATATATCTCTTCGCTCACCCACGTATAAATCCTCCTGTATCCATCTTCAACAAAAAATTTAAAGTATATATATTAGACTAACTCATGCACATAATATTTTTAATGGTTATTAATAATAAGAAGAAAAATATACATGCAAACAACTCAACCGAAAGAATGTTTTCTTTTTGAAAGGCCAAACAAATAGAAATAAAAAAGTAAGATACATTGTATGCATAGATTTCACGAAAAAATAAACATCATAAAAATAAATAATAAAATCAATAAAAACAAATTAAATAAGGTGCAGCAAATAAATAAAAATATATATAATTCGAGCCTTCGAGGGCATATGGTTGCTGCATAAAAAATCACAAACAAACAAAAAACTAATAAAATATGTTCAACAAACCAACATGTGTTGCTGCTTTTAAACGAATAAAGAAAACAAAAAAAAACTAAAAAAAACAACTTAGGGGAGAGTCCTTTCTTTCGTGCGTGGGTACTTGCGCTTTAAAGGCGGTGGAAAAAGCACTAACAAAGAAAACAAAAAGTGAAAATATTACCCAAGGGCCCAGGCCTGGGGAGGGTCCTTTCCTCTGCGCTCTGCAGTCTTTTTCTTCCTGTGCGTTCTCTGTGCGTGTGCGGACGGCAAGGAAAGAAGAGAAGACAAGGAAAACGCAAAAGAGGTTGCAAGGAGGAGCGAAGGGATCTACCATAAAAGTCTATTTTTCATAAATCTTTATAAGATGTTTAAGATGTTTTTTAATATTTTATGTTATAATATATGTTAAAACCGGTTAGAATACATACCTCTTTATTATAGTCAGAAAATTTTAATATTTTGTTTAAAAATATATCTCATGTTTTATAATTTTTAATTTTTAATATATATCATGTTGATCCTACCGTATCTTCTTCTTCCCCCCTATGCGGCAGAGATGGAACTCCCGCTCTTCCCCTTCCTCGGTCACCGCACCGATGCCACTACCTCCTCCGACGGGCCTCCATGAGTAATGCCTTCGAATTGGCCTCTAGCTTTGGATTCACCAGTGAGGGTATGTGTGACGGAACGCCTCGGCCAAGCCCGTTAAACCAATAACGTACTTGATCTGAGTCCGCCTCTCGCGAACGGGTCGAAGCCTCGCAAGGGATACCAAACACAGTCCATGTAAACACAAGGAACACACCACATTTTATATATATATATATATATCACAAGTTACATAGCCATATTTTCACAGAACTGAAAAAAAGTACAAGAGCCTGGGGCATAACCGAGGTACAACTTAAGACAATAAACAATAACTACACTACACTGCTGGAGCTGCTACTACACAGCTGGAGGTACCGACCCTGCACCGCTACGACGCGGCTCTGAACTGGACGACGGTTGTGAAACGTCCTCCTCGCTCTCACCTGTGAGGGTAGGGGTGAGCCTCGCTAGTCACTGGCTTAGTAGGGAACTCCCCAAAAACGAGCAAAACCAAAACCACAGGTACACAAGCAATAAACAGTACCAACAATTTATAGAACAGCTAAGCAGGATATAAAAGCTGTAAAAGTACTCACCGTCTGCCGACTACGAAAAACAACTGTAATAATTAAACGGCAAACCAGTGCAGGTGTACAAGCTAAAGTAGAGACAGCCAAACACGAGCCACGTGAACTGGTTCGCGACACCAGAAACTGACTCGGACAAGCTAACACAGGTCTACCTCTCAGTCTCGCAGCCACGGACGAAAAGTACAGCTGTCGCTCCACGTGAAAAGGTCAAGCAACTGTGGAGACCAACTAAACACACCACTGCGGACCACACGGTCACAGGCCCATGCTGGCACCTCCAGAGACCCTGGCCCTGGCTCGCTAGAGTGAGGCACTGGAAAAGGACTAGCTGGGGACCAGTGTCGACTACTGGTGTCCGTACCCCCAACTACGATCGCGCTACAAGTGACTAAAGACAAACACAAGTGTCACTGTCCCACTGTTGTCTTTCCCTCAGCCGGACGTACAACTCAAACACAGGAGTGAGGGTGTCAGGTCAGACGACACAGACCTCGACGGTACAACACAAGTACCGGGACAAAGTTCCGAGCTAACAGCCTGGCTCACAAAGAACCTGGGGCACCCAACTGGAGAGGTAACCACGGTAGGCGTCGTACTACTCGCCACGTACACAAAATCACGTGCACGTCACACACAAACCACGTGAAACCTCACGTAAACCACAAGTAACAACGGTCCACTACACGTGAACCCAACTGGACTCGCGTAAATAACGCGCAGCCACTAAAGTAAGTAACTAACTGCATACCTTGTATGCTAAACACGAAAACTATGTGCACTCAGTGCACCACAAGTGCCAATGCACCATTATTATCGATAAATACCATAAATAGTCATTTTTGCTTATAACAAGTTAGCGGCCACATCGATTGCCGCTTACAAGAAGTAGACGGCAAGGGATCTGGCCGTCTATATCCTAGCTGATGAGCTTGGCGACAAACGATGTTGATGCCAAGTTCTTCAGCCTTTAACCCTACAGAAACCCTAAACCGATTCTACAGGTTTTACAACCGTTAAAACAACGGTAAAACATACAGAAACAGTTCCTCTAGCATGCATGAATCCTAAACAATCCAATACAGCATGCTTTACTGATTAAATTCGTCAAACAACCCATTAACCCCGCATGGTGCAACTTAATCCGAAAATGTATTTAACATGCTGATTCAGGTGGTTACGTTGTGTTTTAATGTTCCTACAGAGCTAACAGGGTTCGTCCCCTACCTCAGAACACGCTTAAACCTCCCGAAATCTCCGGTTCACACCGAACCCTCCGCGAGCTCCCACGGGAATTGCACCACGCCACGGCGTTTCCTCGCGCGATTCGGCAACGCCACACGTCCCACGATCCTCCAACCACTTTCCGTACCTGTTGGAAGCTTTAGGGACACGGGGGCATGAAGCTGGGGCAAGAGAGAAAGAGAACCAGGTAGAAAACCTGCTCTCGGGTGACGCTATAACCTGCAGAATTCTCATGTTGGCGTCAACCCCTCTGCCGCCAAAGGCAATCGCCACCACAAACGTCCACATCCTATGCCGTTAAGTTCATATCTTAATGTCACTTTACATGGACGTTAACTCATTAAACGTCCATATCTGGTCGTCAATCTGCAACCAACAGCAGCCAATGCTGTTCTGTTTTAGGTTCCAAACCTGCACATTCCGCTAACCTGCACCAAACCTGATCAACCACACATCCATACCACACAACACTGGCTTCACAGCGACCATCACAACCATTACACACATGATCCGCATGGATCCAAAAAGCACGCGACGTTACAGTATAGGTTCCCCCACTGATCTCTGATGGCGGCGGCCAACAGAGCAGCAGCCGTTGCGACGATGGTGATGACATCTTTTTCGGCGGCGGGGCAGCCCCGTGAACCACCTCGGGCAAAGTTGCTACTGTTCAAATTTTGGTTCAAATCGAAAAATCGATCGGTTTGATCCGGTTCGACTTGGACCCCTACATAATTTAGTTCAGTTTCACTTTGAATAAACTGAATATATATATATATATTCAAACATTATGTAGGCGGGGTTCGATATCTCCCTCAGTCAACAGATTTTTTTGTCCAAAACATGTCAAATTGAGATTCGAACTCCAAACCCATGAGTTGAGGAGCAAGCGCCTTAGCCACCAAGCCAAAGACACAGTTGTGTAACATATGACATTAGACTTCGGTTTAAACCGGATCGAACTGATTCGATTCGATTTGAATAATATTTTAATTTGATTTCGGTTCACCCAAAAATTCGAGTGAACTGAACCGAACCATGTTCAACCCTAGGCACAGCCTTCGCCTTCCCTTCAATTCTGACCCATTCTTCTCCATGGCCAGGTGGATGTAAGGAATTGGACCAATCTAACGAAAGCAAAGTTAGCAAACTACGAGACCCAGCGGATGATTTATGTACACGCTCTGTCTTCTACGCATGACGGGCTCTCCCCCTTTTCAAAAAAACAAATGATTGCATGGTTGCATGGAAAGATGATGAAAATTGGGAATCGTATTTAAAATTTAAAACTTGTATTTATACTAGGTCGGATAATATCTGACATGGATATCATAATATTCGAACTTATATTCAGTTAATAATAAGATATTCGGTATCGAAAGAAATTATCTATCGAATATTTTATTCAAATAATTACTCAACTAAATAGATATGAATTCAAATTTAATTCAAATTTTAAACGGGCAATTATGAGACTCTCTTTCTCTCCTTCTTTTCTACGCATGGTTGCTATTTTTTATGTTTTCCGTTAAAGTAATGTTTTGCTCCCATTCATAAGAGAGGGTTTGTCTTGTTGAAGTAATTGGGTGGTTTTCTATCGGTTATCTTTAGGTGCAGTATAAGTCTTCACAAAAAATAATATTAAATATTTTTCAACATCTAATAATATATAAATAGAACAAATAGATGAATAAGTAGAACAAATAGATAATAAAGTCGTACAAATAATTTATTACACTTATCTAACTATTTATTTTATTTATTCACCTATTATTTATAAGTAGAACAAATATATGAATAAGTGAAACAAATAGATAATTAAGACTTATCTAACTATTTATTCCACTCATAAGTGGATCAAATAGATAGGTAAGTGGAACAAACAAGTGTATAAGTTGAACAAATAAGTATGTAAATTTATTTCTCGTAACGATCTACTTGTTCTAGTTATGCACATATTTATTCCACTTATATATTTATTAGATATTGATAAATATTTAATATTATTTTTTGTGAGAACTTACGTTGCATCTAAAGGCATTCAATCAAGAGTCACTTGGTTACTCCAATAAAGTAAAAACTCCCTCATGGACAGGAGAATAATTTTTTTTTGCTATTAATACGAATTTGTATAAATGGTTTGCAAGTAAGATATGTTATCTTCTGGACGAAACAATTAAGGCCAAACTTTATGAAAAATACAAATCTATGTTCAGTTAAAGATTAAAAGATATGCCAAATGTAGCAAATGACCTAGCTCTGTGGTCCGACAAAGAAAATATGTATTGATTGGCCAACGTTCTATTATGTAACTTGTATTGTAAGTCTTTTCATATTCCCAAGTTGTCTAGACAATTAAAAAACATATTCAGTGACAAATTTCAATTTGAAGATTGGTTTAATTACAAAATTAAGCACAGAAAACAAATGGATCAAGACAAAAGAGATGGAAAGCACAGTTCACAATGGTTCAGTCAAAGTCCCAACTTAAGAAAACTCATACTTTTGGGAAAAGATTTTCCCCTAGAACTAAATATAGCACAACAATTTGGTTGATCCAGAAGCTAACTTACTAGTAGTTATTACATCTATAGATTTATCCAGTGATCAGCTCACCATCACACCACTCATCATTATTAAGGTTCGCACTTGCTAAAATTATAAGTTGTGTCTAAAGTTAAGGAGTTAGAAAACTATTGGGGCAGATTCTCCAATTTGGAGTAGAAAAATTCTACATCTAACCTGAAGATATTGAAATTTCACTAGTTCATAATTGCCACCTTTATAGTAACTAATTATATGATATTGTGTTTAAGACGTCATGTTTTACTTTACACCTAAATGTGCAGTAAGATATTACTCAACATCTATTAGGAGTAGAAAAATTATATATCCAACTTGATGATATTGATATCTCATTGATTCACGATTTTCTTTTACATCTATATGGAACAAGTACATGAGATAGTGTTTATCACGTCACAATGGGATCCATTTCATGCATGTAGGGGGTGTACACGGTTCGGTTCGATTTTCTCTATTTTTGGAGAAAACCGAACCAAACCGAATTCAGTTATTGAACCGAACCGAACCGCCGTTCGGTTCAAACCGAAATCCCAACTATTCTGACGTTTTAAGGGTTTTTCTGATATTTTTTAAGTTTTTTTGACATTTTTTGGCCTGTTTTAGGTAAACTTGGCAAAAAGCCAGGTTTTTAGGTGGTCGCGAGTTTCGAACTCGCGACCACCCTGCACGTGGAGGGCGCGCGACGGCACCCTCCACTGCGCCACCCTTTTTTTGTTTAATTTTATTATTTATATAACTATATATTTATATTCGATTTATTTCGGTTTCCCAGCTCCAAACCGAACCGAACCGTGAGGCTCATGAAACCGAACCGGTCGGTTCGATTTTCAGTTTGGACCAAATAATGAACACCCCTACATGCATGTGGGTGCACTTCCAACAGGAACTTATTAAGCTGAATGCTGTAAGGAATCTGAAATTTAGACCCAAAATTACATACGTACCCTTGGATATACTGAATTTGTGCATATCCCCATAAAATCTTGAGTTCATCACCTATATCCCCCTCACCCCATTTGACTGTACATCCACTTAAAATCTTGTTGTCTTTGATGTTGGATAAAAATATTCGTCTCTTCCACCCCCATTTGACTATTCCATCTATTCTGACGGCAACTAACCAAAGGAGTATAAGATCAAGATTTTAAGAAGATATATAAGCAAAAGACAGTCTTTAGAATTATAAACGGCAGGCAATAAGAACCTAAGATCAAAAGACACATGAGATATCTTGAAAGGCGCATGCCCATAAAGGGCTCCACAAGTTAAGCTGAGACTGGTAATATCTTCACACAAGGGCGTTAGCAATAAAAGAGCAAGCTATCCTCAGACATCACAAAGTTAGATAGAACCCAAAATATGTACACATCTTATTCAAAAGTCTAATCAGTAATCTAAACAGGCTAAAAACCCACACAAACTTCACAATTAGAAAAAGTGTCTCCTGGAAGGGAGCGAATTCCTACATGATTGAGACAGTCACCTTTTCTTTTACAGACGTGTTTGTGGCAAAAAGTTTTCAAATCATCAATCTCAGTTCAGGGTTGAATATCATTCCTCCTCCTGTTGTGTTGGAACCTTCAGTTCAAAGGGGGAAACTAGGCACAAGCCGTGCTGTCCATTCATTTTTATTCGGTGTCAGGTGTGGCCTCTGATGGCTGCTTAGTTTCATCAGAACTTCTGTTAATGGGTTTCTTGAACTGCACCAAGATCATGGTCATGTTGTCACAGCCTTCCCCACAGGCTGTTGACGGTGCCAAACACCTGTCAAGCACTCTCTCACACACTGTAGAGAGGTTGTTTTCCTGCATTCAGACTTGCAATTTAAGGATTTGCCTACAATCTTCTATATCTTCATGTAGATAGTGACACCATGAGAAAGTAACACTAGGGATTCGTAGAGAAAATGGGGGCCAAACAAACATATGATAGGAAGCATCATCACAAACTAGGGTTTCCTTTGAATAAAGATTGATTAGAAACTTGATCATAACTAACAGAAGTGAGCCCCATTTACCACAAGCCAGTTCCACATGTTCCGGATGGGAAGTCATCAGGCAGTTTCAGCTTCTATTCAGAGGTAAATTTTCGTATAGCCCAACACAAATAAAAACCATTGCATTTGGATAACCACCAAGACATCATTCATTTTCTTATTGTTTGCAGCATCAAATGGACATAAATTAGCATTAGAGAGAATAGAATGTAAGACATACCACATTTATGTATTCATGTATGAAATCCACAAGTTGCTGGCTTGTCATACAGTCCCTGGAAACATTAAGGAATGGTGCATTCCATATTTAGAATCCAAAGTCCTATAGCTCAAAAGAAAGATAATACCCAAAGAAAGCTAAAGCTAAAATGGCAATCACAATGAAGTTTTAATCAGATAGTTATCAAACAATAATGCCAGCAATCACGAGTAATGGCTCTCAATGCCTAACATTCTTCTATCAAATGGACAACAATCAACCCATCTAAAAACATGACGATAAAACTTAAATTTCATTAGATGGATAGCTAAAAATGACAATTACCAAATGGAAAATTGTCTCTGTGCCTTCTCAAACAAAACCATGAGCCTGATCACTTTTACTGTGAAGGATATAATTCAATTTTAACAGAAGCTTACAATATCCAAGAAAATTATTATGCTAAATCCCTTTTTTTTTAACAGGTTGGAATAATAGGCATTATTGGAGGAGAGGAAGTAATAAATTGGGGCTTATACGAACCAAAACATGACAATGGAGTTCCAAAATTGAAACACATACAGGCATGCATCTTATAAGAAAATGTCATTCGTTCCACCAGTGTTAGATCAAGGCTAAATAGGTATCAGAGTTTGATGTTGGCACAGATGTTACTTCATAGGAACCAAAAGGAAGTTCTATGGACAAGTGTTCTACCCCACACTTCCAAATACAAAATAAGTCTACCCCACACTTACAAATAGAAAATAAGTATTATTAGCTTGGAACATCCAGGAAAGTCTACAAAAATTGCTCATCATTTCATCAATAAGGAACTTGTGAAGTGGAGAAGATTCATGTAGGATTGAGGCAAAGTGGTTCATTCATCAATAAGATGAAAAATTATGGAGATTGGAGACCAATGGTCAGTTTTCTCTGAAATCCTTTACAAGGGTATTTAGTCACAAAGGACTCAGTGTTGCATTTAGTATGGTCTAAGGTTCATGCTTCTAGGGTTAAGCTTTATCAGTGTAAGATTTGACATACTTCTAAGCTGCGTCATTATCCTGTGTTACAATTAGCATGTCATTTCTTTATTTGCTGGGGACATTTTTAGGCTTTTTGACTTCAATGGGACTTCGAGAAAAAGGTGGTTGAAATGGTTTTTATCAAACATCAACATGTATGCAGCACACATCACATTTCAGCAATGAGAACTTCAAAATACAAGAAATTCTCTCCATATAAGTGAAGATATACTTTGTTCACATGCTTAAGTTAGCAGAACGACATCTTAATATTGTTTGTTCAATGCAAGGGCTATTCAGGCCAGGTTTTTTGGCATGGCAATGGGAGCAGAGTCAAAGGGTGGTGCAACATTGCCTGAGGCAGAATTGGTCAGACCAAGGAAGTAGGGGGGTGTGGGCATCAAGAATATAAGATACTTCAATTTGGCATCACTCAGTAAGTGGCTGTGGAGGCTGGGGATGGAGGATGGGAGTATGTGAAGTCAGCTGATCTCTCAGAGGTATTACAATTCAGCCAGGGTATGGGATGTACTCCCAAACCACTTGTACAATGTCTCTCCAATCTGGAGAGGGATTTTGCAGTGTGCTGATTTTGTCATGGTCAGTGTAAGGTGTCAGTTGGGGGATGGTCACAGATGCTTGTCTTGGCAAGATAGGAGGTGTGGTGATTGCTCCATCGCGTTCAGTCTTTTGATGATCAGTTGTCTGGGGGTACTTGAGCCCCCATTTTCAGGAGGAGTCTGTCTCATCAGGAGATGGATCAGTTTCAGAGCCTATTATCTTTCCTTCAGGATTTCAAACCTCTTGCCAGCAGGTCTGACTCCTGGTTGTGGAGAAGGGAGGGAGGAGGTCTATCCTTACTGCGGTCTGCCTACCCGGCTCTTTATGATGGGGGATTGTGGCACCCTTGGGCTTCTTAGATATGGGCTCCCAAGAGTCTACGAAGGTGAAGGTGCTGATTTGGAGGATCTCTCATTGTTGGTTACCGACTTGTGATAGGGTGGTTCCTTTTCTCCAGCATATTTCTACCCAAGTTGTATGTAGGGGGATGAAGATGAAGATTTGGATCACCTTTTCACTTCTTGCTCTTTCGCGAAGGCTTTATGGGTGAAGATGGGGCAGCGGATACATCAGCAGCTTCTCCCCAATTGGCATAGAAGGTGGGCGCTCAAGGGGGACAGAATCATTTGGTGGCTTATCCTTCAGGCCACTCTTTGGGCCTTGTGGAGTGAAAGGAACAATTGAATATTCAAAAGAGAGGCTAGAGCAGAGGAGAGAGTTTTTGCTTTTATTTGTGAGAAAGTGGTTTTTTGAGCTACTCATTGTTGTAAGGTGGTCTCCATAACTCCTCGCTCTTTTTGTCTTTGGGGAATTAGGTTGACACTATCTTGGTGTGGAGATTTTTTGTATATGGGCTGTCATTGGCCATCCTTTGTACATTCCTTTTGATTTTAATATACCCGTGGAACCATCCAAGTTTCAGAAAAAAAAAAGGTTCACATTTGAAATTTCATATATCAGATATCCTTATCTAATGTCATTGATTATGTGGACTAGTCTAATAAGAATGGCTTCGTGTAAGTGACAGCTTTATATAATACAATTGTTAATCATCATAGGGGGATAGTGTACATGAGAAGATTATTCCCTTGACTGCACATAAACAGTAAAATTTGAAAAATCCTTAGTAAAATCTCATGATATTGTAGTGGGCTGACACATCTCAAAAGGATACCTCTCAACCACCAGAAAACACCAAATCTTGGAAAAATTCGCTGGATGGAAACCAAACTAAATGTGCATAGAACTTACCAAATACCATCACAAGCTAGGACAATGAAGTCATCATCTTCACAAAATTCAACCTATGACAGCCCAAAACATAACAATAAGAAGCACAGATTTGGAAAATGTCAAGATGATAGAAGAAACAGGTGCAGAGTACATACAATGTTTATGTCTGGATTAGCAGTTATAATTTGCCTATCAACAGGCAAAAACTTGTTCTGCTTAAATTCCATATCTCCTGGAATTCAAAACAAATTAACCTCATCACTCTCAGTTATAATAGATAATGGGACAAGGCTCCGATGATGAATCTCAGTTATAATAACATATAAAAAAAATCATAAATTGCACTGGCATCTTACCAATAGCCCTCGCTAAATTTAAACTTCCATTGACACGTCCTGCATGGATGAAACCACCAGCTTTCAGGATTCTTTCTCTTTCAGCATCAAGTTCTGGCTTGTGATCCCTCGATAAATTGTATGCCTGAAACAAAACTTGAGGAAGTATTCAAAAGCTTTGTACAGAAGAGCCCAATATGGGTCATCAGAAAGGCATACCTGACCCTTTCTTGAGATCACGCAGCGAGAATCACCAGCATTTGCAATGACAAGCTGATTATTTCTAATGATTGCCACACATGCTGTACTACCGGATGTTGGCCCAGCAAAATCAGAGTGGGGTCCCTGACCATAAACTATAGAGATTAGAAAACTATGAACCAAATTTAGATTCATCTCTCAGTGAAGGCATTTATGCATGAAATTTTCGTTAAACAAATAAGAAAATGTTATTTCTAACAAGGAAGAGTCAAATGGAGACATGGAAGCTTACTAAGTAGTATTTCGTAACATGGTTGATAACCAATCTGATAATAGGTACTGAATGGATAACTCTGATAATCGAAGCATTTTATGCAGCAGGCATTTATAGAAAATTTCCTGTGCATAGATATAACTCCCCATTACTTGATAACAGTAAGGTTTCCCATAAACATGGTGGTGGGGCATCAGATCTGTTCCAATGGCCCAAGACTGGGGAAGATTTCATCCTGCACAGAATGGACCTTAAGTTGTTGGATGTAACCCATTACTCAATTCTCAGCCAGTGAACAAGGACACATCTTAACCATAAAAGTGAATTCCTTTAGAGAACCCTTCCTTCTCTGATGTCCATCAAATGACCTCTCATACACCTTCACTACATCACTAAAAAACACACACAAATCTTTCCTCTCTATATACCTTCTTGTCAAATGCCCCTTAATAAGAGAATAGCTTCTGTAGTGGTTCTAACTAATAGAAAACCAATGATTTTCTGAAACATCAATCATAATCTAAGGCATTTGATTACTCTCTCAGACCCAAAGTTCCATAGTATGCCACCTAAATTTAATAGTTTTCTTGGAAGGTGATAATAAAACAGTAACTTTTACATCTTTATATGTTTCCTTTCATTTTAAATGGAATATGAGCCTTTACCTGAAAGCATCTTGCTAGCTTCTCTCCTTTAAAATCTTATTAGGAAGTCAATTCAAACACCTTACACTAATGGAATGCAGGATTGCTGATCCACAATGAAATTGGAGGAAGCTGATCTAATTTTTGCCTAAACATGATCCTTTGTCTTTAATTAACAAAAATAAATGGTATATGTTGCAAAAATACTTGTCTTTACAAGTTTATTTGCAGAATTAATTATTTTACATTTGTATTCAAACAGTATAGAAAATATACCTCCAGATAATTTCCATTGAGGATGAAGAGAATATTTCATTTCTATCTATAAAATTGAGCTTTTGGATGAAAATACCCTACAAAAAGTTCATTGGCACATTGCATTGAGAAGAGAAGGGACTCGTAAGGGGCCAGCCTCACCCCACACCAAACTAGAAAACCAGGAGTAATGATATAGCCCCTGAGTTATAAAGCCCAACAGTTTTGGATGGTCAGAAATAAAAAGATGAAATATTTTAGCCAACACCCTAAATTTTTACTTAGTACTGCATTCAGATAAGAATGATAAAGGATATAAACAAGTTGAGGCCATGTGAATGCTTCATTTAAAGATACCTACACATTTTAAGGATTTTACCAGGTTGATAGCTCATGCATGCTTTATTTGGAGATATACTCCCCTTCACAACCCTCCCCAATGATAAGAAGGTACAGAACATAAGCAAACACACATCAAACAGGTATACCTCCTCAAATGCCCAATGATCAACTTGTTCTGGACAATCTCCAGCTCTCGGAGACCATATAAAGCCCTCTATCATGCCAGTCAACTTGTTTATTTTATCCCCCAATATAGCTAATTCTCTCCAACCTCTCTGTCCTCGCATCATCTCATCCATTCTGCAGCAGTGAAAACAAAAGCGGTCATAGGCACCTTGTTTGATGTAGAAGAAGGATGAACAAGGATTAGAAAAGAGAATAAAATAACCTGAAGAAAGCCTTTTGAACTGATGCACCCAAATCACCAGCAGAGTAGGCCTCACTCTTGAGAACTTGTGTGTGCAAGTATTTTGCACAAAACTTTGCAACTACTTTTCCTGCCAAAGTAACTTAATCATTAAGCACATATGGAGTGGATTTCATAGGAGAACATGCAATGCAAATTTGTTGCATGATGTACCCAGACCATCACAAGCACAAGTATGAAAAGAGCTGATGAGGTCAAACCATGGATTTATCAGCCCACCAATCAAATACCTAAAGTCATAGAAATGCTAGCTGCACAGCTGGATGGGTAGTTTCGCTATCCGTCCAGCCTGCTATTGACCTGTGCATACGGTGTGCAGGCACCCCACCCAGCAGGAGTCATTATGTCCTGTGTCGTTCCCCATTTAATGTATGTCACCCTTCACTAGCTATTTGCCACCCTTAGTACAGGGTGACAAATAGCTGAATAAGGGTGACAAATAATTTTTGCATTGGGAATAGAGGCCACATGAGGAAATGGTGGGAAAACATGGTGGGACCCATGCGCTGTGCGCGGAGGCCAGTCAGTTCCAAGATGGTTAGCTTTGCTACCCATGCAGGACAGTACTTCAGTGTTTCTGAAAGTAATATTCTAGCTCTACAATCACATACATACTGCAGAAGTAGTGTTATAATGAACATAAAACTGCTTTTACTTGATATGCCCCTTTCTTAATGGGCCTTTAACAACTTATATTGCTTAAAGGTCAGGTGTATACTATGATAAGGATATTCAACAATTAGATTCTTTTGCTTCACAGCACCCTCAAGGGCAATGAGGAAAAAGAGGATGGTTGGTGTAGTCCACTTCAGCCAAGTTTGGTGAAATCTGCAAGCAAGGTGGATCAGGGAATTGAATGCTGACAGAAATGGGAGCAGCAAGTGCAGAGCAATTAAGGTTTACACATGCAAGAATTTCTCGGTCTATTTTTTTATTTCTTTTCTTCCAGCAGAAATTGTACAAAGATGAGACATCATCCACATTAGACCAAGTCAATATAATTGTCCCTAAAAGGCAAATGGCAGGCTGTGTCCAAACCTATGTACAGTCGAACAACTTTTTGGGTTTTTGCTTAGGAACCATTGTTACAAGAAAAATAACATTTTTGCCATCTTTAAATTGATATTGTCTAAAACATGGTTTGCTGCATCGCATCGAATCGGCCTGATTCGGGGGAATCGATGCAAATCAGGGATTTCCCAATTCGCAATTCCATCAATTCGCCCCGCTTCCGGCCGGATCAAACAGTGTCGGGCAAATCGATACCAAATCGGACCCAATTCGCCTGATGCGGCCCGGGCTATGCGCATCAGCTTCGATTTTGTCGACATCCTTAAGGTGTCGACTGATGTGCTGCGAAAGGGACTGTACACGCAGCGCAGCAGGCCGGATGTGGCCTCCTCCCCCTTTTTTTCTCCCTTCCTCCAAAAAAAAAACCCTAGATCTCCACTCCAAAACACTTAGGAAGGGTTCCTACGTGAGTTTGAAGGCATTTGGACATGGAGTTGGAGGCATTCAAGCCTTTTTCTTCAGGTTTTTCAGAGTTTCTACGAGGGTTTGAAGGTAAGCCACCATATTCCTTCAATTTTTTTGTTTTTTGTTGATGCATGACTTAAATGTTCATCAGAAATGATGTTGCAAGTGATTAGTGTACACTTGACCATTTCTTATCAAGATCTACAAGTTTTTCATATAGATTTGGGGATTTTCCCTAAATTCCAAATTTCTGAATAAAATTAAAAAAAATTATAAACTATCAACATTTGATAGCAATATGTTGTATAACTTCTAAATCATGGTTAGAAATTGATTCCGTATCAATCGGAGCTAAAACAAATTTGTGTTCCCACATGATTAAAACTTTAAATATTTACAAATAAATAAATAAAGCTTGAAAATTCACAAACTCCATATTGAAGTGGTTCTTCAGATGGTCATGATGGAGATGGGAGGGGGAGCGGTAGTGACAGTGGTCAAGGAGGTGGAGGTGGAGGTGGATGTGGTGGGATAGTATTCACGGAGGAGCAGGGTGGGGTTTTGGGGTGCAACCCAAGATACTAACCATGGCGCCCCACTACAATACAACAGAAGGCAGAAGTTAGCCGTGGCAGTTGTGCTGCAGAGATTTAGCAGGGGACTCTAATAACTATCATACTAGGATATCAGACTTTGAGAGGATGAGTACACAAGAGTCTGTTGGATCCTATGATGGCTATAACTATCAGGCAGAGTCCACCGGCAAAGGCTACTCTAGTGGCTACAGTGGGCACACTACCACAGACTACCCTGGTCCATATATGTATCCTCCTATTGCTGGTCCATTTCATGTTTTTGCTCCTTTGGAGGATGTACAGATGACGCAACTAAACGTAGTCTGTCCCGACTGCCAAATGTGGAACCATTATCCCAAGCTGTTTCGACAGAGATACCACACCATGATGACATGGGATGCGTATCGTAATTTTGTGTCTGAAAGAAAAAGTTACACATTATTGGAGAGCTGCCCCCAGAGTCAGATGAGTCAATCAGTGCCTACCCAGCCCCAGTGGGGTGCTTATGATCCATATCAATAGGGGCATTGGGGATATTAGAGTCATTGTATTTTGTATTTGGATTTAGAGTTTAATCTTTGCATTCAGTTTGTGCAATGAAAATATCATCAACTTCGTTCATTCTATTAATGAGTTTCAATTGTTTTCACTCTTCTAATGATATTTCTGATTGAAAATAGATGTTTGTGTGGCAATACATGACGTAAATATCATCGAATATGATGAAACATCTTCATAGGAGGCCTAAACCAGTCAGTAAAAAAAAGGCCAGATTCAAGAGAATCAACTAAGAAATGGGCCAAAAACTTGGTTTCTGGCCGCATCCAAGCGAATCGAACCGAATCAGTCCAATTCTACCGAATCAGATCGAATCAGAAAAAAACCAATTCGATTTGAATCGGCGATGCGGCAAACCTTGGTCTAAAATATCATTCTTGCAAGTGAATTGTTACGTATTTGCCACTGTAGTTAACTGCCATTATAAAAAAGGAATGCTTCTCTTACATTCTATTGACTAACTTAACTCCATTAAATAAAAACTTGAGGACATAAAATATCCCTGTGGATCCCCTACCACCAGAGCCCCTCCATGCAAGAGGGCTTTTGAGCCGCAGCAGGGGAAGACCCACATATATGTGGGTGGGGGCCTCCCACCCCCACAAAAAAATCTACCTAAATATATTGCATTTGTGGTAGCCAAGCAAGGTATTTGCACATGACTAAAGTTGTCAAGGCCCATATTTAAATCCCCCTTTCTTTTGTCATGATAGTTACAGCAATGTTCCTTGTGCTGTCGGTGGTGGCATTTAAACTTCACCCCACCCCCCAACCACATCCCCGGCTGCAGCAACCTGCCAGCCCCCCCCCCCATCCCAACCCCAGCCACAGCAGAGCCTCCCACTTCCACCATGCTCATGAGCCATCTCCACCCCCCATCTCCTCCTTCCCCATCCCCAAACCCAATTGCAGCAGAGCCTCCTGCCTCCCCCCTGCTTGTGAGCATCCCCCTCCCCTGGTGTGCCCGCTGCAACACCTTGACCTGCCAACCCTTTCCTTTCCCCCTCCTCTACCTCTCCATGTCAATTGTTGCTCCCCTCCCTCTTCCTTTATAGGCCAAACCCTAGAATCGTGCCGGCCGACCGCCACATCCAACTCTCGGCTTTCTCCATGTCATAAATGGAGCTGTCAACAACTCCCCTCTCATCCTACTACTTTGGCAACCATTCGAGGGAATTGCCATCATTGCAGGGCTCTGGTTGAAGATGCCCATCTACATCGCCCACAGCAGGTCATATGGCACTTTTGACACAAGCAATAGGGTGCCATCAGGTGGCAGTGGCGGCTGTATGAACATGGGCAATGGCGAGGATTCAAGTCAGCACTGCTAGACATGGATGGCAAAGTCGGCCGACTCGGAGCGGAGTCGGCCGACTCTGAGTCGGGTCGGCCCCTGGCGACCCGACTTGGGGGGGGGGGGGGGGGGGACACCACCCACCCACGAGACTAGGTTTGCAAAGTCCATTGTCCGACTCAGCCCGACTCGGCCCAACTCAGCCCGACTCCGACCCGACTCGGGGTCGGGATCGGCTGGGGCCGACCCAGCCACCCGACTCGACTCTGCCATCCTTGCTGCTAGAAGCCATGATGGTAGTAGGTGCTATTGCTATCCTGCCTTGCATGGCTTGGTGAGAGAGGGTGTTGTACAATTACACTCCCCCAGCCACCGCAGCACAGCCTCCCCTCGCTTCACCCAGCTCACAAGGGCCTCTCCCTGCCGGCAGAACATCCCCCCCCCCAAAAAAAAAAAAAGGAAAATCTCGAGGACAGAATCCCCAAAAGGGTGTAAGGAATTATATTAAGGGCCATAAAAGACATTTCATGTCATGGGTTAAATTTAACTATGGTTAAACAGCCTTTGGAAATTGGGTATACTTTTTAACATCAATGGTAACATTTCACTTGCAAGGATAATACTTTAAACAATATCAATTTAAAGATGGCAAATTTGTAACTTTTTTATATTCTATACAAAAAGTCCTAACTTTTTCTCACTTTCCAATTTAGGACTAATTTGACTAATCCCCATCCTGGACCCTTCAAAAAGGGTAGCTCTCTTCCATGGCAGCTCCACACCAGCACATTTCACCTTAGATAGCCTTTTTTATGGATATCAATCTCTTACTATCTGGCTTGTGATGGGTCACTATAGTCCACCAGCTAATGCTAGGTTTGTATCCAAATCAATCAACATCGTAATTCAGGTTCTATATGGTACCATCCTATTAGAACTTGATCTGACTAGGTATTGCCTATTTTAGAATAGCAAATATGACCTAAAACGTAATTGGTTGTGGATTCAAGCCCTATGTATAGAATTCCATAACCTTTTGTCACTTCCTATACGAGACTAATTTGATTCATCCATGTTTCAACTTTCACAGATTTGGTGGTAGCTCCACATCTAACAGCAACTTAATTGGTGTATTTTCCCTGTCTGGATAGTCCTTTCTCTGCAAATAACCATCTCCTATTCCTATTTCAGACTTGTGTTGCTATGCAGATTAATTAGCTCAAAGAAGTCCTTATAGCAAGTTTCATGGCACTGCTAAAGGTGATCAACTCTGACATTTTTCTTTTCCTTTTCCTTTTTTTGGGGTCTTCCCAACATATTCCTAAGGAAGTAAGGGATATGAATAAGAATCTGGTTCAATAGTCTCAAATCCGAGTCCCAACCATATTACAGTTATTTGGTATAGACTAACCTATCTATCTGAATTTTCAAATCAGTGCTCATAGTCACTAGTGTATTCTCACCTCAAAACTCCATCAAACCTCCACGTCAGTAGAAGAAATTGCATGAGCCCATTCCCTCTCCATTTTGAATCCCACCATTGATGAGCTAGGCATCACCGAGAAGCTGCTACCGCACTGGTAGGGAGCGGCATGGTTTTGTCCAGCAGCCGCAGCTACACCAGTTCAGGTGGTATCAAGTGGGCTACTATTCCAGGCAAACACGTGCCCCTTGGCAAGGCATTCTCATTGAGTGGGGGCTTCTCATCTGCCACATTGCCACACCATTGAACAAGGTGGCAACTATGTTATCAAAAGTGAGCAAAACAAATTTATTGGATGGTAGAATCCATGTCAGAAGAAAACAGAATATTGTGTGGATATTTTGGCAGAAGTTTATTATGGAGACTCTTATAATAACCTGAAGTCAAATCTATAATTGATTATCTTGCAACTTCCTCTTTAAGAGAGTGTTTGTGTAAAAAATCCTCTCCATTTTCTTTCCATTGTGAATGCAGTATATATAAAAGGTTATACAAAAGACATTAAAATGGAAAGAATATCCTTGCAATAGATAATAGTTTTCTAGAGCATCAACACTATGGGAAGCACCAATAGAGCACATTTATGAACTATGTTTGGCAATGCCCAAAAAGATGTTGCATCAGAGAACTCAACTGTGACAACTTTGCAAGAAACACAAAGATGAAAAGAAGTCACAAAGAAAAAGAAACCACATGATTTGACAGAGGTTAGCTTTCTGAAGCGAGTACCAGGACGGAACCCTTGCTATGTGAAAATGAATTGTGAACAATTCAAACTCCAAAAGGATAACAGTAGATGCGGAGCATACCTCCATGTCCATCATAGACACCAAAGAATGATGTACAATTATCTAGATCTGGCAAAGCAGCATGCTAACAAATCAAAGAGAAAAAAAAAAAGAAATTAGGATGTGAGTTAAAGAATATGCAAATGATTCAAAAAAAGTATCCAATATCACAATTGCGGATTATGTAAATTTATCATCACTTCACATGTACTCACTGCTCAGAGGAAAGACAGACAGCAACAACGCAATTTACGTAAGATGAAATGATGCATGCAAGTGATTTTTGACTTTTACATTGCATGAAAGAATGAAAATGAATGCTTACAAGCCTTTTGTTTATCCTCTAAATTGTTATGGTGTACCATGTTTATGGCTAAGGACATCTTCACCACAAAAGTGAAATCAACTGAGTGAGACATTCAATTGGATTTGAACTCACTGCATCTTCCATATTTGCACGCCATCCTTGCATAGATGATAATCCAAACCTAAGTCTTTCATTTTCACCATCTTCAGAGAACTTCTCAGTTTTTGGAGTGCTGAGATAGACGCCCATCTTTGGGTCAGAAAAAACTCTCTGAAAATATCAAAATAAAATAGTCAAGATTGCATTTCATATAATTACCTAAGAAATCAACATAACAAGCATTCCAACCTTTGTGCACCGTCCTGAAGGAAACTATTAGCATAGTCTACAAAAATCACAGCCGAATCGCAGGAAGGACTTTACCGCTAACTGTTTAAAGATAACTCCAAGCCAAATAAAAAAGATGTCAAGTCTCGAGAACAATGAGTTATTAGTTATTTCCAATCAAATACACAAAATGCAACATGGCCACAATCTACAAAATCTTCTACAGTGCCATCACATCCATCAAGCCTTACCTCAACCATATGTCTGGAAAAAAAATCCCAAACAATAGGAAGAGGCCTTTAGTGAATATCTCACGATACAGAATCCATTCAACAACCATTAATATAAAACATCATGACTACTTTATGGGCTTAGTACATGGATTAAGCTTGCATGGTAATCCATTCATTAGTATGTTGCCTCAATGCCATCTTCCAAAAATAGGACTAACTTTACCCAGACACATTTTGCAATATATACACATGCTCCTGTCAAAACAGCTTGGACATCCAACTCCACATTTTGTAACAGTAGGTATGTGAGGCCCAATGCTCATGTTGTTGTTTGACCAATGAACCATACATTGTTGAAGATCTTTTAAGTTAGCAAATGAGAAATACTGTTGAAATTACTGTTGAGCATGACTAGTTCAGGGAGTTCCAGTGGTATTAGATCATGGCACATATCTTATATCATTAACATACTTTTTGATGATTTACAAGATGTTGGTTCATTTAGCCCTTGTTTCGTCAGTGTTGTAAGAAAAGAGAATTAATCAGAATTTTAACAGATATATCAGAAGATGTACAACATAAAGTAATTTGCATCAAGATCAAAATGGTATACCTTTCTCTGATCACTCCGTTACAATGAATTACTAATAAATCTAACCAAGCAATGAGATTGGAGTATACTACAGTGCACTACACTGAAATACTAGAAACTACACGTTCTTGGTTGTCTGATCTGCAATAAGAGCAGGAAAAACTGGCTACTAGTTTAGGAATTTCCCCACTAGAGGCAATCCAAAGCCCCACTCTTTCCCTGATAATCTCACCATAGAACTGTCACTATAGCAATCGCATACGAAGTCCCAGTTCCTGAAGGAGCACCTGCAATTCTGCTGCTAACAGTCAACCTCCCCCACCCCCCAAACCCACCAAACACCACCAAATTTCCCATACCATATACCATGAGAAACAATCACCCCCTAACCAGCAGACCCACGTACCTTCTGAAAGCAGCAAACCAGCAACTTATCGACTCGCTTCACATCCCAACCTGCCCGAAAGTTAAGGGGGAGAAAACAAGAAAACCCATCCGCCAACAGGCAAAAGTGGGATAAAATCGACAGCGGGATCGCAGAACTCGCAGCGGCCACTGGCGACCGCCCACTCACTCACCCCGCCATAACCAACCGGACCAATCCCGATCCCGCACTGAGGAAACTGATGAGTGAAAACCCAATCCCATATCACAAAACCCCACCCACATATTAGTAAACGAAAAGCAAACAAAGGGAACACCTTTCGCCATCGAATTGCCGCCAAAACAGACAGAAACCCAGAGAAAGAAGCGGAGGGAGGAGTGAGCAGGACCATCTAAAAAAAAACTCACATGGCCAGAGGAGGAGGAGGAGGAGGAGGAGGGGTCCGCTCCGGCAGGCGAGGAGACCGCGTGAGAGAAGGGGGGGAAGAGACGAAGGAAGGGCAGGGGAGGGGTTAGAGAGGAGGGTAGGAAGCTGATGCCTGCTGCCTCCCCCAATGAGGGGAAAGTGGAAACTGGGAAAGGCCAGCGCCAGCCCTCGGACGGCAGAAAAAGTGCTGCCTTTCTCTTCTTCTATTACTTCTTTTGCCAAGTTTAGTTTTTTTCCGGCGAAGGGACTTCCCGGGCCCCGTCCTAAAACATGTGGGTGGGACCTACTTACATGTATTTGAACGGATAAACATCATAGTGGACCCCACATATATATATATATATATATATATATATAATAAATATTTTCATTGAGGTGGATTATTTATTGATTGAGAGAAAGATAGAAGAGTTTTGTCTGACCATCAGCTAATACGATTATTTTTAACTAATCTACTTTAGTTTTCTTATAAATGTGTTTTGTAATAAATATTTCTCTATATATTTAGATGGACGATACCAACTGCTACTGGATAGAAAAAGTTTTTCCTCTTTTTCTAAGTAACCCTTGAACTCTGATGTCTATCTCTTATGGGCTCTAGTCGCATATCTCTAGATATATAAATATTATAATATATTTTATTTGCATGTATTTAGATGGACAAATAGTATATTAAGCTCCATCCACATATATGAGAAATATTTATTATATTTATGTAATTACATTTATTATACAGTTTTTTGGTCAAATACATTTATTATACATGTGAATAGGTATTATTATAAGTACAACAAGTCCTTGTCCAAAAAAAAAAAATTTACAACTTGTCGACCAACCCTACACCAACACAACCCCCGCCGAGTTCACCGACTGGAATTGTACGCTTTTAAGTACTCTGCCGTTGTTGCCGTAATGCTGTGCATTTGCTGCGGCGCCGTAGGGTAACGATATGCCGCGTGTCGTTGCTTGGTTGGTCCCATAAAAGTAGGATATAGTTTGGGTTTTATTATAGTAATGGGTTTTCCCTGTTCCACTAAAAATAGTAAATATACCATCTAACTTCCATTCCAAGAAAGTAAATAATCTACCAAAATTCTTTACTCACCCAGTTTAATATTTTTTTATAAAAATGTTCTTATTATAGTTTTTTTAAACTTTGAGAACAGGACTGAGATGTTAGGGTGGTTTTTTTTTTGATAACGAGGAAATCCCGCCCCGTGTGATTTTGCGGACTCAAGGATTGGTGTTCGTGAACTCCAAGGTCAGAACTTGGCAGCTCCTACTTTCCGTATACTCGTATTGCCCTTACCCCACTTGACCAGAAAAACTCCGAATTTATATACTTCGAAGATTACATGTAATCAGGTAAATCCCCCCCAAGAATCGAACTCGGGACCTCTTACTTTTAAGCAAGAGTTCTAACCGATCGACCCAACCGGGATCCTCTGTTAGGGTGGTTTAACGCAAGAGCAAATAAAAGATTTCCTTAAGAAGATATATCGGAGTTGTTATGGCCTGACTTATGGGAAAGAAAAATCCTATGGTATTTGAAGGGAATGCATGATGTCATAATATATATTATTTATTTATAATTAAGAGAAATGTTGGGTTTCTATCTTTGACTGTACCCATGATGACGCTGTGATGGACAGCCATCACTCGTCAGCAATGCTTGGGTGACGGCTTGCCCAGACCTAATATTTTTGTATATATTATGAGAAATATTTATTATATTTGTTAATTATATTTTATTATATATTTTTATTTTTATTAGATGGACACAATGTGTCCTCAATGTATTGGCTAATGGGAATATTAGAAGTGCACTTTATCACAGGTATATAATTGAACGGAACCATAAATCACATGTATAAAATGATCGATATTTGTGTACTTGTAAATTAAGATTATAATAAAAATGTGTATATTATACGTATGTGTAAAATAATTCTTATATTGAAAGGACATATCTAGTATACTTTGTTCAATTCAATTGTACAACTTACAAAATCAAACCAAACAAAATTTTGATTCAAATGCCAATTGAATCATTAGATTCAGAACCGAATTGTGAATGGCTCTAGTCTTCGCCAGCGTAGAGATGTGAGAAGAGGTATTGTTTTATGGCTAATATTTTTTGAAATTATTGTACCATTTAGCTTATAACTTTAAATATTGGTTTCACTATTTTAAACACATTTGAGAGGCTGTTCTATGTCCTAACACAGCATCTTATGTGTAAGTCAACTTATCATCTCTCATATATGAGTCTACTAGTTGGACACCCGTGCGATGCACGGTGATTATTTATAAAAATATTAAATAAATAAAAAATTTATTTTATAAAAATAAATAATCTTTTAAAATTTGAATATCATAAACTTTTCTTATTTATCTTAATATTTTTTTGAGATCTATAATTGAGAGGGTGAAAATATATATATATCTATCAACTTGTTCACACACACTCAAAAATAGAGAAAGAGAGACATAAGTAGAATAACAAATATTAACTATCCAATCAACTAATATGTTACGAAAAATTAATATGATACCCAATCTACATTTCTTTATTGTCAATTGTGTCAACACTAAATAGCTAAAGTTTCATTCTTCAAAGCTCTGCACAAAGTCTGCTAACTACCAATTAAAATGCAAATGTAAGCTTATCAGAAGCAAGAAGTTGTCAATTAAAATTCAAATGTTTACATGGAAAATGGTTTGGAGGACACTACCAATTAAAACCCAAATGTTTCTATGTAAGTTGCCAATTAAATACAAATCACATCCAAAGCTTAGACATTTCTTATCACATACTAACATGAATTCAAATCAAGCCATGCAAGTGATTATGAAGCTAGGATGTCAAACGGTTTATTTAAACTGAACACTATAAAGCTATAAAACTTAAGAAAACACTATAAAACACTATAAAACTTGACTCCTAAAATATTAACAATCTATAAGAAAAAACAGCCCAGGTGTTATTCATAAATATTAGTAAAGCAAATATATAGACATAAGAGCAGTAGATCTTTGTCAAGAAATAAATCCAAGGGCCTCACATGTTGCTTATTTGTTATCTAATGTGGTGATTTAATTGTTCCATAATTTTCATTTAGGGCCTTACTTGATAAACATGCTTATTTACTTTTTATCATCTTAAGATAAGAAAGATAAAAGAGATGCTCATTAGTACGCCATCTAACACATATGACTGGCATAAACATTTTGTTAAAAGAAAGAAAAAAAAATGGAACTTACCACTTTCAAATATATGGCTGCACATGCTTGATCCAATTTGCACAATCTATTTTATGCATTATAAATACATAGGGATATATGATCATACATACAATGAAAAATTGAAAGAACAAAAAAAAGTTTTTTTTAATATATAGTGCACAAAGAAAATATATAATTTATCTAATCACTGTCAAATCTACTAACAAAAAATGGAAGTTATTATTATGTCAAATATATAGAAGCACATGCTTGTCCATTTGGTTTATATAATCGGTTTTCAGAAACACAACCTCAGAGAGATATCTGATCATAACGTTGAATGTATATAATTTATAACTGTATATATATATAGGGGAGCAAACACCAAATGACTGATTGAGATTCAAAATAGACAATATGCATATATATGAAAGCTGATATGTAAATGTAAAATGTAAAAGTTCATTTCAACTCAGTACTATAGATAGTTTACATTAAAGTTACCACCTAAATTCAAAAAGAATCATCCTAAAGTCATTGCCAATCCAAATCAGTGGGGAATGATATGCAAACGGCTTATCATATGACAAATTGTTTCAAACACCAATACTTATTAACATTGTAATGTCTCTATCAAAAGTACCAATCAGCCATATCTAAAATATAAATTGATGAATAGAAAGATTAAATAATAAATTTTATTATAAGCATAATGATTGATATGTAGTCGTATGTTAGTTTCGATCAGCCATATCTAAAATATAAATTGATGACAGTTCAATATGTTCAAAAAAATAGTAAACAAAATAATCCACATTTATTCAATTTTCTCTATTAGATAACTGTGTTTCTATCCATTTCCTCAAATACCAACAACAAATATCAAACAAACATCTATACTAATCATCAATACAGATCCACAGGATTCTAATCAACCAAAGGCAAGAAAGAGAAAAAGTTGGGTAAATAAATACCGGTGATAACACGTGGCGACGAAAAGAAAAAAGGAAGGCTACATATCTCAGTTTGGGCGGGAAACAAAACACTCTAGTACTGCCATGTGTACTTCTAAGACTGAGTTTTATTAATAGTATAGATGAGATGCTTCGCATAGACCATAACATTGTTGCTTTAATTAAGTGAAGAGGTCTTTATTATTTTGAACATAAATAATACTTGCTTCACCTCATCATTGATAAATTTACAAGATGACCAAGCATAAATTACATACAATAAAAATAAAATGCATATTACTTTTTAAAATGTTTTATTATTTTTAATGTGAGATTGTAATAGTATTGTCTCCAAAAAAAATGCTTATTGCAAGATTATTTTTATAACAAAACTGATGTGAATTACTTCAAAAGTAATACTATTAGTTCATAAGAAATTAAAGTGATTTGTTAGTGCATAATATATATGGTCTTACGCCATATTCCCACTACCACCAGCATTAATCCAGACCAAATTTTCTTGGTGCATGATCATATGATCTTGGTAAGTGCTTAAGGTTTGGACACCCGGACAAATGATGATTATCCGATGCCCAAGTAACAGGGCGTTGCCAAGCCGGACGCCCGGGCGCCCAGCACTTCTCTATGGCCTTATGCCAGCTCTCTTGATATTTAACTGTTCTCGCAATGCAAACACAGGACGCAAAGCATTGATTAAAAACAGAAATCTCTGCGAGTATTCTGTCAAGATCTTAAAAGCTCGTTATGTATCTACCTCTTCAAGTGAAAATTGCTTGAAAATCTAGCTTAGAATGCCATTTACACATCTGTCCTATTTGCATATAAATTCGCTATCATATATACCCTTTTCATCTTGAGTAGAGACGCAGAAGAAAAATAAAATATTTTACGGATATTTTAACAGGTAAATTAATTAGAAATCTCTATCAAATATTTGACTTATTTTTTAATTCTTAAGAGAACTGTAACTTATTACAATAAATATTATCTTCTATTACAATATACGTTAAGTCGTGTAACAACAAAGATTTCCTCTATTACAGTTAGAAACTAATAATTAATTAATCATATTTTAACAGAAAATTATCGCCCAGGTGTTTCGCGGCAATTGACTCATGTAAGTCTGTAAGAAGACTAGAAGAGTAAAGCATGTAAATGTGATTTTGGGATAGATTTTGGTATAATTTTTGCTTCAAGAAAACTATGTATACAAAAACTCTATTTTTAACTGGAAAAACTCTTATAATAATTGTTCCATATTCAGGTCTTGTTGCGTAGATCTTAAAACAGCCACCTTTTTGAGGTTTCTCGGTGATATGTGTGTATATGTGTTTGTATCATAGGGTTTTTCTTTTGAGACGGGATCTTCTCAATACCACGTAAGAGAGGATCTTGATCAGTACAAAATAAAAATTAATATTTTATATTTAAATCTACTGTGTGTAAAAAAATTTAGGGTAAGTTGAGACATTCCCATCACTACTACAAAACCGTTCAAACAGCACCAAAACACAGATGCCGTCGTCCCTCGTCAAAAGGGGACAAAGACCTAGGCAAAAACAGAAAAAATGAGAACGCAAATCAGCAAATAAAAACACTGAAAACAAAGATCGGCATTCAGGGAGGATCCAAGCATAAAACTTCAAAGCAAAAATTTCTCCATTTCCTGAATAAGAACACAAACCCATCGCCGGTTGAGTGTGGTACTCCTCGCCACCGGTACTAACAAAGCCATGTTTTGAACCTCATCAGTATTCCACAAAAAAAATAAGATTTGTGGTGTCGTTGTGTATGGTCATATCGTACCATGTTTGAATATTTGCGAGTTTTGATATGAACGGCATGATACGGTAAAATTGATCGACCGATTTTTTTCTTATCGATCGATTGATTCTTTTAATGAGCACCTCCAGACATCCAACAGATCAAAGTCTAAAATCGATCGACCGATTTTTCTTTATAATTCAACTAATTTCTATCATGATACGTTCAGATCTCAAGATCTATTTGTTCTTCAAAGAGAGACGGAAATCGACTGATTAATTTGATATTTTCGATCAATCAATACAACACAGATAATATCGTATCACGAAAAATACAGTCCGATCAATTCGCATAGTACACCAACTTTACAAAAAAGATCTCATGAATATTTTCCTTTTTGACAACTTTGAACAGAAAGGTCTTACACCAACCCTCCCCACAACGAATATGGAGCAAGGTCTTCATAGCTGAAGGTTTTGGTGGTGGGTGGTGCCTTATGGTAGCCCTAATGTCTTCTGGTCCGACCTAATATACGAGATCTACTCTGCACATGCTTTTTTCCCCTTCTTTTGTGCTACAGGGATTTGGGAATCGAGATGGATGCTCCACAATGTGAGTCCGTCCCCTTGGTGCAAACTACTCCTGTTGTTGGTTGCTTCAAATTCAAGAGATTTGGTCGGATTTTCGGTACTTTTGAGTTCACCTTGGCTTTTGGTGTTGTTTATGCAACCCAAAGGTAGGGATGTCAATGGGTCGACTTTGACTTAAGTGAGTCTAGTTTAGATCTGACTCATCAGTATGAAAAATTAAATTGAGCTATATCGAGTTAGGTCAGACTAATTCTGACGTTTTTTTATAAAAATATAAAGTTCGACTAAGATCCGATCTAATCTAAATATTCAAATAAAATAAATTAATAATAAACATAATATATTATAATAATATAATTTATAATCTCATTTAATTAAATAAAATTTAGATGTTAATTACTTAATTTATTTAAAAAAGAGTTTTAAATTTTTAAATAAGTAAGATAACATAATTTTAACTGACTAAAATATAGGATTTAAAAAAATAGAGGAGTAAAAAAAAAAGAAAACGAATTGAGTTGATCTATCGAGCTGAACTTAAAATCCAAATTCGACCCATGAACTTAGTCGGACTAAATTTTAAACCCGTGAATCCGACTAAAAATCTACGAGTCGAAATAAATCTTAAGATCTGACTAGGGCTGTAAACGGGTCGGTTTCGAAACCGGAAACACAGATTCCGATACCGATTCCGATAACCAAAATATGGTTCCGATTCCGATTCCGATAAGAATAGTTAATTCCGATTCCGTTCCGATAACATTACCGAAACCGAAATTCCGATAAAGTAAGATTTACCATAATTTTACCTTGAGTTTATGATAATTTATCGGAATAACCGATACCGATACCGATTCCGATTATTTTTTCGATTCCGATTCCGATAACTTATCGGAATATCCGATATCGATTCCGATAAGCTATCGGTATCATTTTTCGATTCCGAAACCGATAATTTTTATCGGTATCGGGTCGGAATATCAAATTATCGGGTTCCGTTTACACCTAGATCTGACTCAAAATCGACCTGGCATCTATTAACAGCCTACACAAAAAAAGGCTGAACCGCCAACTCATACGGATCGGTGCAAGGGCCGCCCTGAGCCGGCTACCATTCTGATGCCCAGATCAACTGCAACAGTGTCCCCAGCCCCTGTCCTGTCCTTTTCCCCCCTTTATAGAATTCAACATGCCTTCCAAAAACCTTGCCTTTGTCCAGAGGACTTGTGTCTTCAGCTTCTAATACCTCTTCCTCTTGGGTTGCTGGGCATCCTCCCTTCCAAGGAAACCGGTTTCCTCTTCCTCCGCGCTATAGCCTTCTCCTGAATCCTGGTTTGATGCGTATGTGGGACTCAACTCATTTCCCCAGTCGAAACTCCCATCGGTAGCGCGTCGGAAGGAGCCCAACTCACTCCTAGAAACAGCTCCCATCCATCCGTAATCACACCTTTGGCTAGCTGCCGGCCCGTCGCCGGCAATCTCGGCTTGCCCGGTGACAGAGGCAACTTTGTGCTCAGTAGGCACAACTTGAGAGAGACGGCGGACGGCACTTCTGTGACCTTTCCTTATAACCTCAGCAGTCAGCATCTTGGTGTTGGAAAAACATGTGAGTTTAATTTTACATTGAAAAATGAAAAAAAATATATATCAAAATATAATTCAATGGGACACTTTATTTGATGCCAATTAATTTTAAGACGAAATCTTAATTGGACTTATGTATTGTGGGTTTTGAATTCTTTCCGTTTGGACTCTCCAAATTCATAACAAATTAGTATCAGAACCGACGATTAAGGTCTAACCACATTCTTGGACCACGTTGGAAGATTTTTTATGTCATGATGTCTCATTAGTAGTTATTTGGGTACTAGTTGCAGGGCTTCCGCTTAAGAAAGAGTATTTTTAAATTATGAAAAACTCACATTTGAGAGAGAGATTTGTTAAAAAAATATGTATGAGTTTAGTCTCATGTCAAAAAATGAAAAAAAAAAAAAAAACAAAACAAAACACCACAAAATATAATCCAATAGAACACTCCGCTAATTGATTTTAAACCCCATTTAAACTTATATATTATGAGCTTTGAACTCTTTCGTTTGATCTCCCCGAATTCATAAAATCTCGGAAGAATCCCTATGGTAAGCTCGTTACTCGTATATAATCTCTTGCCAGAACCTCCCTAGCCCATCATTAATCCAAATCCCTCTCGGTAGTTCTATACCAAGTGTAGGCTTATTACTGCTGTCTTCCATTTGTCTCTGAAGGCCGTCATGGCTTCTTCTGGAAGATGCGCCACTTCTCCTTCAGTGGCATCCAAGAGGTTCCTATCTTCATTTTTAAAAGATTCTCTAGTCTAAATCCATCTATCCAGCTTCTCTAGTTGTGGTGGTGTGTTCTTGTTTGGGCCGGAGCCAAACGGGTCTCCACTGAGAAGAGGGAAAGTGATCGCCAGTGCGGACGGAAGCCTGCAAGAACCAGAACATGATCAGGGGGGGGGGTTGAAGAACCGAGGAGAACCCTCCGATGCCTAAGTCAGTGGACTGTAGAGGCTTGAAGGAAAGAAGTTCTCTGGCGTGTGTGAGTTGCGCGAGGGCGAGTGTGAGTGCTCAAGGTTACATACCTTTGCATGGAAGTTACCTGGGCCTTTTATAGGCGGAGGCGTCGAAGGAATGGGACAGGTCGTCCCTTAACGTCGCCAGAAAGGACGTGCCAGTTGACGCCCTTGGCGGGGAGATGCGTTGTTGAGGCCCCGTGAGGGGCTCTGCAGTTATCGCACCACTTGATCGTGAGGCGTGTGCTGCGCAGCTGTTGCAACCGTCGTAAGGAGGTGAAAAGGCTGCTCGGATCCTTCTGGCCGACGAGTATCGAGTAGAGACTTGGTCGGTGCTGGACCGGCTGTTCAGTGTCCAGGCGCAGCTTGTGCTGGCGGGACCATGACGTGCTTTGAGCAAAACCTGTTCGGTAGGTGATGCCTAGACCGAACAGGCTGAGGGGTGTCCGAAGACTACCCCTGGGACCCTGGAGGTGTTCGGACGCAGAGATCGTGCTCGGGATCCTCAAGTTAGCTCTGAGAACACGTGGCACCTTGTCGAAAGGCCATGCCCGCCTGTAGGATCATGACGGGCCATGATGGGCCCGGAAGGCCTAGGTGGCCAGAAATAGCCACCACACTAGTGATTGTTTGGTACGAGATAAAATAGGAGATAAGAGATAAGTTAACTACATCTCATGTTTGGTACTTAAAAAAAAGAGATAAATATGGTTTAAATATTTTGAAGATATCTTCAAAAAACATGAATAAATTGGGGATAACTCATCCCACTTTTTTGGTGGGATAACTATCTTCATTTTCTAACCCTAAAAAAACCAAACAAGAGACGGATTAGGAATAAGATTAAGGGAGAATTAATTGTTGATCCCTAGCAGAGATCTGACATTATTTTCAAGTCCCTGTCAAGTTTATCCGCATTATTTAATCCCTATTTTATGTAGGATTTATTTTTAGATCCTCACTTGCAAAAGTGTGTAACTGCGTAATTACATACTTATAGAGTTACATGTGTAACTACATAAGTATGTAAATCATGTAACTACGTAAATATGTAATTATATACTTATACAGTACACATGTAACTGTGTAAGTACTTAATAATTTATAAAAATAAATATTTATTACTTATTGGGAGAATTGCCAATCAATCTTTAATTTTGAGAAATTATTTTTAGGTTCTTAAGTTACATAGTTATAGAAGAAGGGACTTACATAGTTTCAGAAAAACTTACCTAATTACTAGGGACTTATCTAGTTCCAGAGTTACATGTGTAATTACACATTTATGCAAATAAATCTTTTGTGTAACTCTGTAATTATCTAGTTACAAGGACTTACCTAGTTACAGAGTCCTTGAATTACATACTATGTAACTCTATAATTACATGTGTAGGAAATATTGGGCAGATGCCAAAGGCTAATGCAGTATATTTATACTGTACTATGTATGGAAGAATTTGGTACTCATGCATCGGTCGGTTCAAGGGTCATTTGATTAAAATTTTATTCTTTTTTCATTTGTATTATGATGTTAGATTCAAACTGTTGTGTTATGGTATAGTACACATGATACTATACTATACTATCAGTACATCAAATCATGATCTTAATTGATCATCTAGTTTAGTAGAAGTTGTATGGTTATTTTATAATATTTGTACCTATTTAGTCATGATAATTATACAGCCAGAAACTCCTAACTTGTAATATATGTACCAAAAACTTGGAATTATCAAATGTAATATCTTCGGATTAATTTTAACAAAAAGCATAGCGCATGGAATGGCAATCTTCTAATGTTGTTCAATTTCAGTCAATCTGATAACCAGACAACAACAAAAATCTGAGGTTAAGTAATCTCAACATTACTTAATTTAGGATTTTAGTTTTTCTAATTTGATATGGCTCGTTTACAAGCTCACGATAACTAGTTAATAGGTAATTAATCTGACCTCTGAAGGTTAAATTGTTTAATTAGCCAATTATGGGATTTGAATATCCTAAGATGACCCGGATTAATCAATCCGGAGTACCAAACTAATGAATCGCCTATTTTTGAGGGATATAAGTTCAAGGTTTGATAGGGTTGGAAAATAAGATAATTATATATTAGTCAATGATTTCTTTTAAGGAAATTAGAAACAGAAATTAAAATTAGAAATTGTTGTTAAACAATTAGCTCTCTACACGACAATTAGGGATCCCAACTTCAATACTTTAGTTAGGGAAACTCTTTCAATATACACGTTGTGGGTGCTCGTCTCACCTTTGTTTCATATATAAATAAGATAAACTCCGCAACGCTTTAAATATTGCGAGATCTACTATTTTATATCTAAGATGGGTGTAAAATAAATAATTAACAGCGGCACAAAATCTTTTGCTAACACCGTCCACCTCTCAGATGCTCAAAGTGTACGAGGATGACATTATCACGTGCTTCACGTGGTCGTGGGCAGGTGTACACCTAAATCGGGGATAGTTTTGTCGAAGAGAAAGTCTTGCTGTACACCTCTTAGAGGAGGTGTGTAACCCTCCGCCGGATGTGCGCCAAAACTTTCTCTTTGTCGAACATCCCATCTCTGTCGTCCAATTAGAAACTTTCGGGCAGAAAAATAGTGCTCTTTCCTTTTTGCCATAATGGAAAAGGGTGCTTTTCTCTTGCTAAGGAATAAGGATGGAAAGGATACTCGATACCCATCGTGACGGCTTTAAGCACAGATCAACCCTTGGTTGGGCTCCGGCCCGGCCTGGGCAGACCTCGAGCATGGACCGGTTTTCATGGGCCCGGCCCACTGACAGCAAAAAAAAAAAATTGTTTCGAAAGTGTCGGGGTCTTTTATGTCAGGAAAGTTTATATATTTAAATTGCAACACCTTTTAAGTAAAAATTTAGTTCATGGCTCCAAGAGAATTTGTATCAAAATATTTGATTTAGGTGCTGAGTCATGAGGGTAACTTGGAGAAATTATTTACTGCGATACAACCTTGTGGAATTAATACCGGGGTGTCACCTTTTCTATGGAACAACTTTAAATCAAATAATAAGAAAAGAAGAAAACAGTTCCTCTAAGTGCAGTGCAGGATGGAGTCCAGGCAGTATTGTGGGCGTGGGATGAATTTTTGCGTTTCTGTCCCTGTGCAAAACGTGAAAAATTTACATGGAAGAGGTTAAATGCAAAAATCTAATCCCACTCCCACAGTACTGACTGGACTCCATCCTGCACTATATTTAGAAGTAGGACCGTAAATAAAACTCGATATTTCGACCTGATTTCGATAAAAGTTATCGATTTCAAAATTAAAAAATGATATCGATAATGTATCGGAATCGGTATCAGATATTTCGATAAGTTATCAAAATCGGAATTGAAAAATAATCAGAATCGATATCGATTATTTTGATAAATTATTCATAAATTCAAAAGGTAAAGTCATGGTAAGTACCTTTAACTTGTCGAAATTCGGTTCGATAATGTTATCGAAATCGGAACGGAATCGGAATTAACTATTTCGATTTAATTAGAATCGAAATTATATTTCAATTATTGAAATCGAAATCGAAATCTATATTTCTGATTCCGAACCCGACCTAATTGCAGCCTTACTTAGAAGTTAGAGAAATTGGTTTCAAAAAAGAATTCTTATAATGGGAAATACAAAACTGTGGGAGCCCGGCACTCCCTAAGATTGTAAGCTATTGAATCTTGTACTTGAGACGGGTTGAGAGGTTAACATTTCTCGATAATAGGATGTCGACAAGAAGTCGCTCCTTTTGCCACCTTTCCCATTAAGTTTTAGTGATGGAAGACAACGAGAATTTTGAATTCGTGGACCAATGGTGTTGAGAAGATTTCCGTAAATCTCGTTTTGAAGTGGCTTTAACACTACTTTTCCTAGAGTGTTGAAAAAAAAACTTCATGAGATCTTCAACATATGCGCTCTAATTTCAACCTTATCATATGGGTTTCATATAAGTAGTACACATATTAGTTGTGTCATATCATCAAACCTAAATGAGAAATGCAATAGAAGGCACTCATAGATATCGAACTACATCTCAGGGCCAATAATTGACTCCAACTACATAGAACAAATGATAGGTACAAACAACTCTTTGCATTTTTAATGATAAAAATATACATTTAATTGGAGAGAGAGAGACCTCCTATTAACCCTACAGTTTTATAAGTAAAAGAGTGGAAAAGATGGATTCTCATGTTTGAATGATGATTACACAAAGTTGTACTATGAAGTAGACCTTAGCCAAAATAAAACTATGAAACAGGTATGCCAACAAGTTATTTCTTTTAAAATTCTTGAAAAACTGATAGATAAATGGGCCTCATTTTAGGCTCAAATATATAGGAGTAGAACAGATTGTGTTTGATAAGATTTGAATAACCTTTTATCTAACATAGAAACTATATTTAATGACTTCCTTCGGAGTCTTCATGTCTTGCACTACCGCGTCTGAGCTGATCAGGTCTCAACTACTTCAACAGCTCACTGCGACGGCCCCATGCATACATTAGCCAGAAAAATAATAATTTTTTTTGACAGCTGAAAAATAAGAACTATGTATAAAAGATTAAGAGATTTATTGGCGTCTCGGTGTAGAAGCAGGTGGGGCACATGTAAGGCTGCAAACGGGTCGGGTTCGGAACCGAAAATACAGATTCCGATTTCGATAATCGAAATATAATTTCGATTCCGATTCTGATTCCGATAAGAATGATTAGTTCCAATTCCGTTCTGATTCCGATAATATTACCGGAACTAAAATTCGATAAGGTAAGGTGTTTACCATAATTTTATCTTGAGTTTATGATAATTTATCGGAATAATCGATACCGATACCGATTCCGATTATGTTTTTAATTTCTGATTCCGATAACTTATCGAAATATCTGATACTGATTCTGATTATTTTTTCAATTCCGATTCCGATAACTTATTGGAATATTCGATACCGATTCCGATAAGCTATCGATATCATATTCCAATTCCGAAACCGATAATTTTTATCGGAATCGAGTCAGAATATCGAGATATCGGGTTCCGTTTACACCCCTAAGCACATGCAGACAGCCGCCGCATGCAGATTGGCGGGCATCGTATGGACTGTCTACAAGTGGTGTGCCCATCGCTCGAAGCAGAATGGACGCCGCTGCTGGTGTGGACGCCGCGAGGAGAGCAGACAAAGCAGTTGTGAGGGGGCTATGGTGGTGGGGAGTTTGTGGGTAAATGCACGAAGAGCATAATGCACATTTTTTTTAAGCCTTCATCACATGGGTGAAGACCCACAACATGCTGTTAAAAGATTAGTGTTAGAACGTGTGTGTAGTGGTGGTTTCTGTGCGGACAATTGAAGGAGGACTTTAAGCAATTTGGTTTTTTTTCAAAAAAAGATAGAAGCCGTTTGTCTTTTTAAAAGCAGAATAAGGTTTTGTTAGGTTTTTCTGGGAGAATTTTTCTTAATATATTAAAAAAATTCTACATCAAATTTAATGTTAACAGGACATTAGAAATTTTTTCTAGGATAGAGTCGATATATAAAAGGAAATAATATCTATTGAATATATAACCTCCCAAAAGGCTTTGTCGTTTACTTTATTTTATTATTCTGCACACATTCATTCTGAAAATCCAAATGTTCGTCTTAGGTTCAGCAGAGGGTCTTAATCAATTGAACCATTCTTAAAAAATTTACATTGTATTTTTTTTTTCAGAAAATAAAACTAATACTATTTAAAATTATAAAGTATTTTAGTTACTATATATCTTCTCATGAAAAGTTATAAACGCATTCTAAATACCTCATCACAAATATGTGTACTCGGATGTCTTTGGAAACCACTTGCTAACTCCTTCTAAAATACTCTTTCCTCTTGAAAGGAACACTTCCATACGAAGGAATATGTTCTTCCTTCGGGTGGAAGGATATTATGGAAATTACATTCATACCCTTCCTAACACGCTTTCTCCATCAGACGTTCCTTTCTCCTCTAAACCCTCCATCTGTTGATGATATCTCCACTAACATAGTCCGTATTCTATTTTATTACACTTTTATTTATATAAGTGTACTAATAGACTCTTGTATTTTTATAATATCCGCGTGTTTAATTTTTTTATCCGAGAGTCGCCGAAGACTTCTACTCGGTCTTGGTTTGAATTTTCTATTAATCTAGTTTAATTTTCATATTTAGATATATATAACAAATATTGACGTGGCGAGCACACCTCCACAATGTTGAGATATATGAAGTGACAAAATTTGAGATAAATTTGGTATTTATTTATTGTGGACCCACTGAGGAGGCTTTTGTTTGGGAGAAAAATTTAAATGCCCCTTTCTTAATTAACGCCGCTCCAAACACATTTGTGACAAGAAGACACTCGGCGATAACGAGAGCAAAGAAACGTGAACAGCGTCCCCACATCATAAGATGCGTCGAAATCGCTTTGTGGGAGATGGGAAGTACAACTGCATGCGCTTCTCAAGTTTGGGATGGTAACTTTTTTTTTTTTTTTTTTTGATAACGTGGAACTCAACGTAGTGGCTTAGAGCTCAGTGTTCAACATCAGGAGGTCAAGGGTTCGAGCCTTGTCATAGCCGTGATATTTTACACGTATTATACTTTTTCCGCTACATGATAAATTCCGGGTGGGGAGGAGTATACACCAAATAATCCCCCTCCCACAGGAATGGGAAGAATCGAACCCACCACCTATCTTTTAGATATGAGATGAGTTACCAATTCTCCCATGCGCTTCTCAAGTTTGGGATGGTAACTAATACTATTAAAACTTACCACTTAATTATCTTAAAAAAATTAAATAATAGGTGCAAGAAAAGTATATAATGATACCTAAAAATACTTTCTATTTGTGAAGCATTGCTCGACATTTCACTTTATTATTAAGTGTCAGAGCACTAATTTTGTTAACATGTGGAATCTGACAGTCTAACTAATAAAATGGAGTGGCCAACACCTTTCACGAGTAGAAGAGCTTTCTTAATTAATACATCGGCTAGTTATTTGGACGCTCGGATAATTAGTATTTCTCTTCTTAATGATATCATATCCATTTTCTGTGAAGTGATAAGTGATATTAGCAAAACTAAAAAATATGACAATTTTAATTATTAATTTCTTCCCTATATTTATTTTTCAATTAACCCACAAAAATTCTAAATGGACATATTCTACCAATAAAATTGCTTCCCAGTCCATTCCATATTTGTTGCAAGATACTTCTAACAATAAAATAATGGCGACTTTCATGCTGTATAGGTTATTCATATTTATTATATTTTTTAAAATTTGAGATGATTTAATCAAAGATAATTACCAAAGATGATAACTTTTAATGTAATATAATGTGATAGACTGTTTAGAGTTATCACTTTTTATCCATAATTTAACACTATTTATCTATATATAAGAGGAGATGCATGTTTTTTTAGAGTGACCATGCATCATTTAATGAGTTATTTTCAGAGGTAACTTTTATCCCCCCTCCATAGGAGAGATATCTATCTCCCCCTTAACACCTTTTTTTTTTATCCTTGTATATAAGTTATCATCAAAATTTATCTTAAATTGATTATCAAATTAAGTGAGTTAAAATTTATCACCCATATTAAATGACATGTAAAAACTTTAAGGATTTGTCACCTCATAATATGAAATATTATAATAATATTTTATATCATGATTGCTCAAACTTGGGTGACAAGCTTCCGTTAGATTTGCAACACTTGCTTTGCAACAAGTATTTTTCCTTTTGGATAATTGAGTTCTCATCTCTAAACGCGTGGGCCCCGCCGACACCAAAACCACGGCCGGGCGAGAAGCATCGATAGGCCTGTTCAAGGGCCCCGATGAGACGTTGACGCCCACGGACGGTTCTGACAACATCCCGCTGCCAAGGAGATAATAATAATAATCATCATAAATATGGACAAATTTGTAAAATGACCCTCATATATAAATAATTACATTTTCCCCTTTTAGATGTACATTGATATATATATATATATACATTTTTTTCCTTATATATATATAACCTCACAGCATAAAGATATTCACCAGTTTTATTAAAATCCTGACTTGTCAGCATAAAAATGTCTATTAGAAAAAATTATAAAGGTCAAAATTATTTCGAATATATAAGTGCAAAACGGTCACACTAGTACTACACAGTACTAGTGTACACACTGTCTTTTTTTTTTACTGTAATTATTTTGCCGGAATTTTGTTTCATTATTTGAAAGAGTATATCTACAATTAGATATATGGTAGAGGTCATTTTTGCAACTGCCTCTGCATAATAATAAAGAAGTGGTGGGGGATCACCAGATCAGTGTTGTCTACTTCCGTTCGGATCGAGATCGTCCGCCTCGAGTACGCGCTGGTGCGCTCGCAGGGGGGAAGCGTGAGAGGCCAGCGTCTGCTCCCACCGCCACCGCCACAGCCTGCCACCATGTGCACGGGAAGGTGCTGCATCTTCCTGGAGATCCTGATCGCCATACTGATTCCCCCGCTCGGCGTCTTCCTCCGCCATGGCTGCTGCAGCGTACGCCCCGTCCCGACGGCGCTCTCTTCTCTGCTTCCTCTCGCCTCTTCTCTCATGTGCCTGTCTTGTTCCCGATCTGATGCGCGTGTCCTTGTGCTCTTCTGCTGTTCTTTCTTGCAGTTGGAGTTCTGCATCTGCCTGTTGCTGACGTTCCTCGGCTATGTGCCGGGGATCATCTACGCGGTGTACGTGATCGTGGCCGTGGATCCGGAGACGTATCGCTACCGGGAGGGATACTGGCAGCCTATAAATGGGTAAATTTGGCGGTCGCCGGCCGCTTCTTGCGTCTCTCGTCAGTCCTTAATGTCTCCTGTTCTCTGTCTCATCTCTGCTTCTTGTCACTTTAATCATGTAATCTCTGTTCTTGGTCCGTACGTGTTCGAGGCCAATCTTGGCAGTTATCATTGTTTAGGATGGATCTCTGATTAAGTATATAATGCTCGTGTTATTGTGCCTTTCCATGTGGGATTGGGAACTTCTCGTTTTCCTTTTGGATTCGTGTGGGTCTGTTCTTCTTTCGGCTATTTTTGACCGAGTATTAGTGATTGCATCCGGGATCTTTTTAGGATCATATCCGTCTCTGTGAAGTAGGTTCAGCATTTATTGATTTCTTCGTCTAGATTGTCGTTGTGCTAATCAGCGGAAGAGGCATAGGTATCCTCCTCCAGGAGGAAAAAAAGCTAGTTTTGGGGTTTTGACATTTCTGCTGGTACTGCACAGACTTATGACGTTGCTGGAAAGTGGAATGTGGGGATATCACTGGCCATAGGCCGTTGCTGGAAAATTCTCAAGTTACTAGGGAATCTATTTATGCAGTTGTAGGGGAAATGGCTAAATCTGTGGAAGAGGAAATCATCATTAGATCCCTTAGGTATATAGGAGCAGATGGAAAAGAATAATCTCGTTCTCCAGCGTGAAATTGCCAGTAGTGCTGATCTGATTTTAGTGTGTCAAGAGAGATAGGAACATCTGGTAATTTGGTACATTAAGTCTCCCCATGATGTTCTAGATTTCCATAGACGTTACCCTGCTTCAAACCACAAATAATTCTGAGCCTTTTCTTTCTCAAACCACTCCAAACTTGATTATCTCATGATTCTCCACAAATATGTTATCTTTGCAACATTTTCTGCTCCGATTGAATAGAAATCTTTTATCTGGTTGTGAGATATGTGTTGTTTTTAGGATTTTTGCACAGAAATCATTGTTATATAAAAATTTCAAATATGTAATTGTTGTTAAAATATTGTCAATCTATGCCACTCGTAAATAGAAGATGTTGCAGATATTGCATCATGGTTAATTTCCATTTGAAAGAAGCAAATGTTCCTTCAGAGTTCATTATTTCCATTAGTTAAGAATTTGACAAAAATACTCTTACTATATACTTTTTAAGACTTTGAGAACGAGACCTGGGTGGTAGGGTTGCTTAACCCAAGGACAAATAAGAGATTTCTTTTCATGAGTTAGTCAAACCCATGGTTAAATGATGGAGAGTAACACCATGTTACTGGGATGGCATATCTGCAACATTTTCTATTTACGAGTGGCATATTTGACAATATTCTAGCCATGATGGCATGTTTACAATTTTTCATGTAAGAATGGTTTTGTGCAAAAACCTGAGTTTTTATTAAGTTCAATGCGTGTGACTTAAATTCTTTGGACAAGCTCATTTTTCTAACATTTTTGAAGTACACTCTGTGCCACTTTATCATTGACAGATAGCATTGTATCGAACTTTATTTAGGGTGCATTTGGGAATGCAATTAGATTGTAGATTCAATTTATAATCCAATTATGGAGAGATATTTCTTACAAGTACAGTTATCAATAAATCACATGAAAAGATGTATGAAAACACACAAAGATGCTTACTCTCTTCAGCTGTTTCCTTTCTTATTAAAAGATTGGCCTGAATCTAATTGCAAGTAGGAGAACAAACAGGAATTACTGAATTGCTCAAAGTTACTTAGCTTTAACATGTAGAATATCTACTGTTTGAATTCGAATTTGATCTCTTTCCTAACATCACTAGAAGCAATTAGTTCAGCACTCAGCCACTAGTTTCACAGATAATTTCATCACATTCATGAGCAAATTCTCATAGCTCATTATGGGCTTGTAAGCACACTTCTAAATCTTTCCAATTCCAACTGTACCCTGGGCATCCCAAAAGTTCCTCCATTGAACTATAGGATGGAATCATCCCCAAAGATACTAGTTAAGGCAGGCATGCCAAACATGGATACCCCTTGAAGCTATTATACGTGGAGCACCGGGCATACTGACCCAATTTGTGTGAGAAGAAATAGTAAGCTGTCAGTCTGTTTCAACATCGTCCTAACCAGACATACGTAATGCTTTAGTGTGCACGGAAGTGCGAATTGTGTTTTTCCATCTACCTAATCAGTTCAGCTTCGTTTTCCTATAATCATGCAACACTTTCTGAAGAAGAGACAGGTCTTGCCACAAGTTCAAATGTACATATCTATACTAACCCTTGCCAATTTGCAATTGAGGATGCATCTCTGAGACGTTCAAGTTGCTTCCATCTCATTATCTCTTAGGTACTGTATTGAAAAAATGGTAGTTCTTAGGCACCGATGCTTTGAGGACAGCAGCTTATAGACTCAGTATAGTACAACTCATTTGTTGTCATCAGATTCCCTGTTTCTGGTAGTCCTTCAAGGTTTCCCCCAAGTTTTCCGGGGGTTTATTCTCTCTCTCTCTCTCTCTCAAATTAGGCTTTTGTACTTTAATAAGTCTACACAAAGTGTTGATCAATTTGGATTTCATTAAAACCACACTTATGATCCCGAACGTACATGAAAAGGACAAAGTGTTCAGCTGGCGTTTTGCCATCACACTGGGTGAACATGGGTCGGTTCGGTTCGGGTTGGTCCATTTTTTGGTCAACCCGAGCTGAACCGAATCCCAAGGTCAACCCGAACCGAACCGGTTCAGTTTAAATCAAAGTATAATAATTTTTATATCACAAGCACGTGCTTGGCTTGGTGGCTAAGCCGCTGACCGAAGACTTGGGAGATGTTGGGTTCGAATCTCAGGTTTGTTCATGGTTTTTTACAAAAATTCTCAATTTTAACAGTTTTTTCACCAAAAATCACATGGAAAGGAAGTTTCGAACCCGCGAAAGCCTTCTGTCCATGCGCTAACCAACTGCGCTGGATTTTGTTTGGTTAATAAATACATATGTTTTATATATATATTCGGTTTCAGAAAATGAAACCGAACTGAACTGCGTAGGGGCTCAAACCGAACCGACGGTTCGGTTCGGTTCGATTTTTCAGTTTGAACCGAATTCTGAACAGTCCTAATCACACATACTTTACGCGGGTTGCGGTGGTTGCTGACCCTGGCACATATGCTGTTGCCATAAATTGCTGTCGCATCACTTTTTTTTTTACAATAAGAAGACTAAAATTTGTTATTTAACCCAAATTAACATAATACAATAGTTGGGGAGAAACTAAACAACAAAAAACGCACGTGACAAAGACAATCTAAGCAAAGTTGATCCGCAAAAGATGTCAAACCAAACAAGATAGATGAGCAAAATACACAGCATTGTTCACGTTCAATGCCACTTTTGCATCTAATTGATCATGTTCAATGCTGTCGCATCACTTGTTAACAAGGAAGCAGAGAAGATGTAATTTCTGATATTTTAGATGTACTTAGAATGTCCATGCGTGCATTCGAAAGGCTTTGTCTATGAATTCTCATCTTAGCACCATACTGCCAGCATGGCATCTTATATGTTTAAGGTTTCTAGTTACTTGCTCATATCTAACGGGATTTCTCATCAGGAGGCTTTTGACATGCCCCTGAGCAAAGTAGTATGAAGAGAATACTTTTCCTGAGATAGCTCGAAATGGAAATAGTATGTGTTTGATGATTTTTGACCCGTGAATCAAAGTTTTTTTTTTTGTAGTGGGAAGTTAAACAGTGATTTCATTCAAGTAAAGAACAAGGGGATAAGAAAGACTTTAAATAGAAATACTTATTGCACTTCTAAAATGCACTACGTGTTTTTCTAACCCAAAAAAGTCATTCTTCATGAGTACAAGAGTTGAGCCATAAAAGACCAGAAAATATACCTTTATAGATCAACATCTAGGGAAAGGGAAGATTGTGCAACCGATGGAGAAACCGAGTTGGTGACAAAAGGGGGACAGCTTCAAGTGGGGTGTGTAGGAAAGAGGATGACGTACTTCTAGTTCTCTTCGCAGCAGAATAGGTTGATTAATGGAGAAGTTCACGAGACTAATCGGAAGCCTAACAACGAACGAAAGAAAAACTAAACTTGACATAGCAGAAGAGTTCCAAAAAAATGAAAGAATATCCTGGCAACAAATTCTTAAAAGGAAGAAGATAAGTCTCTCCATTCAGTCTTTCAAGAAGAGAACAAACCCCCCCCCCCCCCTCCTCTCGTCGGAGCTGTCGCAGATGAGACTTGGGCACATAGAAGGGGAAACAATGGCCGCTGGTGCTGGACTCCTACCCTGTGTCACATCCCATTGGCCATTGTCCTTACTCGTAACTAAGGGTGAACATTATTCATATTTAACTCGGAATTAAATTGAACTAAGAGATTTAATTTCGATTTGTTTTAGATTGAAAATTGAAAATTTTGATTTAAGTTCAAATCAAACCGTATTAAAAATTTTGGTTTGATTTAATTTTGATTTTTCAAAATACCAAATCAAACTGTATAATTCGATTACTTTGTCAAATTTATGTAAATACATAACTCTAATTTTAAAGATATTGGTTGTATCTCAAACAAGATTTATATTTTGATTAAAACATCTCTACATTTGATCAAGTTAATAACAATTTTACTTGTCATTTAGTTAGGGGTGTAAACGGAACTCGATATTCCGACCCGATACCGATAAAATTATCGGTTTCAGAATCGGAAAATGATACCGATAGCTTATCGGAATCGGTATCGGATATTCCGATAAGTTATCGGAATCGAAAAAATAATCGGAATCGGTATCGGTATCGGATATTCCGATAAGTTATCGGAATCGAAAAAATAATTGGAATCGGTATCGGTATCGGTTATTCCGATAAATTATCATAAACTCAAGGTAAAATTATGGTAAACATCTTACCTTATCGGAATTTCGGTTCCGGTAATGTTATCGGAATCGGAACGGAATCGGAACTAACCATTCTTATCGGAATCGGAACCATATTTCGGTTATCGGAATTGGTATCGGAATCTGTGTTTCCGATTCCAAACCCGACCCGTTTACAGCCCTACATTTAGTGCTTTGTTAGTGGTTATGCTACTGATTTATTTCAGCACCACTGAACTATAAATATACACATAATTGTCTGAATTTATGAAATAAAGAAGATAGTGGTATATTAGTTGTCTTTGACAATTGACAAATGGAAACCCAATAGGAATTTTTTTTAATAATGGTTCAAATGGAACCAAACCGATTTAATTTAATTTGATTCGATTTGCTTCAAACCAAACCGTACTCACTTCTACAAGTAACCAATTGAGACGCTAGCCAGGATGGAGTTGGCTAGCGCGCACAGCATACGGACCACCATATTTTCCCACACTTTTTTTTTCCCATGTAGAATGTATTTTCTATATAGATTCTATTTACCATACTTTGTAATATATTTGACATAATTTCAAAAGTGACAATAGAGCTGAATCTATTCGTCTTCCTTAACCATGAACAAGCATCGAGCAAACAGTATGTTACGCTTTATACGAACAAACGCAAAGTGTGGCGGCATACTGAGAATACGCTAGACAAAGTACAAATCTGAGTAGTGTACCTACCCCCACAAAAGAAAGACAAGTCTGAACAGCATGATTGGCCGCGAATCCGAACAAAAAAATTGTTTCCTTGCTCTTCTCTTGCTGGGATTTCCTTGAACTTACAGGCTTCAACAGCACTGAATTTACTTCTGTTTTCTAAATGAACATCGATTCGTATTTTCTCTCTTACCCAGATGAGCCGGGCCGAGGATCTGATCATAGTGTCTTATTAAAGCCTATAACAAGCATTGCAGCTAATAAACTAATCATGGATACGTTTCTTTTCCTTCTTCAAACAGATGAAGAGTAACCATCAATCCATGCTTCAAGATAAGAGTATGCACTGTGTAATAAGAGACGGGAACCAACATGAATTCAATGGCATAGTATCTGTGTTACATGTTTAACTGACCAAGGTGCTCCATCCATGCCAAGAACAACTCATGTGTTATCAAACAAAGATGAGAAATCGAGATTGAAGCTGTTCCTTGCGAGTTTGAAAGAACTGTGTTACCCCAATTCAAAGTGCATGATTGCTTTTGCCCAGCTTAAATCTCCGAGCTACTCTTGGTTATCAAATGAAGACACCTGCGACCAGAACATTAAAATAATGAAACCATTTGATAAAAAGTAGTGACAGAACATATAACATGTTCTTGAACTAGGCCGTGAGAGCCACGAATAAAGCAGTTGAAATTGAAAATAGAATAAGCACAGAGAAGACTCCTTGCCCTTCTCCTGACCTTCGTTGTTTTCTCTTGGCATTGATCTTAAAAGCTGCTGTCGTTTGCTTGCAACAAATTGATGGCAATATAAAAATAAAGTGTTTCCTGACTTTTGGTGTACTGATGTCTCATTCTTCCTGGGTTTCCGTCTTTCAGTCTTGAACACCACTTTTTGAATGTGTCTCTACAACTTGTATAACTCCTAGGATTTCAAAACCAGCAATTCTGAAACTGGACGCTTACGACATTTTTACAGCATATCAAGCAACACCTTAACAGAAAAAAAAATCTATCTAGAATAACGACAATGTCAAAGTAGACGCCAGACATATTTGTTTAAGTAACACACAATAACACCAAGCAAGTGCAATAATCAAGAAAAACCTAAACTTTGCTTAAAGACTATACTATCAATTGTTATGTATAAAGAAGATCCTTCCAAACCAAGCACTAGCAGTACTCTAGGAATGACCATTAACAAAGTATTGCTAGTTACATATCCAGAACCATCTCCTATGATTTAAAATTTGGTCAGGGGCTGTTTTTTTTTTCCCCCTATCTAGGAACTTTAAATCTTCTAGAAGAAGATTAATAAGTCCTATGAGAGGTTTAAAGAAGAGATGAGTAGAAGTGTAACTGATCCTTTTCTGCACTTGCCCCTAAACATTTGACTTCCCTCATGATTCACCACTCAAGCATATGGATCATCTTTCTTTTGGTGCTAACAACAGTCATCTTTCTCTTGTCACGAAATCTCATCCAACAGAAACCTGATTTTTAAAGTGATCTCATTCTCTTGGATTCTTGAAGGGTCCTCATGTCCTTTAACTACCATTGTAGCTTGAATTCTCGGCTAACGTTTCCTTGAATGCTCACTGAATTCGTTGCAGTTCAATTAAATCAACTGAAAAAATTGGCATATCTTATTCTCCACTCTCCAGCATATTACACACATTAATCAAATAACTACAATGTTTTATGTTTAAGGGATGCTTGCTTCAGTTCTATGCTAATTATATGGCTAATTTAGCTTTGTATTTCCTGATGGCCAGAAAGACAGAAACATGATGTCAGATTCATAAAGTTACAACCACTTTAAACCTCCCAGCGAGTAGCAAGTATTATTATATGCAACCATACATGTTCTTCAAAATTTTAAATGAGCCACTAAGACAATAACAGAACCACATCTGTACTGATTGCAAACAAGTAGCCGGAAATCTCAATCATTCTTTAAACCAAGAAGAAAAACATGACTTGATTCTGGTTGCCATATCACAAGCTACCAAGCATAGTGTGATTCAATTCTTGTAAATGCACAATATTTCCCTTCTCATGCATGTACTGGTGCTCCAACCTAATGCAAGCATGCCAATGTTTTTTCTATTGCAAATATCATGAGACAGCTTGTAAACTATCGTTCCATCCATCTTCTCATGGTACAAAACAAAAATAGATCAAGTTCAACAGCAAAAGGATTTTCGGAGAAAAACAGAGGTACAAACAGGGCACAGATAAATCTAGTTTTCCTCTATGGCAATAAACAAACAATGCTCCCTCACTAGTACGCTTCTAAGAACCAAGGTCCACAGGTTCAACTGGTAAAACAAAGGCCAGAAACAAAGAGGCAAATAGCCCTAAATCGGCAATTAAATGCCCACTACAACGAATTGCCGATGGATCACGAAAAAAAAAAAAAGTCGAAAACTCGTCACTAGTGAGATTAATGCCTTCAGAAGGAAGCACATCAAAAGTTTTGTACAAACAAATATAGGAGATATCTGTATCTGTTTTCAGAAGATAATATCTAACACCTATAGTGTCTGAAGACATCAGCAATGCAAGTCCTGGGGCACAGAACATACACTAACAAAGCATATCCCAAACAAAGAACCCTGAAGAGAAAAGGACAACGGAGGAAGACGACATGTGAAATTCCTCATACCTCACCCGATCCTTTTGATACTGCTCTTAGCCAAATCGGAACATCAACACCCCCCCCCTCCCCAAATCTCAAGGCTAGGCCATCAGACCATCGAAATCTCCCGATCGTGATCCACGTGCTCCGGCATCTCAACGCGGGACCTCCTCCCCATGGAAAGGAAGGCGGCGGCGATGAGGACGCCGAGGGCATCTGCAACGCCGTCCTTGAAGGAACCCCCGGAAGATTCCCAGTACCCGAGCTCGTCCCCGGCCTCCTTGGCGGCCCCCACGGCGAGGGACACGATGCAGCCCAGCTGCGTCCTCCACCGGCGCAGGAAGCGGTGCCTGGACCGGCCCAGGACGGCGGCAGAGAGGAGGGCGATGAGGAGGCAGCCGAGGAGGTGCTGGAACTTGTCCGGCGACAGCCAGTCGTCGCCGTCCGCCATCGACGTCCGTCGTCGGCTCGCCCATGGGTGACGAGATCCACCCGCGTCAGCCGTCGGGGCAGCTCAATATCACATATAATAATAAAAATGGTGGTAATGTTACACATATGTCCTCCTGTTCCAATTTTATGATACTTATATATCTTCCAAACCTTTATATCTTATTAATTGGATAATTATATGTATACCTCTTACCTTTATATCCTTCGTTTCATGTACACACTCAAATTAATTAATTACACTTCATTTATATCTTATGTGAATTTTTCCCTCTTAACAGAGATTATGTGAAAACCCATTTTCATCTTTTTGATGCCACTCCACTTCTATTCAACCAGTCGTCTACATACTCTACACTTCCATCCCACATGTGTGCATTCATTTAAAGTACATGAGAAAAAGAATATTCTTGAGCTGAACAAGGAAAAAATCACCACTCCACCCTCATTAATCTTTAGAAATTTGACTATACTGCCACTTTAACATGGAAGCTTGATGGTGAGATTTATATTTGAGAAAATTACCTATATACCTCTGAATCCTCCATATTCAACGATGTACCTTTGAAATCTAACTATTATATTGTAGACCCCTAAAATTAGAGAAAAATATCATATATATCTCGATCATTTTCTTCTATCTATTTAACTCAACCACAGTTGAATTAAGATTAAAAAGACTAACTTGTCCTCCTTAATTCTAAAAAAGTATATATTTTAATCTCTCTCTCTCTCTCTCTCTCTCTCTCTCTCTCTCTCTCTCTCTCTCTTGTTGCAGCCGGAGGGGGGAGACCCCTTGGGCACCTCCCCCCTTGCTCGACCCTCTCTCTCTCCCCCTCCGGCACTCCTCTGCCCCCCCTATCACCATCCCACCGCCGTTGCTACTTCTTCCGATCTGATGCGAACACCCACCTTAGCTAGAGGCGGAGGAGGAAGCTTCAAGTATCTCGGAGGCCATGGAGAGCTTACCCGCGCCACTGCCGATGCGGTCGACGGGGGAGGGTGGCCTACATTTCCGCCTACCAATGCGACTGATGGCGTTGCCGCCTCCTCTCTCGTGCACCGGTCCCCCCTTACATTCTTGCAGAAACTTGCACCTCTCTCTCTCTCTCTCTCTCTCTATCTCTCACATGACCCTGCACCGCCCACTATCCCCTATTGTAGCCGAAGTCGTCGCTACACCAGTGCCTACGTCCCGACATTCTCTACTTGCGCCGTACGTCGGAGCCACTAGCTGGAGTTTGGGGGTCACCGAAGCCAAGCAAGGTGACTAAGAAAGGGATATGTTGTACGAACATCTCTCTCTCCCCCCTCTCTCTCTTCTTTCCCAGGAATAATTTTATCTTTTCACCCTTATTTTTACGGTTCTGTTCATCTCAAAATGGAATGAACACAATAGATTCTAATGACAAATTAACTATATGGATATAACCAATATAATTTTTTGATTATATGGGTATACAATCTAATAATTGAGAATATGGAGGATTTTAGAGGTATATAAATAATTTCTCTTTATATTTTTTGTGACACCAAATGCTTTAGAAAAAGATTCTAGTCTTGGACCTTTAATTGTTGTCTTTTCTTTTCTCCTAAACGAATTAATCTATAACTTATATGTAGACACAAATTATTCTCATTTCGGTCACTCTTTTTTCTAATAGATTTTTTTATTTTATTCTAATTTAATAATCAGTTTAAACTTTCATTATCTTCCATTGAACTCTTCTCTTTCTCAAATTTATTCACTCTTTTCTCACTTGAGCTCCTCTCATTCTCTCTCCCTCTCTTCCTCTAATTTCATATATATTTTAGTTTCTCTCTCTCTCCTCCACTTGAAATTTCCACCTCTTTCTCTCACTCCCCTTTCATATTCTTAATGCAACAGTGTTAATACGTATGAAATAAACTTCACATTATATAGTTTTTTTGTTTATTTTATCTATTAACTTTTATACTTTTAAACTTGTGTTAATTAGAAGATATTTTTTTCAAAAAAAAACTTGAAAAAATCAAGTAACTTTTCTCAAAGAAAGAAAAATATTTAATTTGCAATCTTAAGTTTAGAAGACTTTCATTTCTTGCACAATTTTCAAATGTGACAATAGCAAAGCTAGCACCACAATATATCTTAAGCTCTCACTTCTATAATTTATCTAGAATTTTCTTATTATCATCTACAATTGAAATTACAATTATATTCATAGTTTTACAATTAGTCTCAACAACACATTAAGTATTTTTGTTTCAAAGAGCCACCATTTTATGCATGCAAGTTAATTTACACTAATTAATTGAATATACATATACATTTTATGAAAATTCATAAGCTTATATATGCATATTTTTATAAAATAAAAATACTAGATATATGAACATACAATACAATAGTCGATACGAATAATTTGATTAGATGTGTATTAATATACAAAGAATTATTCATAATATGAAATAAGTAATACTAAGATTTTGAACTATCACTATTTTTGGATTCACAAGTGTATTTACTTTGTGAATAGTTTCAAAAATCATTATAAAATGACCATTTAATTTTTCCTACTTTACAAAATTATTAAATAATTTTTTTATTGAACACAATGTAGTTTGATGATTTGGCTAAGTTAGAACTTTAACCTGCTAAACAACTCATAAAATATTTTATTAAAAATTATATTATTTATAAGTTGATTGATCATCTAATTCATGGGTTACACTACAAGAAAAAGCGGGATTACCGACGGACTGAATCCGTCGGAAATCCGTCGGTATTCCGTCAGAAAAGGCGCCTTCCGACCGCTTTCCGTCCAACGCTCGTCGGAAACTTTCCGTCGGAAATAATTGGTCAGAACTTTCGACGGATGAAAATTCCGTCGGAATTCGGTCGAAACCTCCGACAGATTTCATCCGTCGGTAAAAGCGTCAGTATTTGCCGACCGAATTACCGACGGTCTTTACCGTCGGTAATTTATCTTTTCCGACGGATACTTATCCGTCGGCCAATCCGTCAGTATTTCCGACGGACTTGCCGATGGTATTTAGCCGTCGGTAATTTAAGTTCCGACGGATACACATCCGTCGGCCAATCTGTCAGGACTTTTCGAAGGTATTACCGACGGTCTTTTTCCTTCGGTAATTTATACTTTCCGACGGAAACTTATCTGTCGGAAAATCCGTCGGAAAATACAGATTTTTTTTAAATAAACAAATAAAATACATTGCTATAATGTCAAACCTGCTACAATATTCATAAATTTAACAAATACTAACAATCACATAAAATCATAAGATACAATAAATATAAATCATATAGCATAATGAATACAAAACAACATAGATCTGCTGGATCGTCTGCTGTCCCTGCCTCGTCATCGTCTGGAGCTGGATCCTATATTAAAACAAATTAAAATGAGAAACATTATAATAATAAAAGAAATACTGTTTTTCAAAAAAGAAATTTAAAACATGTGATTATTTCTCAACTTAATACAATAATATTTTTAGATCCATCATTTCTTCTTGGTGTTTTTTAGATCCGTCCTTGAATGTCCAACCCAATCCGGGGATCCAATTGGATTCCGTCAGTTCTACACGTCACTTTAACCCACCTGGTCGTGTAGGAGAAAACGGCACGTCGATCCGATCCCTATTTGGGATTTTGGACCCCCGGGTTGTGTGTTTTAACTTTTTATATATACTTGGTGTTTTTTAGATCCGTCCTTTGAATGCCCAACCCAATCCGGAGATCCAAATTGGATTCCGTCAGTTCCCACACGTCACTTTAACCCACCCAGTTGTGTCGGAGAAAACGGCACGTCGATCCGATCCCTATTTGGGATTTTGGACCCCCGGGTTGTGTTTTGACGCTTTAAATATACTTGGGTGTTTTTAGATCCGTCAATTGAACGTCCGACCCAATCCGGGGATCCAAAATGGATTCCGTCAGTTTCCACACGTCACTTTAACCCACCCAGTCGTGTCGGAGAAAACGGCATGCCGATCCGATCCCTATTTGAGATTTTGGACCCCCGGGTTGCGTGTTTTGACCATTTATATATACTTGGCCGTGTTTTTCGATCCGTCCTTTGAATGTCCAACCCAATCTGGGGATCCAAATGGATTCCGTCAGTTTCTACACGTCACTTTAACCCACCCGGTCGTGTCGAGAAAACGGCACGTCGATCCGATCCCTATTTGGATTTTGGACCCCCGGGTTGTGTGTTTTAACCTTTATATATACTTGGGTGTTTTTAGATCCGTCCTTTGAATGTCCAACCCCAATCCGGAGATCCAAATTGGATTCCGTCAGTTCCCACTCGTCACTTTAACCCACCCGGTCGTGTCGGAAAACGGCACGCCAATCCGATCCCTATTTGGGATTTTGGACCCCCGGGTTGCGTGTTTTGACCATTTATATGCTGGCCGTGTTTTTAGATCCGTCCTTTGAATGCCCAACCCAATCCGGGGATCCAAATTGGATTCCGTCAGTTCCCACTCGTCACTTTAACCCACCCGTCGTGTCGGAGAAACGGCACGCCGATCCGATCCCTATTTGGGATTTTGGACCCCCGGGTTGCGTGTTTTGACCATTTATATATGCTTGGCCGTGTTTTTAGATCTGTCCTTTGAATGCCCCCCCAATCCGGGGATCCAAATTGGATTCCGTCAGTTCCCCTCGTCACTTTAACCCACCCGGTCGTGTCGAAGAAAACGGCACGCCGATCCGATCCCTATTTGGGATTTTGGACCCCCGGGTTGCGTGTTTTGACCATTTATATATGCTTGGCCGTGTTTTTAGATCCGTCCTTTGAATGCCCAACCCAATCCGGGATCCAATTGGATTCCGTCAGTTTCTACACGTCACTTAACCCACCCGGTCGTGTCGGAGAAAACGGCACGTCGATCCGATCCCTATTTGGGATTTTGGACCCCCGGGTTGTGTTTTGTTGCTTTATATATACTTGGGTGTTTTTAGATCCGTCCATTGAATGCCAACCCAATCCGAGATCCAAATTGGATTCCGTCAGTTCCCACACGTCACTTTAACCCCCCCGTTGTGTCGGAGAAAACGGCACGCCGATCCGATCTCTATTTGGGATTTTGGACCCCCGGGTTGCGTGTTTTGACCATTTATATATGCTTGGCCGTGTTTTTAGATCCGTCCTTTGAATGCCAACCCAATCCGGGGATCCAAATTGGATTTCGTCAGTTTCTAACACGTCACTTTAACCCACCCGGTCGTGACGGAGAAAACGCACGTCGATCCGATCCCTATTTGGGATTTTGGACCCCCGGTTGTGTGTTTAACATTTTATATATACTTGGTTTTTTTAGATCCGTCCTTTGAATGCCCACCCAATCCGAGATCCAAATTGGATTCCGTCAGTTCCCACTCGTCACTTTAACCACCCGGTCGTGTCGAGAAAACGGCACGCCGATCCGATCCCTATTGGGATTTTGGACCCCCGGGTTGCGTGTTTTGACCATTTATATAGCTTGGCCGTGTTTTTAGATCCGTCCTTTGAATGCCCAACCCAATCCGGGATCCAAATTGGATTCCGTCAGTTCCCACTCGTCACTTTAACCCACCCGGTCGTGTCGGAGAAAACGGCACGCCGATCCGATCCCTATTTGGGATTTTGGACCCCCGGTTGTGTGTTTTGACGCTTTATATGTACTTGGTGTTTTTTAGATCCGTCCTTTGAATGCCCAACCCAATCCGGAGATCCAAATTGGATTCCGTCAGTTCCCACACGACGTCACTTTAACCCACCCGGTCGTGTCGAGAAAACGGCACGTCGATCCGATCTCTATTTGGATTTTGGACCCCCGGTTGCGTGTTTTGACCATTTATATATGCTGGCCGTGTTTTTAGATCCGTCTTTGAATGACCAACCCAATCCGGGATCCAAATTGGATTCCGTCAGTTTCTACACGTCACTTTAACCCACCCGGTCGTGTCGGAGAAAACGGCACGTCGATCCGATCCCTATTTGGGATTTTGGACCCCCGGGTTGTGTTTTGACGCTTTAATATACTTGGGTGTTTTTTAGATCCGTCAATTGAACGTCCGACCCAATCCGGGATCCAAATTGGATTCCGTCAGTTCCCACACGTCACTTTAACCCCCCGGTCGTGTCGGAGAAAACGGCACGCCGATCCGATCCCTATTTGGGATTTTGGACCCTCGGGTTGCGTGTTTTGACCATTTATATATGCTTGGCCGTGTTTTTAGATCCGTCCTTTGAATGCCCAACCCAATCCGGGATCCAAATTGGATTCCGTCAGTTTCTACACGTCAGTTTAACCCACCCGGTCGTGGCGGAGAAAACGGCACGTCGATCCGATCCCTATTTGGGATTTTGGACCCCCGGGTTGTGTGTTTTAAACTTCTATATATACTTGGGTGTTTTTAGATCCGTCCTTTGAATGCCCAACCCAATCCGAAGACCCAAATTGGATTCTGTCAGTTCCCACTCGTCACTTTAACCCACCCGGTCGTGTCAGAGAAAACGGCATGCCGATCCGTCCCTATTTGGGATTTTGGACCCCCGAGTTGCGTGTTTTGACCATTTATATATGCTTGCGTGTTTTTTAGATCCGTCCTTTGAATGCCCAACCCAATCCGGGGATCCAAATTGGATTCCGTCAGTTCTCACTCGTCACTTTAATCCACCCGGTCGTGTCGGAGAAAACGGCACGCCGATCCGATCCCTATTTGGGATTTTGGACCCCCGGGTTGCGTGTTTTGACGCTTTATATATACTTGGGTGTTTTTAGATCCGTCTTTTGAATGCCCACCCAATCCGGAGATCCAAATTGGATTCCGTCAGTTCCCACACGTCACTTTAACCCACCCGGTCGTGTCGGAGAAAACGGCACGCCGATCCGATCCCTATTTGGGATTTTGGACCCCCGGGTTACGTGTTTTAACCATTTGTATATGGTTGACCGTGTTTTTAGATCGTCCTTTGACCCCACCAATCCGGGATCCCTTTGAATGCCCTCCCAATCCGGGGATCCAAATGGATTCCGTCAGTTCTACACGTTACTTAACCCACCCGGTCGTGTTGGACGCCCGGCCCAATCCTAAGTATATGAAATTAATACTAATACTGACCTGAGCTGCTGGCTGTGTGGGGCGTACTCCCTGCATTATTGACATGAACTGCTGAACCATATCGCTGAACTGCATCTGTAGCTATACCCGCTGCGTCTCTATCTCTACCCGCTGCGCCTGTAGCTCTACCCGCTGCGTCTGTAGTCTTCCCGCTGCGTCTGTAGCTCTGTACGTAGTTCCTCCCGAATGATGCCTCTAATGTCCTCTACACCACTGACGGGCGGCGCAGAAGATGAACTCGCGTGTGCCGGAGGAGCGATCGAACTGGCATATGAGGACAACACTCGATGGTATCCAGGCTGTCCCCAAAGCCGTACACTCGACCCTTCCTCGGCACTCCCGCTGCCTCGACCCAAGCGTCCGCATCCAAATCTGGCTGGGGAGTGCCCTCTGT